>CM065596.1:16435786-17035786 GCA_033119425.1 Bufotes viridis | reverse complement strand
GAGACGGATATAACTAAGTAAGGCTGAATTGACTTTCTAACAACTTGACAGAAGAGAACAAAGGTTTTGTATTAAAGTCTGTGCTCCCCTTTAGGTTTCTATCACTACGGCAGAGTCAACGTGATGCTCTCCACCAGGGGACTACAAGCCCCAACATGCTATGTGAGATGGCCTTGCATGCTTGAGCCGTGAACTTGCAGTTCCCTGATTCAGAAGTAACTTAGAGTTATTGTATAGGTTGTCGGCCAAATTGAAGTCTGAGGCTAGTCTGTAGCCTGGCCAGTGTCGGACTGGGATGCCTAGGGCCCACCAGTGAAATTTATTTTGGGGGCCCACTGTATGGATACATTCACATATTACCTGCTCACACAGCAGCAAGATGCCACCAGATGACTGAATTATGGGGGTCCCTGCAGTGACTTTGAGAAGGTAGGTCCTGGGGAGAAGAGGACTCTGGTGGCTTTCCTCCATACCTAGAAGTCGTCTCAGCTCTGATCGTGTCTATAATAATAAACTGGGGAGTTTCTTTAATAATATTCAAGTTTTTTTATATGAACATAGGCTGGTGGAGGTTCTGTACATTGGATATATGTATGAAGTGCAGTAAGTCTACTGTGTTATGTGCCACTTGTGCAAGGGGTGGGAGACTAGGAGCCCACCTTGCTCAGGGGCCCACCGGGGAATTCACCTGTACCCCGGTGGGCCAGTCCGAGCCTGAGCCTGGCTATCAGGGTCTCCTGGGAGTTGTAGTGCCACAGCAGCTAGAGAGCCACACAGGTTGCACACCACTTGTCAATCCCAGTGGCAGACCATTCACATACCCCCAGAGGACTTCCTGGGGGGCGCAGATATGTCAGACACTACTTTTACACATCCAGCAAGTATATTGGGGCAGAGGGGAACATTCTACCTCCAGGCTGCTCCGAAATGGGTCCCCAGACAAGTTCAGGCAGACGTAAAGCATAGTCAACTGGTTTACAGTTCCTGGGTACAGATGCAAAAATATCCCAATAAGATGAAATTTGGGATTTTGCAAAAATTCTAATTTTAATTTTTATCTTTTTGCAAATTCAATCCTTGTGACAGAATGCAAGGGTGTAACTATAGGGGGCACAGAGGCTATGGGCACACCTGGACCCTGGTGCCTTAGAAGAGGATGCCAGCACTGACATTTCATAGTGGGGAGGGGGAAACATGTTACAGATTTTGCATTAGGACCCCCGAGGGGTGGCTCTGGGAAAATTCAAATATTAGGGATCAGTAGCACTTCTTAGAGATTCTTGCTTATTTCTGGCTGGATCGGGAACGTTATTCGTTGAGTCTTATAAGATATAGGTAGACAACCGGCAGGCGCAGAACTACAACTCCAAGCATGCTGATCCAGGCTTATTGCTTTTACTTACCTTGCAAGGAGACGCCACTGCCTTGGTGAGCGAGTCCAGCCTGGCACTGTACTCTGTGAACTTCTTTTGGTACCTGAGCGCTGTCATTTGCAGCTCATTTTGCACAGCAGAGAGCTGGGACAGCAGAGACTTCTCCCTCTTGCTTGATCTCAGCGCCCTCTTCTTGAGCTCAGTCTCCAGCCCGGCTATCTTGGTCTGGAGAAGGCTATTCTGCCCCTTTACCGCCTTCAAACAGCAATGATCCCCGGACTTCTGCTCCCTATAAGTCAACATAAGACCGCATCCCTTCTGGCAGATGCCAACTGCCCTGTGCTCGCAGCACTCCCTCATGTGGGCATCCATGTCCTTTAAGTTGAACACCTCATTGCACCCCTTATTCCGGCACTTTGCTGGCGAGTAGTCGCACATCTCGGCGTGTTCCCCCAGGTTTTGGAGCTTGACCACCTTGTCGCAACCCCTGGAGTGGTTGTCGCATTTGATATCCAGCTTGAGAATCAGACTCTTCAGGGGCAACACGTGGTTGAGCTCCTTGGCAGAGATTCGTTGGCATTTCACCGGGCAGCTGCCTTGTTGTACCACCCAAGGCAGGACGCAGCCTGCGCAGAACACATGTCCACAGGGGGTGGTCAGGGGGTCCTCCAGCACTCGGTTGCATAAGTTGCATTTAAAATCTGGGTCCACTTCCCCGCTAAAGCGATCTAATTCAAAGCCCATAGTGCTGCCCCTTGTAGTTGCTCCTTGCTGGGCATTGGGAGATCCCAGACTGGCTGGCTGCAGGCTGTGTACTGACTGAACTCGCAGCAGAGCCGGTGGGGGGCGGGGGCCTCTACCATATGTACTGGAGGCTGGGATTTATTTTCCAAGTGAAGGAGGGGCTGGAGACACCAGGGAGGCACATGTGTCAAGGAAAGTTCTGTAGTCTCGGGACAAAACTGCAACACGCTCAAGGCAGGCGCATTGCAACGTCCCAGCAGAGAGCATTTCAGCTTCACTGCTGCAGCACCTCTTGCCTTCATGTTTAAATGACCCATCTTCTTGAATCGCCTTGGACTGAAACGCGTCGCTTAAATGTGCAAAAGCCTGTTTTTACTCTGTGACATCAGCCAATTATTTGAGGCAACCTGATCCTCCTTGGATGCATACGTAGGCAGGATAATAAGTTGTTGGTGAGGAAATTCATTGCCTAAGGGGGGGGCTCTGCATTTTCCCAAATGTTTTTCAACAAGAGGTCACTGCCCTCTCTGGTACCAAGCATTACCGTGTGTACGATTCTCCGGAATAGGATGGCGCTATAGAAATAACAGGGAATAAAACTATGCTAGAGAAGGAGGTCTGAGAGATCTGGGTCTGGCAATATTGCAGAGCTCTGCCTATAGAGGGCAGTCTATCCCAGAGATCACAGCATCTTACCAGACGGTAGCTACTCCGTAAAGAAGTGCAGTAGCTGGGCTTTCCTCCACCTGGGGCACTAGCTATGCCCCCAATTTTAGGACGACCACGTCTCGCACATATTATAGATTTGAGATGACATTGGTTAAGATCTGCGAGCTGGTCGAATCTGTCCTTAAAGGGGTTGTCCGCTTAGATGGGTCTAGGCTGATCAGCTGTAACGTGTGGAGAACTTGACATCACGTTTTTAATTTCCGGGCAGCACCTCCATAGGCGACATAAAGCATTACACAGACTGCTCCAGAGCAAGATTTTATAGCTGCCCTTCTCCTTGGCCAAGAAATGAGGGTCTTGATCGGGAACCTTAAACTTGAGTTCCACAAGGTGGCGCTAGCGAGATGGTTCTCTTACCTTGTACCTTGGGATATGTTTTTTCTCATGGAGCATTGCCAATTAGTTTCCATACAGCCAGTACCCTTCCTAAACTACAGTTCCTTAAAGGGTTTCTCATTTTCCAAACAAGACAGCCTTGGGATGACACGGAGCTCAGTGGTGTACTGACCATGGAGGCATACAATGCCACTGCAGCGGGGCCCACGGCTTCCAGCCTTTTCCTGTAGCCACTCTCCATAGAGATGCCACAAAAATAGGACATGCTCTATCTTTTGCGGAGCCGAAACCCGGAAGTTCGGGGCCGCAGCTCCGGAAACGCTGATGCAGAGAGTGTGCTCTCCGCATCACGTTCGGCCCTATTCACAATGAATGGGTCCGCATCCATCCTGCAGAATTGCGGAATGGATGTGGACAAAATTGCGGACGTGTGAATGGGGCCTCTTGCACACGAACGTTTTTTTTTTGTTTACGTTCCGTATAAGGACATACGGAACCATTCATTTCAATGGATCCGCAAAATAAACGGAAGGTACTCCGTATGCCTTCCGTTTCCATATTTCCGTTTTTTCCGTTCCGCATAACAGACAAGTATAGTACTGTTCTATCAGGGGCCAGCTGTTCCATTCCGCAAAAAATGGAATGCACACGGACGTCATCCGTATTTTTTACGGATCCGTTTTTTGCGGACTGCAAAATACTGAAAAAGCCATACGGCCGTGTGCAAGAGGCCTAAATAGCATCATTTTCAAGGAGAAGAAAAACATCCAAAATTCAAAAACCCTTTTAAGGCCTCATGCACACGACCGTTTTTTTATGCTGTCCGCAAAAAGGGGTTCCGTTGTTCAGTGATCCGTGTCCGTTTTTGCCTTCCGTTGTGTTTCCGTGTGTCTTCCGTTTTTTTAAGCGGACATGACCCAAAAGATTTTACCAAAAGACAGGCTGACAATTTTTGCCAAGTGCCTGCCAAGGGATCCGCAAAAAAAAAGGACGCAGAACGCGGATGACACATGGATGGCCATCCGCATTTTTTCACGGTCCCATTGACTTGAATGGGTCCGTGAACCGTTTTTCACGGACAAGAATAGGACAGGTTATATTTTTTTGACGGACTGGAATCACGGACCACGGACGCAGAGGACAAACCTTGGTCTTTAGTTTAGAATGTTGTGTTGCAGATTTCTAATAGGAGTCTGTGCCAAAGGGGTTGGGAACTCTACAGTCTAGGAAACAGCCTGAAGGTGTGAAATCCATGATAGAGTCTTCCAACGTGGTCTTCTCGCCTATCTCTAGGACATATCAGAAGATCAGTTTTGGTTTTATTTATCCTTTAATTTGCTCTATGGACTGTATACCTGGGAATACCTGATGCATTCAGTTAGATCTTTCACTGAGGTCTCCTGCACTTACCCACGGCACTTGAGTAAAACACATCGCCGGGGAGTTTATTATTAAACCAGGAGGCAAACATTGTGACCTCCACGGTGGGAGAACAGCATCTCACGAAGGAAGCACAAAGTGCACTTAAGAAGGCAACGTCTGTTTGTTACTTTGCTTGAGTGCCTAAGAGCCGTGAAAGTTCAGTTTGCGAAGAGACGTAAACGCCATGCGATGCGGCAGCGCTCTGACCGATGTCCTCCACTCCGACTACTTAGTAAAATACTGGCTTAAAGCATAACTCCGCTGCTGCGACTACAATCACGTTTTATAAACATTTCAATTAGAATTTCATATGTTACAATGTCTATGTTTACTGCTCTTCCGAAAGCCACCGCCTTATGGTATTCTGCAAGGTGCGTAAGTTGATGTTGCCTAGTGACCACTTATCATTTAGTAATGGTTGGAATTAACCATAGGCCTCTAGGCCTCTGCCTATAGCCAGCCATGGGGAAACGGTGACAGCATATACCATAGATGTCCCTATACCGAGAACGATGCTGCTGTAACTGGTGCTGCGCATGTCCATCTCCATTCCATTCTATGCAAGTTCTGAAAATAGCCCTTTTTGTTAGACGAGTTTCCCAACAATAAGGTGAAAAAGAGGGCGTCCCACTGCTCGGACCAAAGCCATCAGCTAATCTATGGCAGAACCTGGTGGTAAGTGTTCATCTTCCCTACACTGCCCCCAAAGGGGACATTAGGCATTACACAGTTCCTACTAAAATCAAAGGGCCATCCGCGTTCTGTAGATAGAGAGGTGCTCTGTGCAACCCCTCTCCACTCTCGCTAATAGACCCTGAATGTTGGACCCCCTTGTCTTAAAGGGTTTAGCCCACAAATTATTTTCATGCTAAAAGCCCATTCAATAGAAGTTTTATAGTCATTTCCACAGCTTCTAACTCAACCAATATTTTTTTCATGGTTCTTTGCTTCCAAGTGTCCCTCTTGTTGCTATTCAGGGCGTGCTCTGGACAGAATCAGTCTCCTACCCCCTCTGGCAGCTGAAAACATAACCCTTTCTTACCTTTCCCTTGCAAAAGGAGTCTTCTGGCTCTGGGGAGAGTGACTGAGCATTGGGTGATCCCCTGCACTCAGTTCATCAGGTGGACGTGCTCATTGCTCTAGACCAGGGATCAGCAACCCCTGGCTCTCCAGCCGTTGTGAAACTACACCTCCCAGCATGATCCATTCACTTCCATGAGAGATCTGAGAACAGACAAGTAACTGTGCAGGCTGGGAGTCGTAGTTTCACCACAGTTATACTGCCGGAGGTTGCTGATCCCTGCTCTAGAGTGTGAACACCAGGAGGCGCCATACTATGTAGGGATATGTCATCACACTGGATTGTTTTTAATGGCATGTACATGCAGGGGTGCACCTAGCCTTTCTGCTGCCTGAGGCAAAAACTGAAACAGCGCCCCCCCCCCCTTCCAATGCCAATTTCTTAACCTAACCCCTTTGCCACAATGAAAGCGCTCATTGCCCATGGCCCTTCCGCTGCCCCCCTCTTGCCCCTACCTGGTGCTGGCCTCATTGGTGGTGCGCCCCTGGGTGCATGGCAAAAATACTAATTTCTGTTATCAATACAGTGTATATGATATCTACTGGTGGGACAACCCCTTTAGCTCATTTTCAAGCACTTTCAGATGTGGCCGCCTTGATGGGAACCAAAAAGAGAAAAATGCGTCTGCCGACACCTGAGATGTATAATCTAGCATTACATGCTGCTATATATACATACAGTACACGGCCTCTCCATGCTGCACAGACGTGTTCTTCTTTCATACTTACCATCCCACACATTTACTTTAACTTCTGTACTGTAAATTTCCCTTCCATTATTCTCATACCAGCGATGAAAGTGGCTTTGTCCTGCTCAATGAAAGGTTAACCGTTTAATTACACACTTGGAAGCTTATAACGTGAAGTAGGCATAAAATGTCAGCTCTGTTTGACTTAACATGAAAAATCAGGTGGCTTATCCGTAATAGCTAAAAATCAAAGCAAATTAACACAAACCCTCAAGTCATGTCCATTATGGCTGAAGAACTGCAGGGTGTAAGACTAATAAAATTGCAATTTTGGTAACACAAAAATAGAGATTCACTGTCGGGGCTTCTACAGACGGGCGTATCGTACCCATATTTATGTGCCCATGTTATGACGGTAACGTGAAGTTCTACTGTGGTGACTTAAGTTCGGTTCAGTAAGGCCCTGTGGCATCTGGGTATCTTGACCATACAGCACGTGTGAGCCCAACCCAAAACAAAAGTAGTCTTTAGCCGAGAGCATGGGGCTTTACTTGCCCCCAAAGTTTAAATTTTGCGGAAAAGGACTGGGAATTTAAAGTAGCCCTGGAAAAAATACTAAAATTGGCTCCGTTTTGTAGTGGGGTCCAAATTGATGGAAGGCATGGCACATCATACCATCCCAACAGAGCCAAACACCACAGTCCATCACAAAATACTTCCAGCCGCACAAAATACATCCCCAAAAACTTCCACCGGCCGGCCGTGAGGAGGGCTCGGGCGGCCCCCTGGACTTCGACCCACTGGGAAATTTCCCTGTAAAGTCTATGGCCAATGCGCCCCTGACAAAACATATTCCTGATGGGACATCTACACAGTGTCCTCTCTGCTGGAAACCATCCAAATATGGAGGCTTTCATGGTAGACACTATTTTTTGCAAAATGTCTTAGGAGAAATGAGTTCATTGTGACACTAAAGGGTTAAATGTACTAACTACAAGGCGCACTAAATACAACCTTTCTTCTTCCTAGACATGGAAATACCCAACAATAACTGGAGAATTTATAAGAAATTGTTTCTCTCTTATAATTTTTTATCCATAAAAAATAATTAGACATTACAATCAGGGGAGACAATAGCGTGTGGTTTCTTCATGCTTCATTTATACGGTTTTGTCTGCACTGAATTTTCCATTTCATTTTCTTCTCCTATTTAATTAGAGTAATTAGACCTACGTGGTAGAGAGAACATTAACCCCATGAGTACCAAATAGCCATGGCATTAAAGGGGTTGTCCACATCTGGAGACTTTTTATCAAACCCCTGTGTTGTACCTGTTGAAAAACTCATACTCACTTGTTCCCCACCGCGCCTTTCCAGGCTCCATTCAGTGGTCTGATGGTCCCTGTACTGTACACTTCTTGATGGATGAGGTCATGTGCGCTGCTACAGCCAATGACTGGCCTCAGCGGTCACATGTCCCCGACAGGCAAGTGACCCATCATTAACATGCTGCTTGTGCATATGTCACCACTGAGGACGGTCATTGGCTGCAGCGGCCCATGTGATCCCGTTTGTCCAGAAGTTTACAATACGGGGATCTAGAGACCGCTGGAGTCAGTCTTCAAAGCTGGACAACCCCTTAAAGGTGCCTGGAGGTAACCTCACCAGTGCTTTTCATCATTACCCTCCTCTTTGTCCTCGCTGTTTGTTCTCCTCTTTTTTCTGTCTGTTGTAACTTCCAGTGCATAAAGGATGTATCACTAGCTCGGCAAAACTAACTATTCTTTCTATGCCATAACCAGGCGACTAAGGTTGACCAACCATGCTATATCTAGCCACACAACCTAACTGTCCTAACCATATTCCCCAGAACTATGTCTCCAACTACCAAACCTAACAAGCCAATCATGACCCCCAAGGACCCAACCTAAATAATCCAATCCATCCCTCCATAAAAACTCATTTAAAATTACCCAACCCATCCCTATCCACTCAACCTAAATAACCCAACCACT
This sequence comes from Bufotes viridis, assembly GCA_033119425.1. NCBI lineage: Eukaryota > Metazoa > Chordata > Amphibia > Anura > Bufonidae > Bufotes > Bufotes viridis. The sequence goes on along the minus strand of CM065596.1, from coordinate 17,027,398 downwards.
CAGCCTATATAATCCAACCATGCCCTCAACCACCCACCTAAATAATCCAATCATGCCCTCAATCACCCAACCAAACTAATCCAACCATGCCCCCTATCACTCAACCTAAATTATACAATCATGCCCTCAACCCACAACCACCCAATCTTACCATACCCCCAAAAACTTAATCTAAGCAATTTAATTATGCTCCCAATCACTTAATCTAAATAATTCAACCATGCCCTCAACCACTCAACCTAACTAATCCAACCATGCCCTCAACCACCCAACCTAACTAATCCAACCATGCCCTCAACCACCCAACTTAAATAATCCAACCATGCCCCCATCACTCAACCTAAATAATCCAATCATGCCCTCAACCACCCAACCTAAATAATCTTACCATGCCCCCAAACACTCAACCTAAGTAATCCAATTATGTCCCCATTAACTTAACCTAAATAATTCAACCGTGACCTCAACCACCCAACATAAATAACCTAATATTTCATCAACCACCCCCAAGACAAACGAACCAACCTAGCAAACTAAATAACTTAATAATGCCCTTAACCTAAATAATCCAACCATGCTCTCAACCTCCCAACCTGAATTATCCAACCATGCCTCCAACCACCCAACCTAAATAATCTTACCATGCCCCCAACCACTCAACCTAAACAATCCAATCATGTCCCCAACCACTCAATCTAGGTAATCCGACTATGCCCCCAACCACCAGGACTAATAATCCAACCATGCCCTCCCCCAACCCACCAGCCTAAATAATCCAACCATGCTCCCAATCGCTTAGCCTAAATAATTCAACCATGCCCTCAACCACCCAACATAAATAACAATATTTTATGAACAACCCCCAAAATGAATTACCCAACCTAACAAACTAAATAATGTAATCATTCCCCCAACCACCTTAGGCAAATTACCCCCCCCCCCCCCTCATTAACAACTTTTTGACACCCAACTGATTGACCATTTAGTTAAGAAGTCTGGGGCAAAACAGCATTGTAAGTTAAGTTAAGTAAATCAAATCATTAATTAAAAAAGGTCTTTTTAAGGCAGACTGGAAGAGCGTCTCTGTTTTGCTTTCTCTGGAGAATCCAACATGCCAATGGAGTTCAATGGAAACTGTGTAATACTCCTGTTCCCCTCTGGTGGCGCTGCAGGAAAATCGAACACCTGCCTTGGTTTTCCCACAGATTATAGCTGATCTCTAGAGGTCCCAGCAATAGAATGCCCTGTAGACAACCCCTTTAAAAAAAAATCAATGCACAGTGTATATTTCTGCTGTATGTTCTCAGGGCATCTTGACCCAAAACTTAGGTAGACATTTTGGTAAAAATATTCAAGTGTTTCATTTATACCATGTTCACCTCCTGCTATGAGCGCAGCTGACGTAACCCTTCGCACTGATATAATGACTGCGCCCTGTCTTTAGTCCACAGTTGCTTTTCATTCCTTGCCTATCTTCTGCTTGGCTTGCAGTTAACAATGTCAGGTCAGGTAGTAACGGGTTTCTTCTATTGGTGCCTACAGCGGGATAGCTTGTAGTTCTTATCTGTGCTTTCAATCAGACTTGGACCCTGCTTTTTTCTTTTTTCAAAATTGCCGACCACATCAAGGGGGCAGCCCAGTAGGGAAGCCAAAGATGCCTTCTCCTTGTGCTCTGTTCATTCATCCAAGGGGTAAGCTGTCTCCAGCAGAGGACAAAACGAAGAACTTATAGAACAGCATTAATCATGAGATCAGAGATGGCCTGAATACCAGCAGCTGTCACATCTGACATGTGCTGAAGACTGTCTGACTACTGCGACACTTCACATAAGGGCTCCAAAGACTGAGGAAAATAGAAGCTAGTCAACCAAACTGTTTTCTTCAACTTTTGGGACATGTTGGTCCTGTTGTGTTCCCCTTTAGGTCCCAGATTACACCAAAAAGATTATTTATCAATAGTGATGAGCGGCATAGGCAATATTCAAATTTTTGGCCAAATATTCGCCATAAATTCGCAAATTCGAGAATTCGTCATCTCCGGTCATTATTTACTTGATTGCGAAAATCGGCAATGTAATATATCTGCAAAATTTGCGATTAGAATTTTCACGATCAACACTAAGGGGTAGGCAACTTTACTATTGGTTGCTAGGGATGTTGCTAAGTGCTGATATTCGCGATACATTCACGATATTCGCGATCAACACTATTCACGAACACGAATATATAGCAGTATATATTAAAAATATTTGCGAATTCTCGTGTTGGTGATATTCGCGATTAAAATTCACGATTCGAATTTTCGCGCTCAACACTATTTATCAATAGGAAAGCAGTTAATTTTGATGTAAGGCCCATAGAGAGAGCCCAGTGTGAAGAATTGGCTAGTATGGGAGAGTGTTGTGGTCATGCTCTGTGTCCTGGGCATTAGGCACTATGCGGGGAGAGGAGGGAGGGGAAACTGAACTGACCCATTTCCTTTTATGGGAGGAAGGACGAGAAACTGAGCCTGATGAAGATGGTGAACCGCTGTTGAAACCCGTAGCTGTTGTTTTTTTACTTGTTTTTTTGTATGTGTTTTTATATAATAAAACCTCTTACTCGAAGTATCTGGTTTTTATTTGATACCTTTGGGAGCTTTTTTGAGGAGAAACTGAGCTTTCCCTATTACCTTTTATAGAAAGAGGGAGGAGAAACTGAGCTGTCCCCAATACCTTTTATGGAAAGAGGGAGGAGAAACTGAGCTGTCCCCATTACCTTTTATGGGAAGAGGGAGGAGAAACTGAGCTGTCCCCATTACCTTTTATGGGAAGAGGGAGGAGAAACTGAGCTGTCTGCATTACCTTTTATGGGAAGAGGGAGGAGAAACTGAGCTGTCTGCATTACCTTTTATGGGAAGAGGGAGGAGAAACTGAGCTGTCTGCATTACCTTTTATGGGAAGAGGGAGGAGAAACTGAGCTGTCTGCATTACCTTTTATGGGAAGAGGGAGGAGAAACTGAGCTGTCCCCATTACCTTTTATAAGAAGAGGGAGGAGAAACTGAGCTGTCCCCATTACCTTTTATAGGAAGAGGGAGGAAAAACTGAGCTGTCCCCATTACCTTTTATAGGAAGAGGGAGGAGAAACTGAGCTGTCCCCATTACCTTTTATGGGAAGAGGGAGGAGAAACTGAGCTGTTCCCATTACCTTTTATGGGAAGAGGGAGGAGAAACTGAGCTGTCTCCATTACCTTTTATGGGAAGAGGGAGGAGAAACTGAGCTGTCCCCATTACCTTTTATGGGAAGAGGGAGGAGAAACTGAGCTGTCCCCATTACCTTTTATGGGAAGAGGGAGGAGAAACTGAGCAGTCTCCATTACCTTTTATAGAACGAGGGAGGATAAACTGAGCTGTCCCCATTACCTTTTATAGGAAGAGGGAGGATAAACTGAGCTGTCCCCATTACCGTTTATAGAAAGAGGGACGAGAAGCTGAGCTGTCCCCATTACCTTTTATAGGAAGAGGGAGGAGAAACTGAGCTGTCCCCATTACCTTTTATGGGAAGAGGGAGGAGAAACTGAGCTGTCTCCATTACCTTTTATAGGAAGAGGGAGGAGAAACTGAGCTGTCCCCATTACCTTTTATAGGAAGAGGGAGGAGAAACTGAGCTGTCCCCATTACCTTTTATAGGAAGAGGGAGGAGAAACTGAGCTGTCCCCATTACCTTTTATGGGAAGAGGGAGGAGAAACTGAGCTGTCCCCATTACCTTTTATAGGAAGAGGGAGGATAAACTGAGCTGTCCCCATTACCTTTTATGGGAAGAGGGAGGAGAAACTGAGCTGTCCACATTACCTTTTATGGGAAGAGGGAGGAGAAACTAAGCTGTCCCCATTACCTTTTATAGGAAGAGGGAAGAGAAACTGAGCTGTCCCCATTACCTTTTATAGAAAGAGGGAGGAGAAACTGAGCAGTCTCCATTACCTTTTATAGAAAGAGGGAGAAGAAACTAAGCAGTCTCCATTACCTTTTATAGGAAGAGGGAGGAGAAACTGAGCTGTCCTCATTACCTTTTAGGGGAAGGGGGACAAGAAGCTGAGCTGTCCCTATTACCTTTTATAGGAAGAGGGAGGAGAAACTGAGCTGTCTGCATTACCTTTTATAGAAGGAGGGAGGAGAAACTAAGCAGTCTCCATTACCTTTTATGGGAAGAGGGAGGAGAAACTGAGCTGTCCCCATTACCTTTATGGAAGGGGGAGCTGAGCTGTCCATTACCTTTTATAGAAGAGGGAGGAGAAACTGAGCTGTCTCCATTACCTTTATAGGAAGAGGGAGGAGAAACTGAGCTGTCCCCATTACCTTTATAGAAGAGGAGGAGAAACTGAGCTGTCCCCATTACCTTTATAGGAAGAGGAGGAGAAACTGAGCTGTCCCCATTACCTTTTATGGGAAGAGGGAGGAGAAACTGAGCTGTCCCCATTACCTTTTATGGGAAGAGGGAGGAGAAACTGAGCTGTCCCCATTACCTTTTATGGGAAGAGGGAGGAGAAACTGAGCTGTCCCCATTACCTTTTATGGGAAGAGGGAGGAGAAACTAAGCTGTCCCCATTACCTTTTATAGGAAGAGGGAGGAGAAACTGAGCTGTCTGCATTACCTTTTATAGAAAGAGGGAGGAGAAACTGAGCTGTCCCCATTACCTTTTATGGGAAGAGGGAGGATAAACTGAGCTGTCCCCATTACCTTTTATAGTAAGAGGGAGGAGAAACTGAGCTGTCCCCATTACCTTTTATAGGAAGAGGGAGGAGAAACTGAGCTGTCCCTATTACCTTTTATCAATGGTTTAATTCTGTGTTCTCCACTTCCAGCTTTCACTGCTGACCCTGCTGAAAAGCGACAAGAAGTTAGCCTATTGTGGGGGCTCATTAGGCAGTTTGAGGATTCTCCCTATTTAGATTTCTGGTATATTACTTACTTACTGATGATTATAGTGTTGAGGTTATTATCACTCTTTTTTTCAGAACATGAAGTGAGCGGTTTCCATGATAACCTAGAATTTTTGTCCCGTTTCAGCTAAAAGGGCACTTCTCCGAGCCAGTGGCGTATTTGGCATGATGGCTCTTTGGGTGTGACAGGATGGATGGTTTACCACAAGGCCAAGTTCCTAAGCTGCATCCCATATGTCTGCCTCACCAGAGGGGTTTATATTTGCCTTTGGAAAGAATTAGTAAAAGTGATGACCTTAATTATTCCCACGCGTTTGTATAATTTGTTCTGTATATGACAGAGGTCAGCAGTTTGTGCTCAGACTTCCGTACTATTACCGCACACATACATACGAGATACCAATTTTCTTAAAGGGGTTGTTCAGAATTAGAAAAACGTGGCTGCTTTCTTCCAGAAACAGCACCACCTTTGTCCATTGGTTGTGTGGGTGCTCCAGGCCAGTCCCATGCATGTCAATATATCTGAGCTGCAATACCAGACACAACCTGTGGACAGAAGTGGCACTGTTTGATTAACAGGCCTGGACATCTAGCCCGGCCTTGTCAACCTTCTGCGGTGCAAGCGTAGAACGGCTGATTCGAGTTTGGGTGCAGCGACTGCGCAACAACCCGAAGTGTAGCCGTGCACTCGCAGTTACTACTCCCGAAACTGAATGAGCACTTCTACGCTTGCGCCGCTACTCTGAAGGCAGAAGATTGACAGGGTCGAGCTAGATGTTCAGCCCTGTCAATCAAAAGGTAGGTGGGCGCTTCTACACCTGTGGGTACCGCTCCTTACAGGTAACGAACTCTGACTAATGATACAAATCTAATGATACGGATCTCACTAATGATACAAATCGATTTGTTAGATTCATTCGCTCATCTCTGCTTAAATATGGGTGGCCAACCCTTGGGATGTCATCAATATCAGATAGGTGGGGGTCTGACACCCTGTACCCCAACTGTTTTGGGCAGCCACTGGCATCAGAAACGAAAACAGTAGAAATAGCCGGACGTAGAGGGGCTGTCCAATGTGTAGTGGTCGTGTCCACCAATCTGATATGGATGACATGTACTGAAAATAGGTCATCAATATCTACAGACTGGAAATATAAAGGGGACGTATAAATCAGAATCTTATATTATTTTTAACAGTCATACAAAATGGAGAACATGCACTGGTTTACTCAGTTAGGGTAAAGGTACCCTTTGGCCTCTTCAGGTTCCTAGACCAGGGTATGACCACAACCTTTGCAACCCATATAGCTATGCAACTGGGGACCAACGTGTGGTGGTGTTGCTTTTTTGGACGAGGGGAGGGGGGGCTGAGGCTTCACTGCCTATTGGGTTGCACACTAATTGAGGTAAGGAACTTTTACAAGGGCCGAGAATCCAAAAGATAATAGCTAATGGGTGTTCATAGGAATGCTTGCTAGCGATTATCTGGCGGTGTAAATGTACTGCCGATTACCCGATAAATGAGCAAAACACTCGTGCACTGTGTAATTGAATCGTTTGTGTGCACGCAAAAATGATTGTTTACTGGCAGCAGATCATGCTGTGCAAACAGGACCTGCTGCCAGCCAACAATGAGTCAGTATGAGGAAGAGCCATGGCATTAGCGATCACTCCTTCCCATACTGTGGAGGAGATCGTTGCATGTAAATGAGGTGGTCTCCTCCACCAGCGAGCAGCAGATTGTCGGGAAGGATCGCTACCCTCCCAGCAATCTGCTGCTCTGTTGTCTCGTGTTAAGGGACCTTTAAGCTGGATTTAGACGAGCAGATAATAGTTACGATTCAAACGCAAGCAATGGAAGATGGACGGGAATGGTGACATGTAAATGATTCTAACGATTGAGTGATCTGACCAAAAACGCTCATTAAAAGTTTGTGAAATCATTGATGTGAATAAGTACAATCATCGCTTGTCGTTAATGAAATGCTTTATGTAATCGTGCATCATGTGCATCCTTGTTGATAAAGAGTCCTGCGTAGGCAGGCGTATCAACGATTGCACGACCGAAAAAAAACTAAATTTTACATGATAAGGACTCATGCACGGGACCGTATGTATTTTGCGGTCTGAAAAACACGGATTTGCAAAAAATACAGTGACATCCGTATTGCATTTATTGTAACAATGCCTATCCTTATTTGCAAAACTGACAAGAATAGGACATGTTTTATCTTTTTTGTAGAACGGCTATGCGGACATACCGAAATAGAATGCACACGGAATCATTTCCATTTTGTTTTGCGGGCCCATTGAAGTGAATGGTTCCGCATACGAGCCGCCAAAGAACACGGAACAGACACGGAAGAGAAATACGTTCATGTGAATGATCCCTAATCCTTTCATTTAAATGCTAGTTGTCTGCTAGAACGTTCAGTCGGTAGTCGCTCATGTTGGCGATCGCTTAAACGATTGTCTGCTCGTCTATCCTCGTAATCCACCTTTATGCTTTGCATCATAAGATCATGTACATCTCCTATGTACAGAAATATAACTACTATAATACTGCCTCCAGGGCCGGTGCAAGGATTTTTGCCGCCCTAGGCAAAAGAAAAGTTTGCCGCCCCCCCCCCCTCCTTTGTCATTCTCCCCCCCCCCCATCATTCTTCACCCCTCCTTCTTGTCATTCTCCCCCGTCATTCTTCACCCCTCCTCCTTTGTCATCCCCCTTGTCATTCTTCCTCCCCTCTTGTCATTCTTCTCCCCCTCTTGTCATTCTCTCCCCTTGTCATTCTTCCTCCCCTCTTGTCATTCTCTCCCCTTGTCATTCTCCCCCTCTTGTCATTCTTCTCCCCCTTGTCATTCTTCCTCCCTCTTGTCATTCTTCCTTCCCCTCTTGTCATTCTCTCTCCCCCCTCTTGTCATTCTTCCTCCCTCTTGTCATTCTCTCCTCCCCCCTTGTCATTCTTCTCCTCCTCTTGTCATTCTTCCTTCCCTCTTGTCATTCTTCCCCCTCTTGTCATTCTTCCCCACTTTTGTCATTCTCCCCCCTCTTGTCATTCTCCCCCTCCCTCCCCTCGCTGTAATAGCGTGGTCGAAGCGCTGTATGGTCCACGGGTACAGGAGCTTTAGATTCCTAGTTTCCTGACGGACTGACAGGAAGTGCACACTGTGTGCGCACTTCATGTCAGTCCGGCCGGGTACAGGAGACACATGCTCCTGTACCCGCGGCCATAAAGAGCTCGGCCGCAGCATACTGGACTGACAGGAGGGAGCGCTATGCGCTCCTCCTGTCAGCTCCTCTTCATGCTGAGCCCGGGCGGTGCGTCCTCATGGACGCGCCAGCCCGGCAGTGCTGCAGCCGCCTGAGGCTCAATTCAGAGCGCTGGGCGGCTGCAGCATGAGGCAGGGCCGGCGCCCTAGCAGCGCCCTGCTAAGGGCGCCACGCGGCGGCCTAGTCCGCTTATAGGACGCGCCGCCCTGACTGCCTCCTATGTACAGGAATATAACTACTAATATACTGCCTCTATGTACAGGAATATAACTACTATAATACTGCTCCTATGTACAAGAATATAACTACTATAATACTACTCCTATGTAAAAGATTATAACTACTTTAATACTACTCATATGTACAAAAATATAACTACTATAATACTGCCTCCTATGTACAGGAATATAACTACTAATATACTGCCTCCTATGTACAGGAATATAACTACTAATATACTGCCTCCTATGTACAGGAATATAACTACTATAATACTGCCTCCTATGTACAAGAATAGAACTACTATAATACCGCCTCCTATATACAAGAATATAACTACTATAATACTGCCTCCTATGTACAAGAATATAGTATAATACTGCCCATATGTACATCAATGTAACTGCTATAATACTGCTCCTATGTAAAAGATTATAACTACTATAATACTGCCTCTATGTACAAGAATATAACTACTATAATACTGCCTCCTATGTACAAGAATATAACTACTATAATACTGCCTCTATGTACAAGAATATAACTACTATAATACTGCCTCCTATGTACAAGAATATAACTACTATAATACTGCCTCCTATATACAAGAATATAACTACTATAATACTGCTCCTATGTACAAGAATATAACTACTATAATACTGCCTCCTATGTACAAGAATATAACTACTATAATACTGTCCTCCTATGTACAAGAATATAACTACTATAATACTGCTCCTATGTACAAGAATATAACTACTATAATACTGCTCCTATGTACAAGAATATAACTACTATAATACTGCCTCCTATGTACAAGAATATAACTACTATAATACTGCCTCCTATGTACAAGAATATAACTACTATAATACTGCTCCTATGTACAAGAATATAACTACTATAATACTGCCTCCTATGTACAAGAATATAACTACTATAATACTGCCTCCTATGTACAAGAATATAACTACTATAATACTGCTCCTATGTACAAGAATATAACTACTATAATACTGCTCCTATGTACAAGAATATAACTACTATAATACTGCTCCTATGTACAAGAATATAACTACTATAATACTGCTCCTATGTACAAGAATATAACTACTATAATACTGCTCCTATGTACAAGAATATAACTACTATAATACTGCTCCTATGTACAAGAATATAACTACTATAATACTGCTCCTATGTACAAGAATATAACTACTATAATACTGCCCCTATGTACAAGAATATAACTACTATAATACTGCTCCTATGTACAAGAATATAACTACTATAATACTGCCTCCTATGTACAAGAATATAACTACTATAATACTGCCTCCTATGTACAAGAATATAACTACTATAATACTGTCTCCTATGTACAAGAATATAACTACTATAATACTGCTCCTATGTACAAGAATATAACTACTATAATACTGCTCCTATGTACAAGAATATAACTACTATAATACTGCCTCCTATGTACAAGAATATAACTACTATAATACTGCCTCCTATGTACAAGAATATAACTACTATAATACTGCCTCCTATGTACAAGAATATAACTACTATAATACTGTCTCCTATGTACAAGAATATAACTACTATAATACTGCTCCCTATGTACAAGAATATAACTACTATAATACTGCTCTTATGTACAAGAATATAACTACTATAATACTGCCTCCTATGTACAAGAATATAACTACTATAATACTGCTCCTATGTACAAGAATATAACTACTGTAATACTGCCCCCTATGTACAAGAATATAACTACTATAATACTGCTCCTATGTACAAGAATATAACTACTATATTCCTGCCTCCTACAGACCAGGACCTGAATAATTAGCAGGTGTTTCTTATCTCACTGGATTTGCTCTTGAACTTGATACATCTCTGTGGTTTATGTCTGACAAATGCTTTCATGACAGATTGCCTTTAGGTTCCTATTTGTTCGGAGCGGGCGGCGTGCCAGGTCTCCATTGTTGGCGGACACTGGAGGGGCGGTGCATTGGCCGGTGGAGTCTTCATTTCTTTTCAATAGTGATCTCAGTGAGTCTGCCAGCTTCATTTACACTTTCATAGGCATAAGTAGTATCTCTTGTTCTTGATCCGATAGCAGACCCCGGCTATTATTGTGGAGGCTGTGTGAAGATTTTCTTGGACGCTGCTATAGAACAGGACACCGCTACCCAACATCTCTGTTACCCGTATACCATATACACAGACTCAGTCTGACTGAAGCCTCGTCTTCAATGACGGTACCATCACCCAGGTTTCTTCAAACCACTGATCGGCAGTAGTGGTATGGGGCGTCAGACTCCCACCGATTAGATATTGATGACCTATGCTGAGGATAGGTCATCAATATTGTACTCTGAGAAAAACCCTTTAAAGGGGTATTCCTATCTCTGACAATGGAGGCATATCGCTAGGATATGCCTCTATTGTCTGATAGGCGCGGGTCCCACCTCTGGGACCTGCACCTACAACGAGAACTAAGCGGGGAGCTCTGTGGCTGGAGGACTCCAGATTTCCCGGGGTCCGTCCACCACCAAGCGCTGATCCCCGCCTCTCCTATAGAAGTGAATTGGAGCGCACCGCCAATGCGCGGCCCAGGCTCCATTTATTTGTATGGGGCAGACGGAAAAAGCCGAGCCAGCGCTCGGCTATTTTCGGCGGCCCCAAAAAAATGAACAGAGGGCCGATGCGCATGCGCAGTGCATCCTCCGTTCATTTCCCCGCTCCATTCTCATTGGGACCCGCACCTATCAGACAATGGGGGCATATCCTAGCGATATGCCCCCTATTATCTGAGATGGGACAACCCCTTTAACAGTTGAGGATTCTAGGAAAGTTGGATCAAAGCTGTAATGGTAGTCACAGTGCTAATCACCCAGCTTTCCCAGATCATGCAAAGCTACTTAGCCATGCATTGATACATCTTCAAGTCCTGGGTCATTGCATGTCTAAGCAGATTGATCACTCGGGATTCGAGGAAAACGGGACGAAAGCTGTAATGGGGACTACATAGTGCTCTTATGTAGTCACTGCATATGGTTTCCATCTATTCAGGGCATTTACAGTGAATATTCTCTGTGCCCTACTATAGCTTACAAGCTACACGGTATAGTAGATTTCTTTTGAATTGAACGGCTCTCCATCACACCTAATGGCTGTAACTGGTACTGCAGTTCTCAATTCTCATTCACTATGAATCTTTGCCCTATTCTATATACACTGTATATATAGAATATATAGAATTTTATGCATTTAAATGGTCTTCATATAATTATCCTTCGTCTTTATTTATCACCCTCTTGACCGTGTGATTTCCACCACTTATATTTATCAGATTAACTGGTTAACAGAGCACCATGATGTTTCATGAAGAACCCAAAAACTGAGTAGTGGGCTCAGACTTTTTGCCCCACATATCTGGAGCTTTGGCTGTGACTGGGCCAACTGAGGCCAAGGACAGAGTAAAGAAGAGGAAGTCAAAAGTAAAAATCAAAATTGGGGTTTCCTCATGTCCCCACAGATGTCGTTCACCATCTCCATCTAACGACAGGATGGCATGGCGTTCTTTCTTGTTGACTCCTCAAACCTGATAGGAGAGGACCACTAAACCCTCAGCCTGACTCCTCGTCTTGTTTAGTTGTAAATGTTTCAGACCCTCCAAGTGTGCCCTTGTGGGAGGTACAGTACTTATAGCAATTGGTCTCTACTTGTCAAACAGGTGGTCTCTCTTTTATCACATCAATCTTCTCTGAACTTCTGGTGTCATTACGTCATCAAGTTCCTTCCTACTCTATTAAGGGGACTTATGTGGGGTCACTCTGTGACTGGCACTTAATAGATCCCTGGCAATCAGGGGCAAACTGGTCATAGACCCTACAGGGAAATATCCGGATGGGCTGATGCCCAGAAGGGCTGCCCAAGCTCTCCTCATGGGCGCTGGGTGGGTACATAACGATCTGATGATCTAATTAATTATTGCTACTTATGCACTTGGTCAATGGCCACAGGAGCCCTCCTGAACTCAACTGTATCACCATCCTCCGGACTGTGGTGAAGGAGGTAGTATTTTATGCTGCACTGTGCTGTTTGGTTCTGCTGGGGTGGCATTTTGTGCTGCATTACAGAATTGCAAGCCCCGCCTACTTCTGTTGTCCCTGCCATCTTGGGTTGCTCTGATTCTGTAAACTTGGAACTGCCAACAACATGGGGCCAGTTTTAGTTTTTTTTTCCAGGGCCACTTTAAGTTCCCAGTCAACCCATGCTGACAATGTGACTATAGTCTGTCTGGCATTTTGGGGTGGAACTTGGACCTATGGGCAGTGGCTGAGAATTGTAGGGGCTTTTGGTGGCACTTAGAGGATCATTGGAGGACATGGTAATGCTACGACTAGAGCTTACTGGGTGTCAGCATTTATGGGGCTCTGTGACTAGCACCTATTGGGAAACTATCTAGAACTTAAGAGAAAAGTGGCTGAAACGTGTAGGGGCTCTTCCTCTTCCTAGGAACATTGGAGGACTTGTACTGTGACCAGAACTTATATTGCGACTCTCCTGGTGGCATTTGTGGGGCACTGTGGCTAACACCTATCAGGCAACTAAATAGAACTGATGAGGAAAGTGGCTGAAACCCGTAGGGGCTCTTCCTCACACTTTAGGAACATTGGAGGACTTATAGAGGTACTGTGACTGGAACTTATATTGGGACTCTCCTGGTGGCATTCGTGGGGAACTATGGCTAACACCTATGGGGAAAGTAAATAGAACTTATAAGGAAAGTGGCTGAAACCCGTAGGGGCTCTTGGTGGCACTTATAAGAACATTGGAGGACTTATAGAGATACTGTAACTGGAACTTATATTTAGACTCTCTTGGTGGCAAACTGGCAATTTTGGGGAACAGCAAGTGGCACCGATGGGGCTGCTAACTAGGATTTATGAGGAGTAGACAGTGACTAAACCTGTAGGGGGCTTATTGTGGCACTTATGACAGCTCCAACTGTCGTAGTAGGGGGTCTGCCTATACTTTAAGGGGGCATTCTGTGTCTTTTTTATCGTGCTGTGGTTGGCACTCTTGTGGAAGCAATTTGTAACGCTCTCGTAGGAGGGCACTGCAGGTGCATTCACTAAGAGAAACAGGAAAAAAAATCTGCCACATCATGCAAGTGTGTGTTTTATGGGGGAGGGGGCAGGGGTGGTAGCGTCCTAGTTACAGGTCTGTATGGCACACATGGCTGAGCTCGGCAAAGTAGTACTATATTCTATAAATGGGACTATTTCTTGTGACCTTTTTGCCTTTAATGAGTGGACAGGACTGAACTGGTGCGGGAAGAAGGAGTTCCATATTAACCAGTAAGATTAACAGAGGTGAATGAAGGACGGGGTTAAATAAATCTAAGCTTAAACACTCTGTGCTGATGCTACAATGCATGGTCAGCCTCAGTGCACCATATCTGTATGACCATGAGTGCCATCAAAGTGCACACTAATCATTCAGCCTGCTACCTTACCCTACTCCATAGAGGAAACTGGAAGGAGGAGTAGAAAGCAGGGCCTGTGCATTTCCATGGAACCTGGGTGACTCTGTGAGAAAATGATTGCTTTTGCTGTAATTATCAGTGCTGGAAAAAAAAAACGGGGCCCCGGACTGCAGCCATTGCTCATCCCGGAATTTGGGAGCCCGATTTGGGCTCGCTCCCTTCCTCCTGGACCCTATAGTGGCTGTATAATATGTACGCCCTTGATTTTTCTCCAAGATGAGCATGGCATTGTGTTTGTAAGTCATCGTACTGGATTATGAGCCCACATGCCATGTGCGCTACCATATAGTGCTACAATGTATCCATTAACTTGAGTTGGTCGTTAGCCACCGCAGCCGGTTAATGAATGATCTGTTAGTGTTTAGAAACAACCAAGCAATAAGTAACTTACAAGAACTTTCAATAATTTAAAGACACAACGTCAATGTGCAAGGGGGTCTCTCCATGTCAAGGTCACGCTCCCAAAGGCAATATGGCCGCCCTTTCTTGAAGACGTACCTGGTGGATACATTTTTAAGACCCTATTAGTGTGCCTGTTGCTAGGATCCCTCAACGTTGAAAACATGGAGGCAGCAAGGGCTTCCGAAGAAGATTTTCACAGATCGCTGCAGGGAAACCGGGAGGATCAGCGGCATCCAAACAGGAGTGCACATAAATGAAGTATGTGGCGGATTTATTACTGATTTTAAATCTTAGGTCAAATCAAATAAATTGATAAATTCCTCTGCAGATTTTTATTGATTGATTATTATATTAAAACTGATTTAAAGTGGATTAAAGTTCAATATTGATGATCAATCCTCAGAATAGGTCATCAGTATCTGATTAGTGAGGATTCCATGTCTGGCTCCCCCACTGATTAGCTGTTTAAAGAGATCGCGGTGGTCTGGTCAAGCGCTGTGGCCTTCTTGCAGCTTACCAAGCAGAGCGCCACATATTGTATAGTGGCTGTGCTTGGTACTGCAGCCCAGGCCCATTCACTTGAATGGGACTGAGCTGCAAATAGGTAATGTGACCGATAGGAAGACACCACCCTGCTCAGCGGCCACATCTTCAAACAGCTGATCAGCAAGGGTCTGGGGGGGGGTCAGACCCCCACGATCTAGGTCAGATGGATTATAACAAAAATATCTCCAAAAGGGCTTGTTCAAAACTACTGGAAAATTACCTGACCACAGGTTTAGGGCTCATGCACACAACTGTATGTATCTTGCGTTTTGCAAAAAACGGATCTGCAAAAAAGAAGGATGACATCCGTGTGCATTCCTTATTTTGCGGAACGGAACGGCTGGCCCCTAATAGAGCAGTACTATCCTTGTCCGTAATGCGCACAATAATAGGACGTGTTCTATTTTTTTGCGGAACAGAAATACGGACATACGGAAACGAAATGCACACGGAGTAACTTCCGTTTTTTTTTTGCAGACCCATTGAAACGAATGGTTCCGCATACGGTCCGTAAAAAAAAATGGAACGGACACGGAAAGAAAATACATTCGTGTGCATGAGCCCTTAGGCCCCATTCACACGTCCGTGGTGTGTTGCGGATCCGCAACACACCATGCTGCCACTCCCCATAGAGATGCCTATTCTTGTCCGCAGCCTGCGGACAAGAATAGGACATGCTCTATCTTTTGCGGAGCCGCAGCCGGATGTTTCGGGGCCGAAACCCGGAAGTTCGGGGCCGCGGTTCCGCAAATGCGGAAGCGGAGAGCACATAGTGTGCAGTCCGCATCTATTCCGCAGAATTGCGGAATAGATGCGGACTAAAATGCAGACGTGTGAATGGGGCCTTAGACAATCAGCAATAATCTTCAGCAGAACCTAGCACCAAGTGTTCACTTTCCCTGTAGCGCCACCACAGGTGAAATCACGTACTACACGTTGTTCATTGAAATCCATTCTATTCATAATAACACTCACACATGTTGAGTCCTCCAGAGAGAGCAAGACCCTCTTTGTGGCCACTGCTAATAGATAACGGTCCTGGCAGAGGTGCCCCCATCAGCATGGCCTAATAAGACATTAGAAAATTTCGGGAGCAGCCAACCCTCTACATGTTAGCATAGCAATACTTATATGTATATATTGTGCCTGGTTTTTCCTGTAGACCCATGCTCCAAGTTCTACCTCTCCAGAAGCAACCAGGATTAACTGAGGAATTTGTAAGAAGTCTTATTAACCCCCTCCTGGTTGCTATTTGAGAACGGGCGGCACTGGGACTGTAATATGACAATGTGCTATGATTACATTGTATCTGGGGCTCCTTGTATATAAGACTATCAGAGGCCCGCGCTGCTCTCCTTATAAGGCACTCTGTGCCTCCTTGCAGCGCAGGGCATGCCGGGTGCCAACTGTCTGTTTTATGTTCACAGGGGCCATGAGATCAGGCCGCGCCGTGCATAATGTTTACGGCAAATGCGATTTTCCTATTCTTCAAAGTAATGCATACATTATTGGGGTCAGAGGTCAGCGATGGGAGATGTTCAAGCAGGAACAGGTGCTCGCTTTGGGAAGTGAGTGAATTTAAAAAGGGAAATATATCCCCTAGGGGCCATGCTGTGCAGGCTTCATTTTCCTGGTGTCACCAAGGTTCAAACCTAAGTTGCCTGTCATGCGAGCAATCCAGGAAGGATTAAGGGATCAATTTAATATATGACCCCGATATTGCCACCTCTGATCACCACTGCAGTGGATGGGGTCAATATCATTAGCAATGGTCACCGACCTGTGCCTCTCCAGCTGTTTGGGAACTACAATGCCATGCGGGGGATAGAGAGGCACTATAGCCTGGTGATCCATCCACCTAAGCAAAATTGTATTGCAATTTAAAGTGAATTTCCAACCTTGAATTCCATTTTTGAGCCGAATAGGTCTAATCTTATTGATGATTAATTACTTACGATATCTTTATTAGCGCTGGAGCTCCATTTTTCCAATCCAGAGCGCCAAATACTCTGCGGCCACCACTAGAGGGAGCTTATAAGTTTATTGCATACAATATAATATAAACTGCTAAGCTCCCCCTAGTGGTGGCTTTAGATATCCAGAATCGAATCATTTCACAGGGGATTTGGAGCTTTATGTCAGAGCCCCCGTATCCACTTTATTTCATTTTACCCTGTCCCAATTTCAGTTTATAA
Organism: Bufotes viridis; assembly: GCA_033119425.1. Classification (NCBI taxonomy): domain Eukaryota; kingdom Metazoa; phylum Chordata; class Amphibia; order Anura; family Bufonidae; genus Bufotes; species Bufotes viridis. The sequence goes on along the minus strand of CM065596.1, from coordinate 17,010,269 downwards.
CATTAAATTGAAATGGCACTAAGTGATAATATTTGATAATTAAGGACAGTGTAATATTTAAGGACAGTGCCAACTATCTTCAAAAACTTAAGAACTAGGTTCTTTTCTTTTAGAGTGTACTGCAAAAAGTTACATTGTACATAGAAATGAACTGAATAGGCACATCTGCATGACTAGGAACTCACTGACCACGCTGCCACACAGATCCCGCTGAGGAAGGTCAAATATAGACCGAAACGTTTGGGAATTATCACAGAAGTGGCTATATGCTTTATCTCTTGACCTGGATGTATATAACATAACCAACTTGTAACCAAAACCTATAAGAAAATAAAATGTGATTCATTGCACAAAATTGGAGTGCCGTGGATTAACCTTACATTGACCTGTAACTAAGTCCCGCCCCTGAGGAGCAGCTGCCCTTTCCTGCAGGGCAAATTAACTGAATAGGCACATTTGCCTGACATGTAACTAAGTCCCACCCCTGAGGAGCAGCTGCCCTTTCCTGCAAGGCAAATTAACTGAATAGGCACATTTGCCTGACATGTAACTAAGTCCCACCCCTGAGGAGCAGCTGCCATTTCCTGCAAGGCACCTGGTATACCTAATCTTATTTAGACTATGCACCACTGATTTTTTTTACCATTACAGCAGGTCAATAAATAGACAATATGGGACATGCCATCCTCCTATAACCACTAAACTGAGGCGAGCAAATAAATTGTATAAAATTATCAACAATAGCAAAGCTATATGTGAGCAACACTCCATACCTCAGCTCTCTAGCCCAGAAGAAGCATGGGGCGCAGTGTTATCTGCTTCAATTATGATGTTTATACAATATTAAGAAATATTTTAACTTGTAGAATCCAAAAAGTAGAAGAGAGTGAGACATGGCTGAGTGCGGCTGGAGGAGACAGGCCGTGTAGTGTGGCTGCACACGGGATGAATCAGAGATGCAGAGCAGAGATTAACCGCCAGTAATGGGAGCTTTGTTTGCGATACTAGTGAAAAATGGCATTTTTGCATGGAGCGGTCTGGCCCACAGGAAGCGTCTGCGTGTTGTGTTTGGTTTGTGTGCAGTGGTTTGTTGGATTTGGATTTCACTGTAATTACTTTGTAAAGAGGCATTCACAAGCCATGCGCCGCCGCGCGTCCATGGAGCGTCGGTCCAGAGACAAACAGCGGCCTTGTACCCAATAGCAGTCAAACAATAAACAGCGTTTATGAGTAAAGAATGCAAGTTGGGCTCTGATTGGTCGCAATGGCGTGCTGTACTTACCAAATTTTAATCTTGAATTGAGGGACATTTTAAGCCCCACCCATATTGTGCTAAGTAATGCCCCAAAATTGTCCAGGCCAACCAATTTAAAGCAAGTTAGCATAAACCCTGCCCTTTTAAGGGATATTCATGTGAAAATCAGAATAACAACTATTGCTGTGGGTAACAAGGTCTTATCTTCCCTCACACAAATGTGATATACGTGGCCCATAGAGCCAGGAATTCTGGTTAGAGAATGAAAATGTTCTACTTAAAGGGTATGTCCATCTAAAATTAACTCAGTAGTAAGGGACAAAAACAAGATGACTGAGTGCTGATAATAAGCTTTCTTGCTATTTTGCCACCCTGAACCTTGTGCCCAGTTGGCCCTCAGGACTGGTTGCTATGGATACATTTTCTTGACTACCCCATATTAAAATCTATGGGTGCTAAGCAGAGTATCCATGGCAACCACTCTAAAGCGTACTCAGAGCAACCATTCTGGCCTAAGGGTATCCATAACAACACACTATCTCAAGAGCATCCAGAGCGACCATTCTGTCTTAAGAGTAACCATAGCAACCACTCTGTCTCAGAGGTATCCAGAGCAACCATTCTGTTTTAAGAGCATCCTTAGCAACCACTCTGTCTCGAAAGTAACCATAGCAGCCAGTCTGCATCATAAGTATCTAAAGTAACCACTCCATCTCAACAGTATCCATGGCAACCCCTCAGTCTCAAAAGTATTTAGAGAAACAGTCCTATCTTAACAGTATCCATGGCAACCACTCTGTCTCAAAAGTATCCATGGCAACCACATCTCATGAGTATCCAGAGCAACCAGTCTGTTTTATGAGCATGCCAAACAATCTATTCATCTCAATAGTATCCATGGCAACCCTTCTATCTCAACAATTCTGTCTTAACAGTATTCATAGCAACCACTCTGTTTCATGAGTATCCATAGCAACCACTCTATCTTAAATAACTTAGTGTATGGATCACTAGGTCTGGTTATACAGTAAGTTATACAATGGGCAAAGGGAATGATCACTTGGGGGTCTCTCTCTGTCATTCATCAGCCACCATCGGCCCCCTCCCACCACTTTTAGCTGGCCTATAACAAAGTGAATGAAACCAAAAATGAACCATAATAAAGAATAGAACTGTCTGTCTTATTGGCGGTATTATATAAGCATGGTGTGGCAGTATTATCTGGGACCTATTTATGAAGGTTATTTAGTTGTATGTTTTTTATACCTCACCTGTAGGAAAGAGACCCCCAAATACTTTGTAGAGGAGCCTCAATCCCACCCTAGTGCAGCAGTCAGGCCATGCCATTCCCCATGCTGAAGACCCCCTTAAACATCCCTTTAATGTCACCACGCATACTGGTTAAACAGCAGAGTTCTTATAACGTGGCAGAGATGCATTTCAGAAATCCAGCTCCTCGACAGCTGCTTTCATCATTTTGGTTTCCATTTTTGCAGGAGTCGGGTTGTGTCTGGGAAGCCGTGAATTCCTTCCTTATCTGGGAGCTATGCAGTGTGTTCCAGGAGCTTGTGAAATCTCAGAGATTGCATATCCATCTTCAACCTGCATTCGAGAATATATTAGGCAGTTGCTGAAACAGCAATTCCCTCATTCATTATCTTAGGAACCAATCCATCAATCCATTGGAGGAATTTAATAATAACGTACAGTGCGGCAATGTACGTGCACAGCAGGGGCGAAGCAAGAGTGTCCCTGTGCATTGAATATCATGGGCCACCAAGCACTTAATACATCGCCACATGATGCACCTACAGTATGTTCACACATGGCGGATATGACACAGATTTACCATTGTAGAGTTGGCTGCAAAAAAATTGCAGGATATTATACTAGCAGCAAAGTGGATGAAATTTTACCCAATTTTATGCACGATAGGAAAAATCGGCAGCGGAAATTGACCCGAGATGCAAATTTTATGATTGCATTAAGTCTATTTAGGCCTATTGCACACGACCGTGTGGCTTTTTCAGTATTTTGCGGTCCGCAAAAAACGGATCTGCAAACAAAACGGATGACATCCGTGTGCATTCCGTTTTTTTACGGAACATCTGGCCCCTAATAGAACAGTACTATCCTTGTCCGTGATGCGGACAAGAATAGGGCAAGTTCTATCTTTTAACGGAACTGAAATACGGAAACGGAATGCAAACGGAGACACTTCAGTTTTTTTTGCGGACCCGTTGAAATGAATGGTTCCGTATACGGACTGTATACGGAACGCAAAAAAATGCCTCGTAAACTCGCAAAAAAAAAGTTTGTGTGCAATAGGCCTTAGGCTGGGTTCAGACTTGAACGTTTTACAGCGCGTTCCTACGCAGTGTAAAACGCTCAACAGGCGAAAACCCATGTTTCCCTATAGGCATGGTTCGTACGAACGCGCTGTAAAACGCCCTATGCCCAAAGAAGTACAGGAGCTTCTTTGGGGCGTATTGACGCGCGTCCCCATAGGGATATATAGCGCAAACGCGCGCACGACGCGTGATTTTTACTTTCATTTTCACAATGCGAAAATAAAAGTAAAGATAGAGCGTCGCACGCGTGAAGCGGGACACGCAGGTCTGAACCCTGCCTTAGGCCTCATGCACACGACCGTTGTTTGATTCCGTGTCCGTTGTGCCGTTTTTTGTGATTTTCTGCGGACCCAGTGGCTTTCAATGGGTCCGTGGAAAACTCGGCAAATGCACCGTTTGTCCTCCGCGTCCGTGGTCCGTGATTCCAGTCCGTCAAAAAAATATAACCTGTCCTATTCTTGTCCGTGAAAAACGGTTCACGGACCCATTTAAGTCAATGGGACCGTGAAAAAATGCGGATGGCCATCCGTGTGTCATCCGCGTTCCGCTTCCGTTTTTTTTGCGGATCCCTTGGCAGGCACTTGGCAAAAATTGTCAGCATGTCTTTTGGTAAAATCTTTTGGGTTATGTCCGCTAAAAAAAACCGATGACACACGGAAACACAACGAAAGGCAAAAACGGACACGGATCACTGAACAACGAAACCCCTTTTTGCGGACAGCATAAAAAAACGGTCGTGTGCATGAGGCTTTATGCTGCAAATTTCCACAGCACAGGCAACTCATAGGGTGAAACCTGCAGCAAATACCATGGTAAGTCCGTAGGTAACAAATTTAATTTTGCCATGGAATAGCAGCAAGATTCGCAAGCTCTGCTTCATTAAATCAACACTGTGTGACCATATCCTTAAAGGGGTTGCAAAGGATTAGAAACAGCTGCTGTCTTCCAGAAACAGCGCCATATCTGTCCATAGGTCATGTCTACTATTGAAGCGCAGCATTGACTTCAATGGGGCTGAGCTGCAATACCACATACAACCTGTAGACAGGTGTAGCGCTGTTTCTGTTAGACAGCTGCTATGTTTTTCAAATCTTGCCACACTCCTTTAATTTGGGTTAATATAATGCATTTTGGGGGCACTTTTTGCTTGCATTTTTCTTTTGCAGGACCTAGGAATGATAGGACTAACTATAAGGGGCTGTGGGTCCCCTCTGAACATCAGCTGTACCTTAATGCCCAGATGGTCAGCCTGCCCCTGAAATGTACAGACCACAGACTACCCTAAACAGCTACCTGCTAAACAATTATAAGGGCTATTAAAGTGTAACCCATGCGGGTCCAACCATTGGGACCCACCTCAATCCCGAGCAGGTCCCAATTCTCAGGAGCACATGTATGGCCACGAATGAACCTGTATGTGGACCCACCTCAGCATTTGTCTCTTTACTTATTCCATTCAGTGCAAATGAGAATGATCATGCATGCTTGGCCACTTCTTGAGATTGGGACCCAACAGACACCCCCATCTTTATTCCCAGGGGATCAAACCCCATCTATCCCACTTTAATAGAATGTCTAAAAACTTGATAGATTGCAGCCACAGATGCCCCAACGTTTATTCCGTGTCCTCCCTCAGATCCATGTTATTCATCTCTGAAGAATCCATATGTTCATCCTGAGCCTCCTGGTTCACCACCAGAATTGCCAGAACAGTAGGGGATAAAGGATAATACAATCCAGCACAAACCAAGCTTACAGCCATTTTTCTTCTATTTTAGATGGACGCGGTTGTTGGGTTACCAGTTGGTGCCAATTTACTCCCCTGCCCCCCCCCCCCCCCTCATTCCAGGCATATTTGTTTTCTTAGGTAGTGACATAGTGACACAGGGGCCGCCATGTCCCAAGTGGACAAGTCTTAGGGGTATGTCCTAGGACTTTTAATTGCTGCTAATTTGTCATTGTTTAACTCTTGAGGGCTGTGACATGTCAGCAACAGGGCGAGAAGATAAGTCCAGATAGGAGGGCAAGCAAATGGTCACCAGGGCTGGTTGCACAGTGTAATCTCAAGCCCACATGGTGTGTTAGAGGGGGTCCGGCCGTGGGGTCACACCGGTGATTGTTTGTGTGCTGGACAGATTTATGGGTTTACATGGGTGCCCTGCTGTGGTTTGTGAAACAGAGTGCCACCCCCTGAGACACTTTCAATAGGCCCCATTCACACTGACAGATACATGTCTAAGTTATGGCTCCCTGCTTTACTAAGGATCACTCTGTCTGTCCGATAGGGCTAGCATACGGATGTGTCTTAAGAATTGGACAATTTTATAACAATTGCATTAGCTGGCCATGAAGGGTTAAATGTCCTATCCAACTCTGGCCTGTACCCGGCACCTTTACGTTTCCCAAAATCAGTTTCTCTGAAGCTTCTGACCATAAATGTACATTAGCGCCCTCTATATAACCATCTCTAACCCCCATTCACTTCTAGCCAAAATGATGGCTGCAATGGAAACATATAATGATACAATGTTGTTCTTTGAATCCCTTTGTCAGGCTCCACCCCCTTAGGTATGAATTTTTCCAAGATTGTTCCTTCAAGTATGTGCAGGAGAAAATCTCACTGTATGCTGAAAAGTGATGTACATGCCATATAGATCGCCATTGTGGGGCCCCTTGAAAGGGGAGCCCCACCTTAAAGGAGTTGTACCATTAAAATAACATATTCCCTATCCAGAAGATAAAGGATAGGTGTCTGACTGCTGGGGATCTGACTGCTGGGCCCCTGCCAATCAAGAGAATGGAGGCCCATGTGGTACAGAGGGGGAAGGACCCAGCCCACAGCCATACTCATAGCCTTGGTTGACGGATCCCTAGGTTGTCCATCAGCAGCCATGACTGCTTCTTTCACTATTTCGTGTAAACGCATTGTTGTCAGGCACTTTCTCAGTAAATACTTTCTCCCCATCCAGCCACGCTGTCAAAGAAAGGGAGGGAAGGACAGAAATCCATCCAGCTCTTTCCATCCTGGAACACTCCAGAGACCATCTTGTCTTCATTAGTTTCTTGGCAGAGCAGAGCTGAACTGGCGCAGAGTTTCTTGGTCCTGCACTCACAGCCAGAGCTGATGCGGAGCGCTTGCAGAGTCCCCATCCAGATATGGCTTTTCTAAAAGAAGTAAAAGTCCTTCATTATCACCCAAGGGTCAGTGTAGACGTAGAGGGGCAATTGTTCTGGGCTATGGGGGGAGCATGGTAAGCTTTACTTTACAGAATGTGCATGTGTGTGATACACGAGGAATCATACATGGGGGGCGCTATTACAGATTTTGCACTTGGGTCTAAGAGCCTGAAGTTACACTTCTGGATATGATATAGTAATTCCTCTCCAAAACCTGATGAAAGAAAGCTTCATTATCTTACACTAAAGAGTTATAAAACCTTCTAGATTGGTTTCGGTTTCAAGTCCTTATCGCTTTCATGAATTCTGCTTGCTGCCAGTGAATGAGAATATTCTTTATTTACATTTAGAGACTGAAAACTGTGCCCTGACCATCCTCTGTTTGTGTAGCTGAGGGATTGTTACAATGTATTTGTACACAATCAGCCTGCAAAGATTCTTTAGACTGATACATTGTTGCAAACATATCAGCTGTGTGAGTCCGGCATGGTCAAGACAGTTTTCAGCCTCTTTAACCAAATGGTAGCAGAGACCTTGATAGGATGAGGAACCAGGACAGAAAGTGTGTTATAAAATATGTAACCATTTTTATTGCTCCAATGCATCCCAAAAATATGCTGCAACTTGGCAAATACACGTAAAGGGGTTCTCCAGGAATTAAAAAAATGAAAATACTTAAATATTATTTTAAATTAAATATATTCACAAATACCCTTCATTACTTAGAATGGCTTGTTTTGTCTGGGGAGCAATCATTAGGAGAAATAAAATGGCCGCCGTCCTATCAGTACACACAAAACCTGTCCTGAGCACACAGGAGGACAAGTCTCTCACAACAATCTCTCACCAAGAGGTACACTACCCAAAAGTAGCCTCTGAGAGCCTTTTATCTAGAGCAGCGGGGGAAGCACTTTTACGCCCCCTTGTGGCGAGATCCAGTGTGTCTAATCAGACCATATCAGTAATCATTTACATATCTTCCTGAGACATAACTGCACGCCGGGTTTTGCAGCAATCCAACAATTTTATCTTCATGTGTTATTTTTTTTTTTGTCATTAAAGGGGCTCTCCGGGAATTAAGAAAATTAAAATACTTAAATATTACTTTATTATAAATATATTCTCAAATACCTTGCGTCATTTATAATGGCTCGTTTTGTCTGGGGAGCAATCATTAGGAGAAACAAAATGGCTGCCGTCCTATAGGTACACACAAAACCTGTCCTGATCACACAGGAGACAAGTTACTTCACAACGCTGAGGTAAAGAGCTGCCTCATCCTCCTCTCTGCTCTGCTTGTCAGGAATCATGATCCTGAATACAGGAAATGAATCTCTGTGGGAATGGAGATGATGAGGAGACATGAGAAGAGGGTGAGGTGAGGCTAATGAGCAGCAGCACTTGTATGCAGTCTCCATTACCACAGTCTGTCCTGTCCGTCCTCAATGTACTTCATGTCTCCTCATGAACTAAATTCCCCAGAAATTCAGCTAAAGTTCTTATCATCTGTATTCAGGATCATAATCCTTGACAAGCAGAGCAGAGAAGAGGATGAGGCAGCTCTTTACCTCAGCGTTGTGAAGTAACTTGTCCTCCTGTGTGCTCAGGACAGGATTTGTGTGTACTGATAGGATGGCAGCCATTTTGTTTCTCCTAATGATTGCTCCCCAGACAAAACGAGCCATTTTAAATAACGCAAGGTATTTGAGAATATATTTATAATAAAGTAATATTTAAGTATTTTTATTTTCTTAATTCCTGCAGAACCCCTTTAATGACAAAAAAAATAACACATGAAGATAGAATTGTTGGATTGCTGCAAAACCCGGCGTGCAGTTATGTCTCAGGAAGACATGTAAATGATTACAGGTGTGGTCTGATTAGACACACTGGATCTCGCCACAAGGGGGCGTAAAAGTGCTTCCCCCGCTGCTCTAGATAAAAGGCTCTCAGAGGCTACTTTTGGGTAGTGTACCTCTTGGTGAGAGATTGTTGACTGCTAAACATACCTCTATGATGCGCTCAAAGACATCTTGCCCAGTTGACAGACTTTGAGAGGGGGTGCATCATTGGACTGAGAGATGGAGGACGGTCATTTTGACAGGTTGTCCACCATGTAGGTCATACTGACCTAGCTTTTGGGAAGCGTTGAGAGCAGTGGTTAGTTGAGAGCATGCACATGGGCACCGGGCAGCCCAGACAAGCCGCCAATAGAGAGAATTGTGTGATCCGCTGACAATCACGAGCAGCTGACAAGCACCAGCAGCAGATATTCGCTATTCATTGTTCACATGGCCGCTGCAACCAATCACTGGCCTCAGTGACTATGTACTCTTCATGCTCATGTGACCTCTGAATGATAACCACTGCAGACACCGGAGCTACAGGGAATGGAGCTGTAATGCTAGAGTGGAAGGACATATACAAGGTCACCAAAGCTCATAGAGGTGAGGATTCTGGAATGCCCATGATAGGACATCCCCTTTAAATTTGCCCTGGATATGATTCCCATTAGGAGAGACAAAGATAAAAGTGAATGCGATATATGCCGGGTCTGTGAAATAGCTCAGAGCCGTATATATGGCAGGAAATACATTATATACTGAGCATTAGATCCAATATTTTACACTCCTGATCTGGAAACCAGAACCCGGCGAGCGCGGCCCCTTCATCTAATGACTAGAAGATGTATAATCATATCCGTTCTCCTCCCACAGGTCTGGATGCCTACAGTTTTCACAGGAAATCCTAGGTACGGCGTACAGTCCTCCAGCACGGAATGCTGGGAAGTCGCCGTTGTATCCCGTCCTGCTCATGGTATTGGGTCTGTGAGATATCAGGTTTTATATCATGCCCCAAAAAGTCTATAAAAATCTAACAAGGGTAAAGGGGACCTTTGGTTTCAAAAACCCACCTTCAGATACCTTGTGGGGGAATTCTGGGGTAATTGATGGGGTCCAGAACACTGCACCCCGCCATTTGGGTATTACGTATTAACCCTTTCAATTGTATGGCCATCTGCAGCTTCCGCTGGTCGCTGCAGTGACTTTGACCTGAGAAGGGGCTCGTCCGTATAGGACATTCCCTTTAATTCGGCCATTTCTTGATGCTACATGAATACTAATGACATCCGAGTGTAGATGGTGTCTGAGTAGAAAAATCCTTTAAGGAACCGATAAATACCCCAAACCACAAATGACGTTGTCTGAAATACGATTAATTAAAACAACAAAGCCTAAAGTTTTGAGACTTTTGCAACAGCAATAAGTGCCCCCCCCAGTCTCCTGCCTCCCCCCGTCCCCCTCCTCCTCCTGATTGTTGGAGAGATCTATCCAGCTTCTTTGTTACTCCAGAGAGCTGATTCATCAAGTATTTCAAAATTTCTCCCAGCAGGAAAGAAGAGTCTGAAGCTGAACCCAGGACTGGAGACCGAGAGAAACTTCTCATATGGAAAGTTTAGGGAATTTTACTCAAATGCTATGAAACAGCTCAATTCTTATAAAGTTCTGGCTGTGAATAATGATATGAGCAAGATAGATCTGAGATATAAGATAGATAGATAGATAGATAATAGATAGATAATAGATAGATAGATAGATAGATAGATAGATAGATATGAGATAGATAGATATGAGATAGATAGATAGATAGATAGATAATAGATAGATAGATAGATAGATAGATAGATATGAGATAGATAATAGAGATAGATAGATAGATAGATAGATATTATACATGATAGATAGAAAATAGAGAGATAGATAGATGATAGGTAGATGATAGATAGATAGACAGAAAGATATAGATATTAGTGATAGATAGATAAATAGATAGATAGATAGAGAGAGAGATAGATAAAGATAGATAGATAGATAGATAGATAGATAAAGATAGATAGATAGATAGATAGATAGATAATAGAGATAGATAGATAGATAGATAGATAGATAGATAGATAGATAAAGATAGATAGATAGATAGATAGATAGATAGATAGATAGATAGAACCTAAATAAGTACATTCCTTGCTCAACTACTACTGCTTTGCCAGTATGTCAGTCCACACTGCTGTTCTACTATTCTATTCATAAACCAGTTAGCTCAGAATGAACAGGTCTCACACATCAGATTTCCTCTATGTAATTAGACATCATGTGAGTCTGAGATATATTCCATTACAAGACATAAAGCATTTTCCTCCCAGACTTGTATTGTCCACAGAATTGTGTAAATTATGGCTCAGCTGCTCCCCCCGGCCCGAGGGGCTTCCCTAGGACATTGGGCAGATTAAATGTTTTGTCCCCTCCAGCAACTTGCAGGTTAATCGGCCTCATTCATTAGGAGACTTTTATCTCCATAGGAGTCTATGGAGCTCGCAAATGAGTGACTGTGCTACTGAAAATTGTTAATCATACGACCAATTATTAACAGATCAGAGGTAATGTGACTCTAATCCTCCGGCCGCACTCTGTTTGAAGTGATAGATGAATCCAGCGCTCCTAACATCCTCTATTAGCTGGGAAACAGACTTTCAAAGGAAACACCTCCACAGACAATACGACAACAGCCTCTCCAAAATGGTAAAGATTCACTCCCAAAATGTCACCTTCTCTACAGGTCACATTTACAGAGAAGCAGTGAAGTGACATAATCCACAGTGAGTGCGTCACCACCTATTACCGCTATCTGACCGCACAGCACATCACACAACTGGTTGATTACTGGTTTCTCATTATAGTAGTTATATTCTTGTACATAGGAGCAGTATTATAGTAGTTATATTCTTATACATAGGAGCAGTATTATAGTAGTTATATTCTTGTACATAGGAGCAGTATTATAGTAGTTATATTCTTGTACATAGGAGCAGTATTATAGTAGTTATATTCTTGTACATAGGAGCAGTATTATAGTAGTTATATTCTTGTACATAGGAGCAGTATTATAGTACTTATAATCTTGTACATAGGAAGCAGTATTATAGTAGTTATATTCTTGTACATAGGAGGCAGTATTATAGTAGTTATATTCCTGTACATAGGAGAAGTATTATACTTGTTATATTCTTCTACATAGGAGGCAGTATTATAGTAGTTATATTCTTGTACATAGAGAGCAGTATTATAGTAGTTTTATTCTTGTACATAGGGGCAGTATTATAGTACTTATATTCTTGTACATAGGAGCAGTATTATAGTAGTTATATTCTTGTACATAGGAGGCAGTATTATAGTAGTTATATTCTTGTACATAGGAGCAGTATTATAGTAGTAATATTCTTGTACATAGAAGCAGTATTATAGTAGTTATATTCTTGTATATAGGAGGCAGTATTATAGTAGTTATATTCTTGTACATAGGAGCAGTATTATAGTAGTTATATTCTTGTACATAGGAGGCAGTATTATAGTAGTTATATTCTTGTACATAGGAAGCAGTATTATAGTAGTTATATTCTTGTACATAGGAGGCAGTATTATAGTAGTTATATTCTTGTATAGTAGGAAGCAGTATTATAGTAATATATATATTCTTTTACATAGGAGGAAGCAGTATAGTATTTAACTCATCGTCAGGTCCAAGCAGGGTGAATCATTTCAATCCTGGGTTTAATTCACTTTTTATTTAAGAAAATAAATTCTGAACTTTCCACTTATTTTACATAGATTTCTTGTGGACAGAACATGCAGCAGATAGTGCGGTGTACATGAACTGTTATATCATACAGCGGATGTCTCACCAGGATTGGACACTGCTCCTGGCTATACTTATAGATGTGATTATCCTCACATTTTACAATACTTTCTCTTTCCTGCGGCTTGTTCACACTTGCTCACTTAAGATCTTGCTTTAATATATTTCCAGCTTGTGATAAAACAGATGAAATTTACAGTAAAAGTTCAAAATAGCATTCTTCCCACATCTGGTCCAGGGCACGAGACATGCTGAACGTCTCTTCTCAGGTTTCTAATAATTAGGTAAAGATTCCAGCTAGTGGGATACACAGAAGAGAGGGTGCCTCATAGGAAGAATCAAAATGCGCAAACCTCCCCAATTGTGACAGGGGGCAGGTTTTGCCACCATAAAGAGAAAGGCCTGGTGTTTCTTTTGCTGCTCCACACCCTTCCATGACCACCAGGCTTATTCTCCACCCTCTTGTTCTGACTAGGTTTCATACAGTAACAAAGGGAATGGGACCAACTCGGGCTAAGCCCCCTCTCTCCATGGGCGGCCTAGCGGTATTATGGTTGGTTGTTATGCCCTAGTATCCAGAAGTGCCACTTGCTTTCAGTAACTGCGCTGGTGGCACCTATTTATACCATCGTAACTGTAACATAAAAGCAAGATGGCAATCAGAGCCCAACACTGGATCATAGACCGGCCTACATTAGTACATTCATACAGTTCCTTTGATTTACTCCTCTTCAGCTCATTCAAATAAAAAGTCCAATGCCAAATAATACTTCCATAGCATGCCCACACCATACTGCTATTCAGTGCCCAAATAATACCATACATGGTGGTCCAGTAATGGTTTATATGCTCCTAAATTTCCCCCACCTTCCAATCTTTAGTAACCTCTAGGAAATGAAGGTCTGGGCGCTTAACCACTGTGCCACCCCTAAATCCATCCTTGCCTTCATTCTTCAAATTGGATAACATTCTAGATCTTCCAAAATGCTGAAGATAAAAGTGTCTTCTCCACTGATGTCTCTTCATAATCCACCAGACATAAAATTCAGCAATCTATCCTTTGTATGCAATCTACCAGACAGTAAAAAGCTACTTGGCAGTGATGGTGTATCCCTGTGTCACCTGCACAGGTTGCACATATGGTATTTTCAGCCCCATCAGGGGTGTTGCACCCATCTATTGTCTTACAATGCGTGCCAACCAGCCCATAAGGAGCGGAGCGGAGGATGGGAGTGATAGTGGCTGTAACTGTCAATCCCAGTGGCAATCCTCACACTGATGCTCCCTAGGTCCAGGGCATTGAAAGGAGGGCGCACCTTTTCATCCCTTGGGGCAGACCCTGATGGTAGTTAGGGTGCCCTTAATGTTGTAGGTTTGGTGGTGGTCCAAGGCAGGAGGTGTAGGATGCAACGGCCAGAGTATGGTGCAGGAATCAATAATCAGGCCAGAGGTAGAAAACATATGTCTCTCTTTACTAACGTGCAGAATGGGAGTTGTAGTATTAAAACACAGTTTCAACAATTTTCAGTGCAAATGTCCCCAGATAGCAATGTGTTGATTTGTGATTAGATGGGAATTGTAGTACTCTTTCCATTTATCTTCCCAAAGTCTCTTTCTGCAGAATCTATGGCTGGCATTATTACATTTACAATGATGGATGTAATTTCCAGCTGAGGGGTACAGGATGAAGATACAGCTAGCCAGGACATGTGAAGTACCCAGAGCGGGCACTAACAATTCATACACCTAGTTACTGTCTCTAATGGCTAACAAATGATGTCATCTCTGTATTTGATTCCAGGTCCTTTGATACTGTGCATAAATAATGTTGCTAGGTAACTTATGTAATCTATTACATGTACTGTGCCTGGTTATCCAGCAGGTGGCAGTGTACCTGGCATAGAGAGATCTTTAGATAGAATGGAACTTACTAGTCCTGCTTCCTACCAAGGGAAGAGTTGCAGGAAGCTGTAGTGAGTTGAGTTGAGAGTTGGAAGGAGATGAGACATGGTGCAGTGAGGGGAATATCCCTTCCCCCTCCTGCAGCAGGAGTCCTCCAGGGGAAGCAGCTCATAGAGCACCATGGCTCCAGGCAGTTCATAGATGGAGTATTACAAGGGGGTCAACAGCCAAAGGCACCCCACTCAAAGGTACCAGAGCTGTGAGAAAGTCCAGTAACCAGACGGATGCCAGAGATTAGCACAGTAGAGAAAGCAAGGTATCCAAGTTTGCCTGCCGGGGGGAGGGGGGTGGGGTGGCACATTGAACATGTCCAAGCGTAATGGGTGTCTAAACAATGTCCCTCTTGCTGTAGTCAATTCTTATCAGTTTTGATCAGCAAATGCCTGACAACAGTGCATGGCCATGCAGACTCTAGACCAGTGGTGGAAAACCTTTTAAAAACACTGAGTGTCCAAACTGCAACCCAAAACCCACATATTTAATAGCAAAGTGCCAACACTGCAATTTAACCTGAATACTACAGTCTGATATAGTATATTTTCCATGTACTTAATAATAGCCGGCCTACATTTAATGCGCTGCCTGCGCTGTCCATAGTGCGTCCTGCGCTTATGAATGGCAGGAAAAGTCTAAGGCATATTGGTACACCATAGACTTTTTCCAAGGCGTGGGTGCCCGCAGAGAGGGCTCTGAGTGCCGCCTCTGGCACCCATGCCATAGGTTCGCCACCACTGCCTCAGGCTCTCTCTTTTATCTCTCTCTATTTCCCGAGTACTGAAGAAATGTTGAGGTCTTTCTTTCAGTAGATAATCCTCAGAGAAGATGATTCTCTGGATCTTCAGTCTAGTCGTCTGAGGAGGGGAGCACATGGGCCTTCTGCTCTCTTGCTCTGCTAACACTACACTGAGCTAGGGGCGGATCAGGAATCCACACTCCACTTCCTGCAGGGGCTGTGTCACAGTCGGTTAACTCTGTCACTTCCATACATAACCATACTGGGAATATACATACAGGGTACGAATGCTGAACCAGTAAATATTTGTATGGCAAACTGGGATCTGCAGTCTGATAGCTAACTGGAATTGTGACTGTACCTGTGGTGGAGAATGAAGCATAACACATACTTCTAACCATCAGCTTTTTCTGGTATATTTTCTGATCCAAAGATTTTCCTGGGGGCTTTAATTTTGGCTTCGCCTCGTTTTCCCCTTTTAATAAAGGAGGGAGATTTCTTGCTGGGAGGCTGCTATCTGCAAAATTATGCCGTGGAGTCTTTACCTAAGCCACGTTGACAGATAAGGCTACTTTCACACTAGCGGCTGGATGGATCCGACAGGCTGATCACCCGACGGAACAGCCTGTCGGATCCGTCCTGCTGCTAGTGAACGTGTGTCCCCGTACTAGCGCTCCGGCCCTATTGACTATAATGGGGGCGGGGCGGAGTTCCGGCGGAGGCACGGCAGCGTACAGTGAGAGGCTGCCAGAATAAAACTATGACATGTCCAACATTTATTCCGCCAGCCTCTCGCCATGCGCTGCCGTGCCTCCGCCGAACTCCACCCCGCCCCATTATAGTCAATGGGGCCGGAGCGGTAGTCTGGGGACACACGTTCACTAGCGGCAGGACTGGATCCGACAGGCTGTTCCGTCGGGTGAACAGCCTGTCGGATCCGTCCTGCCGCGAGTGTGAAACTAGCCTTAGTCCACATGTGTCTCATTCATTTCTAGGTCTTGTGGCCCTTTAATACTTTTCGGGACAGTATGTTTTGCATTTCCTCAGTTACCAGTATTTGCTCTCTCCCCTACATGACTTTTTGAACTTGACGTGACTTGAAAACTTTGCTACCGATCTGCGCTCTCACCTTCACCGTTTGCAAGATGGGGTCACACATTAAACTAATTTGGCTCACAATTGGAATTTTTGAAGATGACAGAACGCCGGCCACTGAGGCCTTATTATACCGCCGCAACTGTCAAATCCTAAATCGATCCTTCTGTCGGTAACACGCGCAGCCTGAACTACGCGGCTTGCACGGGAACATGTTTAATAGGAAACAGCCAGCGGACATTAATCAAGAAAAAGTTTAACGTCATGCAGCGCCTGTCTATTTTACAAGCGTGGCTGTTATATTTGGATACCCCGTGGCATGTTATAATGCAATCTGTACCATATAAACAGCAAACAAAGCATCAACGATCCCGTACATTGTGTCGGAGGAAAAGTTAGGGTTGGGGGGGGGGGGGGAGTGAAAAACAGATTTTGGTAAGTGGCTTGTATCATAAAACTCAGTGATCATCATGAGTTCTGCAGTGTGAAGATTTTATCTGTACAAATAAAAGATATCATTAAAATAAGCAGGTTGCCTCCCGGGCGCCGTGTCTTTATGTCTTTAAATACAAGTGAGGCATTTATAAGCTGTGATCGGTTGCAGCCAATCAAAGTTTCCTTTTTTATTTTGGAATTAGACATCAAAAAGGGATCAAAAAGGGCAGTAGATTGGTGCATCATCACATCAATGGTTTGGACCCATCTTGAAGCCCATCTGTCAGCAGACTTGTCCCTATGACACCGGCTGACCTGTTACATGTGCACTTGGCAGCTGAAGGCATCTGTGTTGGTCCCATGTTCCTATGTGCCCGCATTGCTGAGAAAATGATGTTTTAATGTATGCAAATGATCCTCTAGGAGCAACGGGGGCGTTACCATTACACCTAGAGGCTCTGCTCTCTCTGTAACTGCCGTGCCCTCTGCACTTTGATTTACAGGACCAGGTGTGATCACGTTTACACTGCCTGGTCCTGTAAATCAAAGTGCAGTGGGCTCGGCAGTTGCAGAGAGGGCAGAGCCTCTAGGTGTAATGGTAACGCCCCCATTGCTCCTAGAGGCATCATTTGCATACATTAAAACATCATTTTTCTCAGCAATGCGGGCACATATGAGCATGGGACCAACACAGATGCCTTCAGCTGCCAAGCGCACATGTAACAGGTCAGCCAGTGTCATAGGGACAAAACTGCTGACAGATCCCCTTTAATATTCTGTAGCAGTACTGCTGTATACCAAACTAAGCTAAATAGTATGAACTCCAGACTGATATTTTTTCCCAGCACTGATACATTGTATCAAACTATCAAAATAGGAAACAGTTTTGCGCTGCTGGTTTTTTACCATGATAGCAATCATTCAGGAGTGTTCACATAAGGTCTGTATGGATTTTCAGCCTCTAGCGGTAAGTAAGAATGTTCCCATTCAGTGATAGCAAGCTGAGATATTGAACATGGTGAGGATTGGCAACGCAGAGTACATTAGAAAGTTGCAGAAATTTTCATTGTATAGTTTTTTTTACATTAAACTGGAAGACCCCTTTAAGGAGTTAGCAATGCGCTGCTTAGACGCCATCATGACAAAGGCAAAATGTTACGTTATGTATCAGCTCCTTCTTATCTCCTGTAGCAACAGATTTACAAAACAAAATATACTCACTGCTCCTAGAAATATATCCTCCCTATAAGAGTATCCTGGACAGCAGCAGAAGCCAAAACGGCATGTAATGTGCACAGTCTCCCAAGACTGATCAAAAAGGGGCAGGGATGGAAGTTGGGTGATTTTTTAAATAATTGATAAAAAGAAGTTTATATAAGAAACTGTGAAGTATATTTCATTGTAAAGGAGTATTCCGGACCAGGTGCGTAACTACCATAGCGGCAGACCATGCGACTGCTATGGGGCCCAGGGCAAGAGGGGGCCCAGTCTTAGTTGGGATTATCTCTTCTTCTACTGGGGGTGAAAACTTGGTCAGGACTCTACCCTCTAAAGCAGGCATCCTCAAACTGCGGCCCTCCAGATGTTGTAAAACTACAACTCCCAGAATGCCCTGCTGTAGGCTGATACCTGTAGGCTGGTCGGGCATGCTGGGAGTTGTAGTTTTGCAACAGCTGGAGGGCCGCAGTTTGAGGATGCCTGCTCTAAAGGAACAACTTTTAGCAAATGAGGCAGTGGAAAAAATGGCCCAAGGATCATTGAAAAGGGTTTAGAAAACCTTTTTGTTCTGTGTGGGGGGCCTGGTTCGATCCTTGCTATGGGGCCCTTACTTCTCTATGTACGCCACTGTTCCGGACATTGACTTCACCTATTCACAGGAGCAGAACATGGCAGTAAGTGTTCAATTTCCATGCAGCGCCTCTGCAGGAGAAATTAGGCATTACACATTGCCCGTTGGGCTGTCTGTATAATCTATCAATTTACTGGGTCCTCCAGACTGAGAAACACTCTTTGTAGCTGCTTTTGGCCCTGGCTAAAGGATAGGGGTTCAGAGCGGGGACCCCCTTCTATTAACCTGGGATTTCATAATAGGAATTTGAATCTTTTTGCATTGTTATTGTGGAATTTGTAGTCACAGCTCCATTGCTACCATGGAGCCACGCATCATTAGGATATGCTGCAGGAACAGCCTGTATAACATCTGTGCTTTTGCCACCAAATGGTGCCTTGATTGTCCATAGGAAGCAGAATTATTTTTAGGTAAGCTTCCATACACACAATAAACACCAGATGAAGTCATGCAGTCAATAAGCAGGCTCCGCCCACCAACACTGACATCACACAACCAGACATACAGTCATGCAACCCTGTTTTGGAGGAGCATAAAGTGTTATTGGCAATGGCATAACTAACAGTTCACAAAAATTATCTCATAGGGTCCATTCACACGTCCGTGTGTGTTTTGCGGATCCACGGATCCGCAAAACACGGACATTGGCGATGTGCGTTCCGCAATTTGATAGGACATTTTCTATTTTTAGGGGGGAACGCTGTAACGGACCGTTACGCACACAACTCCGTTTAGGCGATATTCCCTTTTCCGGATAGACCAGCAGCTACTGCAATCACCAACTTCCCGAACTGCAAACCACACGAATTCACCAACTTCCGAACAAGAGACACACGAACCCTGGAAGCAGCCGAACAGGAAAAGCCCTAGGAACAGCTTACACTCCTGGCAATCAGCATACAGTCAAATCCCCCCCAATAACGAGACGACACTTCGTTTTGAGGGTCAAGCAGGAACTCTCTCCTGGGGCATACAGCCTCTTTTATTTACACTCCACAAACATAGTACGGCCCACAGGGGTTTGAAATACAACCAATCAATCCGTACAATAAACACAGACACTCCCACACAAAATACAGCGACCAATCAACATACAGCCAGATATATCACAATCCCACATGGCTGGTCCATTGTGGGTGCTGATTAGGTCACAGCAATGTCCATTGTGAATATTGATTAGGTCACAGGCGATGTCCATTGTGAATGGTGATTAGGTCACAGCAATGTCCATTGTGAATGATGATTAGGTCACAGGTAATGTCCATTGTGACTGTTGATTAGGTCACAGCAATGTCCATTGTGAATGCCAACTGTCATTGGGGCCATAGTCGCAGGGTAAGAGGCTAGCAAGCATGCCTCTCCAAGAAACTGGGGCAGACTCTGGTACAGGGTCCAGTCCGCTACATTTCTCCCTTTACCAAAGAGACTAACAGGGTATCTGACCTCCTGCCGGTCAGTGCCCTGGTTAGTCCAGCAACCCACCCACGAAGCACAAACAGCAGTACAGCCCACCCACAATAAATGGTTACTACACCTGGATAAAGTAGCAACTTGTCCATGTCCAGGTGCCTCACTACGGCTAAAGCGGGGACTGGTAGACTGCCTAGGTGGGTTGCTGAGTGGGCAGAGACCGGCGGTACTCTGCCCTGGGGCCAGCGCTACCACGGAAGTAGCCTGGTGGGAGCCTGGTTGTGGGGGAGGAGACCGACTGTCTCCCCTCTGGATAAACCGCTCTGTGGCTGGCGGACAGGACCGACCATCCTTGCCCCTTGTGCTGCAAGTGCAGAGACCACGGTCCCATCTGCACCGCTGGGGGCGTAACATCTCCCCTTGGTGGGTTAGGCTGCCGCTGGAGAGAGGGTGTAACAAGCCCCTCTCTCTGAACTGTAGACTGCCGCTGGGGAGAGCGGGTAGCAGGCTCCTCTCCCTGACCCTCTCTCTGCTGGTGGAGGGGGACCAACTGTCTCCCCTTTCAATATTTTGTCCTGCTGCTGGGGTACACACTGCAGCTGGGGAGGAAGGATGACACCTTTAGCTCCCTGGGGTACACACTGTCGCTGGGGAGGAAGGGAAACACCTTCAGCTCCCGGGGGTAGACACTGCCGCTGGGGAGGAAGGATGACACCTTCAGCTCCCGGGGGTAGACACTGCCGCTGGGGAGGAAGGACGGCACCTTCAGCTCCCTGGGGTACACACAGCCGCTGGGGAGGGAGGACGGCACCTTCAGCTCCCTGGGATACACCCTGCCGCTGGGGAGGAAGGACGACACCTTCAGCTCCCTGGGGTACACACTGCCGCGGGGAGGAAGGACAGCACCTTCAGCTCCCTGGGGTACACACTGCCGCTGGGGAGGAAGGACGACACCTTCAGCTCCCTGGGGTACACACTGCCGCTGTGGAGGAAGGACGGCACCTTCAGCTCCCGGGGGTACACACGGCCGCTGGGGAGGAAGGATGACACCTTCAGCTCCCTGGGGTACACACTGCCGCTGGGGAGGAAGGACGGCACCTTCAGCTCCCTGGGGTACACACTGCCGCTGGGGAGGAAGGACGACACCTTCAGCTCCCTGGGGTACACACTGCCGCTGTGGAGGAAGGACGGCACCTTCAGCTCCCGGGGTACACACTGCCGCTGGGGAGGAAGGACGGCACCTTCAGCTCCCTGGGATACACACAGCCGCTGGGGAGGAAGGACGGCACCTTCAGCTCTCCGGAGCGCACTCAGCCGCTGGGGAGGGCGGACGATACCATCTGCCATGAACTGCAGGTACTCTGCTGTTATCCTCCTCACGAACTGCACAGATTTCTCCGGGGGTTGGGTCCGAAGAAAATCAGCCGTGATCTCAGCTCTCTGTCAAATTCCTCCTGCGTAGCTGGGTGCCATGCTTGTTCTCCTGAAGTTCTTTCTTTGTAGATAGGGGCGCTGTACGGGTACTAACGTTGCCCTCACTTTGTAATCCAAGGAATGGTGTTGCCCTGTAGATGTCCTTCTGGGCTGTGGAAATGATCCCGCCGCCTGCCACCAAATGTAACGGACCGTTACGCACACAACTCCGTTTAGGCGATATTCCCTTTTCCGGATAGACCAGCAGCTACTGCAATCACCAACTTCCCGAACTGCAAACCACACGAATTCACCAACTTCCGAACAAGAGACACACGAACCCTGGAAGCAGCCGAACAGGAAAAGCACTATGAACAGCTTACACTCCTGGCAATCAGCATACAGTCAAATCCCCCAATAACGAGACGACACTTCGCTTTGAGGGTCAAGCAGGAACTCTCTCCTGGGGCATACAGCCTCTTTTATTTACACTCCACAAACATAGTACGACCCACAGGGGTTTGAAATACAACCAATCAATCCGTACAATAAACACAGACACTCCCACACAAAATACAGCGACCAATCAACATACAGCCAGATATATCACAATCCCACATGGCTGGTCCATTGTGGGTGCTGATTAGGTCACAGCAATGTCCATTGTGAATATTGATTAGGTCACAGGCGATGTCCATTGTGAATGGTGATTAGGTCACAGCAATGTCCATTGTGAATGATGATTAGGTCACAGGTAATGTCCATTGTGACTGTTGATTAGGTCACAGCAATGTCCATTGTGAATGCCAACTGTCATTGGGGCCATAGTCGCAGGGTAAGAGGCTAGCAAGCATGCCTCTCCAAGAAACTGGGGCAGACTCTGGTACAGGGTCCAGTCCGCTACAAACGCGATTGCGGACCCGGAAGTGCGGATCCGCAATTGCGGACCCGGCCGGGACATCGTCTGTCCCCATTGAAATTAATGGGTCCGCAATTCCTTTCCGCAAAATGCAGAACAGAATTGCGGACGTGTGAATGGACCCTTAAAATGATAATAACCAGGGAGACTTGGAAGAAATTTCCATTTCTTTGCCATTTCTTGGAAGAAGTCATCCCAGACCACAGGCTTCTTATGTGACAGCCTGTATTCTGTCCCTGGTGGAGGGTACACCCATACCTGCCTGGTCTCTTGGAATGGCTAGGAAAATCCTAAAAAAGAGAAGATCTCCCAAATGAGTAGAATTTTCTTCCACATCCTCTGAGGAGGACTCACCCAATAATGGTGGCCCGGGCAGTCAGTCTGTGCTGTGGAAGGCGACCAAACTAACCGTCCAGAGAACAACTGCAAGAACATTAGGGTCCTTAATCTGTCTGGGGTCTAATGAGTCTGAGTAAGTCTTAGGTTCTGCGGTCTAGGGTACAATGAAGTCTTAGATGGTTTAGTTTGGGTATTTGGATCTGATAAGCCTTGGGTCATGGGGTCTGGAGTCTGATGAGCCTCAAATGCGGAGGCATGCAATCAGTAAATGTTGGGTGCTTGGATCTCATAAGTTATTAATGCTGAGGTCTGAGGACTCTTGAGTGCTGAGTTCTGGGATTTGAGGACTCTTGGGTGTTGAGGTCTAAAAACTCTTGGGTGCTGAATTTTGGGCTCTAATGAGGCTTGGGTGCTTAAGTCTGAGGACACTTGGGTGCTAAGGTCTGGGATCTGAGGACTGTTGGCTGCTGACTGAGGTCTGGTGAGGCTTAGGCTTCTTTTACACTAGCGTTTTTTGCGGATCCGTCATGGATCTGCAAAATCACTTCCGTTGCAATAATACAACCGCATGCATCCGTCATTAACGGATCCAGTTGTATTATGTCTTATATAGCCTAGACGGATCCGTCAGGAATTCCATTAAAAGTCAATGGGGGACGGATCTGTTTTCTATTGTGCCAGAAAAAAACGGATCCGTCCCAATTGACTTACATTGTGCGCCATTGTGATCCGTCTCGCTCCGCACCACATGGCGGACAGAAAAATGCTGCAGGCAGCATTTTGGTGTCCGCCTCCGGAGCGGAATGGTGACTGAACGGAGGCAAACTGATGCATTCTGAGCGGACCCTTTTCCATTCAGAATGCATTAGAGCAAAACTGATCTGTTTTGGAACGCTTCTGAGAGTCCTGAACGGATCTCAGAAACGGAAAGCCAAATTGCTAGTGCGAAAGTAGCCTTAGATGCTGACTGCTAAGGTCTAAAGACCCTTGGTTGCTGAGGTCTAGGATCTGAGGACTCTTGGGTTCTGGAATCTGAGAACTCTTGGGTGATGAGGTCTAAAAACTCTTGGGTGCTGAATTTTGGGCTCTGATGAGGCTTGGGTGCTGAAGTCTGTGGACACTTGGGTGCTAAGGTCTGGGATCTGAGGACTGTTGGCTGCTTAGGTCTGAGGCTTAGATGCTGACTGCTAAGGTCTAAAGACCCTTGGTTGCTGAGGTCTAGGATCTGAGGACTCTTGGGTGATGAGATCTTCGGTCTAATGAGTCTTGAGTGCTGGTCTGGGATCTGATGAGTCTCTTGGGTGCTAAATTTTGGGTTCTAAAGTCTGGGGTTGGATAAAGTCTGGACTCTGGGGTGGTAAAGTGACTTAATATGACAGTTTATATGCGTTTGATTCAAAGTCATTAAATTGGTGGTCTATATTTTAGGGACATATTGCTAACTAATTGTATGGTTATAACTGTAGTGTTGAGTGAATCGAAGTATCCACAGTGGACTTTGATCCGAATTTCAGGAAAACTTAGATTCACCAGTGCCACAAAGCCAAATTTCCTCGAGATTCATGGTGACAAATCAATTTTTCCTAAAATGGTGGCTGAAAATAAAACAAATTATACTCGCCTCATCCACTTGCTCGCGGAGAGGCCGTCCACTCCTGTCTTGATCGAAGAAAATTCCCCAAAGGACCTGTGGCGAGCATGATGACCTCGCCACATGATCACTCTGGGCGCACACGTCATCATCACGCTTGCAGCAGGTCGGAAACCGACAAGCTCTCCACGAGCAAGTGGATAAGGTGAGTGTATGTATATATATATTATTATTATTTTTTTTTTCACCTCTGATTAAACCCTGAACAGCTTATTGTGAGTTACAGATGCCGCGATCAACGCTGAACGCGCAGCATGTGATCGCCAATCGCCATTCTCCCGTGTGCCCGCTCCATACAATGGAAAGCAATTCGTGACAAAGTAATTCATAACAAATCGAATTTCTTGTTGAAGTTCGGTGAAGCAGCGAATCGAATTTTGCAAAACTTCGCTCCTCTCTAGTTACAACACAACCCATCCGCAGCCTGTATACTGCCACATTGTCAGAGTACAGGCTGCCAGAAATGACTCAAGACAATGGGGGAGGGGATTTCATTACTGCAGCTTTCCTCATTGCACAGGGACTATTTCCAATGATTTTGCATAAAGGTTTTGCCGGCGGAGCCTCGGACTAATAAAATCTGTCAACTACATGCAGGTAAACCCGACATAATGCAGAGATATCCGCTGCCTTCTTCTATGCAGGAGATGGTCCTCACATCAAGGAGAGACGTCCTAGTAAATGGGATTTAGCTCTGTCTCCGCTACTGTCTGATCTTATCTTTACAGGGCTGGAATTTATCCACGGAAAATACATTGTGGAGCAAATACTTCACAAACTTCCATGGAGACAGTAGATGAAGTGGAGAAAACGATCTGCGGGGACTCACAAATCATCGCAGGACAGTCCCGCCGCCATTCATCTCTTCCTACAGAAGAGTGCAGAATTTTATACGGCTATAACTCCCCCTCCCCCCTACTCAAACTGCAAAAAATAGAGAAAAAGACTCTCTCCACCCCACGGTCTATAGTAGATAGATGTGATGTGCAGCATCTAGAGATGAGCCAAATTCAATTTGGGTGCTTTGCTGAATTTTACAAAAAAACTTGCTTTGTGACAAATTACTTCATCACGAAGTGCATTTTTTTGTAATTATTGGGTGCAATGACAAGGAGCGGCGATTTCACCGTTCCCCGTCATCGCACCCATCAGATGCCGCGTTCATCGCAGATCGTGGCATCTGACATTAATATTACAGTGCAAAATAAAAAATAAATCAATAAAATCATGCTGACCTCATCAATTTGATCGCGAAGGGCCGGCCACCGCCATCTTGAAGATCCTGTGTGGCCCATGATGACGTCATCAGCCTGGTGGCGTTATATGTCACCGCGCACAGCATGTCACGCGGGATCTTCAATCAAGATGGCGGCAGCTGACTCGTCGCACTCAAATGGATGTTTTTCTTTATTTTTTACCGCCATTCACAGAAAATCAATTGGTTACCATGAAGCACGAGGAAATTCAGCTTCGTGGCAAATCGAAATTTCCCTGTAATTCGGATCAAAGTCCACGAACGCTCAAAACTAGCACACATCCATAATGGCCGCCACATCCGCTAGCCCTGCGACATTACGTCATTATGCATGAAATATCACTACCCAACCCGTTTAGTGGTCTGCAAATCACAGGTCCACAAAATACGGATGAGGTCCATGTACTGTCTACATTTTTTTGCGGACCCTTTTGGGCAGATTTATCATAGCGCGGCAGCATACGCTTCGTTATAAATTAGGTGAAGCATCCAGAAGTCCATGCCCCGGGTTGGCGTGGTTTCCTTGTTCTTCTACGCTAGAAAACCAGGGTAGAAGATGATAAATGTGGCCGCAAGTTCCCCCCGTTCACCGCCCTCATCACGTCCCCCTTTTCGGGAAACAGGCAAGCCGACGGAGAAGTGCCATTGAGAGAGTCACAAGCATGCTTTTTGCGACTTTTAAATGCCACAAAGGTAGTGTATCTGTATGATAAATCTGACCCATTGACTTCAATAGGCCTGTCGTCCACATTTTGCAGACATCTTTTTGCGGACAGGACATATGGATTGCGGTCCGTTCCGCAAAAAGCTAAAACACGTCCTATACTTGGCCTCACAATGCAGACCACAGAGCCGTTGAAGTCAATGGGTCCGCAAAAAATGCAAATGCAACGCGGACTGTATCCGTATTTTGCAGACCTCAAAATACATCCGATTGTGTGCACGGGGCCGAAGAAATGTCCCAAAACGTGCAATTTTGATAATAAAAGCATTTTTTCTTATTTTCTTAGGTTTCCAAATTTTAATGTTTGTGTCTAAAGCTCCTATGTAAACCTATGTGTCTCCATGGTTACAGACCACAAACAAACCGTGTGTAGTCAAATCCTACAGTCCTACTCCCATCTACACCTGTTTCGTCACATAAGTAAAGCTAAGATCGGCGCAAGTATGACTGCAGGATCAGACTACATAGGGGTAGTTTGTAGTCTGTAACTATGGAAACAGATACTTCTGCATGGAAGCTGTATACACAAAACGATAGTGGATTTTTCATTGCGTTTCATTTGTATTTTTGATGCATTAGAGTGATGAAAGGGCATCCCTCTATAAGTCCCTGAACTCTGCTGTAGTGTGACGCCATGTCTTGTGTCTTCCCCTGGGTCTACTGGGTGACACTGACACCTAAAAGGGCAACTATTGCAGCCAACAAATGTGGTGTCACCCCACTTTCCCGGGCTTCTGCATGGCAAATCTGATCAAATTAAATGTCTTCCTCCATAACTCGGCATAAATACAACTAGGATTGATGTTGGGGGTTCTGGGGGAGGTGAGTGAAAAATCCCGGTGGCGGCCATATTAGTGGTCATTTGTATTTTGCAAACACAGACACAAATAGGAAGCGGATTAATAGTGGAGCAAAACCAGTTTGTAAGAGCTGTATTCGCTCATATTAACCCTTTATACATAGGCTTGTTCAGCTTTCACCGCTCCTGTACTTATACAGTCACTTCTCTCCGGCACTCAGAGGGTTACAGGCAGTGATCAGATTCCTGGCAGCAGTCAATCGCTCTTTTTGGCCATTGGATGCACACATTTGTAAAAAAAATAATAATTCCATGTCTAAAATCAACTTTTTTCTCTCTAAAAGCCCATCTACCTTTGGCAGGATTCAATCTCCTGATGCTGCGCTCGTAAAAATACTCTTCTCGGGACGCAATGTGTATGAGGAAATACATAAGCGGCTCCTTGTGTAATAAACCTGCTTTACTGCAGTAAAAGTCCTTGTTTTATGCCTTTAGTCGGTTTCTGGAAATGTCAGAACTCCCAGTTCTCCTAAAACGCTCGCTCATCGGGTGATCCTGTGGTTAGTGCAGGCAGATCGTGCGGTCTAAAAAGCGATCTGCTGCCCAGAAACAACGATTCTGTATGTGGACCAGCGATCGCATGCAGCAGTTCCTTCACTGGACGAGCAGCCGACTGTCCGGAAGAAACGCTTCCTTCCCGACAATCAGCCGTAACATTGTGCGGTGTAAAGCCGCTCCAAACCATATATGAATCCCTTTTATAAATTATGGCTATTTAATGCGAATTCCAGGAAAAATTCGATTCGCCACGAATCAAAATTTCCTCAAAACCATATATGCATCCCTTTTTATAAATTATTGCTATTTAATGCGAATTCCAGGAAAAATTTGATTTGCCACGAATCCGAATTTCCTCAAAACCATATATGCATCCCTTTTTTAGATTATGGCTATTTAATGCGAATTCCAGGAAAAATTTGATTTGCCACGAATCCGAATTTCCTCAAAACCATATATGCATCCCTTTTTTAGATTATGGCTATTTGATCCAAATTCCAGGAAAAGTTCAATTCGCCACGAATCCAACTTTTCTCGTGCTTCGTGGTGACAAAATCCATTTTTCCTGAAATGCCGTTAAAAAAAAATACACACTCATCTTATCCATTTGATCGCGGAGAGGCTGCCATGGCTATCTTGATTGAAGAAAACGCCTCAAATCTCTTATTTGCTGTTTGATGTCACCATGTCAGTGCGGTGACCAGGCACGGTGATGTCATCACGTTAGCACGCAAGAGATTTGGCACGTTTTCTTCATTCAAGATGGCCGCAATGGCCTCTCCGCAATGAGGTGAGTGTGTATTTTTTTAACCCCTGATTAACCTCTGAAAGGCCTCAATGTGACTCTCAGATGCCACGATCAGTCTTAAACGCGGCATCTAAAGGGATCACGTTCCTCTTCATTGCGCCTGCTACATACAATGCAATGCGATTTGCGATGAAGTACTTCATAACTAATCTTGTCGAAGTTCGGAGAAGCAGCCGAATCGAATTTTTAAAAACTTTGCTCATCGCTAATTATAGCACAATAAATACACTCCATGAACTATTAGACAGCATACACACTCCATACATGCAATAAAACAACATGCATTAATTGTTTACATGCACTAAAACAACATACATACACTCCATGCATGCCCTAAAATGGCATAAACTACATACCGTATTCTTCGTTCTATAAGATGCACTTTTCCCCCAAAAGTGGGGGGAAAATGGCAGTGCGTCTTATGGGGCGAATGCTAACTCTGCTAATACTGATACACCGCCGGCTGCGATGCTGCACAGCGCAGCCAGTGATGTATCAGTTGGGAGGGAGGAGGGGCTGGGGGCCGGCATCTGGTGTTGTAATGGCAGCGGGGCCCGGCAAGCCAGGCGGCAGCGTAACTCACTACGTCTTACGCCTGCTCCTCCCACTTTATGAATGAAGCAGGCAGAGCAGGCGAGTGACGTAGTGAGTGACGTTAAGCTGCCGCCCGGCCTGCCTGCTACGGGAGTTTCAAGTGAGTGCTGCAGAGGATTGCTATAGTTTAATGCCTGCACATTACATATGAATACTACAGTGAGCGGGGCCCGGTGTAATAGAATACAGTGACTGCACTGGGCCCCGCTGCCATTACAACACCAGATGCCGGCCCCCACCCCGAGTATTGGGGGTCATTCACTCACAGGGATACTGTTATAGGGGGGATCTGTGGATGACACATATATAGCATAAGATGCTATATATGTGTCATCCACAGATCCCCATAACAGTGTTATCCACAGATCCCCTTAACAGTGTGACATCCAAAGATCCCTCCATAACAGTGTCATTCACAGATCCCCCATAACAGTGTGTCATCCATAGAGCCCCATAATAGTGTCCTCTACAGATCCCCCATAACAGTGTGTCATCCATAGATCCCTCCATAACAGTGTCCTCCACAGATCCCCCATAACAGTGCGTCCTCCACAGGTCACCCATAACAGTGTGTCCTCCACAGATCCCCCATAACAGTGTCATCCACAGATCCCCCATAACAGTGCCATCCACAGATCCCTCATAACAGTGTCATCCACAGATCCCCATAACAGTGTCATCCACAGATCCCCCATAACAGTGTCATCCACAGATCCCCATAACAGTGTCATCCACAGATCCCTCCATAACAGTGTCATCCACAGATCCCCCATAACAGTGTCATCCACAGATCCCCATAACAGTGTCATCCACAGATCCCCCATAATAGTGTGTCATCCACAGATCCTCCATAACAGTGTCATCCACAGATCCCCCATAACAGTGTCATCCACAGATCCCCCATAACAGTGTCCATCCACAGATCCCCCATAACAGTGTCATCCACAGATCCCCCATAACAGTGTCATCCACAGATCCCCCATAATAGTGCGTCATCCACAGATCCCTCCATAACAGTGTCATCCACAGATCCCCCATAACAGTGTGTCATCCACAGATCCCCATAACAGTGCCATCCACAGATCCCCTATAACAGTGTCATCCACAGATCCTTCATAACAGTGTGTCATCCACAGATCCCCATAACAGTGTCATCCACAGATCCCCTCCATAACAGTGTCATCCACAGATCCCCCATAACAGTGTGTCATCCACAGATCCCCCATAACAGTGTGTCACCCACAGATCCCCATAACAGTGTCATCCACAGATCCCCTCCATAACAGTGTCATCCACAGATCCCCCATAACAGTGCCATTTAATATTTTTTTCCTTATTTTTCTCCTCAAAAACCTAGGTGCGTCTTATGGGCCGGTGCATCTTATAGGGCGAAAAATACGGGTACATGTGCTAAAACACTATGCATACACTGACATAGAGAACAAACACAGAACCAGAGATAGGTGCACACTGCCGTCACACTAAACCCTCACACTGATATTAAAAATTGAGAGGTTAGTTCAACATATCCTACTAGGAGGACATGTCTTAAGCCTCGGGCACCAGCGTCAAGGTCTCTCAAGTAGCCCAAGGGCTTTCTTATCACCACATTTTTTGATGGTTTATATACACTGACATAGCACACATACTACACACTCCATGTAAAGATCCCCATAACAGTGTCATCCACAGATCCCCATAACAGTGTGCCATCCAAAGATCCCTCCATAACAGTGTCCTCCACAGATCCCCCATAACAGTGCGTCCTCCACAGATCCCCCATAACAGTGTGTCATCCACAGATCCCTCCATAACAGTGCGTCATCCACAGATCCTCCATAACAGTGTCATCCACAGACCCCCATAACAGTGTCATCCACAGATCCCCTCCATAACAGTGTCCTCCACAGATCCCCAATAACAGTGTCACCCACAGATCCCCATAACAGTGTCACCCACAGATCCCCCATAATAGTGTGTCATCCACAGATCCCCCATAACAGTGTCATCCACAGATCCCCCATAACAGTGTCATCCACAGATCCCCCATAACAGTGTCATCCACAGATCCCCCATAACAGTGTCATCCACAGATCCCCCATAACAGTGTCACCCACAGATCCCCATAACAGTGTCATCCACAGATCCCCCATAATAGTGTGTCATACACAGATCCCCTCCATAACAGTGTCATCCACAGATCCCCCCATAACAGTGTCATCCACAGATCACACATAACAGTGTCATCCACAGATCCCCCATAATAGTGTGTCATCCACAGATCCCCCATAACAGTGTCATCCACAGATCCCCCATAACAGTGTCATCCACAGATCCCCCATAACAGTGCCATTTAATATTTTTTTCTTATTATATTCCTCCTTAAAAACCTAGGTGCGTCTTATAGGGCAAAAAATACGGGTACATGTGCTAAAACACTATACATACACTGACATAGCACACATACTACACACTCCATGTAAAATCTGCTCTAAAAAAAACACAGAAAAATGGGAACTTGAATTTAATTTCAAGAATCTTGTTTTCCCAGTATAACCCCGCACTCATTTCTTCACATTTGCTCCTTGACGTCTTAATATAAGTTGATGATGAAAACTTTTTTTCCCTGTAAATGTGAAAAGCGCACACTCAGCGAAATCACTCATACCATAAAAAGAAAGCCTTATTGTTCCGGCAGACAAAGGCCGCCTATCAAATTTCATAACTCCTCATTCTCAAGACAAAAGTCCTCGTCTGGGGCGGCCCAGTCCCTTTGAACCTTACATACCATCATGTATGTGAAAGAAAGAAATACAGTCCTGAGTCCGTCTGATAAATATCGCTCTGAAATAGAATTATTCCCTGACATTTTGGCTATTTCATTATGGCATTGGGAAAGAAAAATGTCACATGCCCCGTAGAGGGAGAGGTTATACTGTGCCCCCAATATTGTGTTACAAGTCACATTCCATCACCGCCGCTGCAGGAGGAAACCAGTTCATACACATTCCCAGTTGAATGTGCTTTGGGTGAAACTGGTGGTATTAAGCTGGATGCCCCCACTGGGAAAGCTGGGTGAATACCAATATGGACATAATGGGTGGTCACAGCGGATGCAATGACCCTGCCCCTGAGGCATCTTAAAGGGGATGTATCATTTACACACTGTATATAACCTTTATTTAGATGACCGTATGTCGGTGTTATGTGAGCACAGCATGGTGGTACTTACTTGTGAGAAGCTGCAACTGAATGGTGGTAGTGGGGGCACTGTGTAGCATTCGTAATTCAGGCTCGATACCAAACCAGGGGGTAACAACATGTAGGGTGGAAGACATTATCCAATGTAAGATGTTTCTGAGAATCCTTTAAGGGGCATTCCAGAATTTTATTATCTGATCGTCAGGAGGGGCGGGGGGTCAACACCCTGCCCCTCACCCTCACCCCAGGTGTTCTGCAGTAGCTGTGGTGTTGGAAGTCTGAAGTGAATGGAAGCTGCAGTAACCACCTCCGTCCACTACACAGTGGATGGAGCTGTGCTGTTCCAGAGCTACCACAAAACAGCTCACCACCAGGGTCACAGGGTGTCGGACCCTTATCTATCAGATAGTGTAGAACTATCGTGAGGATAGGCCATCGATATCAAAATCCTAGACAACTCCTATAAAGGCAAACATGCTTAGTAACCAACTGCAGGTCCATATTATAGGGAAGACAAGAAGGGCAGTTGCTCAGGAATTCAACCACAAAGTAGCCTTCACCTCCCAGGAGCCAATATGACATCCCAGTGTAGTGCCCTGGAGCAAGGATACCTTGGAACATGGATATTTGTCGACATTTGCCTTATTGCTAATATGCAAAGTAATAAACTCCCTACGTTATTGTACGTTAGTGAGAGACTTTGGGACTTTCTATTTGTGCAATGAGAAGTTATAAATCTTCCACAGTTACTATAAGGTACTATGCAAAGTTTTGGAGGAAAAAAATAAAGGCATTGAACGATTTGACTGTCTGGCTTAGCTCTGTTGCTTAGTCATTCCCGTAGACTTGTTCTGAAACTTTAAACAAGTCTATGACAAAGTGAAATTGCAACATTGTTTCTGTTTAGGCTGTGATTCTTCTCTCCACCCTGGCCCTGACCACCCTGTCATATTGTGTTCTCTACTTACTGGTATCCTATATTCCGAAGGTTAGTATAAAGTAGCGGGCAGATGGAAGGGAGTATGACTGCAGGATCTGACTACATAGGGTTAGTGTGTAGTCTGTAACCATGGAGACACAAAGGACTGCACAGTACCAATATGACTACCGGATCAGACTATATAGAGCTGGTGTGTAGTCTGTAACCATGGATCTTATGTGGCTGTCATGGCCCATAACAGGTAGAATTTAGCGTTAGGACCCCTCATAGAGGCGGCCTTGGTGTGGCGAGTGGTTTACTACTTTTTGATCAAAATGTACACTAACGACCTCTGATAGCTTCTAGCATAGAGGCAGGGCAAAGTGCTGGTTGCAGAGTGCTGTTGCATTTCTGTGTTTGTATGTATATTTTGCCATGGCTACGTGCACCTGCATACAGGGACGTGCTGACTGTCCCCCCCCCCCCCCTCGTGTTTCTGTGTAGTATATGCTGGAGGTGTGGAGGCCTCCTTTCAGTCGTGCACACCTGACTAGTTTGTCTGCCCTAGAGGCTGGTTTTAATCAGAGTAAGTATAAAACTGAACTTGCATTCATAATACCTACTAATAGCCATCTCGCTCCAGGAGGAGTACATAGTGGGCTCAGCATACATGTTGGTACCTGCATCCCTGGATTTAATGGGGGCTGTTATGGCACCAAAAAGGGTTAATAAGCACGGTGGATCCTAGAATGCATGCTGGGCCAGCACTCCCTGGATTTTATGTGGCTGTCATGGCCCATAACAGGTAGGATTTAGCGTTAGGACCACTCATAGAGGCGGCCTTGGCGTGGTGAGTGGCTTATTACTTTTTGATCAAAATGTACACTAACGACCTCTGATAGCTTGTAGCATAGAGGCAGGGCAGAGTGCTGGTTGCAGAGTGCTGTTGCATTTCTGTGTTTGTCTTCAACCATGGAAACACATAGGTCTGCACAGTACCAATATGACTTCAGGATCAGACTACATAGGGTTAGTGTGCAGTCTGTAACCATGGAGACACAAAGGTCTGCACACTACCAATATGACTTCAGGATCAGACTACATAGGTTTGGTGTGTAGTCTGTAACCATGGAGACACATAGGTCTGCACAGTACCAATATGACTGCAGGATCTGACTACATAGGGTTAGTGTGTAGTCTGTAACCATGGAGACACATAGGTCTGCACAGTACCAATATAACTGTAGGATCAGACTACATAGGGTTAGTTTGTAGTCTGTAACCATGGAGACACATAGGTCTGCACAATACCAATATGACTGCAGGATCAGACTACATAGGGTTAGTGTGTAGTCTGTAACCATTAAGACACATAGGTCTGCACAGTACCAATATGACTGCAGGATCTGACTACATAGGGTTAATGTGTAGTCTGTAACCATGGAGACACATAGGTCTGCACAGTACCAATATAACTGTAGGATCAGACTACATTGGTTTGGTGTGTAGTCTGTAACCATGGAGACACATAGGTCTGCACAGTACCAATATGACTGCAGGATCTGACTACATAGGGTTAGTGTGTAGTCTGTAACCATGGAGACACATAGGTCTGCACAGTACCAATATAACTGTAGGATCAGACTACATAGGGTTGGTTTGTAGTCTGTAACCATGGAGACACATAGGTCTGCACAATACCAATATGACTGCAGGATCAGACTACATAGGGTTAGTGTGTAGTCTGTAACCATGGAGACACATAAGTCTGCACAGTACTTATATACATAAAACAACAGGTAATTCTAAATTGTTAATGTGGATATAGTCTGAGGCATCATTAGATTTCGGCATCTTTAAGACTCCCTAATAAAGTCAAAAGAGGGCGCAGAAGAGATGTAGGCCGGGGTTTGCGCCATTGTTTATATACTCAGTGATCTATGGAGTACGATTTCGCCATTTGTGTCTTTCGCCTGTGTCGATCAAGTCAAGGTGCCAGGTGAGACGAGAGACTGGCATCCTGACAGCTCCCAAGATAAGACGTCCTAGAAAGCTACAAGATGTTTTCACAAGGAACAAAAGAATAAATGTTATTGTAAGGTTCATTTCATCTTCCCGGAGACATGGGAGCTGTTTACTTCTTTATTTGCCAGAATCACATTTCTGGCTCCATATTATTTTCCAAAACATCTCGCTCTGCTATTTCATATCACGTTCCCTCCTCCTTCATGTGTTCTCAATTAGTGAATATTAAAATGGCCGCCGTCCTTCTATCTGCCAGTGCAGTCAACGTCGCCATGGTGATAAGTGCTATGGAGTCTGCTCTGGTCATTTTAGAGCACTTTCCCCTTGAGTTGTTGTTTTTTTTTTCTCCTCAGTTTGTCAAATTTTTCTCTAGTCGCGTTCACACCCGCGTCAGAGACTGCTTCACAGGAAATTTATTTGCAGTCAACCTACTTACCAACATTGCAGTTGGTACATTTGGGACATTTAAGCCCCACCCCCTAGGAACGCCCTAAACCTGACTTGGACCACCAACTTACGTAAGCACTGCCCATTTTTGAAGGGACTGTCACTAAACATTAGGGACAGTCCCTGCAAAGTCAGGACCTTTGGCAACTATGCCTCAAAATGGCTGACGCCTCGATTGAACCTGACAGACTCCATTATAAATCAATGACCGCTAATCTCCGCTGTGTCACGGATCCAACACAGCAGATGTGAAACTACCCATAACTACCAACATTTAGGCCCCTCCGCTGGGCCCTCCTCCAAATCCTACCCATTTCCGAGCCAGAACGAACCAAATTTGCCTGGAAAATTCGGGACAATCCTAGCTAATTCCTGACAAAGGAG
The DNA here is from genome assembly GCA_033119425.1 of Bufotes viridis. Lineage (NCBI taxonomy): Eukaryota > Metazoa > Chordata > Amphibia > Anura > Bufonidae > Bufotes > Bufotes viridis. The sequence continues at coordinate 16,974,272 of CM065596.1, read as the reverse complement.
ACCCAAAATGGACGTAATTGGGAGGCAGGGCAAAAAATAAAGTTTTAAAATGGGGGTCTCAAATATTGCTATAAATGAATTTAATTTCTAAATTGCAGGACATTTGCCCGCCCATTCCTCCTGGGAACGCCCTAAAAATTGACAGAAAAACACAATTTATTGTAAAATTTTTATATATCCCACCCTGTTTATGGTCCGGGGGTAGAAGCCCTCTTCATTTCACTCCAGTAGCGGCAGCCACATTGAATTCCTTCAGCATCATCGCAAATTTCCCGTCCAGGAGTCAGGCGGAGATGGATAAATCCGTGGTGGAAAAAATCTTTCACATTTCAACTGCCCTCAAATTAACCCAATTTCTTCCTTTTTTCTTTTTTTTTGGACTGATTTTACTCAGATTGTTCATTTCATTGGAGATAAGCGGCTGCCAGAAACAATTTGGCCGCTTTTCTCCAGGGAAACCATAAAACAGATGCGGATCCTGTAGAAATGTGCGGATGAGGAGCTTCTATGGCCTGTCTTATTTCAGCCATGGCAATGCTAGAATGTGGTTTATAAAAAACCACGAGGGAACGCCGCGCTGCTGCATTGTGTTAGAGGCTGGTGACATGGCGGCTGACCTTAAATTGTAGAGTAATTATACGGCGCAGGCAGAGGGAACAATAAGCGGTGACATTAAATTACGGGGAACGAAATGGTCCCTGTGTCATAATCAACGGTCTGTCGCGTGCCACAAGTGGTCACCGGGCTTATTTGGAGACTGCGGCGGTGGAAGGAATGAAATACGACAAATGAGAGGAGAACATGGCAGCGATAGTGACGTACCGAGGATTTCATGTTCAGATATAAGAATCTACACCACTATGGGGTTTTATGAGGAAAGTGACGCCCTCTGAAGTGACGCCCTTTGTGTGTGTAGCCACCATGTGCTCCGTCTATGTTTTTCCACATCTCTAAGTTACATCTGGGAAAGCTGGGTGGCTACCACTTGCCATCTCAGCACCAAAAGGGGTGATCATCATATTTGTCAGTCTCTTGAGTATTGTTTGGCGGTATTATTAAAGCACTGGATAGCACATTTATTTGGGTACTCTATAGTGGGAATATTTGGGAACTATATATCACTGTTACTTTGCATTGTCGGTACTATTAAAGCACTATAGAGGGCATTTATTTGGGCACACCATAGTGGTATTATTTGGGCTCTTCATGTCATTGGTATTTGGGTATTGTTTGGCGGTATTTTTAAAGCACTATAGGGGACATTTATTTGCGTTCTCTGGAGTGGTAATACTTGGGAACTATATGTCAATGTTACTTTGCATTGTTAAGCAGTATTATAAAAGCACTATTACAGAGCACATTTATTTGGGTACCCAGTAGTAGTATTATTTGGGCGCTATAAGTCACTGTTATTTTGGCATTGTTAGGTGGTATTATTAAGGCTCTATAGGGCACACCATAGTGGTAATATTTGGGTTCCTCGTGTCACTTTTGTTCAGCATTGCTTGGTAGTTATTAAACTATTATAGAGCACATTTAATAGGGTACTCTATAGGGGTATTTTTTAGGCACTATATGTCACTGTTATTTAGCCATTGTTTGCTGGTAGTAGGGATGAGCGGACTCGTGGATGTTCGGGTTTGGCCAAACTTCGGGTCAAAGTTCGGGTTCGGGACCCGAATTAGAACCCGAACCCCATGAAAGTCAATGGGGACCTGAACTTTGGTGCTCTAAAATGGCTGTGAAATAGTCGTAGTAAGGGCTAGAGGGCTGCAAAAGGAAGCAAAATGGGGGTAAGAGCAGGACAGTTGCCCTGCAAACAAATGTGGATAGGGAAATGACTGAAAATAAAATAGAATAGAAAAAAATAAAATATTATAGTCTTGAACTAGGAGGCGGAGGTCAAAGTGGAGTAGGAAGTTGAGGAGGCGGTGGACGTGGCGGTGTAGGTGGAAGCGGCGGTGGAGGAGGAGGAGGTAGCCAACTCTGTGATTTCCCCCCTGCCGTGCTAAACACACGTTCAGACAATATACTGGCTGCAGGGCGGGTCAGCACCTCCAAGGCATAAAGGGAAAGCTCAGGCCATGTGCCCAAATTGGAGACCCAGAAATTGAATAGGGCACACCCATCAGTCAGTACGTGTAGGTGTGTGCACACGTACTGTTCCACCATGTTGCTGAAATGCTGCCTCCTGCTAAGACTTTCCGTATCAGCTGGTGGTGCTGGTTGTTGTGGCGTGCTGACAAAGCTTTTCCACATTTCGGCCATGGTAACCCTCCCTTTTGAGGTGATGGCGGTGCCCCAGCTGTGTTGGCGACCTTTTCCTCTTCCTCCTCCTCCTCTGCCTTCGCCTTGTGCTTCCACTGAGGCCCCGGTGTCAGGTGTGAATGCCATCAGCAGCGCATCTATCAGCGTACCCTTGTGCATCTTCCGATCATGCTCCAGTGACAGAATTAAGGACAGCACGTTGTCCTTGTAGCGGGGATCCAGCAGGGTGGCCACCCAGTGATCAGCACTGGTTAGAATGTTGGCAACTCTACGGTCGTTGCTGAGGCACTGCAGCATGTAGTCGCTCATGTGTGCCAGGCTGCCCAGAAGCAACGACAAGCTGTCTTCTGTGGGAGATGTATCGTCTGTGTCCTCTATCCCCTGTCACGCTCCATTGATGCCGATAAGCTGCTTTGGGTGCCACCTTGCTGTGAACATGGTTCCTCCTCCTCATCATCCTCCTCCTCGTCCTGCAGAACTGTGCCGTGGCTGGACAGTTGTGTGCCTGGCCTCTGTTGGTGCAGGAACCCACCCTCTGAGCCACTTGTGAATGACTGGCCTGATACCCAAGGAGATGTGATCCCTCTTCCTCCTGTGCCACATCCTCTTCCATCATCGCCCGAAGTGTTTTTTCAAGGAGACATAGAATTGGGATAGTAAGGCTGAGAACGGTGTCATCGGCACTGGCTATATTGGTGGAGTACTCAAAACACCATAACATGGCACACACGTCCTGCATGGAGGCCCACTAGTTGGTGGTGAAGTGGTGCTGTTCCGCAGAGCGACTCACCCGTGTGTGTCTGAAACTCCACTATCGCCTGCTTCTGCTCGCACAGTCTCTCCAGCATGTGCAAGGTGGAGTTCCACCTTGTGGGTACGTCGCATATGAGGCAGGAAGGCTGCAGTTACGCTGCAGTGCAGAGAGACGAGTAGCAGCAGGGTGAGAATGCCGAAAGCGAGGACAGATGGCCCGCACTTTCTGCAGCAGCTCTGACATATTGGGGTAATTTTTCAGGAATTTCTGCACCACCAAATTCAGCACATGAGCCAGGCAAGAGAAGTACATCAAACCGGCTACCCCCAGAGCTGCTATGAGATTTCGCCCGTTATCGCACACCACCAGGCCGGGCTTGGGGCTGAATGGCACCAACCACTCATCGGAAGAGCAGGTGCCACTTCACTCCAGAGGGGGAGGAAGAGGCCGAGACTGCAGCAGAAGAGGGACCAGGAGGATCAGGTGTACCTCCACCAAAAATGGGTATATTACCCCCCTGAACTTACAGACGGATTAACTATATTAATTTCCTTGTCACGTATGCATTGCAGGTGTACCTTACACCAAAAATGGGAATATGTAACCCACCGAACTAATAGACGGATTAACTATATTAATTTCCCTGTCACAGATGCAGTGCACGTGTATCTCACACCAAAAATGGGTATATGTCATCGGCCGAACTAACAGTCAAATTAACTATATTAATTTCCCTGTCACGTATTAAGTGCATGTGTATCTCACACCAAAAATGGGTATATGTCACCCATTGTACTAACCGACGGAATAACTATTATATTTTTGTGCCAGGGGTACAAAGATGGTGCATTGCACCCACAAAACTCGCTATAGGTCACCCACAAAACAAATAGCCAGATTCCTAACACTCTCCCTCGCTTTAGCTGCCTGCTTCCTGTCCCTGGACTACTCAGAGCTGATGGGCAGTGATACACATGATCCAGCTTGTATAGACTCTGGGTCACATGATGCACCGGCCAATCACAGCCATGCCATTAGTAGGTATGGCTATGATGGCTTCTAAGTGCCCACAGCTTAAAAGCTTTTTGATTCGCTGCCCTGCAGCGTTTCAAAAGCTTTAGTAAATGCCCGAACACCAAACTCGAACCTGAACTTTTCCATCAAAGTTCGGGTTCGCAGTATTAAAGCACTATAGAGCACAATTATTTGGGCCCTCTTTAGTGGCATTATGTGGGTTCTTCTTTTCACCTTTAGGACTAATGCACACAAACGTGTGCCAGCCGTGCCAGTAGTGTGGCCCGCACAGAGGGTCTGTTTTTTTTTATATATTTTTGGGGATTATTTCACCCAAAAATATATCAGTCCAGAAGACCCTGGGATTCATGTGGACATGGATGTACCTGGGAGAAGCATCCAGCTGGCACTGAGCGCTGCCTGCCCGATATGGGATCTGATGGGCCCTGCAGCCACTCTCACGTTACCCTCGCTATAATCATAAGAAGTTCTGCAACCTTCTAATATACTTTGTGCTTGCTGTCAGTGAATGAAGGCCTTCCTGTTTACACCTAGAAGCTTAAAACCAGTGCAGCCCTAAAACTTCTCATCGCTGAGGGTTTGCTACAGGGTATTATGGACCTTCTGTTACAGTATATAACGCTATAGTGATAGGACCCAAGAAGGTCCCCATAGGAACATAGTAGTGCCATAGGGGGTGCATGAGGGAACCCAAAGGCACCTCCACCATATACAAAACCTTTTTCCACAGAATAGGCGAGGTGTAATATGTGGGCCTCTAAGAATAATAAGATCTTTAGCTACAAGATATTTAGCAGAGCCCTATTAAACCGAGGAAAGCTGCCAAACTAAGATGACGGTGTAAATCTGAGCCCGCTATAATGAGGGGGCCGGGAGAGATCAGGTTGACGCTCGGTCTTTGATGCCGCATTGATTTGCAAAGTATATTGCAGGGGGCAGTTCTGATCATTTACCTGCGCAGGAGGCTGCACACAGAGGGCCTTTGTCTCGCTCCTGAAGGGTCGCCATTCTTAAGGGCTCACTTTAATAAATGCTTAATTAAACCCCAACACATTATATGCAAGGAATGTCCCAGCATATGCATTTATATGTAGATTCGGCAACTTCTGACATTCTGCAGCCGAGGGTTATAGGCCGGAAGGAAGATGTAACTGAATGCACATTTAAGGGAAAAAAGTCTCTATTGAGCAACTATAAGAAACAGAGAAAAAGAAAACCCCTATGGGCACTGTAATGGCTGCTGGAGCAGGTGGTGCATTTGGTTGGGGTGAGGGGTGATAAGGGTTCCTCCTAGGTAGAAACTCCCCTCTCTGCCGGTCATTTTAAGCAGATTAAGGCCTCATGCACACGACCGTTGATGTTTTGTGGTCCACAAACCGTGGATCCGCAAAACACGGAAGCTGCTCTCTGTTCCGTTCTGCAATTTGCGGAACGGAACGCGGCCCTTTATAGAAATGCCTATTCTTGTCTGCAAAACGGACAAGAATAGGACATGCTCTATTTTTTTTGCGGGGGCACGGAACGAAGCAACGGATGCGGACAGCACACGGAGTGCTGTCCGCATGTTTTGCGGCCCCATTGAAGTGAAAAGGTCCGCGCCCGAGCCGTAAAACATGCGGCTCGGACGCGGACCCCAACAACGGCCGTGTGCATGAGGCCATAAGATGATATTCTTCCTGTCGCCACTAGAGGGCACTCACTGCACATGGATTTATTTAGTCATCTGAATCTCTGTGGAGTGAGCTCCCTCTAGTGGTGGCTCCAAGCAGAGACTATTTTACCAGGCAACTTGATTGCTACCTGCCACCAATCAGGAGATTTGAAGTTCTGCATAAGAAGAACTAAGCTATGACCCCTATAGTTCATTTTGAAGTTATTTATTTGAAATAAAATGTCATTATAGGTACACTTTCCTGCCCAAAAACTAATGCCATAAACCTTCATCAGGTTTACCAGAGGCACCAACTGTTTATAAATTGCTAATTAGTCCTTATAATGTGTGAATAGGTATTACTCACCTGTCCTCGATCCAGGTCTGCCTCGCTCTCCTCTTCCAGGCAGTCCAGCATCTGATTCTGCGTGTGCACTGATGACATCCCACCACCAGCTCATTTAAATTTAGCAGCTTGGTCGGGCAAATGTATATGGGGGGCTTATGTGTATGGGGCTGGATGTGTATGGGGGGCTTTTGTGTATGGGGGCCTTATATGTATGGGGGGCTATTGTGCATGGGAGCCCAATGTATATGGGGGCCTAATGTGTATGCGGGTCTAATATGTATGGGGGGAGGCAATTGTGCATGGGGCCTTATGTGCATGGGGACCTAAAGTGTATGGGGACTTAATGTGTATGGGGGCCTAATATGTATGGGGGGGGGGGTATTGTGCATTGGGCCTAATGTGCATGAGGGGGCTTTATGTGTATGGGGGACTAATGGGTGTGAGGGCCTACTGTGTATGGAGCCTAATGTGTATGGGGGGGCCATAGTGTATGGATGTCTAAAAGGGTGTATGGGGCTAGGGTTGCCACCTTTATCAACAAAAAATACCGGCCAAGTTAAGCAACACCCCAAAGGGGGTGTGGTTATGGGGGCATGGCTTAACACGGGTTGTTAAGTCGCTGTCATACTGTGGCTTCCAATAATATTAATGCCTCCCAGTAATAGTAATACCCCCATTAGCGCCCCCAGCATTAATAATGCCCCCATTAGCACCCCCAGCATTAATAATACCCCCATTAGTGCCCTCCAGTAATTTTAATGCCCCCATTAGTGCACCCTAGAATTAATGCCCCCCAATAAGAGTAATGGGCCCATTAGTGCCTCCCAGTAAAAATAATGCCCCCATTAGTGCGCCCCAGTAAAAATAATGCCCCCATTAGTATCCCCTTAGAATAATGCTTCAATTTGTGCCCCCAGGAAGAATAATGCCCCCATTAGTGCCCCCTTCTCTACTTCTGCCCAAAAAAAACAAAAAAGCGCTCACCTCCTCCATTTGCTCGCACTGCGGTGAACGCCCCCTGCTGCCTGGAAGCTCAGGACAGGACCTGTGCTCCAGCGTGACAACGTCTCACAGGTCCTGTGCTCCAGCGTGACAACGTCTCACAGGTCCTGTGCTCCAGCGTGAAGACGTCTCTCAGGTCCTGTGCTCCAGCGTAAAGACGTCTCACAGGTCCTGTGCTCCAGCGTGACGACGTCTCACAGGTCCTGTGCTCCAGCGTGACGACGTCTCACAGGTCCTGTGCTCCAGCGTGACGACGTCTCACAGGTCCTGTGCTCCAGCGTGACGACATCTCACAGGTCCTTTGCTCCAGCGTGAAGATGTCTCACAGGTCCTGTGCTCCAGCGTGAAGACGTCTCACAGGTCCTGTGCTCCAGCGTGAAGACGTCTCACAGGTCCTGTCCTCCAGTCAGCAGCCCGAGCAAATGGAGGAGGCGAGCACAAGTGTGAGGAGGTAAAGGCTCCACAATGGAACCCTCATTAGTAGCAGTCCATAGGTAGAAAAAAATTACCGGCACCGGAAGGGCCACTAAAATACTGGGTGGCAACCCTACCCTAGTGTGTATGGGGCCCTAATGTGTGTGGGGGCCGTTACACGTTTGCTCCAGGAGACGGCATGGCTAATAAGTCTCTGCTTTCTCTCTGTATTCCCAGTGCATTCTGGGAGTCTTGACTCGGTCTCCCCAGTTCAGATAAGATTACAGATACAACAAGCATATCTCAGTGAGCGAGTGCCATATGATAGCCGACCGATGACCTCAGCCGTACCCTTCCAAGCAAGTGCAGGGAGATTTCAGGAATGTCTCCATAGGACATGAACTCAGTCAATCCTTGGCGATAGATTTACTGAAAAATATAAAATCTTTAATGATTCCAAATAATGCTCTTAAAGGGACAGTACACCCATATGTAATCTATGGTATGTGTATTGTTCCCTGCTATCAGCCATTCCATGGGAAGCTGACTCTACGGCTCTTGAATAAAATCCCTCCATGAGCACTGCTTCATGTAAGGCAAAAATCACAAGAGCTTATCGAAAATGTATAGATTATATAACATTCAATCTGTGACCCCAGAACACGAACTTCTCTGCTGAACCCAACTTTCTCAGCATCTTAGGGCTCATGGTTTCCTAAAGTTCCTAATTCAAAGATCATGTATCATCTGTGGAGTCATGTCTGCTCTGTACACGTGTCCTCCACCGCAAGTTATGTCATAAGCTCCGAGGTTTATTCATGACGCTGCGAGCAGATGATTTATATAATTGTTTTCATTAAGAAATATCCTGTCCTTGTTCTGGACCCGACTTCTCGGATTCTCAGCAATGGAAACTTAGTGCCATTCACAACTACATGAATGTGGGTGTAACACTGCCACCTGCTGGTGCATGACTGTAACTACATTTATACAGAACTGACTACTAAACTGCGTCAAAACTACAATTACATACTTACCAACATTTGAGTTGTTAAAATTGGGGCATATAAGCCCCGCCCCTGGGAACGCGCCAGACCCATCTAGAAAAGCCCATTTGTGGCTGGGTTTGCATAAACATCCCCCCCATTTTCCGCCCGGGACAGCGCACATTTGCTGGGACTGTCTCTGAAAATCAAGGACGGTCCCAACAAATTCGGGACAGTTGCCAGCTATGCTATATCTATATATTTTATGCACTTATATAGCGCTACTACATTCTGCAGCACTTTACAGACATTAGCATCGGGCTGTCTGTCTGTCTATCTATCTATCTATCTATCTATTATCTATCTATCTATCTATCTATCTCATCTATCTATCTTATCTATCTATCTATCTATCTATCTCATATCTATCTCATATCTATCTCTCTTATCATCTATCTATCTATCTATCTATCTATCAATCATCTATTTATCTATCTATCTAATTCAAATAAGCTTTATGGGCAGGACTAAATACATTATCAGCATTGCTAAAGCAATTACAAAATAATTAAGTTGGGAATGGTGATAGGAACACATCCAGGGTGGGGGTATAGGAGTCCATGGTATATCAGGCTCCTCTCAGTCTATGGCAGGCAGTAATACATTGTGCTGCTATGGCCGCTGTGTTCTCCTCTTCCCCCAGCAGTATGGAGAGTCTCTCTTCCTTCTCCATGGAGGTGAAGTCTGGGCAGAGATCAGACAGTCTCCTGAAGTGAGTGTCCCTCACTGCTGAGTATTTGGGGCCTCATCCTCCATGGCCTCCTGGTCACACTGCTGGCACAGTCCGCTCCCCCTGGGCATGTATCTATTTAGGCGCTGCCCAGATTCGATAAGCAGGCTGTTGGCGCACAGTCTGTAGCGGCTTAGGATCTGTCAGTCTCTGGGGTTGGGGAGTTTCTCCAGATATGGCGCAGTTTGTACTCCCTCTGCAGGCTCTGGTATACTGTCAGCTTTTGTGACGTTCTTAAGTCCTTAAGGCTTTATGATGTTAGGAGCTTGGACTGCTCCTATGTAAATCGGCTTGGAATCATGGCGCCCTCTTGTGGACAGCAGGGTGTAGTGGGAATCTGCCCAGCATTGCTCAGCAGCCGCTGTTTGAGGTGCTCTGGTGGACCTGGAGAAGGTGCTTTGCAGAATTCCAGGTGGAATATTTCTGTTGGCCCAGAATCCAACTTTGACCATTCTGAGTATGGATCCGGGCCCAGACTTCTCTGCCATAGAGGAGAATTGGGGCGATGATGCTATCAAAGATTTTATGCCAAATGATCATTGGTGGTTTGAGATGGTGCAGACGCCTGCTGATGGCATTGAAGGTTTTGCAGATATCCTGTCTTTCAGGATCTCTGTAGCTTGTTTAAATCTTCTTGACTGGCTTATATCTATGCCAAGGTAGGTATACCTGTCGGCTTCTGTATATGGACCCACGGGCGTAGGAAGCGGGGGGGACGGGGGGTACAAATCCCCCCCAGGAAATAATGCGGGGGGGACAGGTATGTAAATATCCCCCCCAGCGGCAGCACAATGTGTGCGGCGGTTGCGGGGCACAGGGAGATGAACGCTTCCATTGTGGAAGCGTTCATCTCCACAGTTATCTGTATCGCCGTCCCCAGGACAGCAATACAGATGGCTGTGCTGCGGAGCAGGAGAGGGAGAGGCGTCTCCCTTCCCTGCTCCTCTGATAGGCTGCCAGCACTAGGCCGGCAGCCTATCAGATGTTGGTACAGGCGGCGCGATGACGTCATCGTGCCGTCTGTGAGCCGTACAGCGCGGGACACAGGCCGGAAGAGGCCTGCATCGCATCGCTGTGACGGATGGAGGTAAGTATAAGTGTCTTGTTTTGTGTGTGTGTGTGTGTTTTTTTTTTTTTTTAAACTGGACCCACTGGCCCATAAGGGGGGGGGGTGGGGTGGTGGAGAGAGAGATTTTTGGCACTTGGGGGGGGGCAGAAAAATATGTGGGCGTGGCTTGAGGGTGGGCGGGGACACGGGCCCCATAAGTGCTGTCCCCCCCAGATTTTTGGGGCTTCCTACGCCCTTGTATGGACCGCTGTCTAGCAAGAAGAAAGGATTCCCAGCTGGATTTAGGTTCCTCTTCTGGAACATCATGATGGTGGTTCTCTTTGGATTGATGGGCAGAGCACATGTGGTGCTGATTTTCTCCAGGGCTTGCAGGTTATCTTGGAGACCTTTCTCAGTTAGTGATAGCAGCGGGAGGTTGTCTGTGTACAGCAGAGGTTTCATCTCAGTGGCATGGAGGGTGAGACCTGGTCCTGAGGAGGACTACAGATCTGATGCCAGCTCATTGAGGTAGATGTCGAAGAGTGTTGGAATGAGGCTGCTGCCCTGTCTGCCCTCCTCAGTTCTGCTGGAAAGAAGTTGTTCTGCTCCCATTTACCCTCGCGCTGCATCTGTTCTCAGTGTCGGAGCTTCTAATGACATCATACGTTATTCCTGATGTTTCAGCAATAGGCCCGGGTGCCGCACTGAATCATAGACCTTCTTAAAGCCCACAAAATAGGCAGAGATCTTTCCATGCTTTGTATTGTGGATGTGGCTCCTGACGAGGCTGCGTGGTCCAGTCCCATGAGTGCTGAGCAGGGTCTTAATCTCCTCCATGTCTCTGCTCTGCATTACTCTGTGTGAGGCAGGTGGTTTCCTCCATGGTTTTTGCCTCTGATGGTCTAACTTTAGGTAAAGGTCACCGTTTGCAATTTGTTGAGGAGAGTATGACGTCTGAGGTCCATTTGTTGTCAGTGACCTTTCATAGGGTTTTGCCTTGTATGAGGTCTGGGCCGGGAGTCTATCTTGAGCACTATATCTTCCAGTTCTTTGGCCAGAAGGCCGACTAGTTGGTTGTTGATGAGGGTTTATGGAGGGGTGTTGTGCCAGGGTGATGTCTGGCATGGAGCTGATTTTCGCTGCCAGCTCTATGTTGATGATATGGGTGATGTTTTCAGGGATAACCTGTCTTGGGGGCAGAGATGACAGGATGATTTTACAGCCAGGGAACGTCTGTTGTGTGGTCTTAGCTGGCTGCCTCAGTCGTCCTGCTGGTGCTGGTCCTGGAGGTTATTGGTGCCCATATGTATGATGGTCCTGGGGGTTGTTGATACCCATATGTATAATGGTCCTGGAGGTTGTTGCTCGTATATATGATGGTCCTGGAGGTTATTGGTACCCATATGTATGATAGTCCTGGAGGTTATTGGTACCCATATGTATGATAGTCCTGGAGGTTACTGGTGCTCGTATATATGATGGTCCTGGAGGTTGTTGATGCTCGTATGTATGATGGTCCTGGAGGTTGTTGGTGCCCATATGTATGATGGTCCTGGAGGTTATTGCTGCCTGTATGTATGATGGTCCTGGAGGTTGTTGGTGCCAGTATGTATGATGGTCCTGGAGATTATTGCTGCCCGTATGTATGATGGTCCTTGAGGTTGTTGCTGCCTGTATATATGTTGGTCCTGGAGGTTGTTGGTGCCCTTACATATGATGGTCCTGGAGGTTGTTGGTGCCCATATGCATGATCATGTGGTTGGAGTTGGTGAAATATGGACTATTGATGACAGATATTGCTTGGCCCATAGTTGAGCAGCAGATTTTGTATCTATCTATTATGTGCCTTTCTATTTTATATCTATATATTATCTATCTTTACATGTGTTTTACGTCCATCTGTATTCATTCAGGGGGCAGATCTGGAGTCTGTTTGTGTCTTTGGGGTCTGATGTGTCATTTTGGGTAGTGCTATGTACTATTTGAAATTCAAATGCCATATGTTTGGGAATACAGAGCCGTATAGAGCTGCAATAATACACCCATAGAGGAGTATGGGACCTTACTTACCTCCATCTATAACTGTTGGCAGAGCACAAAATCCAAACGTTTTTGTGCAGTGCCTGTATCTGTATCCATATTGCCTCCATCAGTCAGTAACGAGGGGCCTTTATACTCATGGGAGAGTAGATTCTGCATTACAGGTCAGTTTAGGGGTTAATGGTGGTAAAATAGTCAGCGGCCTTGGAACAGTATAGCAAGTTATACCCAACATCCCTAGAGGCCAAGCGTGATGAAGACATTCATTTTCATATCCATTATCCATAGTGGTCTAGGATAGTCCATCACTTCACACAAGCAATGAGTACAATTAAAATTAAAATGTTGGCTGTCTGCAGCCTCCTCTAGGGGGAGCTCAATGCATAGGGATTTTTAGAATTCCCACTGAACTAAATTCAAATATGAAATAAATATGTAAATAAATAAATATGTAAATAAATGCAAATAAATAAATATGAAATAAATTCAAATATAAAAATAAATTCACTCATACGCAATGAGCTCCACCTAGTGGTGGAAGAATAAATCTAATTATATAAAGCATTTTTCTTGAGGAATCAGATGATTTTGCCTAGGTATTTCGGCGACCACCCAGACATTTACAGTGGAGGGGTAATATTGCATGGAGACCATTCAGATAAATGACCATCCATGTAATGCAAGTCTGCCAGAATTAAAGTCACTCATATACAGCAGGTCTCCGTTCTGACACGGCGGTGACATCTAGATATCCCAGTAAGACATATGGAGCTCAGATATATGTTTCAGGATACTAGGCAACCTGTTCCTAATTTTGCCTCTGAGATTAATAGGCCGCTATGCTCGAGATGATGTAATTTGTCCTGACTGCACACGGACCAGGAGATATCATTCCCTCCCTGCATGCTGAACCTCTCCAACACCGTGTTTTTACATTGAGCTGCGCCAAACATCTAGTTGTAAAGCATCGCTCAAACAGACCGTACAGTCCCAGGAGTCCGGGGCAATGACACAGCGACACCACCCCAGACAAACTGCTTCCCTCATACGGCAAGTCTCCATAATCAGTATTGAAAAGAGCTTTCAGGATCACAGGGAATCACCACGGACGCGGAAAAATAATACAAGATCTTGTAGCCTGGGGAAAACTGCTACAAAGAATATTCCATATGTAATTCTAGTATAATTATAACATACAGAGGCATTGGTATAGAGAGGTTTTTATACATTACCAGTATAGTGAATGCATATGTTACAGCATTGTAAAAATAATGTGTATAAAACTTTATAAATACATTACATTACTTATCCTGTACTGATCCTGAGTTACGTCCTGTATTATATTCCAGAGCTGCACTCACTATTCTGCTGGTGCAGTCACTGTGTACATACATTACATTACTAATCCTGTCCTGATCCTGAGTTACATCCTGTATTATACTCCAGAGCTGCATTCACTATTCTGGTGCAGTCACTGTGTGCATACATTACTTATCCTGTACTGATCCTGAGTTACATCCTGTATTATATTCCAGAGCTGCACTCACGATTCTGCTGGTGCAGTCACTGTGTACATTACATTACTTATCCTGTACTGATCCTGAGTTACATCCTGTATTATACTCCAGAGCTGCACTCACTATTCTGCTGGTGCAGTCACTGTTTACATACATTATATTACTTATCCTGTACTGATCCTGAGTTACATACTGTATTATACTGCAGAGCTGCACTCACTATTCTGCTGGTAGCGTTACTGTGTACATTACATTACTAATCCTGTAGTGATCCTGAGTTACATCCAATATTATACTCCAGAGCTGCACTCACTATTCTACTGGTGGAGTCACTGTGTACATACATTACATTACGTATCCTGTACTGATCCTGAGTTACATCCTGTATTATACTCCAGAGCTGCATTCACTATTCTCCTGGTGCAGTCACTGTGTGCATACATTACTTATCCTGTACTGATCCTGAGTTACATCCCGTGTTATACTCCAGAGCTGCACTCACTATTCTGCTGGTGCAGTCACTGTGTACATACATCACATTACTTATCCTGTACTGATCCTGAGTTACATACTGTATTATACTCTAGAGCTGCACTCACTATTCTGCTGGTGCAGTCACTGTGTACATACATTACATTACTTATCCTGTACTGATCCTGAGTTACATCCTGTATTATACTCCAGAGCTGCACTCACTATTCTGCTGGTGGAGTCACTGTGTACATACATTACATTACTTATCCTGTACTGATCCTGAGTTACATCCTGTATTATACTCCAGAGCTGCACTCACTATTCTGCTAGTGAAGTCACTGTGTCCATATATTACGTGCTTTATAGTTGGCACCTTTCTGGCATTTTTACTGCAGTTTTCTCCACTGACTTTAATAGGGAACCCTGTAGCATTGAAAACTGTTCCTATAACCCTTTCTCTTCTAAACCCGTCAGTGCCCCTGCTGCTAAACCACATAATAGGGGCAAGCAAAGGGGAACGCTGTGCCAGGACATATAGAGAAAAAGCATGGGTTTTCATAGCTGCACGGAAAACATGAGTCAAAATCCAGCCTTGTTCTTCTTTGGTCGCCAGATTCCACCTCTCCTTTTAGTTCTTGCCAAAATCATCTCCTGCAGCCTGTCTTTAAGAGGTGACCGCGTGTGGCGGGGGTTATACGATGCGGTTCTCTTTAGCTGAACTAGTCGTCTTATTTCTAATGACTAATGAGATTCTCTATCCCATTGCAGAGGTTACATGGGGTGGATAGGTATGAAAGGGAAATTTCACCTCATATGTGCAGCAGACATCCTGCCAGAGCCTGCACCACAGAGATCTCTACCTACTGAGATATAAAGCTTTATTCAAAGGAACTGTCTCCATGAGTTATTATTACTGTGCAGGGCGATAGGACTAAGAAGCAAGGCCAAGCAGCAAATAACAGGTTCCAGTCATGAGATTAGAAGATAATTTCTGCTTTTATTGTTCTTAGAAACAGCGCCAACTTTGTCCACAGACTTCCATTACTATTGCATCTCAGCACCATTCATTAGACGAGAGTGGTGATGTTTCAGGAGAAATTTTCAAATCTCATACCATGTGGTAGATAACATATAGCTGACAGCTTTTATTATAGTACTGCCCACTATGTACAAAGTATAACTATAATAATACTGCTCCTACCTACAAGAATATAACTACTATAATACTGCTCCTATGTATAAGAATATAATTACTATAAAACTGCTCCTATATACAAGAATATAACTACTATAATACTGCCTCCTATGTACAAGAATATAACTACTATAATACTGCCTCCTATATACAAGAATATAATTACTATAATACTGCTCCTATATACAAGAATATAACTACTATAATTCTGCTCCTATATACAAGAATATAACTACTATAATACTGCTCCTATGTACAAGAATATAACTACTATAATACTGCTCCTATATACAAGAATATAACTACTATAATACTGCCTCCTATGTACAAGAATATAACTACTATAATACTGCTCCTATGTACAAGAATATAACTACTATAATACTGCTCCTATGTACAAGAATATAACTACTATAATACTGCCTCCTATGTACAAGAATATAACTACTATAATACTGCATCCTATGTACAAGAATATAACTACTATAATACTGCCTCCTATGTACAAGAATATAACTACTATAATACTGCTCCTATGTACAAGAATATAACTACTATAATACTGCTCCTATGTACAAGAATATAACTACTATAATACTGCTCCTATGTGCAAGAATATAACTACTATAATACTGCTCCTATGTACAAGAATATAACTACTATAATGCTGCCTCCTATGTACAAGAATATAACTACTATAATACTGCCTCCTATGTACAAGAATATAACTACTATAATACTGCTTCTGTGTACAAGAATATAACTACTATAATACTGCTTCTGTGTACAAGAATATAACTACTATAAGACTGTTCCTATGTACAAGAATATAACTACTATAATACTGCTCCTATGTACAAGAATATAACTACTATAATACTGCTCCTATGTACAGGAATATAACTACTATAATAATGCTCATATGTACAAGAATATAACTATTCTAATACTGCCTCCTATGTACAAGAATATAACTACTATAATACTGCTCCTATGTACAAGAATATAACTACTATAATGCTGCCTCCTATGTACAAGAATATAACTACTATAATACTGCCTCCTATGTACAAGAATATAACTACTATAATACTGCCTCCTATGTACAAGAATATAACTACTATAATACTGCTCCTATGTACAAGAATATAACTACTATAATACTGCTCCTATGTACAAGAATATAACTACTATAATACTGCTCCTATGTACAAGAATATAACTACTATAATACTGCTCCTATGTACAGGAATATAACTACTATAATAATGCTCATATGTACAAGAATATAACTATTCTAATACTGCCTCCTATGTACAAGAATATAACTACTATAATACTGCTCCTATGTACAAGAATATAACTATTCTAATGCTGCCTCCTATGTACAAGAATATAACTACTATAATACTGCCTCCTATGTACAAGAATATAACTATTCTAATACTGCCTCCTATGTACAAGAATATAACTACTATAATACTGCTCCTATGTACAAGAATATAGCTACTATAATACTGCTCCTATGTACAAGAATATAACTACTATAATACTGCCTCCTATGTACAAGAATATAGCTACTATAATACTGCTCCTATGTACAAGAATATAGCTACTATAATACTGCTCCTATGTACAATAATATAACTACTATAATACTGCCTCCTCCTATGTACAAGAATATAACTACTATAATACTGCTAATATATACAAGAATATAACTACTATAATACTGCCTCCTATGTACAAGAATATAACTACTATAATACTGCTCCTATGTACAAGAATATAGCTACTATAATACTGCTCCTATGTACAAGAATATAACTACTATAATACTGCTCCTATGAACAAGAATATAACTACTATAACACTGCCTCCTATGTACAAGAATATAACTACCATAATACTGCTCCTATGTACAAGAATATAACTGCTATAATACTGCCCCTATGTACAAGAATATGATTACCATAATACTGCTCCTATATACAAGACTATAACCACGATAATACTGCTCCTATATACAAGAATATAACTACTATAACACTGCTCCTATGAACAAGAATATAACTACTATAACACGGCCTCCTATGTACAAGAATATAACTACTATAATACTGCTCCTATGTACAAGAATATAACTACTATAATACTGCCTCCTATGAACAAGAATGTAACTGCTATAATACTGCCTCCTATTTACAGAAATGTGATCCTAAGCAAGGTGCAGAAGTCTTGCTTTGTCTGGACTTGCCCTTTAAGAATGTTCTGTATCAGAATTTGAGTTTATACTTGAAATTCTTTCTTGGACTCTTATAAAATTTCATGTGATTTATATACAAGTGACTTTAATAACAACTGCCCATCATTCATTAGTCCTGACATGTAGTGCTGACAAGCAGAAAGAACAGCAAGGGATATTAACAATGATTGCCTCCTCATTTTTATGTTTGGTGATTATAACCAGATGCAGCTTGGCAAACCGTGAAAGGTTAGATCAGGCTTTGGAGCAGCACATTGTCCGACCATGTGGTATCCTAATAGCTGATCACAAATTATATGCAAATCAGGACCGAAATCATAAAATTCCTCCATATGGGCAAATCAGTCCGTTGAATGGCCTGGCACGGTATCTTACATGGCAGTTCTCTGTGAACAGTCCTTTCGTGTGAGTTCATAAAACATTCAGGGTCGATCGTGGCAATTGTAATATCACATCAAAGATATATTAGCCGGGGCTTTTATACCATCTCTGGAATATCCGCACTGCGGAGCAAGCATGAGGACATCGTGATCGGCGGAGGATTAGCCCAAATCTTGTTTCCATTCAAAAGGCCATTATTGGGTTACAATATGGAGGCGATTAACAACAGTTCATTTTGAGCGGATTTAGTATCTTTTCATACAATTGTCATTTCCTTTCTAATCCATGGTCCATCAACGATTGCCTGTGGTCTCCTGAGGTCTAAAAGTATGTTCCACAGGTTTTTGCAAAACCTGGTGGAGTCAGAGTGTCATAAAAGGCAACCTTGTACTCCACCTGCACCACTGTTCCTACCTACTTGCACGATCCGCCTTAAATGACGGCCCACGACTTAGCGACAATCTCTAACTTAGCTAAGTGCAGGGCCCTAAACCTTAACAGGTAAAGAATAGTAAGTAGTAAAACAGAAAGAGGTCAAGGCAAAACCAGAACAAATCATAAAACAAAAGCTAAGTCAAATACACTGCAGAGTGAAACTACTAGATAAAATTATAGGCAAAGTCAGCAGAGAAAGGTGAGGCCACAAACTACAGTAGAGTCTAATATCAAACAGAGTCCAAAATGAAGCAAGGTCAAATAACAAGCAAAGTGAAATATTAGGAAGTCACGTCGGAGGCAAAATCAGTAATCCGAGCTGCTGATCCAGAGTAACAAACACAAAACCAGCCAGTGAAACAGGAATACCAATCACAGGTAACTGTGACCAGCCGCTGTCTGTTTAAGTAGCCCGGCCCCCGGAAGCATGTGACACCGGAGCCAGGGGTGTAACTAAAGGGGAAGCAGGGGAAGCGGCTGCTTTGGGGCCCTGACCCAGAAGGAGGAGAAGTACTAAAAGATTTTGTCAGGGCCCCTCAACATTATGAAATGATATACAGTGGCAGTATAGACAGTGTAGAAAACGGATGGAACAGCTGCCGGGCCTGGTCTGAGAGAGCGATCTTTACTAGCCACAGGAAAGGGGGCATTATGAAAGGAAGAGGTTGTGAAAAACTTACTGGGGCAGGGGGCCCCATTCAAAAATTTGCTGTGGGGCCCAGTTATTTCTAGTTACTCCACTGAAGAAGGGGGCTGTCCCCCGAATCGCATTTGGGCTAGCTCACAGTACACCTATTTGCCGTCTGGTCAACATCATCCGGTCGACTGACCGCACCGTGACATTGAAAACTATCTGCTCCTCGGACAAACGCAGCACAAGGTCCGACACTAGGACCCAGAAGCACAATCCTACCTCCGATCTCTCGCGCGCGCCGCTCTCCAGGGTCACGTGGGACGCCGCGATACAGCCCGACACCACGCGGGACGCCGCAGGTGAGAGACAGGGAGCTCGCCAAGTGCGCCGCCGAATCGGTCAACAGGAGGGAGGTAAGGAGTCTGTGTATGTTCGTCCCATCACAAAGAGGAGAAAGAGATTTTACTCTAAATAGAAAATACTCCAACACGGCAATAAGGATACCAGACGGTGTATAAGACAGCAAGATTCGTAAGTTCACACGTACCATTGCTATATTGCACTTCATATAGTGCACTTATTATTATTGAAGACCAGGTGATTGCTACGACTATAACAATACCGCAACTAATACCGCGCTAACAACGCATGTTATGAACTTTCCTTTAATATATGTACTCTCGGTCACATCAAAGACTGCATCTATAGTGCACCATATCCAATAGAGTGCACTTGTCCTAGGCTAAGTGACTATTGTCACAAGAAGACCGCAGCAATAACGCGTCAATAACGAATGCTAAGAGTCACCAATCACTATATGTACTTGCAGTAATTACTGCAATACCGTAATAACACTGTGAGAATAACGCATACCAAGTATTATCCTGTGCTATACGCACCTTCAGCTACACTCAAGATTACCTTTTAAGTGCACCCTTTGTATTAAAGTGCACCATCTGCCTTAGGTCAAGTGAATGCCGCTATCATAATAATACCGCGTCAATAACGCATGCTAAGTGCTATTTATCATTATATGCACCTGTGACTAAACCCGAACTGATCCAGTAGGTGATACCAAGTTCCATATCGGATCGGACTTATCTTGTTTTTATTTTGATATTTTTGCATTTTTTATACATTTTAACATGATATGTGTATTTCGTTGAGATTTAATAAATTGTTTTATGTGCTGCCACTAGAGTAGTGTGTCCCCCTGATCTATATTACAGTAGCCATTTCTAGTTACGACACTGGCCGGTGCCAAGTATAATTGGTTCAGTCCCTGCTCCCTGATAGGTCGACCAGCCCCACTGTCGGTGGATCTGGTCACCGTAACCAGCTGCGATGCCACAGTCCAGCTGGACTGACCACAGGGGGGCAGACGGGTAAGTACGTGGCGCACAGTTTGGATCGGAATATAGTATAGATGGGATCAAAAGGCGTTAAATGGCCAGGATCAGAGGTTTCTTCGGTCCCAGATGATAGAACAGGAGCTCGGTTACTATTAGATGAGGGTTATTATACAGTGCCTTAAAAACATGGCTCCTGAACAGCCACGGCAGAAAAGCACATTGGAGGACATTAGGGGTTAAATCACGGAACATAGAAATCTCAGGCTGTATAGCAAGACTCAGAATGGGCCCCACTTTCCACTGAGAGCTGCACTTTATTGACCATCAGTTAATTTTTTTTTAAGCTCACAATTCTGTGCGGAATAATTTCTTGATTTATTTATGTTTTTTTACCTTGATACATAGTATAATTCAGCTACCTGCAGCCACCACCAGGGGGAGCTCATTGAACAGAGCCACTATTGAACTCAACTTTTTACACAGGGAGCTCCCCCTAGTGGCCGCTGCAAGTAGTTACTGACAGCTGAAGTCATACACTTACCACTGCGGTTAGAAATAATCCAAAGTAAGGTTGAGGAGGTTGGAGTGACAACCAACATAGCCCCTATTACACTGTCACAAGGATGGTCATACACTTTCTCAGCTTTCAGAATGGCAGCTACACCCAGTTACACGGCCATGTTCCCATGTTCACGCATTCCTGGAGGACTAGGCTCATTTGACATTCAGAACACTGGCTGACAACCCTTTTGGAAGCTGTTGTAGCAGCCATATTGGTTGTCACCCAGGAAAAGCCAATCTACTACAGCATAAGACACCAGTATGGGGTGGGGGCGGGTGTTACAAATTTTGCATTGGGGCCCAGGAACATCTCCTATTCAATCACCCAACCTGACCTTGGCCCACAAATATTCCCAGGGACGATATTTATGTAGGTCCCCTATCTACAATGAGGTCACTCTACAGGAACGATCGGCCAATGAAAACACGCCGTCAGCGGAGAAGAATCTGAGATAAAAAAAAACAGCTGGAAATTTTCTTTTTCTTTTTAACCAACGGGAAACAACTTTGAACTATGCAGACAATGTGGCCTAAGCCCGAACAGATGTGGACTAATCTTGGTTTTGATCCTCGAGCTTGTTTTTTTTTTTCCCATGTCGCCTGTGTACGTGTATCGGTGATCACTCTCAGATGCTTATGTAACAGACGCTCGCTCGGGGAGATTGTCACCTTGGAGAAAAATGGGAAGAAAAAGCAAAAGAAAAGTTTTCCCTAAAGGATAATGCATTTATCGTATGCCATGCAGCTCTCCCTATATTCCTATAAGGGCGTATGCACACGACCGTGTGCCGGCCGTGGTCGTATTGAGGCCCGCATACAGCAGCCGTGTGCATCCCGCATCACAAATCACGGATCCATTCACTTGAATGGGTCTGCGTTCCGGGAGATGTGGTGCGGAAGGACAGAGCGGACCCCCATGAAAGCACTGCAGAATGCTTCCGTGGTGTTTCTGGCCATGCCTCCGCACCGCAAAAAAGTTTTTGCGGAACGGATGGATCACGGACCCATTCAAGTTGAATGGATCTGGATCCGTCTGCGGCAGCCGCACGGATGTTACCGGTGCATTGGGGATCGCAATTGTGGTCCCCCAATGCACGGAACAGCTGGCACACGTTCGTGTGCATGAGCCCTTACCCTAAGTTCACACCTGAGCGTTTTACAGTGCGTTCAAACGCGCTGTAAAACGCTCAACACATGAAAACCAATGCTTTCCTATGGCCCTGGTTCTCACTTGAGCGTTTTACAGCGCCTTTGAACGCGCCGTAAAACCCCGGACGCATAAACAAGTACTTGAGCTTTTTTGGGGGCGTTTGTAGCGCGTTTTGTGATTGACACCACAGTAGTCAATCACAAAAACGCGCGTAAAACACGCGTTTCAAGAACGCTCAGGTCTGAACCCAGGGTAAGGGTGCAGCTTAAAGGGTAAGTTCATCTAAGGTGAACCTGCAAGTGATAGCACTATAAAGGGGTTCTCCGGAGCTACAGATATTAATGTTCTATTGTCTGGATAGGTCGTCAATATCAGATCAGTGGGGATCTGACAACCAGCATTCCCCATCAATCAGCTGGAAACTATACAGTATACAGAGATGGAGGCTGACAGCGCCATACAATGTGTAGTGGCCATGCTGGGGTACTGCAGTTCAAGTGAATGGGTGGTGAGCTGCAGGAAACTTCACAGTGGACGGATCCTTCGGCTTCCGTCCATGCACAGTCTTGTTTCCAGTTCCCAAAACAGCTGATTGCTGGGGGTGCTGGGTGTCGGACCCCACTGATCTGAGACTAGGTCATCGATATTTGTAGTCTGGACAACCCCATTAAGGGCTGTTTCACACTTGCGCTGACGTTTTCCCGTATTGAGATCCGGCGGAGGATCTCAATATCGGAAAAAACGTTTCCATTTTGTCCCCATGAAGCGCCGCCAGCATACAAGCCCCGCGCGCGCCAAGGCGGTTAAATCATTTTTAACGCTCGTTATTCAATATAAATACTAAACTCCTGGAAGAAGGAAAGATGAAAATAAAGCGAATTCAGCCGTAATGGCCTCACGCAATCGCTGTGACTACTGATGATGTCATCGGTGTGGCTCAGATTCCCAGGGTTTTGGGCCAATGGCCAATATGGAGATTGGGAAATGTGAAAATCTCTTCCTTCCTCCTTTTCTTCTCATCTGGAAGTGAAAACCTGAAGCGGCTTTCTTCATGCTACATTACAGCCCAGATGAGAAACACATGATTGTTGTTTTGGAAAAAAATCAGAAAACCGTATGATGCCGTTCCAGGGTCTGCCTCCTGTACTCCAAAATTCCCGAGCTGCGAGAGTCACGTGATGCACCTCTTTAACCCCTTAGAGCAGTTTTTTGTTTTGAATAAAAGTTTTTTTTAAATAAACGTTCCATGACTGACCAATAAAAGGGGTTGCCTGGAATTTTCAAAACATAAAAAAAACAAAAGCAGCACCACACTTGTCCACAGGTTGCATGCGGTATTGCAGCTCAGCTCTATTGACTTCAGTGAAGCTGAACTGCAATACCAGACACGGCCCATGGGCAGGGGTGGCGCTGTTTCTAGAAGAAACCTATCAGGTATGACTTCAATTAACCTCATCATTCGGCTTCCAGGGGTCTATTAAGCTGAGATATGTAGAGTTTTCTGGCAGGGTCTGTCGCCAAACGAACCCGTTAATAGAAATTGTACCAGTTTGGGACGTACAAATGGACAGTGGGGGCTTCTCCAGTTCATGCCCATTGCTATTGACCAGAGCAGCTACCAAGAGCATCATTAGTACTGGAGGACCCAGGACGTCTTCGTAGTACACATACAGTCCATAGACTTTAGTGAGCATTGTGTAATACTTCATTTCTCCTGTGGTGGCGCTGTAGGGAAATTCAACGGATTACAGATAGCCATCGTGTGTACAATGTGTTGCATATTATAAACCCACAATATTGTACTGAGGATAAAGACACGTTAGAGTTTGTATCATGTGTAGTCCAAGAGCTGGTATCCCCACCAATTATTATACCCCCCCCCCCCTCCCCTTCAATTTCTCCTTTGGATCTGCTTGGAGACCTCCCTATACTAATATTAACTTCCTCTATAGACTTAATTGGGCTGTCTGGACTGATGACATTTAAAAAAAAAGTGCCATAATGGGTTAAAAAACATTACTCGCCGATCCTCTACCACTGCCGTTCCAAAGGTGCTCCTATCCCCACTGCTGTCTCTTCCCTGGCCCTTCCCTGCCAATCATTGGCCACAAACATCACCTTCTTCATCCACTGATTCGCTGGGCAAACATCTCCACCCATTTCCTGTGTTTGGACCAGAGGGTGCCAAAGCTGCAGCGGTGGGGGATCAGTGATTAATTATTTTTTTTTCCTGCCTCTTTAAAACCATGTCACCCTGGACAACCCCTTTAAAGCCTAGAGTGAATTCTGGAGCCCCCCATTCAAGACCTTCATCTATTAGCTGGAGAAGCTACGAAAAGTTTTCTCTCTTTGAAGGACCCATCACGTAGCTGCAGTATATGGACAGCCCAGTAAATCTCAATCAGAACCGTGTAATGCCTTAGTTCTCCTGTGGAGGCGCTGCAGTGAAATTAAACCGTTGCTGATCCACAGATCATAGCCGATCACTGGAGCAATGGCAGAAAGGCAGCGGCAGGGGATCAGTGAAATGAGTCATGTTCATTTTATTTAATTTTATTTTTAACCAATTCTTTCCCTTTAAAAAAAATATCACCCTGGACATCCCCTTTAAAGCCTGTAGTGAATTCTGGGACATCTCATTCAGCATCTTCATCGTTTAGCCAGCGCAACTACAAAAAGTCTCACTCTTTCTTTTGGAGGACCCGGCACGTAGGTGCATTCCATGGACAGCCCACTGATTTCAATGAGAACGTGTAATGCCTTGGTTCTCCTGTGGTGGCACTGCAGGGAAATTGAACACTTGCTCTTTCACAGATCACAGTCGATCACTGGGATTTAAAGCAGGAAAGCACCCCCCTTTAAGATGAAATCTCCAAAATTTATGAAAGACACCACATGAAATGAGGCTTTTCATCGTTAACTGGTTCCAGGTGACGACTATTTAAAATAGATGAAATAATAAAGGTCTTGGGTTCGCTTCCTAACCTAAATCTTCCTTCTCCGCAGAACTGAAATGTGTATTTTTAATGGCGGACATTGGCCGCCCATCCTGGAGTAACCACATCAAGGCAGGATCCCGGCATAATTCATATGTACACACTTGACATAATTGGGGTGGGAGCTGCGTACTATCAAAGGCTCGAGGGGGAGGTATGTTTATTCTGGTAGCACACTGTGAAAAGAGGAAGAAAACCTTGGAGCCCCACCATACATCCAAACAGCTGGATCCTAAAAGCCATAAGCTAAACATAGTCGTTTACATTCTGAGGACGGCGCTGGGTGGAGGTGGGACTCCGAGCAGATGGGACCGCCGGGTCTCAGAGAGTCTCGTCAGGATATTGCAGAGAGTCCATAGACTGTCTGATAAACAAAAGGAATAAGACTTCTGGGAAACACGAAATTAGCGTCCTGAGAAAATGCAATTTTCATGCTTCATTTGAAAAGAAGCTTCTAATTAGTAACACAGGAGGGGAGGATTAAAAACGTCAAACGCTAACTCTATGTTCTTAAAGGGGTTGTCCTCATTTTGACAGATGGGTCTCATGATGAGGAGCGTATCTTCCCCTGCTCGATTCTCCTGCAGCGCCACCACAGGGGAAAGGAAGCATTGCACAGTCAATGAGCTGTCTGGGTCATGCATGGACGCGCTGAGATGCTCTTTGCCTCTGCGATCCACTTTGGGTAATGATGAATGGACGATCCGTCTCTATTAGGGCTCATGCACACAACCGTCCGCAAATAATACGGATGACGTCCGTGTGCATTCCGTATTTTGTGGAACGGAACAGCTGGACCTAAGGTGGTGGTTGGCGGCACATTCTAAAACCTCGCCTTGGCACCAAGAGATTCCGCAAACAGTGGTGCCTCATAAAATTGTAACTACAACCGCTACCCTGGCCGGAGCCATATTGTGAAGGTCTTCATCTAGGGGTCAGAAGGAAGAGCAATGGTCTGTGCTGATACAAAGAGCCATCAATTCACTTACCCTCAGTTCACACTTGCGCGTTTTACAGCGCGTTCCAACGCGCTGTAAAAAGCATAACCGATGCAAACCAATGCTTCCCTATGGGACTGGTTCACATTTTCGCATTTTACAGCGCGTTCGAACGCGCTGAAAAACGCCCGATGCATAAACAAGTACTTGAGCTTTTTTTTGGGGCGTTTGTCGCGCGTTGTCGCGCGTTTTTAGCCCATAGACTTCAATGGGAACGCGCAACGCTTGTATTTTGCGCGTTTTTGACACTGAAAACGCGCGTTCGAACGCGCGTTTATGAATTTGCAACATGCTGGAAAGGCCAAACCCCAGGTGCTAGGCACAGTTTGGAGAGAAGCCAACACTGCAGTTAATCACTATTGCCAAAAACTCGCACAAAAACGCGCGGAAAGCACGCGTCTCAGAAACGCTCAGGTCTGAACCCAGCGTAAAGGCGCAGATATCTGCAGGAGGGGGCATCGAGGCCCTGTGCATCCACGCGATTGAGCAGTCATGTAAGGACGAGCACCTGAAGCCGACCATTCCTGGTCACAGTGGCTGCTCTGGAGACATTGCTAAGTAAACAGCAGTTTGCAGGTGGACGGTGGAATGCCGCCCCCTGCCCCCCCCCCCCAGTCTCCCCCCAAAAAGAAGTCCATTAGTGGGTACTTCAATGCACAGGGAAGTATGTTAAAAGCCTCTGCCGGCCGTCTCAAGATATTTCCTGCTTCTGTTACTGTGACCTGCGGACTGCATATTCTTCCCGTCCTCGCATTTTACTACCAGGTGCTCCCACATAATACTGTAAACCATGATGGAATACGCGCACACACTGGCGTTTTTGATGCACGGAGGCGGCCACGTGCTGCAACGTAGAATTTATGAAAACTTGACCATATTGTGATGTTTTTGAGTCGCTTATTGGACATTCTCCCTTCATTCTATTCCATTCAGTCAATCTTAGACATATCTGTCTCTGGAAAAGTTGGGTGATAATCTATATGGTCGTTACTAGGCCTCCAAGGCCTATTGCACACGACCGTATGGCTTTCCATTTTTCACGGATCCGTTGTTCTGTCTTTTGTTTCAGTAGTGTTTCCGTTTCCGTGTGTTATCCGTTTTTTTTGGATTGCAAACGGAAATGGAAGCATGACATATACAGTTATTACATTGAAAAATTGGACTGGTCAGAAAATTTTTAATAGATGGTTCCGCAAAAAACGGAACGGATCCGGAAGACATACGGATGCATTCGGTATCCTTTCTGGTTTTTTTTTACAGCCCCATTGACTTAAATGGAGCCACGGAACGTGATTTGCGGGCAATAATAGGACATGTTCTATCTTTGAACGGAACGGAAAAATAGAAATGAGCAAACGGAAAGCATACGGAGTGCATTCTGATTTTTTTGCGGACCCATTGAAATTAATGGTTCCGTATACGGATCATATACAGACCGCAAAAAAAGGAACGGAAACATTAAAAAAAAAACCTTCGTGTGCAAGAGGCCCAAGGCAGATGCGCCCTTCAGGGCTCTAGGAAAGCTGGGTGACAACACCTGTAATATCCGTTATATTGCCACCCAACTTTCCCAGTAAGGCCGTGTTCACACGGCGGATATTTTTAGATTTTCTGCACCAAAATCTGGACAGAATCTGCGCTCAATCCACTTCCCATTGGTTTTAGTGGTAAACCTACTCTGTAGATTTTTTCCCCCCGTGTTGATTGATACTGTGTAGAAATTAGAAGGCAAAAAAACCATGTCCAAATCCGCACCAAAACGATTTTTTACACTGGGTTCAGACCTGAGCGTTTTGAAGCCTAGCGTTTTCTGAGCGTTCAAGAAGGGCGTTAACGCGGCTTTTTTTCTAGCGTTTTGGTAAATAGTGTAGGCGCGTTTGACACGCGTTTATGTGATTGACTGCATAGTTGGCCAATGACCAATGATATAGTTTGGCCAATCTGAGTGCTTTAGAGGTGTGACATTCCATGGTGGCTGATCCAGTATGTTGCAAACTTTGAAAAACGCGCGTCCATAGGCGCGTTTTACGCTGCACAAATGCCCGAACAACACGCGTATCGCGTTTCCCATTGAAGCTTATTGGCACCAAACGCTCGAAAAACGCCCGAATTAACGCGAACATACTTGCTTATGCGTCGGACGTTTTTAGGCGCATTCGAACGCGCATAAAAACGCGCAAGTGTGAACCACCCCCATTGTAATGCATGGTTCCTGTAATGTAATGCTGTTTACGTTTTTTTGCGCGTTCGAACGCGGCGTTTTACACGAAAGTGTGAACTGAGTGTTAGAGTGCTAATACGACCGTGTGAACATACCCTAAGGATATGTTCACACCTGGCGGATGGGCTGCAAGAATTACGTATAGATAAAATCCATGGCATATTACAGTATGGGGGGTGAGATTTAACCAAAAATGCACAGCATGTCAACGTGTGCGGCAGACCCACAGAAAAATCTGTGACAAACCTGCCTGCCGTGGATTTGGCTGTAAAATCGCACCACAATCCGCTGCAGAGATCCTGCTGTGTGTGAACTTACATGAAGAAAGTGAACAGTAGACTTCATACCTGATTACCGGTCCTAACATATCAGAGGCGAAAACTACAACTCTTATCATTCACAGCACAGAATCTATCACTGCCGAGAGACGAAACAAGACTATGGCTATAGGGACACAACCGTAGAGCTCGTACCTGTGTGGCACTATACAGAGACATAATGCGGCACCCATCACCTAACTGGTATTGTGGCGACATCTAGTGGCCAAAACCTAGAATTTCACAATGTCACATCGTGCGCAACAACCGTTAAAGGGCATCTGTCAGCAGACTCGTCCCTATGACATTAGCTGACATGTTACATGTGCACTTAGCAGCTGAAAGCATCTGTGTTGGTCCCATGTTTATATGTGCCTGCATTGCTGAGAAAAATGATGTTGTAATATATGCAAATGAGCCTCTAGGAGCAACGGGGGCGTTACCATTACACCTGGAGGCTCTGCTCCCTCTACAACTGCCGCACCCTCTCCGCTTTAATTGACAGGATCAGGTGTGATGATGTTTTCACTGCCTGGTCCTGTCAATCAAAGTGCAGAGGATGCAACAGAGCCTCTAGGTGTAATGGTAACGCCCCTGTTGCTCCTAGAGGCTCATTTGCATATATTAAAACCTAATTTTTCTCAGCAATGCGGACACATATGAACATGGGACCAACACAGATGCCTTCAGCTGCCAAGTGCACATGTAACAGGTCAACCAGTGTCATAGGGATGAGTCTGCTGACAGATGCCCTTTAAATGTGTTCTCCCACCGTAACAACTTGGAACAAAATAGGCGATAAGAATCTGTTTGGTTGGGGTCCAACTGCTCACGACTACCAATCACGACAATAGGGGTCCTTGAGTTCCTGGAGTGAATGGAGCGACTGGCGTACATGCGTACCGTCGCTCCATTGA
Organism: Bufotes viridis; assembly: GCA_033119425.1. Lineage (NCBI taxonomy): Eukaryota > Metazoa > Chordata > Amphibia > Anura > Bufonidae > Bufotes > Bufotes viridis. The sequence goes on along the minus strand of CM065596.1, from coordinate 16,944,521 downwards.
TCTCTGTGGGACCGGCATTTCAAGTAATACAAGGAAGGATGATCGGCAGTTCCGCTCTGGAAACAAGTGCTGGACCGTCTGAAGTTCCTGACCAATGAATGCCGAATTAAAGGAATTTTATAATGGCTGGATAGGGGTCTTTGCAGATCAGCACAGCGGCGCCGATGACGGTCACAGCATCAGATTTGTGGATGGGTTCTTCATACCTCTCAGCACTGAAAGGCTGATGACTAAGTAAGAACATAACCGGAGACTAAGTGATCACATGATGCAACGTACGGACAGATTGTGACATTGATGAGGATCTGGGGAGGACCAGCAAATACCGGCTCACCCACAATGGCTTGTCACGCAGTTTTCGGACTCACACCCTCATGCTTTGACATGGGTCTTCAGACTAGTAACTACGCCCTGGAAGTGTCAGGACTTTCCTCCACCTAGAAGTATTAAAACCTGGAGCAAGCTCTCATGGTGCCAAAGTTATTGGCCAGAAACAAAGAAAAAAATACATTGCAGCAGCACTCTGCAAACCAAATAAAGTACAATAATTCCATAGTAATAGAAAATATTCTAGTGCTAATGCTACGCTTATTTAGTAAATTTTAGATTCTTGGCAAATATATTTTGTACAAAATTATTTGGGCCCGTCTGCCACACGTCAAGGTAATCTCTGTAATACAGGAACCTAACACTAAATGCTACCTGTTAACGGCCACCATAAAATTCAGGGAGTGCAGGTTTCACATGCATGCTGGGTTCACTGTTTTTAATCATTTTTGGTGCCAAAATGGCCTCCATCAAATTCACGGAATGCAGGTACCAACATGCATGCTGAGCCCACTCTATACTTCTCCTGGTGCCAAATGGCTTCCAGTGAGTGCAAGGAAAGCAGGCTACAGCTTTATACTTACTCTAATTAAAATCAGCCTATGGGGCAGACAGGCTAGTCAGGGGTGCAAGGCGGAATGGAGTCAGCCACACCTCCAGTACAAACTGCAAAGAAAAAGGGGCTCAGTCAGCACATCTCAATGCGCAAATAAAGTACAACAATGCCAGAGTAATAGAACATATTCTGGTGCTAATGCTACGCTTATTTTGTAAATTTGAGATTCTTGGCAAATACATTTTGTACAAAATTATTTAGTCCCGTCTGCCAAACGTCAGGGCGATCTCTGTAAGATGGGAACCTAACACTCAGGCCTCTTTCACACGGCAGTAGGTGTCCCGTGCTGCGGACTGGGCACCGACAGTGGGGCAGCCGCAGCGGATCGTGGACCCATTCCCTCGAATGGGTCCATGATCCGCCCGTTCCGCAGAAAGATAGGACATGTTATATCTTTTTGCGGAACGGAGGTACGGGACAAAACCCCAAGGAAGCACTCCGTAGTGTTCCGTTCCATGATTCCGTTCCGCACCGTTCCGCATCTCTGGATTTGTGGACCCATTGAAGTGAATGGGTCCGCATCCGTGATGCGGAATAACAACGGGTCGGTGCCCGTGTATTGCGGATCCGCAAATGCGGTCCGCAATACAGGAACAGGACACCAATGGTCGTGTGAAAGAGACCTAAATGCTACCTGACAATGGATTAGGCACATGCCAGTGGTTTCCTTTGGGCCGTGAACCAGGGGTATGTGTCCGAATTATTTTGCCAGGTAGCCATTTGGCACTACGGAAGATCCTCCTGTAGATTATCTATTAACCAGAGCTCCGAAGAGTGGAGCAGCCACCATGTCCATGTGTTACACATACAGACCATTCACTTCTGTAGAGGCTGTGTAATGCCTCATGTCCCCTGTGGTGGCGCTGCAGGGAAATGATATACTTTCTGCCAGGTTCATCCATTGATCACTGCTGATCGCAGGAGGTCCCAGCAGTAGGACATTTGCCAATCACAGAGGACCCATCCAACAATAAGAGAATGTAATTTTAAAATTATATTTACTGGAGAAGGGGCAAAAAACGAGGAAATTCTGTATGTTAGGGGCTCAAAAGGTGCACTATTACTATGTTGTTTTGGAACCCAAAAGGGAGCACTATTTCTGTGTGGGAACTGAAGGGGGACTATGTCTATGAGAGACCTAAAGGGGGCACTATTAATGTATAGGACCTAAAAGGGGACAATAACTATGTGGGTACAAAAGGGAGCACCATTACTGTATGTGAGCTAAAAGGGGATGATAGCTATCTGAGAACTAAAGGGGGGCACTATAACTGTGTGGAGTACATCAGGGGAACTTTTAATGTGTGGGGCACTATTACTATCTGTGGTAGTATTACTGATTGGCTGATTATCTGGTGCTATGTTTTTTTAGGGACATTATTCAATGGTGGATGGAAGAAATCATCATGGAGGTCTGGGCTGGAAGGAGAAGAAAAGGAAGAGCTCCAGTCAGATTTTACTAGTGAGTCCAAACCTTCCTCATCCATGTGTATAAAAAATACTTTTAAGAAGATAGAATTGCTCTTAGGGAATAGTCACACATAGCAGTCATGTTGTGTTTTTTTTTTTTGTGACTACCAAAATGCCGTGGTTTCGCCATGATTTCTCAAAAGTCACTACAACAAATCGCAACATGCCGCTACATCTGAATGTAGTTGAATATGTACAGGTGAAAGTCGAAAAATTAGAATATCGTGCAAAAGCTCATTTATTTCAGTAATGCAACTTAAAATTAGAATATTGTGAAAAGGTTCAATATTCTAGGCTTAAGGTGTCACACTCTAGTCAGCTAATTCATCTATACCCCTGAGCAAAGGGTACCTGAGATTGTGACTTTGGGGTTTTCATAAACTATAACGCTGGGTTCAGACCTGAGCGTTTCTGAGATGCGCGTTTTCCGCGCGTATTTGTCGCGCAATTTTGGCAATAGTAAACGCGCGTTTTACGCGCGTTTGTGTGATTGACTGCAGTGTTGTCCAATGACCAAATATCCCTGTCTATATGAAGTTTGGCCAATCAGAGCTGGGGTTTGGCCTTTCCAGCACGTTGCAAATTCATAAACGTGCGTTCGAACACGCGTTTTCAGTGTCAAAAGCGCGCAAAATACAAGCGTTGCGCGTTCCCATTGAAGTCTATGGGCCAAAACGCGCGACAAACGCCCTAAAAAAAGCTCAAGTACTTGTTTATGCGTCGGGCGTTTTTCAGCGCGTTCGAACGCGCTGTAAGCGAAAATGTGAACCAGTCCCATAGAGAAACATTGGTTTGCATCGGTTATGCGTTTTAGAGCGCGTTCGAACGCGCTGTAAAACGCGCAAGTGTGAACTGAGGGTAAGCCATAATCATCCAAATTATAACAAAGGCTTGAAATATCTCGCTTTGCATGTAATGAGTCTCTCATATATTAGTTTCACTTTTTAAGTTGCATTACTGAAATAAATGAACTTTGCACGATGTTCTAATTTTTCGAGTTTCACCTGTAGATATCATAAAACAATTAAAGGGGTTTTCCAAGACAGGAGCCAATGTTTAGATGGCTGGGCAGACCAGAACTTTGAAACGCTTTCTGCATGCATCTCATCCCTGCCGGCTTATCAGTGGTGGTCTGCAGGCACGGGAGGTGATCGCTACTTCGAGTGAGGCCATTCATTGGCCGGCAGTGGTGACCTGTCGGAGAAAGAAAGTTCCATTCCGCTGTAACGTATCAGGAGCCCTGCAGCCAATCAGCAGTCCCCCGATCCCTATAATAAAAAGTGTCTGAGCAATGAAATGTGATCCGTCCTGAAGCCAGATAACGCTCAATAACAAACCGCACCTTCGCAGGTAACAAAAAATTTAAAGGGACCCTGCAGTCGTCCAGCAGAGGTGAGGAGGGATCGCACAAAGAAATACCAGGTACTCTGCGATTTTTCTTAGATGGATCCTAAAATTCTTAAAGGGGTTGTCCACTTTGAATCCCTGCAGAGATCCCCTGATCATGCATTACTGGAATTCACAATATCACTCTGTGTAACCATTTATAGCACCTCAATAGGGTCCCCGAAATCGCACATAATAAGGGGTTGTATAAAGCGAGCAGCCTGACTGTATTGCTCTGTGCATTGCTCTACCTACAAGGGGGGCGTAAAAAGACTTTATGGGGGATAAGGAACTGCTCTTCTGCTAGATATGAATTTGTATGGTTCCATAAAGCAGCGCCTATAGCTCACCATGGGTGCACACGTTACCTCTATATACAGGGGTGCTCCGCCAATGAGGCGAGGCGATTGCCTCAGGCAGCACCAGGTAGGGACAAGTGGGAGGCAGCGGAAAGGCTTTGGGCAATGAGCGCTTTCATTGTGGAAGCGATCATCTCTGCATATTCAACTGTACCGCTATATTAACCAGTATGTTTTGTAGTACTATATGTAATGTTTTCCAAGCATGCATTTAACAGTAAGGCCTCATGCACATGATCATATGTATTTTGCGGTCCGCAAAAATACGGATGACGTCCGTGTGCATTCCGTATTTTGCGGAACGAACAGCTGGCCCCTAATAGAACAGTCCTATCCTTGTCCGTAATGCGGACATTAATAGGACATGTTCTATTTTTTTGCAGAACTGAAATAAGGACATACGGAAACGGAATGCACACGGAGTATCTTCCGTTTTTTTTGCGGACCCATTGAATTGAATGGTGCCGTATATGAACCGTATACAGAAAGCAAAAAACGGCCCGTATACGGAACGCAAAAAACGTTTGTGTGCATGAGCCCTAAGGCTGGAGGGAAGGGGTTAGGTTCAGAGTTTAGCGGGGGGGAGGGGCGTCATTTCAGTTTTCGCCTCAGGCAGCAGAAAGGCTAGGTGCACCCCTTGTCTATATACATCAACATTCACTGCTCAGAACAGAGCATTGCTTCTAGAGAGCGAGGTACCATATGGCAGCACACCAAGTGCCTAAAGGCCCAGTATACAGACGCACAGGGTGTGCTGCTATGCTATATAGCAGGCATGGCCAACCTGCGGCTTTCCAGCTGTTGTAAAACTACAACTCCCACCATGCCCTGCTGTTGGCTGATAGCTGTAGACTGTTCTGGCATGATGAGAGTTGTAGTTTTGCAACAGCTGGAGAGCCTCAGGTTGGCCATCCCTGCTATTTAAGGTCAGCTTATGCCATGCCTGGACCCTTAGGGGGTAAATAAATATCAGATTACCCTAATTGTGCTACTTGCCTGGTTATATCACTGGTTTATGCCCCCAAGGTATATAAACCAGTGTAATATTAATCCATGTAGAGAGTGGAACTGGTTCTATTGTGTTGGACGAGGAGGAATAATAATCAGCACAGATATTTCCTTATTCTTATTATTATTATGCGATCGCGTTCCGTTGTTCAGTTTTTATCGCGCGGGTGCAATGCAATTTACTGCGCGTGATAAAAAACTGAATGTGTACAAAAAACATCTCTTAGCAAACATCCGTTAAAATCGCATTCGCATCCGCACTTGCTTGCGGATGCGATGCGATTTTCACGCAGCCCCATTCACTTCTATGGGGCCAGCATTGCGTGAAAAATTGCAGAATGCAAAAGTGATGCGTGAAAACCACCGCTCATGTACACAGAACCATTTAAATGAATGGGAACGGATTCCGTGCAGGCGCAATGTGTTCGCATCACGCATTGCACCAGCGCGGAATTCTCGCTCGTGTGAAAGGGGCCTAAAGGTCAATATACCGGTATGTTACCTGTATGACCCCCCATCCCCCGGTGTGTTCTCTGAAATCGCCCTCTCACTTTCAAAAAAGAGAAAGGAAGGAGATGAGGCCCGCAGGAAAAGAAAAGATAAGAAGTGCATCAGCTATACTGCTACATATGTGACTGAGATAACGAGAAAACTGTAAAGTCATGAGCGACTGTATTACAGCAAATGTCTGCAGGAACAAATCACAAAATACACCATGTACATAATATCCATGGGGGCAGTATTATAGTAGTTATATTCTTGTACATAGGAGCAGTATTATAGTAGTTATATTCTTGTACATAGGAGGCAGTATTATAGTAGTTATATTCTTGTACATAGGAGCAGTATTATAATAGTTATATTCTTGTACATAGGAGCAGTATTATAGTAGTTATATTCTTGTACATAGGAGGCAGTATTATAGTAGTTATATTCTTGTACATATAAGCAGTATTATAGTAGTTATATTCTTGTACATAGGGGGCAGTATTATAGTAGTTATATTCTTGTACATAGGAGCAGTATTATAGTAGTTATATTCTTGTACATAGGAGCAGTATTATAGTAGTTATATTCTTGTACATAGGAGCAGTATTATAGTAGTTATATTCTTGTACATAGGAGCAGTATTATAGTAGTTATATTCTTGTACATAGGAGCAGTATTATAGTAGTTATATTCTTGTACATAGGAGCAGTATTATAGTAGTTATATTCTTGTACATAGGAGGCAGTATTATAGTAGTTATATTCTTGTACATAGGAGCAGTATTATAGTAGTTATATTCTTGTACATAGGAGCAGTATTATAGTAGTTATATTCTTGTACATAGGAGCAGTATTATAGTAGTTATATTCTTGTACATAGGAGCAGTATTATAGTAGTTATATTCTTGTATATAGGAGCAGTATTATAGTAGTTATATTCTTTGTCCAATTTATTTTTATTAGAGCAATGCAGACTGAAGACATATCATTTCTGTAGACAATAATCATATAATCATATGACATCGACATGTTATGAAATAATCGTAGTTTCAGTACAGGTATTCAAGTATACATCTAAGACTGTAACAGTAAGGTGCAGTACATTATAGGTTCACAAGATATTCAGCAAAAGCAATACTGCACATTTATGTCTTTAAAAACACTTTCTGTACGTTAAGGCACGAAATGAAAGAACAAATGGGGAAATGGGATTGAAACAGTGAGTGGGTGGGAGGGGGTACAATGAACAGAAAGGAAGAGGGGGGGGGGGGGGTCAAAGGTCTACTCTGCCACTGTGCAAAATGGGTGATGGCAGTATCTGTGTTGATGGAGCTACTGTCAATTGTCTATGTGTCATACATCATACAGTCAGTCCCTTACAATTAAGGACACAATATAGTGAGGATTTTGCGTAACATCTGTACGTGCGCTACCCTGCCCTCACTCTGATTTATGATAGCTGTGATAGCTGTGAGCGAACTCTGAAGGTCCGCCAAGGGGCCCATAGTTTCCTAAACTTATCATGGGTTCTGAGTTCCCAACTGGCCAGTTCTTCTAGCCTGCAGATTGAGTCAACCTTAGTAACCCATTGGTCCAACGATGGGGGTTCAGTATTAAGCCAGCGTTGAGGAATTAACAGTCTGGCTGCTTGAATCAAATGTGTCGCAAGGTTGCTTTTCGCGGGTGATAAAGCTGTCGTGGGGAGCCAAAGAAGTACTAGCTCCGGGGTCTATAGTAGTTATATTCTTGTACATAGGAGCAGTATTATAGTATCCAGCATCTTCTGCTTAGTTTGTCAGTAAAATTGTTCAAATCAACTTGAAATGTAACAACTACTTTTAGGGTACTTGAATTTTTTTAAATAAAAAAAAAAAAAAACAGGACATCTCGTTTGAAATGAGGAACAGTGGACTGAGACTCTCTGATCGTTATCAAGTCTTGACAAAACACACCCACTGCAATTAGAGGTTTCATGCTACCAGGCGAAATTCCATTGATGTAGACAGTTTATTGTGTTTTTGGAGAGGGGCAGTGTATATTATAAGGACATGCCTTCTGGGCTGTAGTAAAGTTAAAAACCGGTTCTCCCTGTTTGTTCGATAAAAAGGAAGAACTATCCGAGGGATCCTCCATTCTGTAGGTTGCTCTTTCTGCCTTCGAGTCTTACAGAGCCGTCCAGACACAACAGTAAGTCCTGACTCTGAATTATGCAGTTGGAATAATTACAAATTAGCTCTCTATACAGACAGACATAGATTTATTAATTCACTAAATTGCTGCGTATACTCGACCTGTAACCTATGGACAACCCATGTATGTTTATTTATATTGTTATTATTATTATTATTTAATTCTTAAAATATATTTAATGCCTCAGTCAGTATCTGTGGTCTCCAAGATATTTAACAGTACCAGTGCCGTACACAGAGTCCACTGCTTTTTCTAATTCAGCATAGTATTTACTGGAGAGTGCTATTATAAATACAGCATGTAGAAATAGTACAATTGACTATTAAAATGAATAAGAAATTATTTAATACTTTCACAAACAGGACATTAAATTACTAGAACTGTGCCTTACTATTTGTCTCTCTTGTAATGACTTTGGGTCTGTGATTGGGATGGGGGTCATCATTTGCTTCTATGTGCGCCCTGTTGGATTCAAAGGGAGATCATGTATAGAAATAGTGCCCCCTATAGTTGCATCCCCAATATCTGCACTGTATTAGAGAGTTGGAGCCTAGACAAACTGGGCCTATATATAGTTAAGGCTGATACGTCCAATTAGGTTAGGCTTAGTCTTAGTGTTATCTCTCTAGGGTTTCCTGGCATCCCCTTGGCCGTAGCCATGACCACAAATATATATATATATATATATATATTTAAGTATATTCATAAAATGTGACACTGGCTGACCTGTTACATGTGCACTTGGCAGCTGAAGACATCTGTGTTGGTCCCATGCTCATATGTGCCCGCATTGCTGAGAAAAATGATGTTTTAATATATGCAAATGAGCCTCTAAGAGCAATGGGGGCGTTACCATTACACCTAGAGGCAGTGAAAACATCACCATGACTGGACCTGTCAATCAAATTGCAGAGGGTGCTGCAGTTGCAGAGAGAGCAGAGCCTCTAGGTGTAATGGTCACGCCCCCGTTGCTCTTAGAGGCTCATTTGCATATATTAAAACATCATTTTTCTCAGCAATGCGGGCACATAGGAACATGGGACCAACACAGATGCCTTCAGCTGCCAAGCGCACATGTAACAGGTCAGCCAGTGTCATAGGGACAAGTCTGCTGACAGATGCCCTTTAAAGTATTCCCTAATCTGTGCATCTACTATTCCTTTATCAGATATTTCTTCTTGAAGGGATTTTATGTTTTTATACAATAGTTTTCCACCTTTTTTTTTATATACTTTGTGTTTCAGTTCTTTTCTGTTTTCAAGATGCTTGCTGTCAGTGATTGAGAACACGCTGTCCATAGCTGGTCCTGCAGAGAAGTGGATACAATTGTATCCAGTCTAGACAATGCTAAACAGTCAGAACTCAAGATCGATACATTGTGGAAAACTATTTGTGCTACTGTTGCTGATGTATATAGCTCATAAAGTATTGCCTAGACTGGATACAATTGTAGCAAATCCTCAGCTGTATGAGCAGGACTGGGTCTATGTGGGTTTACTGCTTCTGAATGGAAAAAAAGTATCTTGAAAATGGATAGAAATTGAAAGATAATGTTTAGGCCTCATGCACACGACCGTTGTTTGTTTCTGTGTCCGTTCCGTTTTTTTCACGGATAGGATGCTTCCCTATTCATTTCAATGGGTCCGTCTAAAAATGCGGATGGTCAACCGTTTTTGTTTCGCATCCGTGGTCCGTGTTTACATTTCGTCAAAAAAATAGGGCATGTCCTATTTTTTTCACGTTTGCGGACAAGGATAGGCATTAATACAATAGATCTGCCAAAATGGATCTGCCCAAAAAAAACGGTCCGTCATCCGTTTTTTTTTGACGGATGCAAAATCTGCGGATGGAGCGGACGCGGAAACAAACAACAGTCGTGTGCATGAGGCATTAGTTGGAAGCTGTAGACCAGGCATGTCCAAACTGCGGCCCTCCAGCTGTTGCAAAACTACAACTCCCAGCATGCCTGGGTAGCCTACAGCTATTAGGGCATGCTGGGAGTTGTAGTTTTGCAACAGCTGGAGGGCCACAGTTTGGACATGCCTGCTGTAGACTGAAAACAACCCATTGATTTCTATGGGAGCAGGTAGTGGGCATGCTCTGTACTGAGATCATTGTGCAAGGAGGGAGTAGATAAGATCATGCATGGTGTTTCCTGGATTATCTGTGTCATTGAAATCCTGCCTGTGATGGTAATGAGATAACTGCTGAGGTGTCAGCCTATTATCAGGCTCTGTGGCCAGAGCTAAAACTGCAAGATTTCAGAATTTTTTAAGAATATAGATAGTGCCATGGAAAAATAAAATAAAAAAAATCACCAAAAATTCTTCTAAGTTTATCATAGGGTGTCCTGGAGCCCTCAGTAATCATCTGCGGGGGAACGTGTATTTCCTTGCAGCGCCACCACAGGTGAAATAAAGTATTGTACAGTTTTCATTGAACTCAATGGGCTGTACATGTAAGGGCTCATGCACACATTTTTTGTGGATCGGATGCGGACCCGTTCACGTCAATGGGGCTACAAAAGATGCAGATAGAACACTGTATGTAAGCTGTCCACATCCGTATGTTCATTCTGCAGCCCAACAAAAAAATAGAACATGTCCTATTCTTGACTATTTTGCGGACAAGGATAGGACAGTTCTACAGAAGGCAGGATGTTCTTTTCCTCAAAAAGCGGAACATACACGACCAGTGTCCATGTGTTGTGGATCCTTAAATATGGCTATGGTCATGTGCATGAGCCCTAATACACAGACGTCCTAGGTCCTTTAAGGCTCATGCACGCGAATGTATTTACTTACTGTGTCCATTCGGGTTTTTTTGTGGACCGTATGCGGAACCATTTATTTCAATGGGTCCGCAAAAAAAAATGTAAGTTACTCCGTGTGCATTCCGTTTCGCAAAAAAATAGAACCTGTGCTATCATTGTCCGCATTACGGACAAGGATAGGACTGTTCTATTAGGAGCCAGCTGTTCTGTTCCGCAAAATACGGAATGCACATGGACTTCATCCGTATTTTTTGCAGATCCTTTTTTTGCGGACCGCAAAGTACATACGGTTGTGTGCATGAGGTCTTAGAGTTGCTATTCCCTTTTAAAGTGTTTTTTTATATATATTCTTTCTTCTAAGAAATCATTATATTAGTTGAGAGCCTGTAATACAACCCTGTGGTATGTTGGGACGTCTTGGATGCTTTGTCATTTCCATTCCTTCTATTCTAAGCTAGAAAATTCTTTGAATTCCATGATCTGAAATGACTTGTTGTGCAAAAAAGCATAAAGAAAACAGAAACCAAAAAGTAAAATGGACAAGAATCCATCACGATAGGAAAATGTGGTAAAAAGGCTCATGCGTTCAATTTTATTTTTTGCGTATCCATTTTTTGCTGGCCGCAAAATATATACGGTTGTGTGCATGAGCCCTAAGAAAGAGCATATCTTCGAATGATTTATGCCCTAAAACCTAACTGCACCCCAAATCTGGCAATTTAAGTTGGGCCACAGTAATGAGATGAGAAAAAAAGGTTTGTTTGTTTTAAATAGCGCCACTCTTGCTCACAGGCTGTGTCTGGTATTGCAAATTAGACTCATTATAATTATCTATAAATGTAAAGTTTGAACGTTCCCAAGCAGTCTTTTTGTGATCTCCTGGGGACCCGAGCATCTCTCATGTAGCAATGAGATGATCAGTGGAATGTTACAGGAGGTCAAAGCCCACCGATGAATCATTGATCGCCTAAGGCTCGGTTATTCATGTTATTTTCTGGAACACCTGAAAAACTAACCTTCTGGTCTTCACAGGGTTAACAAAATGCATCCGGTGGGGGGTGAGCAAAGAACTTAATATTTAGTAAATGTCATTTTATTTTTTTAGGACGTAAGAAGACTTAGGCCTTATTCACACGTCCGCAATGTCGTCCGCATGTATTCTGCAATTCATCAGTTTTTGCGGAGCTTGCTGCCGATCTTACGGCCGCAGCTCCGCAAAAAAGTAGAGCATGTCCTATTCTTAGAAAGAGGATGGGGGGCAATTGCGGACAAGAATAGACATTTCTATGGGGCTGCCGGCCGGGTGTGTTTATGGATCCGCAATTTGCGCTGGTATCCTACGGGTTAAAGGGGTATTATGTTCATATGGTGTTATCCCCTCTCCACAGGATAGGGGATTACTATTATGGCTCATCCACTCGACACGATCCGCAAAACACGGATCTGCAAAAAATGCATCTGTGTGTATTCCGTATTTTGCGGAATGGAACAGCTGGCCCCTAATGGAACAGTCCTATCCTTGTCTGTAATGTGGACAATAATAGGACATGTTCTATTCTTTTGCAGAACGGACATACGGAAACTGAATGCACATGGAGCATTTCCATTTTTTTTTGTATGGTTCCACATACGGACCACGGAAACAAAATCTGTTCGTGTGCATGAGCCCTTAGATCAGAGAAATCAACGGCGCATCCATTCAGGCTCGCTCACCGCCACTCCAAATGCCTGACTGGCCGCCCCTTTAAGCTTGTGTTCAGTAGTTTCCTTCACAGAAGGAAGTGGAAGACGTGTCAGCTGAGACTGTGGTTTCTACCACTTCTTCTGCTGTAAGAAAATGTCTTGTTTTCGTTTTTTTCTGAACAGACGGAATAAAGCAATGAAGATTGCCGCGTTCAATGTCCGCAGGTTTGGGCTGAAGAAATGCACCGACAGCAAAGTGTTCTCAATCATTACCAAGGTAGGTGCAGACCGTGACAGCTCCTGAGGTAGGTTAAAACTAAGCCCTGGCCACGGAAAACATTTCTCACTCTGAAGGACCCAGCACATTCATGATTGATTCCATTGATTTCACTAGGAGCTGTGTAATGCTTTAACTCCCCTGTGGGGGCAGTGCAGGATTACTGAACACTTGTTGCCCGGTTTCCAAGCAGGTTCATCTAATCACTGGGGATATACCCTGATTGTACCTTACCCCGTGGCCTGGTTTTCCATGGTTCCAACATAACCCAAAGTATTTTGTGATTTATTATAATGTGTCGCCTTAATTAAGGTGATTGATTAAATGTTTTTGTCCTTTTAATATCAGACAATCGAGGGCACAGAGATTCATTACTTACTTACCAACAATACAGATGGTGCATTCGGGACAAGTAGGTCCCGCCCCCATAAACGCCCCCCAAACCATGCAAGAAATCCCATTCATGGGCCAGGCTTACATAAGCCCCACCCATTTTCTGCTCTGGGACAGTCCCTGCAAATTTGGGACTGTTGTGATTACAACCCCATATGTGCTGCTAAGGCCTTGTGCCCGCGACCATTGTTTGGGTCCCCATTTTCTGCGGTTCGGATGCGGACCCATTCGTTTCAATTGGCTGCAAAAGATGCAGACAGCACACCGTGTGCTGTCCACATCCGTTACTCAGTTCCGTGGCCCCGTAAAAGAAAGTTTGAACATGTCCAATTCTTGTCCGTTTATCGGCCAGTTCCGTTCCGCAAATTGTGAAACCCACACGGCTGACATCCGTGTTTTGTGAATCCACAATTTGCAGACTGCTAAATGCGCTGTGGTCACGTGCATGTAAGCCTAAGGCCTCATGCACACGGCCGTTGTTGTGGTCCACGTCCGAGCCGCATATTTTGCGGCTCGGGTGCGGACCCATTCACTTCAATGGGGCCGCAAAAGATGCGGACAGCACTCCGTGTGCTGTTGGCATCCGTTGCTCCGTTCCGTGCCTCCGCAAAAAAATAGAGCATGTCCTATTCTTGTCCGTTTTGCGGACAAGAATAGGCATTTCTATAATGGGCTGCGTTCCGTTCCGCAAATTGCGGAACTGAACGCGGAGCAGCTTCCGTGTTTTGCGGATGCGCGGTTTGCGGACCGCAAAACGCCAACGGTCGTGTGCATGTAGCCTAACTTGTTCCTTCATCTGTTCCCCTCTCTTCCAGATTGTGTCGCGGTATGACATCATCGTCCTCATTGAAGTCTTTGATGCAAAGGAGAAGGCAGCCAAAAAACTCGTGGAGCAGTTAAATAGGTGACAACCGCTATAATATATCCACACTCACAGACATTCGGCCCTGCCGAGTCAGTTAAATGGAGGTGTGAACCTACCCCTAGCAAATCTCCTGGAAGTGCTGTAAATGCATGTGACCCCGGGATTGTGCCTCATTAGGGGACCGGGCCCAGTACAAAGAGGAGGTACATGGGCGAGGGCGTTACACACAAAATGGGTGGGGCTCTGTAAAAGGGGGCGTGACTGTGCCCAAAAAATTTCTGGCACTGAACATTCTCTTGCAGATGGTATAATGGCAATCTCAGCCTCCGCCATGCACCGCTCTCTGATAACAAGAAACCAGCAGCTTTAGATGTGAACGGAGACGACAATACCTTGTAACTTAACCCTTTCTGTCCCTTTTATTGTTTAGCACATGTGAGGACAGCGCCTCTTATCAATATATAATAAGCAAACCCCTGGGAAGAAACGACTACAAGGAGCAATACCTCTTCATCTTCAGGTAATATACATCACTACACAGGGGCGGATTGGCCATAGATCCCAGTGGGCCGATGCCTTGGAGGGCCACCCAAGCCCTCCTCACGGTCGCCAGCCAGGTACATAATGATCTGATTCTCTCTTACGCACCTGGCCAGCAGCCGCAGGTGCCATCCTGAATTCAACTGTACCAACGTGCACAGGACAGCGATACTGTTGAGTACTGTGACGTAGGTGGCAGTATATTGTGCTGCACTGTGGTATTTGGTTCAGCTGGGGAGGTACATTGCTCTGCACTATGGTATTGCTGGACCTGCCTACTTGTGTTGTCCCTGCCTAATTATGTTGCCCCGCCTTCTGTCAATTTGGACCCAACAAGGGGCCACTTTTACTCTTTTTTCCAGGGCCACTTTTAGCCCCTAGTCCACCCCTGTCCCTACAGTAGTCACCAGAACTTCAGACAGACAGCTCCCCCCAGGGGTGTAGTTGAAGGCTCATGGGCCCTGGTGCAAGAGTTCAGCTTGGGCCCCCCTTCCCTCAGTGCTTTGTGGCCAGGGGTAGGGGTGCACCTGGTCTTTCTGCTGTCTGAGGCAAAAATTGAAACAGCACCTCCCCCAATGCCAAATTCCTGACCTAACCCCTTCCCTCTAGCCCTTCTGTTAAAGACATACTTGGAAAACATTACATTCAGCGCGACATACCTCTTACATCCAGTGACGTCTCCTCTGATGTAAACGTTCTCTTTCCTCATCTTCTCCACTCGGACCAGACCGCCATGATGACCTCTTTCAGCTATCTCTTGCAGAGTTTGACACGGACTTCCTACTTTTCCATCATCCTCCCACCTTCTAAACACCCATCCTGCCTCCCCAATACTATATATATTTATACTGCAGAAACAGCCCCCCTGAAAACACTGGTACCACACACACAGTGCCTCCTTTAATAATTATTGGAAAACTGTGCCCAGCAAATAGTGTCCCTGACACTACTAGTATGACCATAATGTCCCCCCAAAAATAATTGTGCCAGGGTGCCCCCAACAGTAATAGTGTTCCCCATAATCTAACCAATAGAAATAATTATCTCCCAGAGTGCATAGTGTTAACACTATTAATATTAATAGTAATAATGCCCCCATAGTGCTCATACTAGTAATCATGTTCCCCATAGAGCTACGGTAGTAATAATTCTCCCTATTATGTGCGCCAGTATAAAAATGCCCCCTAATGTGCACTAGTACAGAAATATCCCCTTAAAATATTTGCCAATACAAAAAATACCCCTTTACAATGTGCCAGTAACAAAAATGCTCCCTGATAATGTAAGCCACTACAATAAAATACCCCATTAGAAAGTACAAAAAATACCACGTCACAATGTGCACCAGTACAAAAAATGTCCCCTTCTGTGTGCCAGTACAAAAAATGTCCCCTCTTAGGGCCCCGAATAGAGCCAATGTTCCCATAGTGCCCCCCATAATGTGTGCCAGTACAAGAACATACCCCTATTTAGTGCCCCCAGTAGATGCCCCCATGGTGGCCCAACAGCATGGTGCCAAATACTTACCTCCATGCGGCTGGCAGCGATGCAGTGCAGGTCTTTTCCGCCCCGTTTTCTGTACGCTGCCCGGCTCAGGTGGTACTTCTTCTACAGTTTTGTCTGAGGCGTCGCAGTGTCATCTGTCTTTCCATTCCAGGGAGGACTTGGTGTCGGTGAAGGAGCTGTACCAGTATGAGGACATGCAGGTGGGAGACGAGGATTCCTTCGCACGAGAACCTTTCATCGTTAGATTTAAATCCAAAAAGACAGGTATGAAAAATAAGTCACCAAAAATGTGGGACGTAAAAGGTCTGACGTAAGGTCTGGACTGGGGCCAGACGACATGACAGGAAGATTCCTTTAAGGGACCATTCACACGTCCGTATGAATGGGTCCACATCCGTTCCGTAATTTTGCATAACGGGTGCAGACCCATTCATTTCCATGGGGCCGCAAAATATGTGGACAGTCCACCGTGTGCTGTCCGCATCCGTAGTTCCGTTCCACGGCCCCGCAAAAAAGATAGAGCATGTCCTATTCTTGTCCACGGACAAGAATAGGCATCTCTGTCACAGGTCCGGTCATGTGTGCACTGCAAAATGCGGAATGCACATGGCCAGTATCCACATCTTGCGGACCGCAAAACATTTGTGGACGTGTGAATGGACCCTAAAAGGGGGTATACAAGGAGTGATGGCTGATCCTCAGGATAGGTTGCCAATATCTGATCGGTGAAGAGGCCATGGCAATCCGGTAAGTGCTGTTGCCTCTTTCTAGGCCACTGACATCATCACACATCAGTCACATGACCTAGACGCAGTTTAGTCCCATTCAAGTAAATGAGCCTGGGCTGCAATACCAAACTGAGCCACTATAAAATGGACGGCGCTGTGCTTAGTAAACTGTGAGAAGGCTGCAGCACTCAGCAGAGTGTCGCGGCTTCTTCAGAAAGCTGATCATAGGGGTGTCGGGTGTAAGACCTCCACCAATCAGATATTATCATCTATCAATAATAGGTCATCAATATTAAAGGCCATCTGTCAGCAGGTTTGTCCCTATCACACTGGCTGACCTGTTACATGTGCTCTTGGCTGCTGAAGGCATCTGTGTTGGTCCCATGTTCATATGTGCCCGCATTGCTGAGAAAAATAATGTTTTGTGATATGCAAATGAGCCTCTAGGAGCAACGGGGGCGTTACCATTACTCCTAGAAGCTCAGGTCTCTCCATTCGTACAGGTTGACAAGACCAGGCAGTGTTAGTGTCATCAACCCTGGTCCTGTCAATCAAAGTGCAGAGGGTTCGGCAGTTGCAGATAGAGATGAGCCTCTAGGTGCAATGAAAACGCCCCCGTTGCTCCTAGAGGCTCATTTGCATATATTAAAACATCATTTTTCTCAGTAATGCGGGCACATAGGAACATGGGACCAACACAGATGCCTTCAGCTGCCAAGCGCACATGTAACAGGTCAGCCGGTGTCATAGGGACGAGTCTGCTGACAGATGGCCTTCTAAACACTCGGAAAACCCCTTGAATTTGGAGTCAATGGGATTTGATAAATGATGGATTATCGCATGACTATATAGAAGGGTGAAGAAAAACATTAATATTAATTCTCCTCCTGTAAGGGGCTCATGCCCTCCTGTGTATTAACGATCTGTTTTGTATGGCCACCTATAGCCTGCTGTGGGGTGCACTGTAAGGCCTCTTTCACACTTGTGTTCTGAGGATCCGGCAGGCACTTCCGTCCCGCCGGATCCGTCAGAACGCAAGTCGCCTGAAAGCATTAGAAGACTGATCAGGATCCTGATCAGTCTTCTAATGCTTTGAGGTTACTATGGCAGTCAGGACGCTATTAAAGTCCTGGTTGCCATAGTAGGAGCGGGGAGCGGGGGAGCGGTATACTTACAGTCCGTGCGGCTCCCGGGGCGCTCCTGAATGACGTCAGAGCGCCCCATGCCCATGGATCACGTGATCCATGCGATCACGTGATCCATGCGTGTGGGGCGCCCTGACGTCACTCTGAGCGCCCGGGAGCCGCACGGATGGTAAGTATACTGCTCCCCCGCTCCCCACTACATTTTACCATGGCAACCAGGACTTTAGCTTCCTGGCTGCCATGGTAACAATTGAGAAAAAGCTAAACGTCGGATCCGGCGATGCGCCGAAACGACGTTTAGCTTAAGGCCGGATCCGGATTAATGCACTTCAATGGGCATTAATTCCGGATCCGGCGTTACGGCATGTCTTCCGGATTTTTGGACGGAGACAAATTCGCAGCATGCTGCGCTTTTGTCAACGTCCAAAAAACGTTCACATACTGAATGTGGGACGTCCTGATGCATCCTGAACGGATTGCTCTCCATTCAGGATGCATTAGGATAATCCTAATCAGTATCTTTCCGTCCTAGAGCCCCGAGGACGGAACTCTAGGACGGAAAGCAAAAACGCAAGTGTGAAAGAGCCCTAAGCAAGTCATTTTGTGTAAAAAAATTGAATTTTCTCAAGCTCACAACACTTCTCAGCCCAACACATTTATTATAATTTACGGCAGAATTGGTATAAATTATAGCTGAAATCTACGCCACTCCATAGTGCAGGCATCGCTTGGGCAAAAAAAAAAATATACATCTACTTATGTATTTTTAAATAAATAAACCATACATACCTTACTGATCCCATTCTGATATTTCCTGGTCCCTCACGACACGCAGGAAATGCTGCTCCACCAATCACTGACTGAGGCGGGTCATTGCTGTGGCCACTGATTGGCTGACTGGTCATTTCCTGTCTGTCGACAATTTCCTTAAAGCAGGGACCAGAAAACATCAGAGCGGGAGCAGCAGAGGATCAGTCACTTTTTTTATTTTTTAACATTGTACTGAGCATTTTATTTTATTTTTTTAATCCACGGGACGCTCCTTAATACCACAGCAGGGCCCTTCCGTTTACCAGTTTCTTCGCTCGTTTCCCTCTGCTCCGTTTCCTGTTTCC
The DNA here is from genome assembly GCA_033119425.1 of Bufotes viridis. NCBI lineage: Eukaryota > Metazoa > Chordata > Amphibia > Anura > Bufonidae > Bufotes > Bufotes viridis. The sequence continues at coordinate 16,925,652 of CM065596.1, read as the reverse complement.
AGTCTTGTACAATTCCACATTGTATCGCAGCTCTGTATTAGAAATACATGGCGGATTATCAGACTTTCTGGATTATCAGGTCTAAGTAATTTCCCGAAATTAAACTTCAGTTAATCACTTTTCTCCGCTGGCACTTTTTCGCCATCCTTATCCACGAATGAACCTCGGAGGAGCAGGCTAGTTAGAAAAGGTCAAGACTAAAGAAGTAAGCACTTCTTCCACAAGCTCTGAGGACGTCTATTTTTTAGTCTTGTCAGAGAAACAGTTAATCGAGGTTGACGAATGTTGGTATAATTTTAAGAATTTTACATATGTTTTCGCCTTCCAGCTGTGAAAGATTTTGTCCTCATTCCGGTGCACACGACTCCCAAAGACTCCGTCCAGGAGATTGACGAGCTGTATGACGTCTACCTCGCGGTTAAAGAAAAGTGGGAGACTCAGGTAATGTACAAACCTCACCGCTACCATACTGTTAGTCCGGAACCATCAAAGCTTACAATCAAAGGCCTTCAGGACAGGCAAAATATACAATTTAAAGGCGTTTCCAACCATAGTGTAAAATAAGCCCTATATTAGCACATCAGACTTTGGATTCGTAGCCAAAATTTGGTGGTTATATTTTGTTTCCTTCCAGAGATATTGGCATTTTTTCTTTTCAGACCAGGCAGCCATTTTGTACAAGTAACAACAGGAAGTGCTGAGAAAATGGTTGTCACTTTCAAATGAGTTTCTCAAAAACTAACTGGTGGTAAAACAGTTACATTATTTCTAACTAAATGTCCACTTGTAGAGAAGGTAATTGAATGGTGAAAAATAAAATGGCTGAACTTCCTGTAGTCACAAGATGGCTGCCTCCATAAAACAAAACAATCACTGATATCTCTGTATGTAAATCAAACAGAATGACCAAACTTTGGCTGCTGCTCTGTCTTCTTATTTACTAATGTAAGGTTCATTTTACATCCTGGGTGAAAAAATCTCTTTAAGGCCAGGTTAAGGCTACCTGGTGGAAGTATGGTATGGTCAGGGCGTAGGTACAAGGCAGCGACTGCTTTGGGGCCCGAACTCAAAAAGGGCCCACCCAGGGTCGCCTCAATAGTATTACAAACTGACATGTACATGGAAACTGTAGGGAACGGACCGAGTGGCTGCCAGGCCTGGTCTGAGAGAGAGATTTTCACTAGCCATGGGAGTTGCACAGGAGGAGAGGGTTGCGAAGAAGTTGCTTGGGGAGGGAGGGCATTCAAAAATTTGCTGTGGGCCCCAGTTATCTTTAGTTATGCCACTGGGTATGGTCATGGGGTCATTGCTTATTGGGGTCATTATGAATGTTGCATCTTCTGACATGTCCACCTATTGGGTCTACTAGGATATGAGACAGTAGATCTCGTCAGGAAATGAACATTGCTGCTTCCCTTTACCCAACATCCTGATGTCGCTGTCAGCTCGCAGTAAAGCAAAGTACTCTGCGCTTTAAAGGGATCATGCCATGAATGTCTGGTAGGTGAGGTCCAACTTCTGGAACCTTATTATACTGAGCTAATAACTAAGCAGTCACCTCCTCTGCACCCTCTCACATCATGCTGTGTCAGAGACATAGAAAGAATCTGCAGCTGCATCCCCCTCCTTTCTATCTTCCATGCATTGTATTAATACAAAAAACATTTTCTGGTGTCTGCAGAGGTTTCTGATCATTTCAGAGAAGCCTGAGGAAGAGAAACAGGAACTGGAGACTTCTGGAAGATGTCATTTCCTCTGATAGAATATATTACAAAGTTTCCTGCAGTCGCATGTTCTGATTGATGCAAATAAATGCTAGGCACGCTTACATTTTTCTTATAGTATGCCATTTTACCTACAGAATATTATCATCCTTGGCGATTTCAATGCAGATGGGTCCTACGTCTCTGGCAAAAAAATGAAGACGATCCGACTGAGGACTGATAAATGTTTCCATTGGTTAATTGCTGACGACAAAGACACCACAGCCACCAATACGACCGACTGCTCGTATGACCGGTAAGTGTCCCTCTACCGGTTCACGTGGGAGCTGTATCATCCGGAAGTTTCATACAGTTTGAATGGACCACTGCTCCATTGAAAATGAGGACCCCCGTTTTGTGATCGGATCCCCACGATTACAAACCTAACACCTATCCACAGTTTCAGTCTTAGGCCAGGACCAGGGTAGTTTGGTCTTTTGGACCAGGCAGGGTTTAGCTGTTTTTCGGACGTGTTGGAATAGCGACATGATTTTTACGGAGCTTTTTTCATCTTTTACTATCATTTTTATGCGCATAATTTACAGTATGTTTTACAAATTTTTAGGCTTATAGTTTGAAAAAAATCGTAAAAAATATGTTTTTAAAATATTTTAGCTTTTTGCAATACAATAAGATTACCTTAAGGCAGATTATTTTGCATTGAGACATTTTTAAAAGGGAATTTTTTTTTGATTATTTATTGATGGATTTTCTTTTCTTTTATTACATTTATACTCAATTACTTTTATAGTCAATGGTCAGAAAATACCAGTCACATGACCACTGGGACCAAAAGGATTAATTCAGTAATGTGTATACAAGAGCAATGAAACCGGCTCGAGTCTTTTGCTGCAAGGTCCCCGGCTGTCCTTTATAGCGGAGGACCGAACCTTCGGCTGTCCAATCGTTCTGGCAACTGGCTAAAGCCTACACCAGACATGCTCAACCTCCGGCTGTTGCAAAACTACAACTCCCAGCATGCCCTAATAGCTGTAGGCTGTCCAGGCATGCTGGGAGTTGTAGTTTTGTAACAGCTGGGGGCCCACAGGTTCTGACCTAAACCATATATATGCTATGGCGCGAGCTTTAGGTTGCTGGACCTCTGGGCAGTCGGGAACTGGTGATGGAGACTCTCAGCTACCCCCTTCCTATAAATTATATCTGTTGTTGATATAATTTGGAAACAGATTGTAATAATGTCTTATATTTTTTATTTCGTCTTCAGGATAGTCGTACATGATGATCTGATCCAACATATTGTCCCTGACTCAGCCAAACCCTTCAACTTCCAGCAAGAATACAAACTGACAGATGAGGAGGTGAGCTTTCCAGGAGGAATAACAGAGGAATAGCATAAGGCCTTTTGCACACGACCGTATCCACTTTGCAGTCCGCAAATCTCGGACCATTAACGCAGTCCGTGTGCATCCTGCAATTTTTGCAGGATCCACTGTAAAAAATGCCTATTCTTGTCCGGAAAATGTACAAGAAGAAGACAGGTTCTAGCATTTTGCAGCCCGGCCGCAGATCGGAACAAAAATATGGTCGTGTGCATGAGGCCTAACGCAGAGGTCTAATAAACGATATTCTAGAATTATTTAATTGAGAATAAAACAATTTACCACAACGGCTCCATATTAAAGGGGTATTCCAACCTGAAGCATTTATCAGCTACCCACTAGTGTTGAACGAACCCGGTGAAATTCGGCTTCGGCCAAACTTCAGGTCAAAGTTCGGGTTCGGGACCCAAACTTGACCCCGAACCCGGACCCCATTAAAGTCAATGGGGACCCAAACTTCACTTTTTTTTATTTTCCGTTATAACCATGTTAATAAATGAAAATAATAGTATTTGGCCATTGAGGGGTTAAAAAAAAAACCTCACCTCATCCACTTGTTCGTGCAGCCAGTCTTGTCTTCTTTCTTCTTCTTTGAAGGACCGGCCTGGAACAGGACCTGTGGTGACTTCACCGCAGGTCCTGCAGAATGAAGATAGAAAGAAAGAAAAGACAGGCTGCGCGAACAAGTGGATGAGGTGAGTTTTTTGGGTTTTTGTTTAACCCCTCAATGGCCAAATACTATTATTTGCCGTTATAACCAAAACTGCAAAGTTCGGTACGGACCCGAAACCGCAAATTTCCATCAGTTCCATCCACTATGAATGGAGCTGCAGGGGCGTGGTCTTCCTAGCGTCAGTTCTGTATTTCGACAATCAGTGGGCACCGTTCTGCATTCATTATCTAGTGGATAGATAAATGCTATTGAGCTGGAATATCCCTGTCACCTCTCCCGACATGTCTGCCTCAGTAACTACTTGCATTTCCCATGAGATAACAATTCTGGAGCATCATTTCCTATAAACAGATGTACCGTCCGTCTATTATTCCTACTAGACGTTTATCAATGAATTGTCAGCTGGGGGTGTGTCCCTGCACAGTGTTCAACTGGCAGCACTGATTAGACAGTGTTTAATTCCAACTGGTAAAACCCAGTACACAATTCTAGCAGGAATAATAGAGGAATGGCACAGCATAGAGTCAGAAGAATTGTAATTTCCTGTGGAATCCAATTATTTACTAAAACAGACATGGCAGATGAGGAGTTAGTGTATTTTATGGTAGGGAAGGGGGCAGGGGAAGCAATGATCGTGACTCGGGTGTGATAACCTTACATCTGTTTGCAGGCGCTGGCAGTAAGCGATCACTACCCGGTGGAAGTGGAGATAAAACCAGCAAAAGGAAAAGCAGCCAAGAAGAAGTGACCGATGTCAGAGGTCACCACATATCCCAAAGCCACCCTCAGGACAGGTCATTGATATCAGATTGTTGGGGATCCGACTCCCAACAATCAGCTTTTAGAAGGGGGCTCTTCATTGTAAACCAATCACAGCGCCGTCCACTGGATAGTGGCTGTGCTTGGTATTGCAACGCAGTCCCATTCACTTGAAGACAGCGTGACTGATGAACGGGACGTCACTGGTTGAGGAAGACGCTGTGGTTCTGTGCCGTGAGTCGGAACCCCTCTGATCAGATACTGATGACCTATCCATTATAGCACCCTATGATGTTCAGCAGAACCGCAGGGGTCTGAATCCTGTGGCCCCATTAGAGTCATATGAAACTGGCCCAAATTTATGGTGCAAAACACAAATTATTAAATCAATGCAACCTGTACAACCCTGCATGCAAGCGACAGAGCAGCAGAAGAGAACTTAGAAGACGGAAGCGATTAAAGGGGTCGGCCCATCTGGGGATGTCAGGTGAAGGTCCCACCTCTAGGGCCCTTTCCTACCTAAAGAACGGGGCCCTCGAAGTGGAGAGCGTGCTGCACATGTGTGGCCTGCTCTCCATTCATGGCTACGGGAGTTCAGATATTTTCAGAACTCCCATAATGGTGAATGGGGGGTCGTCGTGCATGTGCCGTGCGCTCTCTGTTCACTTCGGGGCTCCAGTTCTGGGATAGGAGAGGGTCCCAGAGGTGGCACCTGCACCTATCGGACATTGCATAGCGATAAAAAAATCAATGTTCCAAACGGACCAATCCCTTTAGGACCAGTCTACACATTTGTATTAATAACCATGGTCACAGGAGCGTAGCTAACGGCTCATGGGCCCTGGTGCAAAAGTTCAGCTTGGGCCCCCCTTCCTTCTGTGCTTTGTGTGTCTTCTTATGCGGCACAAGGGTCTTTGGGCCCCCTTTTGCTCCTGGGCCCGGTAGCGACTGCTACCTCTGCACCCCCTATAGCTACGCCCATGCATGGTCACACTTAGACCTGCAGAGGAGCTGTATACGCAAAACGGATCCCAATCAAGAGAGAGGCAGGAATAAGAATTATTGCAGCGTGCTACAGAATCATGATCATTACTGTGCATTGACTTAAAAGTGCATTTGACTGAAGATTATGCTCAGGCCTAAAAGGGTTTTTACAAGACTTCGATACTGATGGCCTATCCTTTGGATAGGGGTGTTATACCCCCACCATTTAAGATATGCCACCATTGTCTGAAAGGTGCGGGTCCCAGGGACCGAGCGGGGAAATGAACGGAGAGCGCATTACGCATGTGCAGCCGCCCTCCATTCATTTCTATGGAGCCGCCGAAAATAGCCAAGTGCTATGGGAGCATGGGCCGCGCATGCGCAGTGCTCTCCCATTCACTTCTATGGGAGCAGCACTTGGTGGTGGACGGACCCTGGAAAATCCGGGACCTCCAGCCACAGCTCTCCCCGCTTCGTTCTCGTTGTAGATGCAGGTCCCAGAGGTGGGACCCGCACCTGTCAGACAATGGGTGCATATCCTAGCGATATGCCCCCACTGTCTCAGTTCAGAATACCCCTTTAATATAGTCCTTCACAGAATTATCACTGGTCCACTTATTACTGTACAGTCTATATATATCAGTGAGCTATGTACCGGTGTATACATGTTACATGAATAAAATTGGTGTTTTTTATGTAGAGTTTGAGAATGTATAATATAGAGTTCACCCCTGTGACAAGTATAATGCCCCAAGTATGACTAACACACAAGAAACTGATTAGGTTAAAGGGGAATCCCGACAATTTAGGGCATGTAAAAAGTTCTGGAGTGGGAGGCAAAGCTCTGGGTTCTTCAAAGCTCATAAGAATGGTGTTGCTGTGTCCACCCAGATCATAAAAAAAAAACGAAGGGCGTTTGCCATATTTACATAGCATGGCGCCACCTTGTGTTCAAACTGTATGCAAAGTGCACATCCACCTAACGAGCTGAGTGCTGGTGGACACACATGATCAGTTCCGCTCGCCAAAGCAAAGTCTCTGCGTAGTGGTGACTCTGCTTACTGCAGGGCAGCTAATGGAAAGAGCTTTCTGTAATGCCCGAAGGAGCGAAGCCCCTGCAGTAGCATGGCAGTGGAAATAAGAAGGAACTATACTGTCAGCTGCCAGAGGGGGAAGGAGACTGATTCTGTCTAGAGGCTAACCACGCTGCGCCAAGGTGGACACAGAATAAAATGTTGAAAAAGAATAATTGTTACCTGGAGTTAAATAGTTCTACTAAGGGCTCATGCACACGAATGTTGTTTGGGCCCGAATTCGTTGCTCCGTTCCATGGCCCCACAATAAAAATAGAACACATCCTATTCCAGTCCGTCTTGCGGACAAGAATAGGCATTTCTATAAAGAGCAACAAATTGCGAAGCGCACACTGGTGGCATCTGTGGACCGCAAAACACGGTGAGGTCATCTGCATTAGCCCTAAGGCTGTATTCTCCATTCCTTGAGCCGCCAGATATTCAGTTTGCAACCAACTCCTAGTTTCAGACATTTCTCATGTGGACGTGCAGACGTATGGAGCAGTCAGAAACAGGAGCAATGCTCCGACTGAGGTATGCCAGATTCAGCAGCACCACCAGCTAGGTGAAGGACTTGCACACACTCTGCTGAAGAAAAATTGCATTAAGGGTCCATTCACACGTCCGTTTTTTGCGGATCCTATTTTCCAAGAATTCTTTCCGTTTGTCATCCGTTTTTTGCGGATCCGCAAAAAAAAACGGATAGAAGAATACATTTTCCTATTCCACTAAAGTTTTATCCGCAATTTTCGGATTAGAATAGGACATGTTTTATTTTTTGACGGACACTATGTACTGAGAAAATTATGCGGACAGCACACTTTGTGCTGTCTGCATATTTTATAGACCCATTGAAAATCAATGGGTCCGAATTCTGTCCGCAACTATTCCGAAAAATCGGGATCAGATGCGGAACTAAACAACGGACGTGTGAATGGACCCTTAAATCTGTAATGAATATTTAGAAATCTGCTTACCCCCTCAGAACCAGGCAATTTTCCATTTCTGCGTTTCCATTTTTTACTCCCAGCCTTCCTGTAACACAGTAACATAGTATATAAGACCGAAAAAAGACACCCGTCCATCCAGTTCGACCTGTTTCCTGCAAGTTGATCCAGAGGAAGGCAAAAAAACTGTGAGGCAGAAGCCAATTTTCCCCACTTAAGGGGAAAAAATTCCTTCCCGACTCCAATCAGGCAATCAGAATAACTCCCTGGATCAATGACCCCTCTCTAGTAGCTGTAGCCTGTAATATTATTACACTCCAGAAATACATCCAGGCCCCTCTTGAATTCCTTTATTGTACTCACCATCACCACCTCCTCAGGCAGATAGTTCCATAGTCTCACTGCTCTTACCGTAAAGAATCCTTTTCTATGTTTGTGTTCCTGTAGTTTGAAATTATACCATTTTGGAGCGTATATAACCTTTTGATCACATTTCATTCCATTTTTTTGGTGGAGGTGAAAGGGCACACACACAACCACAAAAAAAAAAAAAAAAAAAGCAACCCATCAATTTTGATTTCTTTTCCCCCATTACAGCATTCACCACAATGGGAACTTTAATAGTATGGGAATTTTGGGAAGCTGCCTTTATTTCATTTCTTTTTTTCTTCAATACATTTTTATAGTTTTTTTTTTTTTACATAAAACACAACATTTGGTGAATAATGTTACAAACACCATGGGTACATGGACACAACCATAGATTACAGTTATAAGAGGCAATCTTAACGTATAAGACATTAATGGCCGGATGATTTGAGTCTAATAAAGTAATGCGTTTTAGTCCATGGTTCTGTGGTCTTACGTTCTGTGGTCGTACGATCATAAGACTTAGGCCTCTTGCACACGACCGTATGGCTTTTTCAGTGTTTTGCGGTCCGTTTTTTTCGGATCCGTTTTTCGCTTCTGTTGTGTTTCCGTTTCGGTTCCGTTTTTCCGTATGGCATATACAGTATACAGTAATAACATGGAAAAAATTGGGCTGGGCATAAAATTTTCAATAGATTGTTCAGCAAAAACGGAACGGATACGGAAGACATACGGATGCACTTCAGTATGCTTTCCGTTTTTTTTGCTGACCCATTGACTTGAATGGAGCCAGTGAACGTGATTTGCGGACAAGAATAGGACATGTTCTATATTTAAACGGAACGGAAAAACGGAAACGGAAGGCATACGGAGACACTTCAGTATTTTTTGCCGTCCCATTGAAGTGAATGGTTCAGTATACTGTCAGTATACTGAACTGAAAAAACGGCCAGTATACAGTCCGCAAAATACTGTCGTGTGCAAGAGGTCTTACGATGAGCTCACTTGGCTGGACCAAACTTAAAGTAAAGGATAGAAAAACACAAAATACAAAAAAATAAAATAAAATAACCCTACAAACCGTGTAATCACTTGTGCTTAAAGAGTAAAAATCGCGGATTCTAACAAAGGATTATTTTTACAATTGGTACACACATTTTCCAAAGATATTGCTCTGATTGAATTAACACCCTAGTAGACGACTAAGTTACCTTAAAAAGTAGACACTCTTAGAGTATGTGCCGTTATGCTGTATCAACTCTGTAAGTTTGGGAATAGAGATCCCCAGCGAGACCATAGATGCGTGAAGGTCTGTATTTTACCCCTTTGCTGAGCCAAAATGCGTCCATGGAGGTAATTATCAGAGACCATGTGTTGAGTTTCCTCCCTAGTGGGTATAACTATTCCTGTCCAATTCCTTGCTATTGCAAGTCTGGCTGAATGTAAGATATGACAAATTATCCCTCTATACTGGAGTGGGATTGTGTCTATACCCAATGGTAACAGCGCCAAATCTGGAGTGAGCTTGTGGAACTTGGTGTAAAATGTTTTGATTAGGGCCTTGAAAGATTCCCAAAATGAACTCAAGTAAAGGCAAGACCAAAAGACATGTAGACGGGAGCCCAACCCGCCACAACCTCTCCAGCACCGTGGGGAAGAAGTGGGATAAATCTCAGCTAATCTCAGAGGCGTGTAGTACCAACGCAGCGTTAATTTATGGTACTGTTCCCAATGCGAAGCGCAATTTGTTGCTTTATGAGCCCATTCGAGTGCGGGTGCCCATTCATTCTGGGAAAATGTATTTGTAAGGTCCCTTTCCCATTTTATCATTTGGGGGCTTTTATGAAAGGTGATGTTCTGTGTTAGAAGCGAGTCATATGGTCTGATTCCTCTTTGTTGAGGCATGGAGATGAATGTATAATCTTGGTCAATGGTTCCGGAACTTTCAAATTATAAATCTTTGCCTTGTCTAGATATGGTACCATTTGATTGTACCTAAATATCTCCTTGTCCGGGAACTGCTCTTGCAGTTGATTAAAGGTACGGAACCTATTATGATGGATCAATTGAGAGACCTCGAGTATTCCTCGTTTTGTCCATTCCCTCAAGTCCAAGCCCTGAATGTGGTTTTCTAATGCTTCTACGGGAATTTGGTATAGTGGACGTAAAGAAAGAGCCCGCCTTAGCAGCTAAACCATTATTCCAAGCTTTTAACGTTGCTCGGACTGTTGGCGGGGTCTCTAACAGTAGAGTTGACATCTTAACTGGAATATAATGAACCAAACCTAATTTTTTCATGGATGACATCGAGGCCTCCATACGAGGCCATAGTTTGTCTGCTTTAGGATGTGACCAGTAGTAAGATTGGGCAATGAGGAAAACATTGTGATATTGGCTTAAATCTGGCACTCCCACGCCTCCCAACGACATATTCTTTGTCAAAACACTAACGGCTATCCGGGGTCTCATCTGTCTCCAAATAAAGGAGGTCATTTGGGATCTAAGTGACTGGAATGTTTCCGATGGAATTGGAATAGTACGTAAAACGTACAAAATGCGAGGTAGATGATTATTCTGCCCATCCAACGCAATTCATATTTAGCTACCCTATCCATTTCTTTTTGTAAGGACGACAGGAGCAAAGGAAAGTTAGCTTGTACAAACTCTTTAGGGGTATTTGTAAGTTGGATCCCTAGATATGCAATATATTGAGTAGCCCAGGAGAATTGAGATTTAAAGGCAATTTAACTCTCGACTATAGCCGGTATGTTCAGGCTCAACATTTGTGATTTTGACACATTTATTTTATAAAATTGATCAATTACCCTTTTTGCTGCCAGAATTGATGTAAGCGGCTGTTCAAGAACTACAATAACATCCTCTGCAAAGAGGTTCATTTTGTGCTGAGTAGAGTCTATGGTAATCCCCTCTATGGAGGGTTCTGACCGTATCTTTTCAGCTAGAGGTTCCATAATGATGGAAAATATTAGCGGGGATAGCGGGCAGCCCTGCCGTGTGCCGTTGGCGATTTGAAACGGTTTTGATAGAATCCCATTAACCATCACTTGTGCCGAAGGACCTGAATATAGGGCTTTAATCGCTGTTAGAATGGCCCCTGTGAATCCCATCTTTTCCAATGCAGAAAAAGCATATCCCCAATGTACCCTATCGAATGCTTTTTCGGCATCTAGGGAAAGTAGTAGTGACAGAGTTTTATTTTTAGAGGCATGGTGGATAAGGTTTATGAGACGTCTAGTACCACCCGGTGCCTGTCTACCCTTAGTAAACCCTACCTGATCTCCTTTTATTAAATAAGGTAAGCATGGGCAAAAGCCTAGTAGCGATTATTTTAGCGCAGAGTTTTATGTCCATATTAAGACGTGAAATTGGACGAAAGTTAGCAGGGGTATCTGGCTCTTTCCCGGTTTTGGGAAGGTAATGATACTTGCTTTCAAGTTTCAACATATCCTTGGGAAAGCTTCCTTCCTGCATTGAATACATCACATAGGGAGAGTGTTAGTAATTCTTGGAATGGTTTTAAGTATTCTCCAAAAAACCATCCGGGCATGGCGCTTTTTTTGGCTTTAAGTGTTTGATAGCCTTCGCAATTTCTTTAGTGAATTCTGCGTTTAGTTCTGATAGTTGATCTGGTGTGAGAGTAGGTAGATGGATAGAATTTAAGAAGGAGTTTATTGATTCCGACGTTGGTTGGGGAGTTGCTCGGTCTTCTTGGAGATTATATAGACTACGGTAATATTTACAGAATTCATCTGCTATGTCGAATGGATTTGTTAGGCGTTATGACTCCCCTCTCCGTATAATTCTTGCCTTAGTGCGGAGTTCTGATACTCTCTGGGCCATAAGTTTACTTGCTTTATTATATGAGGTGTAGTAAGATTGTTTTAAATTAAACCAGGCTTTGTGGCCGCCTGCCTCCTTGGGTGCTGTGAATGGGGTCTGCACATGCTATCAGGCGGCCGGAGCGCCCCACAGACCCTCTACAATTCTCTATACTTCCTCCTCTGGCGGCATAGTGCCTGACGAAGGCCGTTCTAGGCCGAAAACGTTCGCACTTATATGTTGCCACCTTTACTATGGAAATAAAATACCATAAAGAGCAAAGAAACCTCTTCATTTATTGCTGTGTTTTTTGGACACTGTAAGATTGTTTTAGGGATCTAGTTTGTTTGTCGAAGGATTGTGCTAGATGTTTTTTTAAGAGCAATGCAAGCTTCCAGGAGAAGAGTAAGGTTATGTTGAGTAGGATGCGTTTTATGGGCTCCTTCTAATGAGGCAATAGCCTCTAGCCAACGGTCTAGCTCCCTAGATCTGGACTTTTTAAATCGAGTGGTTTGCTGAATTAGGAGCCCTCTCGTATAAGCCTTGTGAGTGCTCCATAATGTGAAAGGGTTCGAAGTGGAAAATTCCTTCAGATCTGCAGATAATTCATTCTTGATATTGTCTATTGAGAGTATAAAAGGGTTCAATCTCCATATAAAGAAGTTCGCTGGATGAGCGGGTGTACTGACCACTAAAGATATGGGGGCGTGATCTGACCATGTTATATTAAGTATTTTACACGATACTACAGTATATCTGGTAACACCTATTTAGAAAGAATAAACATATCTATTCTTGTACAGATGTGGTGTCTATGTGAATAAAATGTGAAAACCTTTTCAGTTATCGTGAGTGCACCCCCAACCATCGTATAAATCATTTTACTACTTTGCCTAGGTGTAGAAGTGGGTTTGCCACGATATTAAAATCTCTGCACATTATAAGTTTTCCTTTTATCGTAGGAGCAATTTTTTTCATTAAGGAGGTTAGATATGCAATTTGAGAGGAATTAGGCACGTAGATGTTCAATAAGGTAAACAGCGTATTATCGATAGTACAAGTCAACGCAATATATCTCGCCCTGCCGTCCACCATCACTTCCTGCTCCAGAAAAGTTCATGTGTCCAGACTCCAGCTTTCTTTGTTGGAGCATTAGCATAATAGACATGTGGGAAGCTTTATTAGCAAATTTGGGGAGTAATTTTTCATAAAATGAGTTTCCTGGATGCAGATTATATCCGCCTCTAGGCTTCTATCCTCCTCCTTCCACAATAAAGAGCTCTTGTAGGAACTATTCAGACCTTTAGCAATTAACGAAACAAATTTAATTGACATGACTGGTACTAAGATTGCTCTTCAATGAGTGTACTCTATTCCATTGGTATCCTACGAAAGCACAAAATACCTAACCTATGAAAGGCCTTGCTGGAGGTCATCCAGTACGACCAAGGCTTATGTAACTCCTTAACCAAAAACATAATATATATCAGAAACTAGTGTAAGGCCTCTTGCACACTACCGTATGGATTTTTCAATATTGCGGTCCGTTTATCGGATCCTTTTTTCCGTTTTTTGTTTCCGTTTTTCCGTATGGCATATACAGTAATTCCATAATAAAAATTGGGCTGGTCCTAAAATTTTTAATAGATTGTTCAGCAAAAACGGAACAGATACAGAAGACATACAGATGCCTTTCCATATGCTTTCCGTTTTTTTTTGCAGACCCATTGACTTGAATGGAGCCACTGAGCGTGATTTACGGACAAGAATAAGATATGTTCTACATTTAAACGGAACGGAGAAACGGAAATGGAAGGCATACGGAGACACTTCAGTATTTTTTGCAGACCCATTGATGTGAATGGTTCAGTATACTGTCAGTATACTGAACTGAAAAAACTGCCAGTATACGGTCCGCAAAATACTGTCGTGTGCAAGAGGCCTAACACAAATGGAGCAGGTGATGAGACTGCACAAACCCTAGGGAAGGTTTGAAGAAACATAAATCAGTGTCCTGCATTCTAAGGGTCCTTTCACACTAGCGTTTTCAGGATCCGCATAGAGTTCCGTCGTCGGGGCTCTATGCCAGAAGAATACTGATCAGGATTATCCCAATGCATTCTGAATGGAGAGAAATCCGTCCAGGATGCATCAGGATGTCTTCAGTTCAGTCACTGAACGTTTTTAGGACGGGGGATGCATCCGGGTGATGGAGCCTCTACTTTTGCAGTTGATGAAGTCCTTTTTCCAAGGAGGTGATGAGATGTTGTTCTCCATTTTTGGTGATAATTAACTTCGTTGGAAAGCCCCATTTGTACGGAATCTCGTGGTGGTGAAGACTTTTGGTCAGGGGAAAACGTGCTGTTGCGTCTCTGGCCACTGCGTCTGGTAAAGCTTTGGGAGCCTGTGTGCTCTATCAATTATTACATCTTTATCTGTGACATGTGGTAATGCTGTGATCATCAGCTTCTGGATGGTGTCACGGAGTCTGGAATGCCGCAGAATTTTATATTATTACGGTGGTTGCGGTCTTCTAAGTCCGCCATTTTGGGTTTCAAGCTCTCCATTTCTTCTGAGATATAGAGATATATATATATATATATATATATATATAGCTTGTTATGTGCAGAGGAAAATTCCCCCATTTCTGTTTCAATATGATCAATCCGTTCACCCAAGTTGTCTACTGTGTCCGAGATACTTGAGAGCGCGTTTGTGATGTCTTTTTGAATTGACTGCCTCAGCGCTTTCATGGCGTTTATCATGAAGGCTTCTGTGGTGGCACGATTAGTAGTGTTAATAGAGGTCAGTTAATCTTGTGGTACACTAGGGGAACCTTCTGTAAACCCTGACGTAGTAGAAAAAGATAAAGTAGTTTCCCACCTTGCTTATTGCTTGCCCGGACTTGCAGTGGTCGATACAGGAGTAGGTTGAGCCTGTGCTGTTGCCCTCTTTTGCTTCTGCATTTCTAGCTGTGTTAATGGTGGTTCCACAGCACGTTGCACCTTTCATGCCCCTCCATTGGACATTTCCTAGAGGGAGAGTGTGAAGAGGATCTCCTGAGCTGTGCTCCGATTGTGCAGGACAGGAGGCTACTCTGCCAGTTTCAGGGCTGGTGTGCAGGACCTCCGTCCTCACGTGCTGCCGCTTCTCTACCATCTCTGCAGCCGGACTCTCGTCGTCGGGATCCCGGGTGCCATTGTGAAAAACTCGGTGAGGAGCTTCCTTTTCCCCTCGTTTAGGCATCCTAGCAGTGGAGGGTGTCTGTGTGGGCTGTAATGAGCCGTCTATCTCGTGGGCCAACGCTGTTCTGGTCGCTGTAGCAGGATGCCTGATGGGAGCTTCTGAACTATGCGGCCATTAGTCTCCCCGTCCAGGCCACGCCTCATTTAATTTTTTTATTTTAAAGACATCGTACAGGTTTCTGGACATTATGCCGCTGTGGGTAAAAACTGCGTCAGAGAAAAGTATAATGAAGGTTTATCACAGAACACACCAAGGCAATTGTTCTTCCGTTGCTTTCCCTGACAGATTAATGTAACTATTTTCCTATAGGTGGCACTAGAGAGCCAGATTTCTTGCTTCTGGGGGAAATGCATACTTTTTCCCAGGGTTCACCATCCGGAGAGCCAGTACTTTTCAAGATATACACAATTGCCTCAATAATTAACCTAAAATGTATTTAAAAAAGGCACAGAGTCAGTGACTTTTAGGGTCCATTCACACGTCCGTGTGTGTTTTGCGGATCCACAAAACACGGACACCGGCAATGTGCGTTCCGCATTTTGTGCACTGCACATCGCCGGCACTCTCATAGAAAATGCCTTTTCTTGTCCGCAATTGCGGACAAGATAGGACATGTTCTATATTTTTTGGGAACGCGGATCCGCAATTGCGGACCTGGACGGGACATAGTCTGTCCCCATTGATATGAATGGGTCTGCAATTCCGTTCCGCAAAATGCGGAACAGAATTGTGGACGTGTGAATGGAGCCTTAGCCTCATTTCTGGGACAGAGGTCACGGGAGTCATTTCTTATTTAATTTTTCTTTAATGTTGGTTCTGACACAAACGTCAATGCATTAGAAAAAGAAAAAAAAATTATTAACATTGTACACAAAAACATACAAGAGCTCGGCCGAGCGGCTCCTCCTCGGGATTCACATCAGGAAACAGTCTTGTAAACATGGAGATCACTTCTTTCCAGATTTCTTTATTCCTCCACCAGCTTAAGATGACAAAAATAAAATAACATTTTGGTAGAAAAAGACAACGAGATGTTAAAAGGCGTACAAAGCGTTTTTCTGGGGTTGTTAAAGTCCCACTGAGATCGCTATGGGAACAAGGCTGTTTCTGCTACAGACTTTCACACTTGCGTTGTTTGATTCCGGCAACCTGTATGCAAACGCATGTCCTTTTTTCTGACTGATGAGGTCTAAAAATTGCCTGATCAGTCAGTAAAATGCATTGCAATACTGGATCCGTTTATCCGGTGTCATCTGGCAAAATTGACCCGGTATTTATTTTTTTTCACATTTTTAAAGGTCTGCGCATGCGCAGACTGGAATGCCGGATCCGTCAATGTGGTATTTTTTAATGCCAGATCCGGCACTAATGCATTGCAATGGAAGCTAATGCCGGATCCTGCACGCTGTTCCGAATTTTGGATGGGGATAATACCGCAGCATGCGGCGGTATTATCTCAGTCCAAAACGCCGTTCAGTGACTGAACTGAAGACATCCTGATGCATCTTGAATGGATTTCTCTCCATTCAAAATGCAATAGGATATAACTGAAGCTTTTTTCCGGTATTGAGCCCCGAGCGAAGATGGAACTCAATGCCGAAAAAGTTTAACGCTAGTGTGAAAGTAGCCTTATTCCACCTTTAATGTCAGTTTTCAATGTGGCCAGTACAGCAGTAAGTAAAAAAGTCACTCACCTGCTCCCGCTCCTTTTAAACCCCCGACCTG
Source organism: Bufotes viridis (assembly GCA_033119425.1). NCBI lineage: Eukaryota > Metazoa > Chordata > Amphibia > Anura > Bufonidae > Bufotes > Bufotes viridis. Next base: position 16,908,933 of record CM065596.1, on the reverse strand, counting down.
TAAACTTCCAGGCAGGGTCAGGTGCGCTGGAGCCGCCAATCACTGTCCTCAACAGTGACATGTCCACAAATTGCAGGTCACTGCTGGGTCACATGCTGCTTATGGACACAGTACCACTGAATCCAGTGACTGGCTACAGCATCGCACGTGAATCCTGTCCTGATGGGTACAGTCTGGGGACCGGAAGGAGCCAGATTAGACCCTGGGCGCTGGAACGGAGAGCAGGTGAGTACTTACTTTAGAATCAGCACTCAATCTGGCCAAACTGAAATTGACAAACGCTGAAATAACCCCTTAAGCGAGTTTTTTTTTTAATCCTGATGATAGGTCATCAGTATCTGATCTGTGGAGGTCCAACACCTGGGACCCGCACCAATCAGCTGTTTGAGGCAGAGGTGCTCCTGCAGCTTACCATAGGCCTGTGACGTTACATTCATCGCTCACGTAGCCTATGAGCAGTTCGGTTCCATTCCGGTGAATGTAATACCTGGCACAGCCACTGTAAAATACTGAGCTTGGTGGCTGTGAGGAGGCAGGGCCGCTTACCAAAGCACCACGGTCTCCTCAAACAGCTGATCGGCAGGGTCCCCAGGTGTCGGACCCTCACCAATCAGATACTGAGGATAGGTCATCAGTATAAAAAGTAGGAATAGCCCTTTAAATGGGTTCTCCCTTTTGAAGGGTAAACCAGGCAACCCCCGGAATCTATTTCAAAAAAGGAAAGGTCCTGTGCCGAGCTCTATTTACCTAGCTGCAGCAATGATGTCCCGTGATGTCACACGTGACCGCTGCAGGCAATGACTGGACGTATCGGGTGCCCCACTGAGGCCAGTGAATGGCTGCAGCAGTCACGTCGATGGAAAACCAGAGTGGTGACGTGGGATATGTCAAGTGACTACCTTTCTGTCCTTTATTTCAGGTGGATCCCAGCGGTTCAGTTTCTCTTCTGAAACCAGATATCCCCTTTAAAGAGGTTGCATGAAAAAAAAAAAACATCTATCCACAGAATAGGTGATAATGTATGATTTCTGGGAGTCTGACCGCTGATGACCCCCACAGAATGCAAGGGTCCTGCGTCCCCTCTTAGAATGGAGTGTGGAGCTCACGTGCGCATCATTGCTTAATTCTAAGTCTATGGAACTGATGAACATAAGGGTATGGACACAGCGGACATTCTGCACCAAATCCACAAATTACATGCAGATTTTGCTGCAGATTTCACCTTACGCACTGAAATTGGCGGGATCTGAAACATAAATTGACATACTGAGAAATTTTAAGTCCGCTCCGCAGGTCAGTTTACGCTGCAGATTCCTTGTTGCACGTGGACGATATTTCTTTAAATGCCATCCACTATGCCGGTACTGCAAAACATTGCCAATGTACCAGACACAAATCTGCGGCGTACGTACTGTAATAGACAGAGCACAAATGACCACTGCTCCATTTAAATGGGGGTACACTTAGCGGTTGGACCCCCCAGTGATTACACCTCACCTATCCTGCGGATAAATGTTTTTCGTGGGCCGACCCCTTTAAAAAAACAAAAAAAAAAAAAAAAAAACACACCTAGCTGCAACGTTTGTGAGAAAAGCTGATAGATAGAGTAGAGGATATGCCGTATAGTCACAGCAGGACTCCCTGTAGACAAGAGCACCCCTGGGGTGCACTGTAGGAGACTGCAGGAGCCAAAAACAAACAGACCCCACTAGTGGAGACGAGGGACCAGTCCCGTCATTGTGTTGCTACATACAGGACGCACATGACGACATTGTGGACTTACTTAAAGGGCCCTTCTGGGAGGCTTTGCCTTTCATTTCGTCCAGTTTCTTCTGCTCTTCCTTCTGCTTTTGCTTGAATGCAAGATCTTCCTGAAATAAGGAACACAGTTGACCACAAGTCCCGCGGGGGCTTCCCAGCAGCATAGAGAGAAAGCTCACAGTAATAGAAAACGTTTCGCAATTTTCTCACATATTTTCCGTATATTCCTCACCAATGAGAAGCTTTCTGGATGAAGTACAAAACCATTGTTGTTTCCATTCACTGACAACAAGCGGAGATGATGGTGAATTTGCTAAACCTTTACTTTTTACGCTCAACAAGCTTTATGTATGTACATAACGGTAAACAATATGAAGATCACATGGAGTCTATAGAATCCTCTAGCACGGGAGCGGAGCTGCTTTGGTCAGCACTTCTGTTTTCGCATGCACTTTTCCGTATTATAGAACCTATAGACCCGGGTTCCTGCTGAGCGCGGCAGATTTCCGACTACTCAACAGAAGCATTTTTTGTTAATGGGAAGTTTCCCCAGTGAACATAGAGGGGAATCCCATTTAGGCCTCACGCATGTGACCGTAGTTTTGGTCTATATCCGGCCCACATTTTTTGCGGATTGGACGCGGACCTATTTACTTCAACAGGGCCGCAAAAGATGCAGTCGGTACACCGTGTGATGTCCGTATCCGAATTTCCATTCCACGGCCCCACAAAAAAAAAAAATATAGAGCATGTCCTATTCTTATCCATTTTGCAGACAAGAATAGACATTTGTAACATAGTGCAGGGTGCACACGGCTGGTGTCTGCGTTTTGCGGATCTGCAAAAAAGATATAGCTGTGTGCATGAGTCCTTAGCTTGCTCAACTGTTTCTCTAACCCCCAGAGACTTAAAGGGAATCTTTTAGCTCCGAAACACCCCCCAAACTAGAGTAAGAGGCGAATAGTGTAAGTGACGCTGGGTTCAGTTATGCCATTTCTATCTTCATACTCACTTGCATCCCGACACTGCTCCGACAATCCAGCAGTAACAAGCACTGGGGCGACTCCTCGCTGAGTCCCCTCCATGATGGGTATGAGTTCGGCAGTCCTCTCAATTACAACTGGACTCGGCATCACTTAGGCTAAATGCATCCCTGCGGCGTGATGGAATTCTCCAGATCCGGCACTATCGGAATTCCCGCTGACCCCATTAAAGGGGTTTGTCCGGGTTCAGGGCTGAGCCCGGATATCGCCTCTTCTGTATTCACGTAGTATGTATGAGAGGGGCATCAGAGCATTTCTTTGCCCCGATACTCCCGTTTGCCTCGATGCATGCTAGGCACAAATGGGCGGTCTGTAGCACTGCCCTAGGCTGTTTAAGAGGCGGAGCACTAGTGGACACAAACCACTGCACGCTTACCCTACAATATATATTGTTTACTTTAGCTTGGGGGGTTCGGAGATGACAGATTCCCTTTTAAGAGGTTGTCCCAAGATATAAACGTGTCCTTTATCCACGGGATAGGTGAAAAGCGTCAGTGGGCGTCTGACCTCGAGAATGGATGTCCTGTATCCCCCCCCATATGAAAGGGGCAGCAGTCTTCGTACTGTCGTTCCATTCACCTCTATGGGACTGCTGGACATGACAGTTGTTCTCAGCTATCTTCAGCCGTCCCATAGAGAATAATGGAGTGTCAGTGCAAATGCTCGACCGATGCTCCATTCATACAACGGACATGGGACCTCTGTCCCTGTGATTAGTGGGATCCCAGCCTTCAGACCTTCCTTAACCTAAACAGATAATTGAAAGTTTTCGGGTCAACACCTTTAAAGAGCAAATAAACAGTGTAAAGGGAGGGGACTCAGGACACCCATCCATGATCCAAAATGGACGAATTTGTCCTGCAGTGGCCTATGGCGGATCCGGCATTACACCCAATGCAAGTCAATGGAGACGGATCCGTTTTCTCTGACACAATAGAAAACGGATCCGTGCCCTATTGCCTTCTAATGGAGTTCATGACTGATGCGTCTTGGCTATGTCACAGATAATACAACCGGATGCGTTCATAACGGATGCAGATGGTTGTATTATCAGTAACGGAAGCGTGTTTGCTGAACCCTGCTGGATCCAGTAAAAACGCAAGTGTGAAAGTAGCCTTAAAGGGAGACTTCAATTTTTGCAAAATAATTAGCAGCTGAATCTCATCTGACACTCTGGTTACTATGTATATACACTGCTTAGCAACCAATGCATTATATATAGGGTTGTCAGGCAGAGCATTCATAGCAACCAGACCAGTCAGACTCAGGTCTTCTACTCCAGCGATCAGCAACCTCCGGCACTCCAGCTGTTGTGAAACTACAACTCCCAGAATCCTCCTTACAGTTCAATGGGGGTTACAATAACAAACAAGAAAGTGTGCATGCTGGGAGTTGTAGCTCCTCAGCAGCTGGAGTGCCGGAGGTTGCTGATCCCTGTTCTACTCCAGCGTACAGAGGAGACTAAAAGGGAGTGTGGGGGTCCGAACCAGGGCTGTGGAGTCGGTAGATAAATTGTCCGACTCCGACGATTTTGAAACTTCCGACTCCGACTCCGACTCCTCGACTCCGACTCCTCTGTATTTAATATGCAAATACGAAGCTGTTCCACCAAGTTCTTCTAATCTCCTCTAGCACAGAGAGGTAGTTGAGCAGAAGCTGCTGCCTTCTCCTTTGTGTGCTGATCTTCTGCTGAAGATAGAGCAGTGGGAGGATCCAGGAAGGGGCAGGGGAAGGGGCATTTATTTTAAAACATGATTTTCCTAGTAGAATCCCATAGTCGTGTTTAAAATTTAAGCTAACAATCTGAGTTTACATGTTTTATAGCCTTAGCTGTCTCCAGTCCTTAATCAGTTATCAGTGAGAGGCTAGGATAACCATGGGTTCCCTGTAACAGCAGACCACAAGACAATGGAAAGTGGAAGTATTGCCGCTCCTTAAAGGGACACTGACTGGCTGATTTTCCAGCTAAAGATATATATATATACTGGTATTCATCAGAGAATTAGGAATAAAACTATACTAATGTTACCCCCAGTTAAGCTGTACTTGTGTTTAAGAAACATTTTAATCTGTATGCAAATTCACTATCTTTGCGCCCAATGGGGCAGCGTCTCCTGCGGCTTTGTGCCCAGCCGCACCCAGTACAGCTTCCCAGCGCTGTTCCCCTCGTTATTATTCACTGCACTGGCCTTTTTTTCAGGCTAGCCGAACGCTGAATTCCTGCGCAGGCGCATGTGTAGAGTGCTGGCAGCAGCCTCGTCTGGCTATGCTGAGGCTGTGCCAGCTTTCTCTCTTCCTACTCGCTACCTAGTCCTGTCTAGTGCTACCAGTACTCTACATGTGCGCCTGCCCCTTGGGCACAAAGGTAGAGAATTTGCATATTGATTAAAACGTTTTTAAACACAAGTAAACCTCAACTGGGGGTAACAGTCATCTAGTTGTATGCCTAATCCTCTGATGAATACCAGCAGATATATCTTTAGCCGGTAAATCAGCCTGTCAGTGTCCCTTTAACTGCATAGTAAAGCATATGAAAAGCATGCTTCTTCACGGTCACTTAACGTCTTTGTTTAGCGGTAACGTGACGCACTGCATGCATTGGCCTTTATTCTTACAGTAGAGAAGTAATTAATTATAACTTTATCTGAATTGGGACATTTAAACTTGCTTTTTTTTATTCCAATTTTTTTATTCCAATTTAAATCTAGTAGAGTCGGAGTCGAGTCGGTCCATTTTTGCCGACTCCGACTCCAGGTACCCAAAATTGCCTCCGACTCCGACTCCTCGACTCCGACTCCACAGCCCTGGTCCGAACACTGTGGTCCCTCTCGTCAAAGGGGAGGGGGGGGGGGTTGTTGCTCCATTTGAATGGGGAGGCGGACAAGCATGTGCGGGTGCAAGCGCTTGGCTATTTCCGGACACGTACGCGTCAACACTGCTTTATTCAAACAGGGTGCACCGGACATCAGGCGGGGACCCCACCAGTCAGGCACAGGCCCTTTAAGGGTACACAAGTATAGGTGGGACCCCTCTGTACATGGCACCCTCTGCCAGCCACCAGGGTGGAAGGTACTTACTTCATCCAAGTCTTTGCCTGACTTCTTGGGCTGCTTTAAGGGCTTCTTCTTCCCACCTGGAAAACAGAAGACTTATCACCACCTAAAGGGAGGCGGTGCCCGTCCATAACCGGGTACAGGTCACCGATGCCAGCCGTGCACATAGAACAGAATCTACCAATCAGAGTCCAGCTTTCATCTTGCACCCTATAAACAGTGATCTGATTGGCTGCTCTGGACGGATTACTTGAAACCAAAATTATTTACTAGGATAAGGGCCCCTTTCTGACAACCAGGAGCCTCATTATGTGTTGTCAGCCTCTGCTGGGACTTGTAGTGCCATATCACACCTCTAGTTCATTTCGCCTACAGATATTAAGGGTTAACTATGACATATATAATAAAGCAGGGACACTAGGAACTGGCCAGTGATAACCGCCCGTAACCACGGGCAACTCCCGACCAGGATGGCACCAGATCCCGCCGCCCCCAGTTTGAATCACCAACCTTCTCTTCCAGACATCTCTGCGGCTACTGGGAGAAGAGGACCCCGAACTACACCGGAAGAGGTATCTCACGTACTGCCTGTACCATAAGCCCTTCCGGTCTAGCTCGCAAATACGCTACAAAAAAGGACGCTGATCTGCGGCGGATGTAGCTGTCTAAAGCACTGCCTGAAGTGAAAACCTTACGTCTAAAACTTGTGAAAACTTATTAAAAACGATAGCACCTTGACATATTTTAGGTAAAGAAAGGGAACTTTCGCGGACTTTATTGGTTATATTGTGTCATGCGCTTTTTGAGATTAGAGTTGCAGCCATCTTGGTACACCCTTGTTAGTCCTTGGAAGGATGATCGCCGCCATCTTGCTACTCTTGTTAGCGTCCATAATGTACTATGACAGCGGATGCATGGCGGCGGCCATCTTGGTCCTCTCAATGTTAGCAGGAAGACTTGAAGTCTATGCAGAGCGTTGTCACCTCTGTGTCATCTGTAGGGGGATCCTTTTGGCTTAGGAAGGAGAAGGATGTATGAGAAGACATAACGAGTCAGGTAAAAAGAAAACTAGAAAGGTTGCTTTTCTGTCATGCAGGCATCAATGACATGAATGAATGCAGACCTAGGACCTTGCTTGTCACCACGTACTGTTGTCTAGATATGTTTGTGGGTGCAGCAGAGTTGAGTTTGTAATTGCTTTGGTGTGAGCGCTAAGCTGTTAATCAATTTCAGCTCTGCTACATCTGCGTTCATTGTATTATTATTCATATACCTTATTTTATACCAGGGGTTTATATATACATTTTATGGCAGGGTCAGGTGTCTAGCACAACGGACGTCACTGACATTCGCCCCATAAACCGTGTTTCCCCTGGTCGATTTTTAGCTCTGCTCCAATAAGTGGCGGACTTTATCACCGTGCAAAGCACGCTTCTTGGACCCCCTCTGATCACTGGAATGGGGGTCCTGAGTCCTCTCATCTTGCGTGCTCGCTGCCACTTCCTTCAGTGTGTATTAGTTGGTGCAGTGCCCAGGTGGGGAAGGCACAGTGTAACTAGGACTCGGGGCCCCTTGAGGGTCACACCTGGTGGTCCTGAAGATGCCACATTATCGGAGATTTCCATGATGGCGTCTCCTTTGAGGCTTCACATTCACAAATGATGCGGTCTCCTTTTATTTTTCTCGCAGGTCTCGTGTCCGTCCACAGCAGCGCCCCGCTATGAAACATCTCTGTGGCTTACAAGTTGGCATTGGTGCCATGAAGCCTCCTCGCCCTCTATCTTTTCCGCCAACTCAAAGAATCAAATTGCTGAGTATCAGGGCGCTGTGCTCCCCTGCATCCAAGCCTCCAGACCTCCGACCCCCTCCCGAGGCCTCTGTGGTCACCCCCTTACAGAAATGGGTGGAAACCGGTAAAACTCTGGGTAGGAATTCCATGGACAAAGCATCTGCCACGGCCATGTACTGGTGGGCCCGATACGAGGAGTTTGTAGGACTTGTAGAAGTTAGAGACGCCCAAGGGAAGGTGGCTGAGGTAAGACCAGAGGGTGCAGAGCAATTGGGGACATCCTGCTGCCTTTTTACGGCTAGTTCTACTCCATTCACATCCAAAGCTGCTTTCGGAATTCTTCTGGTTGCCCTTGGAAACAGACAGCCACCCTGCTGTCAGACATGTTGGGCGCTACGGTCTTCTGAGCTCCCGCCATGCGCTGCTCTGTGGTATCGGGAAGCCAGCGGAATTCTGAATTCAGCTTTAGATGTACCGTAATTCATGATCAGTACAAGGTAAGTAAAGAAAATATGCACTTAAAGGGGTATTCTGCTTATAACAAGTTTTACCCTATCCACAGTGAGGGTCCTACCGATTCCGAGAACGTGAGCCCCGTAACCTGTCGAGACCCCCTGAAACGGATGGAGCGGCTGGTCGAAAAAAAGTGCACCGCATTTCTATGGCTGAGCACTCTACTCGTCTGTCTCCAGTGCCCTCGTAGAAATGAATGGCTCTGCGGCGCGCTCTTCCAGCCAGCCTCCATCTATTTCACGGTGGCTTTACAGGGTACGGGGGCCCCAGTTCTCGTGATCAGTGGGAATCCCATCAGTAGGACCCCGACCGATCTGATTATTCCCTTTCCTGTGGATAACTGGAATAACCCCTTAGTGACCAAGCCTGTTTGGGCCTTTATGACCAAGCGTCTTTCTTCCTTTTTTCATCGTCGCGTTCCAAGAGCTATAACTTTTTTATTTTTCTGTCTATCTAGCTTTACAAGGGCTTCTTTTTACAGGACAAGTTGCAGTTTTTAATGTCTCCATTTTGGGGTACACATAACTTTCTGATTCACTTTTATTAACTCTTGGAAAAAAAAAAGCAATACTGCCACTTCGTTTTTACGTTCTAAATTTTACGGCATTAATTTTTCAGTATAAATAACATAATATCTTTATTCTTTGGGTCAGTACGATTATAGCGATACAAAATACATATAGTTTTTTTTTACGTTTTACTACTTTTTTTGCAATAAAAACCCCTTTTTTTAAAAACAAAAAAATGATTTTGCATTGCCGCTTCCCAAGACCCATAACTTTTTTATTTTTTATTCTATGGAGTTGTGGGAGGGCTTGATTTTTGCGGGACGACTTGTATTTTTCATTGGTATCATTTTGGAGTAAATGCCGCTTTTTGATCGCTTGTTATTACGTTTTTTTTTCGGGTGGCAACTAACAATAATTTAGCAATTTTGTCTTTTTTTTTTTTTTTTTTTAAGGCGTTCACCGTAGGCGATAATTTATGTGATATTTATGTAGTCCGGGTCATTACAGACACGGCAATACCAAACATATGGGGAGATTTTTTTTCGCAATTTTTTTTCATTGAAAAGCGTATTTTCAATGTAAAAAAAAGCGTATTTTTTATTTTATGGAATTTTTTTATTTAATAAATGTTGTTGTTTTTTTCGGGGACTATAACAAACAGTATTTTGATTGCTTTTAAAATACAATGCATTATCTCTATAATGCACTGTATTTTAAGAGCAATGCTATCTTAACATTGACCAGCAGGCTGCGCCAGAGAGGCACAGCCTGCTGGATCTACTACAGGAAGGACTGGGCCTAATGATCTGAAGCCAGGCAAAGCTTCACAACACATCAGCACCCCGCGATCCCATTTGCCGGGTGCTGATGGGTGACAGAGGGAGTCCGCTACCTCTGTCACCGCTTTACATGCAGCGGGCGCCATTGCGCCCGGCATGTAAAGCGTTAAACAGCCCAGATCGGCACTCCTGCCGGTCCGGGCCGTTAGAGCAGGGAGACCCGTGCAGCGCTTAGACTGGGCGTATGGGTGGTCACTAAGGGGTTAAATGGAGCTGAGCTGCAGTACCAGACACAACCCATAGACTGATGGTTGCGCTGTATAGATGTAAAAAGGTGTTTTCCCTTACATGGGACCATACCTTATTAGCCAGAGAGCCACTTCAAAGAGCACATCTTACTCTGGAAGACAGCACAGCCATGGATTTTTGCCCCTTGACCCCTGTGGGTTTAATGTGTTGTGTACCTATGGGTTCCACTAATATAGCTGCTGATCAGTGGGGGCTCAAGTGTCCAGAGCCCCAGAATTTAGCGGCCCTGTAGTGAGGTTGGGTCTCTGCGCCTTTTTGCAAACAAACCTATAAACTAAACAGATGAAAGGGAGTTTGATTGCAGGATCAGACTACACGGGATTTGTTTGTAGTCTGTTACCATGGCGACACAGGACTGCACCCAAGCTGTATGCACACAAGACTATTTGCAAAGTTGACTGCATTGCCGATGCTTCGTAGCACTATAAACATCGTAAGGATCATGTCCGTTTTCTCCAGGCAGAGAAGGACTTCATGGTGGCTCGCGGGATTGTGCGCGAGGCTCGCGAAAACGTGGAATCCCAGCAGCTGAAGCTGAAGGAAGTGCGGGATCGCCTGGACAGAGTGTCTCGAGACGACGTCCAGTATTTGGAGCTCGCCACTCTGGAGCATAAACTTCTGCAGGTAAACGGCGTCCTATATGTGAGAAAGGAATGGAGATGGATGGTTACGGATGTATAGTAGAAGCAGCAGAGCAGCACAGAGTATTTCAGGAGGCCTGCCTGCACATGTAATTATGTTAGTGTCAGATCCTGGAGTGCGTAGTGGAAGGAAATTGACCTGTCGGGATTGATATTAAAGGGGTTGTCCAGGATTTGTATATTGATGGGCTATCCCCAGGATGGGTCATCAATATCTGATTGTTGGGGGTCCGATGCCCAGGACCCCGCCGATCAGCTGTTTGAAGAGGCCGTGGCGCTTGGTGAGCACAGCGCCGTACATAGCATAGTGGCCGTGCTTGGTATTCTAGCTCAGCCCCATTGAACAGGCCTGAGCTGCGCCTAGGCCATGTGACTGATGTACGGTGACGTCACTGGCCGATCGACGGAGGGTGTCGGGGGTCGGACCCCCCCACAGATCAAATACTGATGATCATCCTGAGGATGGGCTATCAATATAAAAATCCCAGCCAACCCCTTTTAAGGACAGATCTATTGTGTGACAAGGGCCATATGATGTAAGGAGGGGAATGGAGACAAGTGGGGGGTCACAGATCCATAGTGGCACAGAGTATTTCAGGAGGTGAACACACTGGACAGCTGCCTGGGCCGGCGACGTGTCATGATGTAAGGAGGAACAGATGCTGGAAAAAGCAGAGTACCCAGCAGCACAGAGTATTTCAGAAGATGAGTGGGGGTCATGTAATTATGTTGGTGAGGATATGTTTAGTGTCATAATTAAAGGAGGAGAACAACGGCTTTTTATTCAGTTTTTTTTTCGGTGGCAACTAAGAATAAATTTGCAATTCTGCCATATATTTTTTACGGTGTCCATTGTAGGGGATAAGGGCTCATGCACACAACCGTATGTATTTTGCAGTCCGCAAAAAACGGATCCGCAAAAATTACGGATGATGTCCGTGTGCATTCAGTATTTTGCGGAATGGAACAGCTGGCCCCTAATAGAACAGTCCTATCCTTGTCCGTAATGCGGAACGGAAATGCGGACATACGTAAACGGAATGCACAGTAACTTCCATTATTTTTTTGCGGACCCATTGAAATTAACGGTTCCGCATACGTTCGTGTGCATGAGGCCTAATTCACATGATATTTGTATAGTGCGGGTCGTCTCGGACGCAGCGATACCAAACATGTGGGGGAGATTTTATTTTTACAGTTTATTTTTAATTGTCACCACTTGCATGCGGTGGGCGCCATTTCCCGCAGCATGTAAGGGGTTAGAGCAGGAGCGTGGCTCTCATGTCAGAGCCAAACCGCCGCTCTCCGCTGCATAGGGGACCCGTGCAGCTCTTAGGCAGGGTTCACACCTGCGCGTCCCGCTTCGCGCGTACGACGCTCTATCTTTACTTTTATTTTCGCATTGTGAAAATGAAAGTAAAAATCGTGCATTGTGCGCGCACTTGCGCTATATATCCCTATGTGGGACGTGCGACAATACTTTGGGCGTAGGGCGTTTTACAGCGCATTCGTACGCGCTGTAAAACGCTCAGGTGAGACCCATGCCCATAGGGAAACATGGGTTTTCGTCTGTTGAGCGTTTTACAGCGCGTAGGAACGCGCTGTAAAACGCTCAAGTCTGAACCCAGCCTTAAACAGGGCCGCCTTAAAAAGATTCCGTTGAAGCTGCATGGATTCTACAACTTTATTTAAACATTCGTTGCGTTCACATAATCAGAGCCTGGGAACCGCGTTACATTGTGCACCCCCCAAACTCCATCAAAGACATTTTATTACTAGCCGACATGTGCTTTCAATCTTTTTAAGATACTTTGTGATTTTTTGTTTTCTTTAAAATGTTTTATTTATAGAAGAAAAATTTCCTCTTATTGAAAAAAAATGGATCTGTAATTAACCTTTTCATGACGCTTGTCTAGAAGATATCACATAACTGCATCCCATGCGACCAGCTGGCCATGAGCACTGCTTCTTACCCATGAGGGTGCGGTGTAACCCGGCTTCCAGAGCCTCTCTGCCGTGGTATAGAGCATGGGTCTCCAACTGTTTTGGAACTACAACTCTCAGTGTGTTGTTCAGTGGGCTGCAGCCTGTGGGTGAAGTTAGAAGTATGGCGCCACCTGGTGTTCACAGCCCCATCTGCTGAGCTGAGTGCTGGTGGACGCACGTGCTCAGACCCCCTCTCCACAGGCAGGTCTCTGCATAGTGGTCCTCTATTCACTGCAGGGCAGCCCATAGAAATAGCTTTCTCCCCTGCTTGTCTGCAAGGTGCCGAGCCTCTGCAATAGCAAGGCAGTATTGCTCAGAAGACTCCTTCTACATGGAAAGTAAGAAGGAACTATATTTTCAGCTGCCAGAAGGAGGAGGAGAGCCCACTCTGGACAAAATTGCTCTCCTTCCCTCTCTGGCAGCCAAAACATAAAGCTTTCTCCCTGCTTGTCTGCAAGGAGCTGAGCCTCTGCAGTGGCATGGCAGTATAGCTTAGAAGGGACTACATTCTCAGATTCTAGAGGGGGAAGGAGATTGATTTTGTTCAGAGCCTACCCCTAGCAGTGTCAAAAAGGACACATGGAAGCTAAAAAATGATGAAAAGGTATTTTTTATGCAAATACCTATTACCAGTTATTCAGGATTTGCATGAAAAATGGTTCATGGAATAACCCCTTTAATCTGGCGGCCTAAACCAAATAGTCTGATGATCTGTTAATTCCAGCGCAATTTCATTTGGGATTTCATGTTTTGCTTTTCCATCATCCTTTAATAATACATACATTTTTCATGATGTGTTGTGAGGATCCACCAACGGTCGGATAATTGACTCTGACTGTGTATACAAGCTTAGCTAGGACATTGGCGTTCCTTACATACTTAATACGGTTAAAAAAAAAGACATAAACGCATCAGATTCAACCAAGGGATGGGTTCCTTAAAGGGGTTCTCCAGGAATAAAAAAAATGAAAATACTTAAATATTATTTTATAATAAATATATTCACAAATACCTTTCATTACTTAGAAAGGCTTGTTTTGTCTAGGGAGCAATCGTTAGGAGAAATAAAATGGCCGCCGTCCTATCAGTACACACAAAACCCATCCTAATAACACAGCAGGACAAGTTACTTCACCACAATGAGCCATAGAGCTGCCTCATCCTCCTCTCTGCTCTGCTTGTCAGGAATCATGATCCCGAATACAGGTGAATCTCTGTGGGAATGGAGATGATGAGGAGACATGAAAGGAGGCTGAGGTGTATGGCTAATGAGCAGCAGCACTTGTACAGTCTCCATTACTACAGTCTGTTCTGTCCGTCCTCTGTGTACTTTGTCTCCTCATGAACAAAATTCACCAGAGATTCAGCTTAAGTTCTTATCATCTGTATTCAGGATCATAATCCCTAACAAGTAGAGCAGAGAGGAGGATGAGGCAGCTCTTTACCTCAGTGTTGTGAAGTAACTTGTCCTCCTGTGTGGTTAGGACAGGTTTTGTGTGTACTGATAGGACGGCAGCCATTTTGTTTCCCCTGATGATTGCTCCCCAGACAAAACGAGCCATTATAAATAATGAAAGGTATTTGACAATATATTTATGATAAAGTAATATTTAAGTATTTTCATTTTCTTAAATCCCGGAGAACCCCTTTAAAGTGATTAGTCCTGTATAGAGACTTACTGGCAATGCTTCCCCGAAACAGCTGTCTACAGATGGATATTTGGCTTGGCTATTTTCCCTCTCCATGTTCCAAGGCTTGTTATAAAATATGATTTCGACTCATTTAGGCTACTTCTACAAGGTGGCGCTAGCGAGATGGTTCTTTTTCCTTCGGAAATACCTCTTTGCATAGTGTGTATAATAAATATATATTTAGTTTTAAAGGGGAAGTACAAAATTTGATTGCTTTCTTCCGGAAACAACGCCGCACCTGTCCATGGCTTGCATCCGGTACTACAGATCTTCTCCATCGAAATGAATGAGGCTGTGCTGCAGTACCACACACCACCTGCGCAGTGCTGGGGGGCCGGTTATGTACGATATAGGCCTCATGCACACGACCGTTTTTTTATGCTGTCCGCAAAAAGGGGTTCCGTTGTTCAGTGATCCGTGTCCGTTTTTGCCTTCCGTTGTGTTTCCGTGTGTCTTCCGTTTTTTTTAGCGGACATGACCCAAAAGATTTTACCAAAAGACAGGCTGACAATGTTTCCCAAGTGCCTGCCAAGGGATCCGCAAAAAAAACGGACACGGAACGCGGATGACACACGGATGGCCATCCGCATTTTTCACGGACCCATTGACTTGAATGGGTCCGTGAACCATTTTTCACGGACAAGAATAGGACAGGTTATATTTTTTTGACGGACTGGAATCACGGACCACGGACGCGGAGGACAAACGGTGCATTTGCCGAGGTTTCCACGGACCCATTGAAAACCAATGGGTCCGCAGAAAATCACGAAAAACGGAGCAACGGACACGGAATCAAACAACGGTCGTGTGCATGAGGCCATAGGTCAAGTTTTATAATCCTGCGCACCATGTATGACGACGTGCCCAACAGACTGACCTTGTGCTAACTAATTCTACTGATAAGCCCAATGCTGCCAGTTCTAATTAGCGAAATATTGATTGCCGTAGTTTTGGATCAGATTGTGCGATTTCTAAGACTGATTTCGGATTATTTCCCCGGGACATTCATCTTCCCTGTTTCCTGTGACTGTTTCCTCTTCTCAATGACTCACTAAATCAGATTCTGCCCGTCCAGACCATCACTAATCCAATTCAGCGGACTGGTGTAGAACATGTGTTGTGGATTAGTGAAGACCTAACGCCATAAAGCACGGGCGGAGGTTAACCCCTCGAGGACCGGCGCAAGTTACATTACATACTTTATTATCTGTGTGATGTGGGTCCTGATCCTGAAATGATTTAGATTTGTAATTTTTATTTTTTTCCTTATTAGATGTACTCTCTATTGGAAATGGGAGAAACAAAAAGCACGTCGTCATGTAGAGGAGGTGACACTTTATACCCCGTCTTTTGCGGTGAAGCTGCGTGATCATGTCGGTGATCACCTCAATATATACCATGTTCAAACCGTAGATCTCAAAAGGGGTTCTCCACTCAGGACTACTTCCTTGACATTAGACTGATCACCAGCGATCAGCTGTAGTCCGTGGGTAAATCCAACATTGTGTTTCCCTGCAGCGCCTCCGCAGGGGGAATTAGGCATTACACAGTGTCCATTCATATCCATGGGATGCCTGTGTAATACAGGACAGAGTGAGTGATGCCCTTTGTAGCTGTTTTCCAGTCTGGTCAATAGAAGAAAACCCTGGACAGAGGACCCCCCCTGTATTATCTCAGGATTGGGTGTACGACAAAGATCTTTTTACTGATTACATATTCCCTGGATAGATCATCCATATCTGATCCTGATCAGTGGGGGCCCGACATCCGGGACCCCCACCAATCATCTGTTTGAGAAGGCAGCGGTGCTCGCAGTAGCGCTGTGGCCTTCTCTCAGCTCACCAAGCACAGCGCTGTCCATTGTATAGCGGAAGTGCTTGGTTTCCCGCTCAGCCCCATTAACTTCCATGCGACTGAGGTGCACCTGGGCCATGTGCCTGATCAACATGACGTCGCTGGCCTAGGAAAAGCTGAGAGAAGGCCGCACCGCTACTGTGAGCACCACTGCCTTCTCAAACAGATGATTGGCGGGGGTCCCGGGTGTCAGACCCCGCACTGATCAGATACCAAAATTTTGATTTGATTTCGATACCATAAAAAAGTATTGCGATACTCGATACCATTCAATACCACACGTAAAAAATAAAACACCAAAAAAGAAGCGTGCATTTCGCATTTTATGGAATGTCCGGCCCATAATCGAACAGTCCGATCCTATTTTTTTGGGGGGACAAAGTGACAAAAAAATGGCGAATCAGTGTTCACCACATAGGAGATATTTTTCTTATATTTTAATAGTTCGCACTTTTTTGGGTCTGGCGATATGTAATGTTTATTTATTTATTGTTTATATATTTCATATGTAAAATTGGGAAGGGTGGTGATTTAAACTTAATATTTTGGTGTTTTTTTTTTTTGTTTTTTTTTTAGAGCTCTATTAGGATGAATAGGACTTCACACTCTCCCTGCTGCCCTGTGCATAGTGCACACAGCAGCAGGGAGATTACCATGGCAGCCAGGGCTTCAGCAGCGTCCTGGCTGCCATGATAACCGATATGGAGCCCCAGGATTACACTGCTGGGGTTCCGATCAGAAGCTGCCACTGCCACCAATGAGGAGGAGGAGGGGAGGGGACCCTGTGGCCACTGCCACCAATGAGGAGGAGGAGGGGAGGGGACCCTGTGGCCACTGCCACCAATGAATATAATACTGGGGGGGGGGGCGCACCATTGTTTTTAGTACTGGGGGAAGGGGGGGCGCACTGCACCACCAATGCAGATGAGTAACCTTTTTGACAGGGCGCTGTGATCCGCGGCAGTTAACCCCTCCTCCGCCTCTCTCTCTCTTCTTATTGGCAGCAGCGGTACAGGGATGGGGGAGGGAGACAGGGAGAGACTCCTTCTTGTGCTGCTGATGAGAACATGGAGCGCGCTGAGAGCGGCGCGCGCCATGTTTTCTGATACTAGGCTGCGCAGTATCTCTACTGCACAGCCTAGTATCGGTAAATGTCCAATCCCGGTATCAAATCGATACCGGCACAAAAGTATCGATTGGGTATTGATGATTTGATACCCGCTACAACCCTAATTCAGAAGATAGGTCATCACTAAAAAGATTTTGGAAAACCTCTTTTACTGGACCACCCAGTTAATTTCATTAATATCACTATTGTGCCCTATAATTTTTTTGGCTTTTGGCATATGAGCTGACCATCTATATCTGTCTGTAATGGACTCGGCCTGAGTACTCTGTTCCTAATGGTCTTCTGTGTCTTCCTCCGATCTGGGGTCTCGGGATACAGCAGACATCTGTAAGTGGCCCAGGATAATGCTCACAAGGGAGAGCCCTGATAGTCATTTTTTCCTATTCATCCATACACATGTGAGACGTCTGGTAGGTCATGACCGGATAGCCATTTATACACTGCAGCCAATCTGAAGGAGCAGAATTGCAGTGTAAAGCATGGGGAGAGATCAGCAGAGTGAGGCTGTGATAAGTATAATCTGACTATTGAAATTTACCATCATTTTTTATTTCCCCCTCAGGAAGAAAAAAGATTAAGAACTTCATATGTCAACGCCGAGGAGTCGGAAAGAGAGAAGTTCGCTCTTTTCTCCGCCTCCGTGAGGGAGAGTCACGAAAAAGAGAGGACCCGAGCCGAGCGGACTAAAAACTGGTCAGTCATTGGCTCCGTACTGGGGGCCCTCATCGGGGTCATGGGATCAACTTATATTAACCGCGTCCGGCTCCAGGAGTTGAAGAATTTGCTCCTGGAAGCCCAGAAGGGACCAATCAGCTTACAGGAGGCGATCCACCAGCACGCGTCCGTGCATCAATCCCAGCAAAAGGATTTGGGAGACCTCATTGTAGCATTAAGAAACACGGTACCTGCTAGCCTGCCGCCATCTCAAGACCCTCAGAGTGCCAACATGGGGTCTTCGGCAGTAGTTCAGGTGTTATCGGCCATTAAGGAGCACATGGCCTATACTAAAGAAACAGGGAAAAGCTTGGAAGGTTTGCAGCAGATCTATGGAGACCTGGAGAAGAGCCTTGGTAAGGTGGCAACTGAGATGAAGAATGGGAAGTCCAAGGTTTCCTCGAAGACCGCAGAAGGGTCTGTCCTCGGCCCTGGTGGCGGAGGGCAGGGAGGTTCCTTCCAGGACGTTATACTTGAATTATCTGAGGCCGAGCAGAGGCTGGGCTCCCAGATCAATAGGAATTCCCTGTACAGCACGGCGCTGACATGTACTGCACTCGCTATAGCATTCCCAGTATTGTACGTTTTACTTAAAGGAAATTAAATCGCCAAGAATAAAATAATCCTACAAGGAGCAATGATTTTACACAAGGTTGTGGCTTCTTTATTGTACGGACTCACATTTTCTGGGAGTTCACATCAGAAGACATCAACAGTAAATGGTCAAATCGGGCTTTTCTAGGAAAAAATGAGGACAAGCGGCTAGCTGTCAAGCTAGTGCCGCTTATCTCATGGGGGGAACAAGGTCAGTCAGATCTTTTTTTTTTTTCTCCCGATAACACGGAATTATTAGATAAGTTGATGCCACCGCGAAAATCTGATGTCTGTGTTCAGATGTGATAGTAAATGACCAGGAGTCTGCGAGGCTCTCTAAGGCCCCTTTCACACGGGCGAGTTTTCCGCGCGGGTGCAATGCGTGAGGAGGATGCATTGCACCCGCACTGAATCCGGACCCATTCATTTCTATGGGGCTGTGCACATGAGCGGTGATTTTCACGCATCACTTCTGCGTTGCGTGAAAATCGCAGCATGCTCTATTTAGTGCGTTTTTCACGCAACGCAGGCCCCATAGAAGTGAATGCGAGCAAGTACGGATGCGTTGCGATTTTCCCGCATGGTTGCTTAGCAACGGGACCCGATCTTTATTATTTTCCCTCATAACATGGTTGTAAGGGAAAATAATAGCATTCTTAATAAAGAATGCATAGTAAAATGCAGTGGAAAGGGTTAAAAATAATAAGTTAACTTACCTTAACCACTTGATCGCGTAGTTGCGATCTGTCCTCTCTTTCCCTGCATCAGCTAAGATCTAAAGGACCTGTGATGACATCACATCACATGGTCCATCACCATGGTGATGGACCATGTGATTGGATCATGTGATGTGACGTCATCACAGGTCCTTTAGTTGTTAGCTGATGCAGGGAAAGAGGGGACAGATCGCAACTACGCGATCAAGTGGCTAAGGTGAGTTAACTTATTATTGTTAACCCCTTCCTTCTTTATTAAGAATGCTATTATTTCCCTTATAACCATGTTATAAGGGAAAATAATAAATTCTCCAGAATACTCAAACCGGACTTCAATGATGAAGTCCGGCTTAGGGTCTGGGTACCAAACATGGCAATTTTTCTCACGCGCGTGCAAAACGCATTACAAACGTTTGCACCCGCGCGGGAAAATCGCGCATATTCCCGCAACGCACCCGCCTCTTATCCGGGCGTCAAACATGACGCCCGTGTGAAAGAGGCCTAAGAATCTGTTCCTGAGAAAGCTGGATGGTCACTGGTATGGCTGCTGTGGCCACCTTCATGGAGGCTGTCATCCAACTTTCTTCAAGGGAGTCGATCACCTCCAAAATCAGTTCCGAAGTAAGTATACCACCCTGTAGAACAGAGCCATACCTTTAGGGCTCATGCACACAACCGTTTTTTTTCGCATTCGATACGCATTTTTTTTTTAGGCTCGGGTGTGGACCCATTCACTTTAATGGGGCTGAAAAAGGACGCTGTCCATTCCGCGGCCCCGCAAAAATATAGAACATGTCCTACACTTGTCCGAATTACAGACAAGGATAGGATAGTTCTACATAAGGCTCGGCGTTCTGTAAAGTGCAGAACGCACACGGCCGGTATCCGTGTTTTGTGGATACGCATATTTCAGACTGCAAAAATGGCTACGGCCGTGTGCATGAGCCCTTATTGTGAAAATCCGGTCCTCTAATCCTGAGAGGGGCTTCTTTTTTTTCATTTTATGCAAATAAGGTTTTCGGTGCACCGTGGACGGGGTCGCTCTGTTCAGTGCATGTGGCTTCCCCTGCGTTTTCGCTGCCGGCTATGAAGTCACAGGTTCTGCCAATCAAACAAGAGCAGGAGGCGGCGGACGGTGTTACTGGAGGAGCAATGGAGCACCAAGTGGAGTGACCCCATCCATGGTGCGCTGAAAACCTTATTTGCGTAAAATAAAAAGACGCTTTTCTCCGGATTAGACGACCAGATTTTTACAAGAAAGGTGCGGGTTTGCTTTGGACCACGTACCCTACATGGAGGTGTGATTACTCTGAAACTGATGTTTGGAGGTGCCCAGGAAGATCACTGTAAAAGATCTATTACAAATGTGCGCATTCTGGGCCATTTCCTAAACAGGTTATAAGAAATTAGTAAAAGGATCTGAAATACCCAGAAGCAGCACCATAAGCCATTATCCCTAATCAAGTGAATGGGGCTGAATAGCAACGCTTCGCACAACCTGCGGACAGGTGTGTCACTGTTTTTCTAAGGGCCATGCACAGGAACGTGAGCCGGGCCAGGCACCGTATTGCGGCCCGCAAACAGCGGGTCCTCAAAATACGGGCCCAACCGTTTTGCACTACTTTTTTGCAGATCACAGACCCCATTGAATGGGTTTATGTCCACATACTGCAGCCCTGTGGTCGGTGCCCGTGCATTGTGGACCGCAATTTGCAGCATCGGCACACGTTCGTGTGCATGAGCCCTAATCCTGGACAACCCCTTTAAAGATCTGCATTAAAGGGCGTGTGTCATCAGTAAATCTTGCATTTTTTTTTACTCTGACCCTCATAATAGACCAACACTGCCTGTTCTCTAGAAATCACATCTCAACAGACATTGCATTATCTTCACAGTCACGATTACAATGACAGGTTACACCTCTATATAGATAACACAGGATCCACCATTTACAATACAGTAGGTGATGGTCACAGCTCAGATACTTGCCCCTTCCTGCATAGTGACCTCTGCACAGGTCACAGAGCATGCCCACAACATCCCCCTATAGAAATAATAAGTCATCTCTACAGGTTCCTATGGTCCATGTGGCTGCTATAAAGCAAGTCTATGAACTACTGCGAACAGAAGCTTAGGCAAGTTGGCTGCCCCTATAATCATGTACAGAAAATAGAATAAAAAAATGACACGCAGAAAATAAAAAAGAATATTAATCCGTATCTGATATTAGTATAAAAATACACTGAAAGGGGTTGAGCTGCAATTGCTGACGCAGCCTGTGGTGGCGCTGTATCCAGAATCCTATTAGTCACTGAACATTAGACACATTTCTAAGGTTAAATGGGATCCATACGATCTACAGAGACGTCTCTAGAACAAGCCTTTCTATAACCGGCCCTGGGAATGACGGGAACTGGGCCTCAGGCGCTTCTTTGGCTGATGAATGGAGCGCTCCTTCCTTTTATACCGCGGAATATCCTTAAGGCCCCAGGAGCTGGTTGGCATGGAGGAGCAGGGTCATGTCGCCGGCTGGCTTGGTTTCTTGGCCTCAAATGTCATGATTTCCATGTGACTTAAACCTGTGGAAACGTTAAAAATTTTTTTTAATTTTTAGATGTCACTGAATGGAATCATCCATACGGAAAACTTCTCACCGCTGTTGTATCCAGTCAAAACAATTCTCTGCAAGCGTAATACATCCACAGCACAAATCTCTCTCCTGTCCTCAGTGTTTGCTACAGTGTGTCAGCTAGAAATCCAGACTCTTAGGCCTCATGCACACGACCGTTTTTTTATGCTGTCCACAAAAAGGGGTTCCGTTGTTCAGTGATCCGTGTCCGTTTTTGCCTTCCGTTGTGTTTCCGTGTGTCTTCCGTTTTTTTTAGCGGACATGACCCAAAAGATTTTACCAAAAGACAGGCTGACAATTTTTCCCAAGTGCCTGCCAAGGGATCCACAAAAAAAGCGGACACGGAATGCGGATGACACACGGATGGCCATCCGCATTTTTTCACGGACCCATTGACTTAAATGGGTCCGTGAACCGTTTTCACGGACAACAATAGGACAGGTTATGTTTTTTTGACAGACTGGAATCACGGACCACGGACGCGGAGGACAAACGGTGCATTTGCCGAGGTTTCCACGGACCCATCGAAAAACGGAGCAATGGACACGGAATCAAACAACGGTGGGATGGTCCACCTTTGGGGTCTTTTGAACAGACCCCTCCTTCCCACATAACCAAATCTGATTCCCTTCTGCTGAGTTCCAGCCTCTTGGGTCCAATACTGCCACGTTCTGGTCCCACTCGTCAACATCCATTTTGGAGGGGGGCCACGAGTGCCAGTCTTTGGCTGGAGAGGTGATCACGTGACGCATTGGGGGGGCGGGCAAGTCACTGCTTCAAAGAGTTGCATCTGAACCCTGTCAAACGGGATGTTGACGAGTGGGACGAAAGCACGGCAGCAGGGGATCATGGCTAGTTCACACGAACGTATGTGTTCCATATTGTGAATTGGGGCCGCAATTTGTGGTCCCCAATGCACGGAGAATGTTCGTGAGGCCTCCAGGACGGATCCAGACCCATTCAACTTGAATGGGTCCGCATCCCTCCGTTCCGCAAAAAGATAGGACATGTTCTAAATTTTTGCGGTACGGAACGGAACCCCAAAGAAGCACTCCGTAGGGTTCTGTTCCGTGCTTCCGTTCCGCACCGCTCTGCATCTCCTGATTGGTGGACCCGTTGAAGTGAATGGGTCCGCATCCGTGATGCGGAATGCACATGGAACGGTGTCCGTTTATTGTGGGTCTGCAATACGGAAACAGAGCCCATACGTTCGTGTAAAAGAGCCCTAACCCTCAGTTCACACTTGCACGTTTTACAGCGCGTTCGAACGCGCTGTAAAACGCTCAACAGGAGAAAACTCATGTTTCCCTATGGGCATGGTTCTCACCTGAGCGTTTTACAGCGCGTTTGAACTCGCTGTAAAACGCCCTACGCTCAAAGAAGTTCTTGAGCTTCTTTGGGGCGTTTTGTCACGCGTTTGCACCCATAGACTTTAATGGGAACGTTAACACGCGTTAAAGTGTAGATATGCCTTTTTCAATTGGTCTCCAGAGTCACGAACACGCGTATGACGCGCGTTTCCTATTTGCAAAAACGCGCGTCTCAGAAACGCTCAGGTGTGAACCCAGGCTAAGTCTCCGTGATCAGCTGTCTCCAGAAAGATATTTTGTTGCTGCCCACTACTTTAAGTAATTCATACATTTGCTCCCCTCACCCCCACCCCATTAATTCAGAATTCCCTAAATTGCTGTCTGCCTGCCGCCACCACTAGGAGGAGCTCCTAGAAGACAGATTAAAGGGGTTCTCCAGGAATTAAGAAAATGAAAATACTTAAATATTTATTATAAATATATTCTGAAATACCTTTCATTTTTTATAATGGCTCGTTTTGTCTGGGGAGCAATCATCAGGGGAAACAAAATGGCCGTTGTTCCATTAGTTCATATAAAACTTGTCCTGATCACACATGAGGTCAAGTTACTTTACAACACTGAGGTAAAGAGCTGCCTCATCCTCCTCTCTGCTCTGCTTGTCAGGGATTATGATCCTGAATACAACTGATAAGAATTTAAGCTGAATCTCTGGGGAACTTAGTTCATGAGGAGACATGATGTACAGAGAGAACAGACCGGACAGACTGTGGTAATGGAGACTGTAAACAAGTGCTGCTGCTCATTAGCCTCACCTCACCCTCCTCTCATGTCTCCTCATCATCTCCATTCCCACAGATATTCACCTGTATTCAGGATCATGATTCCTGACAAGCAAAGGAGGAGGAGGCAGCACTATGGCTCATTGTGATGAAGTAACTTGTCCTCCTGTGTGATTAGGACGGGTTTTGTGTGTACTTATATGACGGCGGCCATTTTACTTCTCCTAATGATTGCTTCCTAGACAAAACAAGCCATTATAACCAATAAAAGGTATTTGTGAATATATTTATTATAAAATAGTATTTAAGGAGAACACCTTTAAGGAACCCATCCCTTGGT
This sequence comes from Bufotes viridis, assembly GCA_033119425.1. NCBI lineage: Eukaryota > Metazoa > Chordata > Amphibia > Anura > Bufonidae > Bufotes > Bufotes viridis. The sequence continues at coordinate 16,884,791 of CM065596.1, read as the reverse complement.
TGAATTTGATGGATTTATGTCTTTTTTTCAACTGTATTAATTATGTAAGGAACGCCAATGTCCTACCTAAGCTTGTATACACAGTCAGAGTCAATTATCCGACCCTTGGTGGATCCTCACACCATATCCCTTTAAAGAGGATTGCTAGGACTTAGATATTGATGACCTATCCTTATCACCTATCCTGTCACCCCCGATCAGTTTTCGTAAGGGGCCGCAGCACTTATGCCTTATTCACACGTCAGTGTTTTGGTCAGTTTCCATCAGTTATTATGAGCCAAAACCAGGTGTGGAGCCTCCACAGACATAAGGTATAATGGAAAGATCTGCTCCTTTTCTGTGTTTAGAGCTGCACCTAGCTTTGGCTCAAAATCACTGATGGAAATCACTGACCGAACACTGATGTGTGAATAAGGACTTAGATGAGTGCTGTGGCCTCTTGATAGTATACCAAACACAGCGCCATACATTGTATAGTGGCTGTGGTCGGTATTGTAGCCCAGGCCCATTCACGTGAATGGGGCTGAGCACCAGAAAAGCCATGTGAACAATAGGAAGAGTGCGTTTCTGATTGGAGGGGGTCCGACTCTCAGCACCCCTTCCAATCAGATATTGTTAACCTATCTTGGACAACCACGTTAACTCTAAAACTGGGGATTTGGAGCTCTATTAAAAAATACAAAAAATAACATTCTTGATCATATCCAAAGACTGAAAATTGTGCATCTGCCCCATTTATACTTGACCAGGACAGGCAGGTTTTTAGCATAAGAATGCTTCACTGACAGCAAGCAGATGTTTTGTAAATGCTAACGAATTGAAGCACATATATTAGAGAGTTGCATGTCCTGAAAATCTGAAAGCCAAATGTGAATGCGCTCTTATATGAACATTTACTTTTCCATTCAGGAATGGCAAGGTCCAGACTTTCAAAAGAGTCATCATATTTTTCGGCGGGCGGGTCGGGATCGGATTCCCGGTATTCCTCTAGGTAAGGATGTGCCAGGCATTCTGCTGCAGATAATCTCCTCTCCGGGTCCAGGTCCAACATATTGTCCAGAAGATCAATCTCTGGGGAGACATGGAGGACACAGGTCAATCTAGAAGTCATTACAACTCACTTCAAGGAACACATCATGAAAAACTGATACGCTATATAATGCCTCCAGCATGACCCGAGGGGGTGGGGCATGACACAGGGAACCAAAGCGTTCCAGTCAGTCAAGCTCCGCCCCCTCTGGACCTACACAAGGCATAACACAAAGTATAATTTTTTTCCTGGAGTGTTCCTCTAAGGCCTCATGCACATGGCCGTTGGTGTTTTGCGGTCCGCAAACCGCGGATCCGGAAAACACGGAAGCTGCTCCACGTTCCGTTCCGCAATTTGCGGAACGGAACGCGGCCCATTATAGAGATGCCTATTCTTGTCCGCATAACGGACAAGTATAGGACATGCTCTATTTTTTTTGCGGGGGCACGGAACGGAGCAACGGATGCGGACCCGAACAACGGCTGTGTGCATGAGGCCTAAATCTATACTATTTACATGAAAAATTCCTAATCCGTCCTATTTAAAGGGATACTCACAGTTGGCAGCTGTGCAGCATTACAATGCAAAGACTACCATAGCCCTTAAAGGCTATGTGCACCTTCGGAGGCAATTTTTTAGTGATTGCATTTGACTAATTTTTGGATAAAAATCACTTTTTCAATTCTTCTTTATTAAAAATATTGAGCTGTTCTGTCACAAAGGGTTAACTGTTTTTCTAGCTGTGTGACTTGTACTTTAAGGCCTCATGCACACGAACAAATTTTCTTTCCGTGTCCGTTCATTTCAATGGGTCCGCAAAAAAACGGAAGGTATTCCGTGTGCATTCCATTTCCGTATGTCCGTTTTTCCGTTCCGCAAAAAAATAGAGCATGTCCTATTTTTTTCTAGCTTGCGGACAAGGATTGGCATTATTACAATGGATCTGCAGAAAAAACGGATGCCATACGGAACATCATCCTTTTTTTTGCGGATCCGCAATTTGCGGACCGCAAAACACATACGGTCGTGTGCATGAGGCCTAACTTTGTGCTTATTTAAGCCACATTCTTATCAGTAAGGTAAAAACTGAGCTATAACGAGTGTTTATAATGTCAGAGAGCAGAGAAAAGGAGTCCGTCAGCTCCTTGTCTGACGGAAAAGACAGAAAATCCTAGAGCAGCGGGTCAGCAACCTTCGGCACTCCAGCTGTTGTGAAACTACAATACCCAGCATGCTCCATTCATTTCTATGTGAGTTCTGAAAAAAGCAGAGAAATAATGCATGTTGGGAGTTGTAGTTTCACAACAGCTGGAGTGTCAGAGGTTGCCTACACATGTACTAGAGCTGTTTTTCCCAACCAGTGTGCCTCCAGTTGTTGCAAAACTACAACTCCCAGCATGCCTGCACAGCCAAAGGCTGTCTGGGCATGCTGGGAGTTGTAGTTTTGCAAAAGCTGGAGGCACACTGGTTGGGAAACACTGTACTAGAGCATGTTAGCTCAGTACAGAAAAAAGGACGCCATATTTGTTAATAAATGTAAAAAAATTTTTTTAGCTCAACATGAGTACAATGCAATCATTTAAAAAATTGCCCCCAAAGGTGTACATAGCCCTTTAAGCACCCAGCCTAAAATGGCTGACAACAGAGAACAATAATTTGCATTCAACAGCAAAGCAAATAGATATGAGACAGAGTTTAACGCACCTAACGCGCTCATTGTTGGGAAGAGCTCTTTAAAATTCTTTTTCTGTTTCTCTGGGAGCATTTTTAGGTAGTCTTGAGCCTGTGGATGGAATCAATTTAGTACATTTTGTTGCTATTGATACATTCAATGGATACTGGTTCATCCTATATCCTATGTAGGTGGACTCAATATAGGGGGTGGCAAACTGGGCGGTTGACCTGAACCCCTATAGCCTAGGGACAGCCTAAAAGGACCCACAGGAGCAACCTAGAACATGTGAACTTTCACTGCCCTGGGCCACCAGGAGCTTTAACATAAACCTCTTCACTGCCCTAGACCACCAAGGACTTTACCATTAAACCCTTTTCCATTTAGACATTGTATGGTGGTATTATTTGGACTCCAAATTGCAGTTTTATTTGAAGGGCAGTATTGTGTGGTAAATGTAGGGCAGTGTTTTTATGGGCATTATGCAGTAGCGTTATTTGGAGAGAGTATGGCGGTATTATTAAGCCCGTGCACTTACGTGTTTACTTTCCATCTTGTTGATCAGAGAAGCTTTGGGACTTCCTATTACCTCGATGATTTTGTTCAGCTCGTCAAAATCTGTTGTAGAAATTAAGGTTTTCTGCAGTTTTCTGAAGCTTTAGTGCTCTGCTTGCATCTACTATTATAGTGCATTATTTTCTGTGATTTTTCTGTGATTATTTATCGTGCAGGATGGTTTATATTTATATATATATATATAGTTTTTTTTTTCTATGCGCAGCAGTGTGACCTAATGCAACATTGCGCTTGCACAAATAATTTCGCCAACTAATTTTCAACTAAAGTCATTTCTGTGGTCTATTCGCTATTAAAAGGGTTGTTGGAGATGATGAAAAATCTCGGAAAAGCCCCCCGATTCCAACATATTTGCTGGGAAGCGGCCAGATGTCCGCCGGATCCTATTATAGTCAATGGGGACCAGTGGACAGACGGCACTATCTAGCAATGCCAGATCTGGAAAACTCTGGGAGGCTGTTCTCTGCTGGACCAGCGTGCTGGAAAGCTGTGCCGCAGATGTGAAACTAGCCTAAAATGCTAAGTTATTTTATACTCGCCTCTTTCTCTAGCGCCATTTTCTGTGCCGCTGGTGTGGTCCTCCTGACTCTGCATGTTTGCAAACTGCAGTGGAGAGTTGCCAGTATACAGCATGTGACTACTGCAGCCAAACACTGTCCTCAGCGGTCTGCCTCTGAGGACAGTAACTGGCTACAGCGGTCACGTGCCGCACACCTGCATGTTACTGTGCACGTCAATGAATGGCTGCAGCAGTCACGTGCCGCACACCTGCATGTCACTGTGCACGTCAATGAATGGCTGCAGCAGTCACGTGCCGCACACCTGCATGTCACTGTGCACGTCAATGAATGGCTGCAGCAGTCACGTGCCGCACACCTGCATGTCACTGTGCACGTCAATGAATGGCTGCAGCAGTCACGTGCCGCACACCTGCATGTCACAGTGCACGTCAATGAATGGCTGCAGCAGTCACGTGCCGCACACCTGCATGTCACAGTGCACGTCAATGAATGGCTGCAGCAGTCACGTGCCGCACATTTACATGACACTGTGCACATCACCAGCTGGCTGCAGCAGTCACCGGCATAGCATGTCAGCATTCTAGATATAGCTCCACCCATGGATATGGTAAATATATTACATATTATATAAAATTCTTTATATAATTCACAAAGGATACAATCTCCTCCAGGGAACAGGACACGTCCAGTGATCATTTCCGCCAAGATGCATCCAATAGACCAAATATCCACTGTAAGGAGAAAGAGAGGAAATGCACCACAAGCTCAAGCAGGTTTCAGACGGCTGTAATACCGGCACATATCTGCGTCCATATCACCGCGGCCTCGATCTCCCATGGTTCTACTGGAAAATGACTGTAATCACCTGTTTGGTTGTAATGCATCCAGTTGAGGATAATTTCCGGTGCCCTGTACCAGCGAGTGACCACGTATCCAGTCATCTCAGGTTCTACCTGCCGGGCCAGTCCGAAATCTAAAATCTGAAGTCATTATAAAGAAGAAAACACCTCTGAGAATGTCATTCATGGATGGGACGCTGTCCAGGATAGCAGGTCCCCTACATAATACGACAGCACTGATTGGACAGTACCTGACAGTCTAAAAACATGCCCTATTAACAAGGGGAATGGTGACACTCAGTTGTCAATTTAGTAACATGGTTCCAAGAGGAATAACAGAGGGACGGCAAAGGGCTTCAAAGGGCATAATTTGTACCTAGGGCAATGGCTGACCTGTTAAGTGTGCACTTGGCAGCTGAAGGCATCTGCATTGGTCCCATGTTCATATGTGTCCGCATTGCTGAGAAAAATGATGATCTAATATATGCAAATGAGCCTCTAGGAGCAACGGGGGCGTCACCATTACACCTGGAGGCTGTGCTTTCTCTGCAGCTAATGCCCCCTCTACACTTTGATTGACAAGGCCAGACAGTGAAAATGTCATCACTGCCTGGCCCTGTCCATCAAAATACAGAGGGCGCGGCAGTTGCAGAGAGATCAGAGCTTCTAGGTGTAATGGTAACGCCCCCGTTGCTCCTAGAGGCTCATTTGCATATATTAAAACATCATTTTTCTCAGCAATGCGGGCACATATGAACATGGGACCAACACAGATGCAGTCAGCTGCCAAGTGCACATGTAACAGGTCAGCCAGTGTCATAGGGACGAGTCTGCTGACAGATGCCCTTTAAGGAAGGATGCTCAGGAAGCCACTAAGCAGACACGTGAGGAGAGCAAACCGGTCCCTTGTAAATGTCATAATATATTGTATACACCACAGTACGGATCGGAATAGTCGGCGGAGCGGGTTTACCTTGACCTCGTAATTTTCGCTCACTCCGAGATTGCTTGGCTTCAGATCCTGGAATAGAACAAATTCTTTCAGTAACGTAAAGGGCGGAGAAATAGATCAGTTTTGAATAGACATGGAATCTGCAGCCCTCCCGTTTGTTAAATTCGGCTGACGCCTGGGTACAGCGTCATTAGACACCGCACCGGCGCCCAAATGTGCATTGGGGGGGGGGGGGAAGGGGTCCTAACAAATAGTGTGGGGGAGGAGTCTGTTAAAAGTGGGTGGAGCAATGGCCAGAAAAGTGCTGCGACCCTCTCTCTGCCAGTAGTTGGCAAGTATGGGGGTCATTGCATGCCCACCTCTCCACGGCCCTGTTCTCGGGGTAGCAGCAGAGGTGGGATCTGCATATTTATGGCATGTAGATGGGACAACCCCTTTAATTCAGAAACGCACACAATATAGAGATTTATGAAACTGTCCAAAAGAAAAGCGTAGTTGCCCATTGCAACCAATCACAGCGCAGCTTTCATTTCTTACAGTGCTCTTGAAAAGTGAAAGCTGTGCTGTGATTGGTTGCTATGGGCAACAGAGGGAGTTATCCCATACACGTCAGCAAACATGGCTCTCAGATGAGAGCTTTAGATTGGGGCATCTGTAAGATATGGTGATGAAAAAAAGTGGCCTGTGGGTGAATATTGCAGATCGTGACAATTCTGGAGATTTATCAAAACTGGTGCAAAAGGAAACTGGCTTAGTTTCCCATAGCAACCAATCAGAGTCCACCTTTCATTTTTCAAAGGCACTCTGAAAAATGAAAGGTGAAATCTGATTGGCTGCCATGGGAAACTAAGCCAGTTCTGCTTTACACCAGTTTCATAAATCTCCCTCTTGGTATATACCTGATAAGGAGCAGTTTGCAGATTCTCCATTATACACACATAAAAATAGTGGTGGGCACCCGATATTCAGTGGTGTAGCCATAGGGGGTGCATTGGTAGCAGCTACTCCCTTGCCACATGAAAAGTCACCAGAACATGAAAGGTGGAGCCCGAGCTATGAATTTTGCATTGGGGCTCAGTAGCTTTAAAGGCTATGGACACCTTTACCCTGGGTTCACACCTGAGCGTTTCTGAGACGCGCGTTTTACGTATTACGTATTACAGCGCGTTTTTGCAAATAGGAAACGCGCGTCATACGCGCGTTCGTGACTCTGGAGACCAATTGAAAAAGGCATATCTACACTTTAACGCGTGTTAAACGCGCGTTCCCATTGAAGTCTATGGGTGCAAACGCACGACAAAACGCCCCAAAGAAGCTCAAGAACTTCTTTGAGCGTAGGACGTTTTACAGCGCGTTCAAACGCGCTGTAAAACGCTCAGGTGAGAACTATGCCCATAGGGAAACATGAGTTTTCTCCTGTTGAGCGTTTTACAACGCGTTCGAACGTGCTGTAAAATGCGCAAGTGTGAACTGAGGGTTAGGGGCATTTGTATTATTGCATTGTACTCATTTTGAGATAAAAATCTTTTTTTCAGTTGGTGTTTAATAAAAATGTTGAGCCTCTCTCTCTGTACACTCTTGAGATTCTCTAGTAGCAGGCTCATGAATTTTTACTCTGTTCCTTCAGGCAGCTCAGCTGACGGCTCCTTATCTCTGATCTCTGACCTTATATAAACACTCATTATAGCTCAATCGTTATCTTACTGATAAGAATGTGGCTTAAATAAGTGTTTATGACCTTTTAGTAATTTGAAAGCAGACAAACAGCTAGACAAACAGTTAACCCTTTGTGACAGAACAGCTGAATATTTTTAATAAAGACCAATTGAAAAAAGTATTTTTAGCCCAAAATGAATAAAATGCAATCATAAAAAAAAAATTGTGTGCGTAGCCTTTAAGTGACACCATACTTTATAAAGATGACGTGTGGAGAGTTGGCGAGTATATGTTACGTCTCTGGCACTGCAGTCGATCCCGTTGATTTCTGGGCGTTACTGGTATTGACATAAATGCGCACTTACCCTGTGAACGATGCCAGCAGAATGAATGTACTGCGAAGGAAAATGAACGGTGTTAATGGTGGTCATGTATCCTCTGCTCCATATACATACAATACATGAGTTGTCTAGCGTGAGATACAGCACCGCCCTTGTCTATGGGCTGTGTCTAGTATTGCAGTAGTCACATGAATGAGGATGAGCTGCGTTACCAGACACAACCCAAAAGCAGACAGAGGATTTTTGGGGAAAAAAAGAAACTTTTTCTAATTGTAGAAAGCCCCTTAAATTTTATTCTATCTCACCCTCCCAGAATGTCCGGCAGCCTTTCAAAGTAAAGGGAGATATCTGCACTATTTTGGAGGGCACTGTGGCTGCCAATGTGGGGGCGCTGCCGCACTCTTAGGAAAATATTACTCATCTACTTGTATACAATGGGGGAGATTTATCAAAATTTAGAACTGGCTTAGTTGCCCATAGCAACCAATCAGATTCCACCTTTCATTTTCCAAAGGAGCTGTGAAAAATGAAAGGTGGAATCTGATTGGTTGCTATGGACAACAAAGCCAGTTCTACTTTACACCAATTTGATCTACCTCCCCCAATGTCTACATATTTTAGAAATGTTATATCTAATGTTGCATTGGCCCCGTAACGATGAGAGAGTGAAGACCACAATGCATACATAGTAGTGCCAGGAAACGGCCCCTGTAAACGTGACACCCACAGTACCCCCAAAACAGTGACATCCTCTATGCTCCTATAACAGCCATAGTACCCCCATACAGTAACTATATAATGTTCACATAATAATGCCGGCCGCAGTGCCCCCATACCAGTGCCAGACACAATGCCCCAATAGAAGTGTCTACTAGTGATGAGCGGCAGGTGCCATATTCGATTTCGACGAAATTCGCGAATATTCGAATGAATATTCGTTTCATATTCGTCGAAATCGAATATTCGTCATTTTTTCTAGTTATCGCGATTAAAATGCGATTTAAATAATCGCATATTGCGATTTGTACTTAAGGCTACTTTCCTATTGGTTTCATATCTAGAATTAGCGAGGATGACGAATATGACGAATGTATTCGTCATATTCCTCAAAACGAAGATAACGAAGTATTCTACATCTTCGTTTTAGCAACCTATTCGTCAACCTCGCTAATTCTAGCAATCAAATAGGAAGGTTGACTATAGAGACAGCTGTGTTAAATTAGCTATGCGATTTTTTTTTTTAATAAATAGAATACTTATAATAATATTATCATATCAAGTAATATAATTATTGTATTAAAAAAAAAATCGCATAGCGAATTAACTACAGCTGTCTGGTAAGTCAACCTTCCTATTTGATGATGATTGCTAGAATTAGCGAAGTTGACGAATAGGTAGCTAAAGCGAAGATGTAGAATACTTCGTTATCTTCGTTTTGAGGAATATGACGAATACATTCGTCATATTCGTCATCCTCGCTAATTCTACCAAGCCAACCATAACTTCTGTGCTCATGGAGCGTCCCCATCACCATGGGAACGTCTCCATATACTAAAATGTACTGTCGGATTTGAGGAATTACGTTGAAATCGCAATGCGATTAATTCAAGTTATATTAATCGCATTGCGATTTCAACTTAGAGCTGGGTTTATAATGGGTCAGCTTGCTAGAATTAACGAAGTTAACGAATATGGAATATAGCAGCAGTGCTAAGTTGAAATCGCAATGCGATTAATTTAACTTAAAGTATTCGCATTGCGATTTCAACTTAGCACTGCTAGTGCATAGCTATACTCCATATTCGTTAATTCTAGCCTATGTAAGATAGCAGTGCTAAGTTGTAATCGCAATGCGATTAATATAACTTGAATTAATCGCATTGCGATTTCAACGTAATTCCTCAAATCCGACAGTACATTTTAGTATATAGAGATTTTCCCATGGAAGGGACGCTCCATGAGCACGGAAGTCGGCAGAAGCGGCAACGGGCACTGACTGGAGCAGCCAGGAAGCCAGGAATCCTCATGACAGGTAAGAACTACTTTTGGGAAGTGGGAAAGAAAAAAATATAACTAAAAAAAAAAAAAAAAAAAAAACGAATATTCAAAATAGCGAATTTATAGCGCTATATTCGAAATATTCGCGAATTAGCGAAGTGCCGATATTCGCTAAAAAAATTCGCTTTTCGAATATTCGCGCTCAACACTAGTGTCTACATAATGGTCACATAATAATGCTGGCCGCAGTGCCCCCATAGCAGTTACTATATAATGCTTACACAATAGTGCCAGCCACAGAGTGCCCCCATACCAGTTCCAGACACAATACTCACATAATAGTGCCGACCATAGTGCCCCCATAGCAGTGACTACATAATGTTAACATAATAGCGCCAGCCATAGTGCCCCCATACCAATGCCAAACACAATACTCACATAATAGTGCCAACCACAGTGCCCCCATACCAGTCCCAGACACAATACTCACATAATAGTGCCGACCATAGTGCCCCCATAGCAGTGACTACATAACATTCATATAATAGTGCCAGCCACAGAGTACCCCATACCAATGCCAGACACAATACTCACATAATAGTGCCGACCACAGTGCCCCCATACCAGTCCCAGACACAATACTCACATCATAGTGCCAGCCATGGTAGTGACTACATAATGTTCACATAATAGTGCCAGCCACAGAGTACCCCATACCAATGCCAGACACAATACACACATAACAGTGCCGACTACAGTGCCCCCATACCAATGCCAGACACAATACTCACATAATAGTGCCGACCACAGTACCCCCATACCAGTCCCAGACACAATACTCACATAATAGCGCGAGCCATAGTGCCCCCATACCAGTCCCAGACACAATACTCACATAATAGCGCCAGCCACAGTGCCCCCATACCAGTCCCAGACACAATACTCACATCATAGCGCCAGCCATAGTAGTGACTACATAATGTTCACATAATAGTGCCAGCCACAGTGCCCCCATACCAGTGCCAGACACTATACTCACATAATAGCGCCAGCCATAGTGCCCCCATAGCAGTGACTACATAACATTCACATAATAGTGCCAGGCCAGCCACAGAGTACCCCCATACCAATGCCAGATACAATGCTCACATAATAGCGCCAGCCACAGTGCCCCCATAGCAGTGACTACATAACGTTCACATAACGGTGCCTCCATAACAGTGAATGAAGGATATATTATCTTTCATCCATGTCAGACTGTACATTTCAGCGTTCCCATGTGATAACACCCACTTATTACATGGGAGGTATCTGTAAACATGTCCGAGCAGGACTGATATGTCTTCATCGTTTACTCCCTGGAATAATAAATCTCTGCAAGGAATGTGCTTCCTACAGTAGAAATATGTGTAGGAAGCCATCATCCTCGGGCACAATCAAGCTGCTTCTTTTAGTGGTAAACACAGAACAGTACCCTCACCCCCCCACCTCGCCTTCCAAGAACCATAACTTTTTTATTTTTCCGTACATGTAGCTGTATGAGGTTGTTTTTTGTTTTTTTTTGTGGGACAAGCTGTGGTGCTATCTTGGGGTACACAAAACGTTCTCATTAACTCTCACTTTTTGGGTGGGAGATGGGTAAAAAAACTGCAATACTACCACTGAGATTTTACATTATAAATTTTGCGGCATTTATTTTTCAGCATAAATAACAGGATATCTTTATTCTCTGGGTCAGTACGATGACAGAGATACCGAATACATATAGTTTTCGTTTTTTTACGTTTTACTACTTTTGTGCAATAAAACCCCTTTTTTTTTGCATAGCCGCATCCCAATACCAGTAACTTTTTAATTTTTCTTTCTGCAGAGTTGTGTGAGGGCTTGAGCTTCATTTTTGTAAGTCAACTTGTAGCTTTCATTGGTATCATTTTGAGGGTAAATAACACTTTTTGATCACTTGTTATTACGTTTTTTATGTGGCGACTAAGCAAAAATGAGCAGTTCTGGCATACTATTTTTTTTTTTATTACAGGGAGGCGCAGCCTGCTGGAGAACACTCAAGACAGGCTTGGGTCCTATACCAGGTCCCAGTCTGCCTATACACACGCCGGCACCCCGCGATCTCATTTGTGGGGTGCCGATGGGATACAGAGGAAGTCCGCTCCCTCTGTCAAATGCGTCGGGCGCCATTACACGCAGCAGGTAAGGGGTTAAACAGCGCTCCTGCCGGTCCGAGCTGATGTGTGGCTCTCATGTGAGAGCCGAGCCCCCGCTCTCCGCTGCACAGATGACCCATGCAGCGCTTAGAGGGGTTGCTGTGAAAACGTGTATGGGTGGTCACTAAGGGGTTAAAGGGCCAGGCTTGAGGATATTTTCAGTGCCTGGCCTTGTCAACTAAAGTGGAGAGGGTGCGGCAGTTGCAGAGAGAGCAGAGCTTCCAGGTGTAATGGTAACGCCCCCGTTGCTCCTAGAGGCTCATTTCCATATATAAAAACATAATTTTTCTCATCATTGCAGGAAAATATGAACATGGGACCAACACAGACGCCTTCAGCTGCCAAGCGCACATGTAACAGGTCAGCCAGTGTCATAGGGACAAATCTGCTGAAGGATGCATGAAAATCCATTGTGCTGCCATACCTCTCACTTAAAGTGGTGCAGTTGGACCAACATCAGCAACCTCTTCAAAGATGTACCTGTGGACAGTGGGTATGGGGTAGTCATCTTGTAGGTCAAACAGTGTGCTCTTTAGAATAATTCATTTTGGTTAATGGTCTAGGTCCTATTTTTGTCTGACCTGAGTAAGAACCTTCTTTAAAATTCTTGGTCCTTTTGGGGTCATATGTGATAGAATTAATACAGATTTTTAGCTTTAAGAGTTTTTCTACCTTCTAAATGTATGACCTATTGATGAAAGTGCCACCAATTTCTACAGTGAGGAGCGAGCACCTCTCCACTGTCTAGGTTCTTCTAATAGGTGCCAGTCTCAGAAGTAGCAACACATGATGGGAAAACTGTCTTAAAGGCAACTGTCAGCCATTAGGCCAGGCATGCTGCCTGGTAAGGTGAAATCTGCTGATCAATACGATACCTGTCTTGTGAAAATCGGTTCTAGTGTTCCCGAGAAAAAAGACTTTTATTCTTTCTGCAAATGAGGGCTTCATTGCCCTAAGGGGTGTGGCCAGTACTCGAAAGCTGAAGATGCATGGAGAGTCTAGACCCCGCCCCTTAGTGCACTGAAGCTCTCACTTGCCTAAAGACTGAAAGGCTTTTTGCTCGGTAACGGCACAACCGATTTTCACAAGATGGGTATCATTTTAATCAGCAGGATCAACTCTACCAGGCAGTCTGCCTATTATAATAAGGCTCAACCTGTTGATTCGTGTTGTATACAACACATCGCAAAAAAAAACAAAAAACACTGGTAATCAAATTTAGGACAAGTGATGGATAATAGACTCCCTGTGTGACCCCTGCGGCAGCAACATCCCTCTCAGGTCCTCCGGTGGCAGTGACTTTCTTTTATTATTATATTTTGATTGATTTTTACCCGTCTTGCTGTTGAGATATGTTAATAAATCTGCTCTACGGGAACAAATCGATGCGGGACGACCATAAGTCTTCTGTGGATCGGATTGTGTATCATAAAAAGGAGCGTGTCTGCAGAATGAGAGGAGCTTCGTGTCGAAAATGTGACTTGCTTCAATATCAGGGTCATTATTTAAGAAAAATTACTTCTTCACGCCCTGAAGAGCAGCGCAGCGCCATAGACTGAGCCCCCGTGTTCTCACTGTCATTTATTTTTATTGTCTCATTTAAATCAGTATTGTCATCTGGACATTTATAGCATATTGATAAGATTTACCAGAAATGACCAACAGCTGTAGGTCTGGGGCCCGGCCCCCTATCTCAGGACTGGATTCCCAAAGTGAAAGGAGAGCACGCCCCAAATGCGCGCATTTCTCCATTCACTGCTATGGAACTTCTGAAAATAGTTGAGTGAGCACCACTTCTGTACACTTGTGTGGCCCCCACTCCATTTACTGCAGCACTCTTCTATTTTTGTAAGTCCCATAGCAGAGATTGCTGTGCATGCGCGGCTTTCTCCACTCACTGCTATGGGACTTATCAAAATAGCTGAGTGAGCGCAACCTCTCTGCACATGCGTGGCCCCCACTACGTTAACTGCAGCACTCATCTATTTCTGTAAGTCCCACAGCAGTGAATGGAGAGGATGCTGCGCATGCGCGGCTTTCTCCATTTACTGCTATGGGACTTATGAAAATAGCTGAGTGAGCGCCACCTCTCTGCACATGCGTGGCCCCCGCTCCATTCACTGCAGCACTCGTCTATTTTCATAAGTCCCATAGCAGAGGTTGCTGTGCATGTGCAGCTTTCTCTATTCACTGCTATGGGACTTCTGAAGATAGCCGAGCAAGCGCTACCACTCCGTACAAGCGTGGCCCCCACTCCATTAACTGCAGCACTCGTCTATTTTCATAAGTCCCACAGCAGTGAATAGAGCGGTCGCTGCACATGTGCGGCTTTCTCCGTTCACTGATATGGGACTTTCAGTAATACCCGAGCAAGCTCCTCCTCTCTGCGCATGCGTGGTCCCCACTCTATTTACTGCAGCCCTCGTCTATTTTCCGTAAGTCCCATAGCAGTGAATGGAAAGGACACTGCGCATGCGTGGTCCTTACTCTGTTCACCATAGTGTTTGGCTAATTTCAGAAGTCAGCAGCGTAAAGGAGAAAGCTGCGCATGCGCCACATGTGCTCCATTTACGACAGGGCTCTGTTTGTAAGATAGGAGCAGGTCTGGCATCTATCGGACATTTATGGCTAGCCCACCGATATGCCATAAATGAACCATGAGATGGAACTGCAGGTAATGATTTACTGATGGGCACTGTGGTCTGTATGGGGGGCAGAGGATGTACACGGGCACTGCCAGCTGCCTGGCATAGAGCACCGTCTGATCGAATGACAACTGCAAAAAGGCTTTTCAGCAGCTGAACAGATGGGGAGGTAGTAAACCTGGACATTCAATACCTCGCGCCGAGCACTCATTCATGTCCGCCTCAATAGACAAAGAAGATAAGCGGCATCCAGACATAACAGACGCCACTTATCGCCTAAGGACTAAAACGTGCAGGTTAAAATCCAACCTGTCCAAGCATTCTTTCTGCCGAGGGTCCGCGCTGCCGTAAAAGACAAAGGAGATAAGTGTCATCCGGGCATAACAGACGCCGCTTATCTCCTAAGGAATACATTGTGCAGGTTTAAATCCAACCTGTACAAGCCTTCTTACCGGCAGGGTGTCGATGCTGTTGTAGAAGGCAAAGACAATGGAGATAAGCGGCATCCAGACACGATAGATGCCGCTTTTCTCCTAGGGAATAAATCATGCTGGTTGAAATCCAAGCCTGCTCTCTGCCAAGGGACCAATGCTGTCGTTGAAGGCCAAGGAGATAAGCGGTGTCCGGACATAATAGATGCCGCTTATCTCCTAAGAAATAAATAATCTTCTTTCTACCAAGGGGCCGATGCTGTAGTAGAGGACAAAGACCGCTACCGAACAGTGACCAGCTCTAGGCAGACAGAGCGCCCTTTAAAGGCTTTGTCCAGGACAGCGCCACCTCCGTTCACAGGATGTGTATGATATTGCAGCTTGACCTAATTCGCTTCAATAGACATGAGCTGCAGTACCGGAGACAACCCAGGGACAGGTGTGGCGCCATCTTTTTCCAATCCTGGTTGACCGCTTTAACCCTTTATATTTCGGAGGTTATGAAGGTTTAGCCTTCCATTTTCAGACCTTGCATCATACTTGGGCTGGGTACAAGGGTTATCTGAGACGCGTTATCTCCGAATTACCACGTAAATATAGTCAAGGCGTCTGCGCCGAGTTTATTTTCTCCTGTGACTCATTTCTGGAGAGAGTCAGGACGCGTCCGTAGACCGAGCGTTAACTATTTATTTATCTAGAGCCGCTGATAAGATGTCAGCGCAGACAAGGGCCGTTTCTTGCCGAGAAGTCTCATGGCATCATTCCTCGTCACGCCCCTTGTCCCAGGGTATTTTTGTAACGTGTCCTCCATTCTCCCCTGACAATATGTAGGTTGTTCTTTTCCCACAAGAAACCCCGGCTGTAACGTCCCCTTAAGAACAGCTGTAGAATTAAAGCAACTGCGCTTTCGTCGAGACGTCCGGCCAGGCGTGCTCGATAATGAGAAACGCCAAATGCACGTCCGCTATCGAAATATGGAATGAAGAAAAATAAAGTATAAAATTCCACATAAATGGGCGTCCGTTCGGAGATGTGAGGGGGGGCTTGGAATCTGTCACATTTAAAGGGACGGTCAGTCTAAAGTATTGTACATGTTGGCCTATGCAAGAGCTGCTGACGGTATTGAAGTGAGGTTTGGGGTTTTATGGGATCTTTACCAAGTCGAGAAGAGAAGGGATATACAGAAACATGACTCAAGTTATATAAATTACATCAAATGGGGTGCATGAGCATGACTACTAACAGGGGTCGTTTTAACGATCAATTAAGAAGCAAAATTTAGGTGACCATACACACTAGACAGCAGAGAGTTTGGCTGTTCCTCCTCACCCTCTTACACACATGCATGCTCAGCTCAGCTAAGGATGCATATGGTCTTAATAGGGATGGGAAATAAGCCGATTCCAGACACTTCTAAGTCCCATAGCAGAGATTGCTGTGCATGCGCGGCTTTCTCCACTCACTGCTATGGGACTTATCAAAATAGCTGAGTGAGCGCAACCTCTCTGCACATGCGTGGCCCCCACTACGTTAACTGCAGCACTCATCTATTTCTGTAAGTCCCACAGCAGTGAATGGAGAGGATGCTGCGCATGCGCTGGCTTTCTCCATTTACTGCTATGGGACTTATGAAAATAGCTGAGTGAGCGCCACCTCTCTGCACATGCGTGGCCCCCGCTCCATTCACTGCAGCACTCGTCTATTTTCATAAGTCCCATAGCAGAGGTTGCTGTGCATGTGCAGCTTTCTCTATTCACTGCTATGGGACTTCTGAAGATAGCCGAGCAAGCGCTACCACTCCGTACAAGCGTGGCCCCCACTCCATTAACTGCAGCACTCGTCTATTTTCATAAGTCCCACAGCAGTGAATAGAGCGGTCGCTGCACATGTGCAGCTTTCTCCGTTCACTGATATGGGACTTTCAGTAATACCCGAGCAAGCGCCTCCGCTCTGCGCATGCGTGGTCCCCACTCTATTTACTGCAGCCCTCGTCTATTTTCCGTAAGTCCCATAGCAGTGAATGGAAAGGACACTGCGCATGCGTGGTCCTTACTCTGTTCACCATAGTGTTTGGCTAATTTCAGAAGTCAGCAGCGAAAGGAGAAAGCTGCGCATGCGCCACATGTGCTCCATTTACGACAGGGCTCTGTTTGTAAGATAGGAGCAGGTCTGGCATCTATCGGACATTTATGGCTAGCCCACCGATATGCCATAAATGAACCATGAGATGGAACTGCAGGTAATGATTTACTGATGGGCACTGTGGTCTGTATGGGGGGGGGGGGCAGAGGGATGTACACGGGCACTGCCAGCTGCCTGGCATAGAGCACCGTCTGATCGAATGACAACTGCAAAAAGGCTTTTCAGCAGCTGAACAGATGGGGAGGTAGTAAACCTGGACATTCAATACCTCGCCGCCGAGCACTCATTCATGTCCGCCTCAATAGACAAAGAAGATAAGCGGCATCCAGACATAACAGACGCCACTTATCGCCTAAGGACTAAAACGTGCAGGTTAAAATCCAACCTGTCCAAGCATTCTTTCTGCCGAGGGTCCGGCGCTGCCGTAAAAGACAAAGGAGATAAGTGTCATCCGGGCATAACAGACGCCGCTTATCTCCTAAGGAATACATTGTGCAGGTTTAAATCCAACCTGTACAAGCCTTCTTACCGGCAGGGTGTCGATGCTGTTGTAGAAGGCAAAGACAATGGAGATAAGCGGCATCCAGACACGATAGATGCCGCTTTTCTCCTAGGGAATAAATCATGCTGGTTGAAATCCAAGCCTGCTCTCTGCCAAGGGACCAATGCTGTCGTTGAAGGCCAAGGAGATAAGCGGTGTCCGGACATAATAGATGCCGCTTATCTCCTAAGAAATAAATAATCTTCTTTCTACCAAGGGGCCGATGCTGTAGTAGAGGACAAAGACCGCTACCGAACAGTGACCAGCTCTAGGCAGACAGAGCGCCCCTTTAAAGGCTTTGTCCAGGACAGCGCCACCTCCGTTCACAGGATGTGTATGATATTGCAGCTTGACCTAATTCGCTTCAATAGACATGAGCTGCAGTACCGAGACAACCCAGGGACAGGTGTGGCGCCATCTTTTTCCAATCCTGGTTGACCGCTTTAACCCTTTATATTTCGGAGGTTATGAAGGTTTAGCCTTCCATTTTCAGACCTTGCATCATACTTGGGCTGGGTACAAGGGTTATCTGAGACGCGTTATCTCCGAATTACCACGTAAATATAGTCAAGGCGTCTGCGCCGAGTTTATTTTCTCCTGTGACTCATTTCTGGAGAGAGTCAGGACGCGTCCGTAGACCGAGCGTTAACTATTTATTTATCTAGAGCCGCTGATAAGATGTCAGCGCAGACAAGGGCCGTTTCTTGCCGGGAAGTCTCATGGCATCATTCCTCGTCACGCCCCTTGTCCCAGGGTATTTTTGTAACGTGTCTTCCATTCTCCCCTGACAATATCTAGGTTGTTCTTTTCCCACAAGAAACCCCGGCTGTAACGTCCCCTTAAGAACAGCTGTAGAATTAAAGCAACTGCGCTTTCGTCGAGACGTCCGGCCAGGCGTGCTCGATAATGAGAAACGCCAAATGCACGTCCGCTATCGAAATATGGAATGAAGAAAAATAAAGTATAAAAATTCCACATAAATGGGCGTCCGTTCGGAGATGTGAGGGGGGGGGGGGGGCTTGGAATCTGTCACATTTAAAGGGACGGTCAGTCTAAAGTATTGTACATGTTGGCCTATGCAAGAGCTGCTGACGGTATTGAAGTGAGGTTTGGGGTTTTATGGGATCTTTACCAAGTCGAGAAGAGAAGGGATATACAGAAACATGACTCAAGTTATATAAATTACATCAAATGGGGTGCATGAGCATGACTACTAACAGGGGTCGTTTTAACGATCAATTAAGAAGCAAAATTTAGGTGACCATACACACTAGACAGCAGAGAGTTTGGCTGTTCCTCCTCACCCTCTTACACACATGCATGCTCAGCTCAGCTAAGGATGCATATGGTCTTAATAGGGATGGGAAATAAGCCGATTCCAGACACTTCACCTTTAAGAACAAAGGATGCGACACAGGGGCATAGCTATAGGGGGTGCAGAGGTAGCAGTCGCTACCGGGCCCAGGAGCCTGAAGGGGCCCAAAGACACTTGTGCCGCATAAGAAGACACACAAAGCACTGGGGGAAGGGGGGCCCAAGCTGCACTCTTGCACCAGGGCCCATGAGCCTTTAGCTACGCCCCTGATGGGACATGTTGAAATCCAACTGCCTCATCCTTCTTTCCCCAAACCTCTGTCATTGGGGAAGAGTCAGGAACCCCCTTTATACACATAATTCACTGAGTTCCACCGAAATCAGTAAGTTCAGCTGACATTCATCCTTTGTCCTTAGGGTAATTTCAAACCTGCGTTAGTGTGATCCGGCAGGCAGTTCCGTTGTCAGAGCTGCCTGCCGTATCCGCCGATCAGTGTGACAACTGACAGCATTTGTAGACGGATCCGGGTGCGGATCCGTCTACAAATGCATTGCAAGAACGGATCCGTCTCTCCGCTTGTCTTGCGGATGGACGGATCCGTCTTGCAGTCTTTTTCACAGTATACCTAACCCGGTCTGCCCATGTGCAGACTGAAAGGACGGATCCGTCCTTCAGTTGTTTCGCAATGCCAGATCGGGCACTAATGCAAGTCAATGGGAATTAATGCCGGCGACTAATCAGGCATTTTGGACGGACATAATACCGCAGCACGCTGACAGTGAGTGAACGGAAGGCATACTGATGCAAACTGAACGGATTTCTCTCCTTCAGAATGCATTGGGATATGCCTGATCAGTTCTTTTCCGGTATTAAGCCCCGACGACAGAACTCTATGCCGGGAAAGAATAACGCAAGTGTGAAAGTACCCTTAGGTGGCGCTGCCTGAGGCAATAGCCTCACCTCGCCTGACACTGTAGTCAGGGGCGTAGCTAACGGCTCATGGGCTCTGGTGCAAGAGTTCAGCTTGGGCCCCCCTTCCCTCAGTGCTTTGTGTGTCTTCTTATGCGACACAAGGCTTTTTGGGCCCCCTCAGGCTCCTGGGCCCGGTAGCGACTGCTACCTCTGCGTCCCCTATAGCTACGCCCATGGCTGTAGTACCAGATGAGGATGGAAAAAGAAAATTAGTAGAAGACCGCTCCTAATTTGAAAAGGACAAGATAATGGAAGAGGAAGATCTGGGGCAGTATGTATCTACTCACCTGGAGGCCTCGAAGGATCTGATAGAGAATGTAGACAATCATGCTGTGGTTTAGTTTCTGCATCTTCATGACCCGTGCCAAGTCCAGAGGAATGAATGGCATAACTAGATAACTAGGGAGAAATGAAAGAGGAACCCAGATTTACACAAGATCTGAAGCCACCTCCCTGTAGCCTCTTCAGGCTTTTCCAGATTATACTCATGACCCTCTAAGAAATTGCAGCGCCGTTGTGCTTGGTGCCTAATGGGGGAGATTTATCAAACTGGTAAGTAGCTTAGTTGCAACCTATCAGACCCCACCTCATCGAAACCTGACTGGTGGGGGTCCGACTCCCAGCACGCCTGCCAATCGGCTATTGGAAAGTTCTGCGGTCTCTTCTTTGGCCTTTGAGGCCACGTGGCCTTTCTGTGACTCGGTCCCATTCATGTCAATGGGTCTTGGCGGCAATACCACGCACAGGGACTATGAAATGTTCGGCGCTGTGCTTGGCGATGGGTCATCACTTTTTGAGTCTCGGACAGCCCCTCTACATTCTGTCAGCCTGCAGCCACCACTAGAAGAAGATATGAATGCATATTGTGTTATTATGGAGGTCAATGTATAACCAGTATGCAGTTAGCTCCTCAGCTCCCTCTACTGGTGGCCGCAGGCGGACAGAATTTTATCATTTAATTCCATGGATATGCAGGGAATTTGGAGCAGAAAAAAAGAGCTTATGAAATGACTCCATACAGAAATGTGGATTTAGTAATGACAAACCCAATATGACTGCAATGTGTCACTGTTTATTATCACGCAGATTATGGTTAACTTGTGCACTTACAAAGTCTGAAACGATTGCATCGACTCGTCAGGACTGAAGACATTGAGGAGGGATATCACCTATAAACAGAAAAAATATTCATAACTCCGGGGGATCTAGTAATATAACCTCCTAGTCCTAACCCATCTACAACCAGTTCTTAAAGGGACAGTCAACCTGAAGCCTTTCTCATCTGCGTTTGACTTTCACCCATTTTAGGCTGAGAAGAGGATAGCTGTCGTGAGGATTAACACTATGTTGACTGTTTGCAAAGTGGACTGTAGAACCAATATAGTTGACACATCTGTATATGTGCAGGGCCTGAGGGGGTGGAGCATGACAAAGGGAAGTGTCATGCTCCGCCCCAGTGTATAGGTTCTCCTTATATAAGCCGGGACTTTCTCAATCTAATGATTTAATGAATATTCATTTAGCCAACTCTCCTACACTCCGCCGCGCTCTAATGGCAATGGAGTGCATCCGTAATCACGTCCTTCTTGATACGAGTGCAACCTCTCAGATATGGGTAATGATGGAGGAGCGAGAACTGTGGAAATGAAATTGGCCGTCCTGAATGTAAGGAACGTATGGGAAACGTAAGGAAAGCCTATGGCCTCATGCCTTATCATAAGAGTAAGTCATTCGGTTCTTCAAGATGGAGACCAGTCTCATTATCCTCACACGATCTCCTGGCCTGTTTGTGACCACAAGGGTTGTCTACTCTTTAAAGGGGTTATCCCTTGAACAATGTAAAAATAATCAAAACCAGACATCGTATAGTACATGACAAACTAAAAACAGGTGGATCCAGATATTTCCCAATTCTTTGCTCCAGTTGCTCTGCAAGATTTACTCAAAGCTGGCAGCTAATGGGGCGTGTCCTTTCTCAGGATGTGTCCTTTCTGTTGCCGCTAAAGTTAAAGGATGGAACTGAGCACGTGCGTCCACTTCAGTGTGATAGACAGAGAATTTTGAAAAAGAGCAAACAGCAGGTGGCGCTATAGTGATTTCAGTGAAGAACTCAACGGCTGTACTAAGTTATTAATTACATGCAGTTACAAAAGTATTCAGATGCAGGTGCTGGTTTTGAAAAATGTAGAATATTTTTCGTGGGACGACCCCTTTAAAGGGAACATGTCACCAGGAAACTCACTGTTGCACCAGGCACAATGCCCTGTAGGGCTAGCTCAGTCAGATATAATGATACCTTTAACTTAGCAATCTGTTGCTTCATGCTGGAGAAAATGTGCTTTTAATCCATATGCAAATGAGCAGTAAAGTGCACCGAGGGCAGGCCCAAGCTGCTGGGTGCACTCTTGCTCCTCCTGCTTTCTATGCCGGCCCTCCTACCCCTTCTTAATTGGCAGGGTCAGGTTATTTATCACGACCAGTGTGTTTCATACTCTGGTCTTACTCTATCGCCCCCTGGGGTCAGATGCTCCACAAGAGGTGCACATTCCTTAATACGGTGCACCATGGGCCATCCGTGTGCCAGAACTGGAATCTACATTCAGCCAGTATCTGACCTAGGTTTCTGATATGTTTTAAACTAGTTTATTTGAAAAATGTTGATCCTAGCACACAGTCCCCAAAAAGTTTAAAATTTTGCATAAGTGAGACTTCTTCCAAAATGTGCATCACTTTGCTGATGGAAAGTGATAAATCCCCCCCTGTATTACCTGTAGTCACCACTAGTGGGAGCTCGAGAGTTTACAGCAAGTTGTATGCAATAAACTCTTTAGCTCCCTCTGGTGGTGGTTGCAGCCAGAATTAAATCTATGTCTATACAGGGGAATTGGAGTTTTGCTGATTCTATATGAAATTAAGAATTTTGATCCTATTTAGACAGAGAAATGTCTTTTGCCTTCGCTTTTTCTGCTGCCATATAGATAATATATAGCACACTTTACATTGGTCACTGTCCTGCTGATCTCTGCCCTGCACTTACATTCTCATGGTTCATGTGCTTCAGCAGGCGCAGCTCCCGGTAGGCTCTTTTGGCATGTATCAGGGACTGGAACGGACGGAGTAATTTTTTTATGGCTACACGTTCTCCGCTCACTGTATCCTTGGCCGAGCTGCAAAATGATAAATCAGTAAGTCAGTTTCTGGATATGAGATACTCTGCTGCTCTGCAGATTATTACCTGATCTCTACCCCCTTCACTCTCTTTTCTATACTATTCAGGAACTTTCTTTCTATTATGTATTTGATATTTATATTTTCTAAAATGTATGTCACAGCAGTAAATTCAAACTGGAGGACCCCCACCCCCACTCATTACACAGACAGCCCATTGATTTCAATAGGAACAG
The DNA here is from genome assembly GCA_033119425.1 of Bufotes viridis. Taxonomy (NCBI): domain Eukaryota; kingdom Metazoa; phylum Chordata; class Amphibia; order Anura; family Bufonidae; genus Bufotes; species Bufotes viridis. Next base: position 16,861,537 of record CM065596.1, on the reverse strand, counting down.
TGTAGTGCTTCTTTTCCCCAGTGGTGGCGCTGTAGGAGAATTGAACACTTGCTATTGAAGATTACAGCTGATCACTGGAGATCTCAGCAGCGGGACATACTGTGATCCGCTTACTATCAGTGGACCCTACTAACCAAAAGAGATTATCTAAAGTGGACAATCCCTTTAAGGACTTTATATAACACTAAGGCCTCATGCACACGACCGTATGTGCAAAACACGGAATCTGCTCCGCATTCCGTTCCACAATTTGCGGAACGGAATGCAGCCCATTGTAGAAATGCCTATTCTTGTCTGCAAAACGGACAAGGATACGACATGCTCTATTTTATTTGCGGGGCCACGGAACGGCCACTCCGTGTACTGTCCGCCTCTTTTACGGCCCTATTGAAGTGAATGGGTCCGCGCGGCTCGGACGTGGACCAAAACAACGGTTGTGTGCACGAGGCCTTAATGGGGTTTCGAGGATTAGAAGAAAGTGTCTGGTTTTTTTACCAGTCTTGTCCAGGGGATGTCTTTGCTAGTGCAACTCAACAGCATTCACTTGAATACTGCAATACCGGATGCAGCCTATGGACAAGAGAGGCGCTATTTCTCCCTACATACCCTTTAAGAAAAGAGAGCCTACAGTGACTGCAGCCTTTGTGCCTCCTATACCTATATTCCATAAAACATTGCCCCTCTTTTCCATGGGCTGAGTCTAATATGACAACATCATTAAAGTGAATGAGGCAGCTGCAATACCAGGCACAGCCTATAGAAAAGAATGGCGCCGTTAACCCCTTTAAGAATAACAACCTGCAGTGACGGCAGCCTTTGCACCTCCTATAACAAGGGACATCAACCTTCGGCACTCCAGCTGCTGTGAAACTACAATTCCCAGCATGCACACTTGCTCATCTGTTCTTGTAACTGTGAAAGGAGGATTCTGAGAGTTGTAGTTTCAGAACAGCTGGAGTGCCGGAGGTTGCTGATCCCTGTCCTATAGCAACGCTCCTCAAACACTGCCACTCTTTTCCATGGGCTGTACCTGATACGATAGCATTATAGTGAATGAGGCTGAACTGCAATACCAGACACAACCTATGGACAAGAGTGGCGCTGTTTCTGGAAAATGATGAGCGAGAAAAAAGATCCAGTGTGGAAACTTTGAGATCCATAGCAGTCAATGTGATTTAGCACTAGGCAGCAAGGAAACAGCGCCCCCTATTGGCAATTTTTTAGGAAATGTGGAATTTACTGTGAAAAAAAATCTGTATTTTTTTTTTTTTTAGTATAATGCTTGTGTGATGGAGGCTAATTAAGGACAGACGGTGCTGTAGGACCTTTCTGGCTCTGTTTAATGAGCTGTGCTGTGCGCTGTAGACAGATATCCCTCCTCCAGATTACATATGAGGGAGAGCAGCGACTGCACCCGCACCGGGACCCAATCGGCAGAATGTTATTGTCACGGTGCGGCGAGCAGCCATTACTGTTCAGCTCATTAACGGAGCTCATAATAATTCCCAATGTATTTATCTCCCTAAATGCCAGATTTGCCGGATGCTTACCCCGGGTAATTAGGAAACACGACTGAGGGAATGCCAATGTCTCCTCTTCTGTTGTGGGGGGGGGGGGGGGTTAACATTAAAATCTATCAGAGACGGATACACTGGGGTCGTGTGGGCACAGTCACTCACAGGGCACTACAACATGCCATGTGGGCATCATGCCATAGCGGTGTATTATATTGGTATCCAGGTATATGTATGCAGGGGTGTAGCTATAGGGGGTGCCAACTGCGAGCCCTGGTTTCCGAAGAGGGGGCAAATGCCCCTCGGCCACTATTGTACGAAATTTAGGGGTTATTCACACAACCGTATGAATAGGTGCGCATCCGTTCCGCGGAATGGGTGCAGACCCCTTCATTTCAATGGGGCCACAAAGGAAGTGGGACAGCATCCGCATCCGTTGCTACGTTCTGTGGCCCCGCAAAATAGATAGAGCATGTCCTATTCTATAGGCATTTCCATAATGGGCCACAACTTGCGGAACGGCATCCATGTTTTGCGAATCTGCAATTTGCCTTTGTCGTGTGAATGAGCCCTAAGGCTAGGTTCACACGATGACATTTGTCGCATTTTTATAATGGTAGTCTATGGTGTCACATTGTAACATGCGACATGCTGCGACTGCGACACAACAGTCGCAGAAAAATCCATCTTGAATGGTTGCAGTGCGACACCATAGACTACCATTATAAAAATTGTCGCGCGACAAATGTCGTCGTGTGAACCTAGCCTAAAAGGGAGTGAATTCCCGGGAAACTCCCAGGCACAGCAGGCACCGTCCCTAGAGGGCCAGCTCAGCTGAACGTAATGATACCTTTCACGTAGGGTGCGGCCACACGGACAGGTTTCTGGCTGAAGTTTTGGAAGCCAAAACCAGGAGTGAATTCCAAAACTAGGAGAAGTCGTATCCGTCCTATATATTTCCTCCCCTTCTATAATCCATTCCTGATTTTGGCTTTCAGATCCGCAGCAGAAACCTGTCCATGTAGCTGAACCCTTAGGCCTCATGCACACGACCGTTTTTTTTTCCCCGTTTACGGGCCGTTTTTTGCGTTCCGTATACGGAACCAGTCATTTCAATGGGTCTGCAAAAAAACCTGAATTTTAGATAGATAGATATTAGATAGATAGATAGATAGATAGATAGATATGAGATAGATAGATAGATAGATAGATATGAGATAGATAGATAGATAGATAGATAGATAGATATGAGATAGATAGATAGATAGATAGATATGAGATAGATAGATAGATAGATAGATAGATAGATAGATATGAGATAGATAGATAGATAGATAGATAGATATGAGATAGATAGATAGATAGATAGATAGATAGATATGAGATAGATAGATAGATAGATAGATAGATAGATAGATATGAGATAGATAGATAGATATATGGGATAGATAGATAGATATGAGATAGATAGATAGATAGATAGATATGGGATATATAGATATGAGATAGATAGATATATAGATAGATAAATAGATAGATAGATAGATAGATAGATAGATAGATAGATATGAGATAGATAGATAGATAGATATGAGATAGATAGATAGATATGAGATAGATAGATAGATAGATAGATAGATAGATATGGGATATATAGATATGAGATAGATAGATATATAGATAGATAAATAGATAGATAGATAGATAGATAGATAGATAGATATGAGATAGATAGATAGATAGATAGATATGAGATAGATAGATAGATATGAGATAGATAGATAGATATGAGATAGATAGATAGATAGATAGATAGATAGATATGGGATATATAGATATGAGATAGATAGATATATAGATAGATTGCACAACCTGAAACGCGTGATATGATGTAACTTTGTCTCCATTCATTTCTATGCTGTGATACAGTGTGGACTCTCGGTGGCACATTTTTCAGGCCTCGCTGTCTCTGGATTCATCATGTTTCAGTGCCAGAAGAGACGTCTCAGGTTTTAGATAAGTTTAAGATAATCTGTACCAGGTTAATTGTGCGCAGAACTCACCAGACGGTCCCATACGCCCCAGCGCCAACCGCCCGCAGCTCCTTGTATCGCTCAGGAACCTCCCATTTGGTCTTATTAATCTCCTGGTAGCAGAAGCCTTTCCTGGGTGCAGCGTCCATGGTGTCTTGGGCTGAGTGAGTGGATGTACGAGATCGTCCCTCAGGTGCGCCCCTCCTCCCCCTCCTCCAGGTATGTAAACAGGACGACTTCCTCGGTTTATGAAACAGCACGTAGGTCTCACCCAAGGAATTCACTCCGATCGGGATTCCTGGAAATGACAGAACATGTCCCCGCCTGTCACTGACCGGCACGCAGAGGAGAGACAACCTCACCATGGGGTCAGATTATCCGGATTTGCATCTATTAAATAAATGTAAATTTATGACAGTCCTCGGGACCTCCTTACAAATTTTCTATCCTGGCTTTATCTGTTTTTGGGACCCCCGCCAATCACAAGAACTGGGGTCCCCGTGTAAATGGAGCATGTGCTGACCACCGTTCAATTCACTTCTGTGGGGCCGCGGTGGTCATTGAAGTGAACGGAGAGGTGGTCAGCGAATGCATCCCTGCTCCATTCACACAGGGCCCCCATTCTCGTGACCGCCAAGGGTCCCGGCGGTCAGATCACCAGCGTTCATACATTTATCACCTTTCCTGTGAGTAGCTAATAAATGTTGTTAGTGGGAGCCCCCTTTAAGCTCTAGTTTCAGGTCTGGAGGACTTCCGTTGTGCATTGATTTCAATAAGCCTTGTAATACTTTATTTTTCCTGCGGGGGCGCTGTAGGAACTAGCGCCAGTCAAGAAACTGCTGCTCCTACAAGATCAGCTGAGGGCAGCGGACCTCCCCAGGACGTCTCCAGGGACCCACAGCATGAAGAGGGGACTATGTGAACCTCGGTAAGAGGTGCATTCAGAAGGTCTTGGATGTTTTGTTTTATTTCAGCACTGATTTTATACAAATGTCGATAATTAAATAATTATGGGTAAAGCCAGGGTGGTTTACACAAGCGGCGGGATGTATTTCATGTACGGTATGGCCAGGCCTTACTGTCTGCGTTATAATCAATAGCCATAAAGTCTCTCCAGCTCCGTGGCAGAAGCCTGTCCTTGGCTCGTAATACGTTATAACAGCACAGAGATGGTACAAGAAGTGATTAAAGGGGTTGTCCCATAACTAATGTAAAATCAGATATCCTATAGTACATCAGAGTCTCTTACTTACAAAGCTAGAACCAGCCCTGTACCTCACACGGATCCGGAGATCTCCCCATTCATTGCTCTGCTAGATTTATATCAAGCTGACAGATCAAGGGGAGTGTCCTTTCTGCTGCAGCTCAGGGGGGCGTGTCCATTCTGTTGCAGCTCTCTTCCTATCACAGCTCAGGAGGCAGTTGAAGGATGAAACTGAGCATGTGCGGCCATCTCAGTGAGCGGGACAAAGAAATAAGAAAAAACGAACAGCAGGTGGCGCTATGCAGATACGTTTTATTGAATAACTCAGTGGCTGTGCCAAATTTTTAATTATGTGCAATTACAAAAGTGTTCAGATCCAGATCAAGAAAGTTATAGAATATCAACATTTCAGGATAATATGTTGAATAGGATGGACATAAAATACCCTTACGTTGTCCCCCTAGGCCTAGTGCTCTGGGGGGCCACAAGTCCTGTTTGAAGAATTGAATATTCAGTTACAGGTTAAACAACTATAGGTGGCAGTAGGGAGACACTTTTCTTTGCTTGGGGGGGGGGGGGGGATTTTGCTTACTTTTCCCAAGGAGTATTGTCCTAAATATTTTCTAGCCATGTGAAGAACACTTAGGCCCCTTTCACACGAGCGAGTTTTCCGCGCGGGTGCAATGCGTGACGTGAACGCATAGCATCCGCACTGAATCCTGACCCATTCATTTCAATAGGGCTGTGCACATGAGCGTTTTTTTTCACGCATCACTTGTGCGTTGCGTTAAAATCGCAGCATGTTCTATATTCTGCGTTTTTCACGCATTTCATTCGCAAGCAAGTGCGAGTGCGTTGCGTTTTTCACTGATGGTTGCTAGGAGATGTTGTTTGTAAACCTTCAGTTTTTTATCACAAGCGTGAAAAACGCATCAAAACGCATTGCACCCGCGCGGAAAAAACTGAACAACTGAACGCAATCGCAGGCAAAACTGAATGGCTTTGCCTCTAAATCGCACAGTTTTTACTGAACGCATCCGCAACGCATCCGGACCTAATCCGGACACACTCGTGGCAAAGAGGCCTTAAAGGGATCCTGTCATGTTGAACGTGGCCTGTCGGCAGAAGACAGCATGTTATAGGACAGGAGATGATTGATATATAGTTTTACATAAAAAATTCAGTAAAACTTGTACTTTATACATTTAAAAAGGTTTTCCAAGATTTTACTACCGATAACCTATCCTCTGAATAGATCATCAGTATCTGATCAGCTGTTTGAGAAGGCACTGGTGCTGCTGTCAGGGGTATGCCCATGAACAAGTGTGCTGACTGTTTAAATGACAGCCAGCAGAATAGTGAGTGCAGCTCTGGAGTATAATACAGGATGTAACTGAGGATCAGTACAGGATAAGTAATGTAATGTATGTACACAGTGACTCCACCAGCAGAATAGTGAGTGCAGCTCTGGAGTATAATACAGGATGTAACTGAGGATCAGTACAGGATAAGTAATGTAGTGTATGTACACAGTGACTGCACCAGCAGAATAGTGAGTGCAGCTCTGGGGTATAATACAGGATGTAACTCAGGATCAGTATAGGATAAGTAATGTAATGTATGTACACAGTGACTCCACCAGCAGAATAGTGAGTGCAGCTCTGGAGTATAATACAGGATGTAACTCAGGATCAGTACAGGATAAGTAATGTATGTACACAGTGACTGCACCAGCAGAATAGTGAGTGCAGCTCTGGAGTATAATACAGGATGTAACTGAGGATCAGTATAGGATAAGTAATGTAATGTATCTACACAGTGACTGCACCAGCAGAATAGTGAGTGCAGCTCTAGAGTATAATACAGGATGTAACTGAGGATCAGTACAGGATAAGTAATGTATGTACACAGTGACTGCACCAGCAGAATAGTGAGTGCAGCTCTGGAGTATAATACAGGATCTAACTCAGGATCAGTATAGGATAAGTAATGTAATGTATGTACAAAGTGACTCCACCAGCAGAATAGTGAGTGCAGCTCTGGAGTATAATACAGGATGTAACTCAGGATCAGTACAGGATAAGTAATGTAATGTATGTACACAGTGACTGCACCAGCAGAATAGTGAGTGCAGCTCTGGAGTATAATGCAGGATGTAACTCAGGATCAGTATAGGATAAGTAATGTAATGTATGTACACAGTGACTGCACCAGCAGAATAGTGAGTGCAGCTCTGGAGTATAATACAGGATGTAACTCAGGATCAGTATAGGATAAGTAATGTAATGTATGTACACAGTGACTGCACCAGCAGAATATTGAGTGCAGCTCTGGAGTATAATACAGGATGTAACTCAGGATCAGTACAGGATAAGTAATGTAATGTATGTACACAGTGACTGCACCAGCAGAATAGTGAGTGCAGCTCTGGAGTATAATACAGGATGTAACTAAATAATGTTTATTTCCAAGTGATTTTTTCTCTGACATGTCCACCAGGTGGCAGCAACACATTTCTCTTCCAACACTGACATGAATCTCATGGTCCCAATTAGAGATGAGCAAATTTCATATTTTAAAATTTGTTCTCGATTCGTTTACTGGTAAAAGCAGAATTGCATTATGGATTCCGTTACCACGGATCATAAAGCAATTCTATGACGGAATGCATAACGGAAATGGGACGGATCCGTTTTGCAGCACATAGACTTCTATTATGACGGAATGATGAATAAAGGCATGCATTCCGTCAGAGAATTGTGTTATGGTCCGTGATAACGGAATCCATACTGGAATTCTGCTTTTACCAGTAAACGAATCGCAAACGAATTTCATCTCTTGTCCCAATCATTCGGTAACTATCTCCATAAACCTCTAATGGTTTTCTGTTTAATGTTCTTCCGCCGCAGTTATGTCACATTTACCAACGAAAATTCAAGGGCAGGAGCATATTAAAGTGTAACTGTTGGAACCCGTCCCTGAGCCCACATCAGGACAAGCCTCAGGAGATGGCGGTGACTTGCAGCGAGCGGCCGTAGTAGTCACAGGACAGAAGGTTAAATCAGAAGCCAGAAGAAATAATATAAATTCTATAAAGCCAGCAGGAGCCGGGTGTCTGTGGCTTCCTGATAGGGAAAAGGAGGATTATATGAAAGGATGCAGGGGGAGGGGGAAGGCGGCTGCGGAAACCGCAAGTGGCGAGATTGAGGACATCAAAGAATTAATACATGCACTCCCAAGTTACCAGTGCTAAGAACCTGCTTATGGGAACGCTTTATAATTGGCGCGATTTGCCGTCCGTATATGAGCAGTGTCCTGAGGAAAATATATTCATCTTTAATAAGCGATCCACTGTTCAAAAGATATGCACAAGAACCGACACATTTTATTGGCAGAGATTGAACTACTCGAGTTGACCACTAGGTGGCGCTGTGTGCACAAATCTTTTTCAATCTCTTTTTCTTCCTCCTATTATAATAGGCAAAGAGATATCTCCCAGGGAAAGAGAACCATCTCAACAGCGCCACCTTGTGGAAGTGACTCTATAGGAGTCAAAATCTTACTTTTTAACAAGCCTTGGGAGGTGACAAGGGAAAATAGCCAAACCAGATATCTATCCGTGGACAGCCATCTTTGGGGTGCTTGCCCCTTGTCAGTATGGAGCAGGATCCTGGCTGGTTGAGTGTGACGACTTGGATGCAGCATAAAGAGACCAGCTGTGTATGGAGACGTATTGGAAGAGTCCCATGGTATGCACGCACCCCAAAACAGCTGTCTACAGATGGATATCTGGCTTGGCTTTTTAACCTTGTTTAAAAGTCAAGTCGGATTTTGACTCATAGGGAGTCACTTCCACAAGGTGGCGCTGACGAGACGGTTCTCTTTACTTGGGAGATATCTCTGCCTATTATTTTCCCATGTAGCATTTCCAATAAGTCTCCATACCATGCCTTCATCATATAATAAATAAGAAAAGATGGGTATCTATCTATCTATCTATCTATCTATCTATCTATCTCATATCTATCTATCTATCTATCTATCTATCTCATATCTATCTATCTCATATCTATCTATCTCATATCTATCTATCTATCTCAATCTCATATCTATCTATCTATCTATCTATCTATCTATCTATCTATCTATCTATCTATCTATCTCAATCTTATATCTATCTATCTATCTATCTATCTATCTATCTATCTATCTATCTCAATCTCATATCTATCTATCTATCTATCTCATATCTATCTATCTCATATCTATCTATCTATCTCAATCTCATATCTATCTATCTTAATCTCATATCTATCTATCTATCTATCTATCTATCTCAATCTTATATCTATCTATCTATCTATCTATCTATCTCAATCTTATATCTATCTATCTATCTATCTATCTATCTATCTATCTATCTATCTATCTATCTATCTCAATCTCATATCTATCTATCTATCTATCTATCTATCTCATATCTATCTATCTCATATCTATCTATCTATCTCAATCTCATATCTATCTATCTTAATCTCATATCTATCTATCTATCTATCTATCTATCTATCTATCTATCTATCTCAATCTTATATCTATCTATCTATCTATCTATCTATCTATCTATCTATCTATCATCTATCTCAATCTCATATCTATCTATCTATCTATCTATCTATCTATCTATCTATCTATCTATCTATCTCAATCTCATATCTATCTATCTATCTATCTATCTATCTATCTATCTATCTATCTATCTCAATCTCATATCTATCTATCTATCTATCTATCTATCTATCTATCTATCTCAATCTCATATCTATCTATCTATCTATCTCATATCTATCTATCTATCTATCTATCTATATTCAATTGACATCTGCATCCAGTTCGTCTTTTTCCCCTGTGTTCGCACGGTTTCCTGTAAAGTGCTGCAGAATATAGTGATGCTATATAAGCAAGAGAAATACATAATAAATGTATATACTGTAACTATCTTGCCTTGCAAATGTATTCGACCCCCTAAAAGTCATTGATCAGATTTGTATGCCATTCAGGGTCAGGTAACAGGTGACAACCCCTATGGGCACTGTAATGGCCTACCAGTGCTGGTTGTCACTCAGCTGTCTAAATAATTTCAGCCCGATATGGACTTCCCTCCATTTAATTTTTGGGTTAGGATTAGTAGAGTCAGACTTTAAGGGAGTCCGTCACCCGGAAATCCCCCAATCCCTTGCAGGGCTAGCTCAGCTAACTGTGATGATACCTTTAACTTATCAATCCATTTATTTTAATCCATATGCAAATAAGCAGATAAGTGCACCGGGGGTGGGCCCAAGCAACTCTGTGCACCATTGCTCCTCCTACTTCCCCTGCCAGCCCCTCCCTCTCCGTCCTGATTGACAGGCCAGCTTACTGCATAGTCATCTCACCTAGTCCTGTTAGTGAAGAAGGAGAGGAAGCAGGAGGAACAAAGGTGCACAGAGTGGCTTGGGCCCGCCCTCAGTGCACTTAACTGCTTAGACACCTCCATCCCAGTGCCTTCATCTGAGCCCAGGTCTGTCTTAATGTCCCTTTTTAGGGATGGTATGTTCTGGATGTTTATAATATCATAGGTTCTGGACATCCAAATCTAGGGTCTGTATCAAAAGACCCGTTCCTGTTTATTTGTGATTTACATTTATGAATCACAGCTACACAGTCCCCTGACAAACCAGATTTTTAGCTGGGGAAACGCCGCGTCGGGACGCATAGATATATCACTTTTTTATCTGGACATTTAGTCTTTTGTGGACATTTACACACTTATTTTAAGGCCCTATTTACACATCCGCAATGTTCGTCCGCACCCGTTCCGCAAATCTGCGGAACAGGTGCGGACCCTTTAATTTTGAATGGGGACGTGTTGGATGCGGAGAGCACACACTGTGCTCTCCGCATCCGCATTTGCCGAGCGCGCCGCCGATCTTCCGGCCGGCGGCTCCGCAATAATATAGAGCACGTCCTATTCTTGCCCGCAATTGCGGACAAGGATAGGCATCTCTATAGGGCTGGTGGCAAGGTGTGTTGCGGATCCGCAAAACACTACGGACGTGTGAATTAGGCCTAAAGGTATCCTTTTCTATCCCTTATAGGGTCTGACTAGGGTGGATAGCAGGCCTAGGAACGTGGACAGGGGATCCTCACCATCAGGGGGTTACCCTGGGCAAAGGGATATATAGGGTGGCTAGGGCGTGACAGGGTGAGCTTATCGTTGCCCCACACCAATCCATCCTGTTCGTGGATACAACGTACTCCAGAAGTCCGTAAGTGTGTCTTCAAACCGTAAGTGTATCGACATATATCAGACCTACCTTGCGTCAGGGTATGAAGGTTTTCGTGGTATATTCTTTATCTGGTTTATGGTACTTTTAGATTTATCAATTAAAAGTTATGTTTTAATGTAGGAAGGTGTCAATGTGTTGTATATCGTAAATCACACAGTAAACGTCCCCCAGTGAATTTCCTGCTGACAGACGCCCTTTTAGACCCACATTTTCTCAGTCATTTTGGTGTGTCCAAGGTAACGCACCCTGACACCGCGCATAGCAAAGGTTACGTCCACAAGATATTTCAAAGCCGACCATGAAGCTCCTCTCCCTTCCATCATGTTATCCTAGCGGAGATCATGACAGAAGCATCCGGCTCCTTGTTCTTCACCCTGATGGAATGTGACATTTACCTAATATCCCTCACACCAGACGCCCCCCATCCGCCTGCTCCTTTAAGTAACTATGACAGTCTAAGCTTCCGACTCTAGGTGTAAGACGTGAGCGATGGCGTACAAACATCGAAGGAGTATAAAATCATAGACATCATAGAAATAGGGAATTATCCCGAATGTATTCTGATACACCCAGGGCTGGGACAAGGTCCACCACCAACAGAGGCTGATCTGCCCAAGTGCGGGGGCGCCCCCCCCCCCCCCAAACTTTGGATCGGGGCCCCTCCCCGACACCGTGCCCGGTCACACCCTCTGTGTCCGCAATTGTCACGCCTCTGATCGCCCAGTAATGCCTCTCACTGCCCCTAATAATGTCCCCAGTAGTGTACCCCACTGCCCCAGTAGTGCCCTCCACAGCCCCTAGTAGTGTCCCCCACTGCCTCCAGTAGTGCACCCCACTAGTGTCCCCCACAGCCCCTAGTAGTGTCCCCCACTGCCTCCAGTAGTGCACCCCACTAGTGCCCCCCACAGCCCCGCCCACCTGCTTACTGTGTTTCTAGTTAGAGGCAGTGGGGCCTGATGCTGGAAGCAGTGAACATAATGGAGGTGAGAGGAGCGCTCTGACGGGGCCCGGCTCAGGGAATGAAGGAGGGAGCGCTGAGCGGTTCCCCCCTGTCAGTCCCTCTCCCTCTGGCCGGCCCCTGCCTGCGCCCTGAGGCTGGACCCTGAGGCTGGAGCCTTCCCCAGCCTCTGTGTCGGCCCGGCCCTGGATACACCAAAGGTGGCAAGTGTGAGATCATCCATAGGTAAGGGGCTGCATGACTCCAACATCAGCTTTTAAAATTATTACTTATTTATTATTTATTTTATTTATTTATATTGCTCACTTATATGATTCTACTATATTCCACAGAGCATTAGCATCACACTGTCCCCAGGAGCTCACAATCTAAGTTCTCTATTGGTATGTCTTTGCAGAGTGGGAGGAAACCCACGCAAACATGGGGGGAACATACAAACTCCATGCAGATGTTGTCTGTGGTCAGATTCAAACCCAGGAAACCAGTGCTACAAGGCAATAGTGCTAACCACTGAGCCACCGAAAGGGGTTGTGTTGCAAAACATATTCTACATTTTTCAAACCAGCACCTGGATCTGAACACTTTTGTAATTGCATGTGATTAAAAATGTAGTATAGCCACTGAGTTATTCAATAGAATGTATCTGTATAGCGCCACCTGCTGTTTGTTCTTTTCCTTAATTTTTGTCCGTCTCACTAGGCTGGTCGTACGTGCTCAGTTTAAATCTTCAACTGCCACTAGCCATATGTTCTGTTAGAAGCTGTGGCAGTTACATGCTGTAGCAGAAAGGACATGCCCCCCATGAGCTGGCAGGCTGAAGATAATCTAGCAGTGCAATAGGAGCAATGACTGGGAGGATCTCTGGATTCATGTGAGGTACATGGCTGGTTCTAGCTTTGTTAGAAAGAGGTTGTCATGTACTATAGGACGTCTGATTTTCATCAATTATGGTCTAACCCCTTTAACTACGGGGATGCAATCAAAACCAAGAGCTAAGGGTTCCAGGGAGGAGGCACGGAGATGGGGAAGGAAGGGACGACCTTGTGATTTCCACAGAATGGGAAGAGAATGACGTGTTGTGTTGGATTTCAACATGCCCAAACCTATGTATCCTAGAGAGATGAGCGGTGAAAGGGGCGTCCTGCAGTGGCTTATTCTCCTCTGCATTGAAGGAATCATATAGTCTGTTTTTGGATTTGCACCCATTTATCAAAGCAGGGGCAGGCGCTCAGATTCGGCTTCTGAGCTGCTCCTGTGCAGACGCCCCCAACCCGGAAGTATTGCGGCACCTGCACAGAGCCTCTGCCTATGCTGTGCTAATCGGAGCAGGCATGAAATAGTCAGGGTCACCCTGTCATTCTTGCATCAGGGGGCCGACTCTTCACCTGCAGGAATAGACCCTCACAGGGGAAGAAGTCCTGCTGATGAGGTCAATCTCTGGGTGTGTTCACACATAGCAGAAGAGTTCAGGGTTTCCTTGATCTGGTCCGGTTGCTGTATATCTGCCTTGCCTGATGAACTTCTGCTTTCATCGACAGTCTCTTCCCACCATCGTCTTGCTCAGCTTACAGCAGAAGAAAGCTCTGGCGGTGATCCCATCGGTAGGAGACGTCAGCTCCGCGGCGTGAAAATTCTCAGAGAGGAAAAGCTTGACTGCTCTAATGTGATGTGACAGAGCTACAGAATGGCGGGGCCGGTGCCGGCCGAGGTCCAGCGCTGCCTCCTGTCCACTCCTTCTGCTCTGAAAACACAAGACCATCAGGTCACCGAGCCTCACTGGACGCTTTATACCTGTCCCAGTCTGTACTGGGCACATCTGTGAATTCCTGCGCTCATCCTTCATCCACTAAAACATTTACCACCCTGAATATTTAAGAAGGGTATTTCAACTTTTAGATGATGGTGACCTGTCCTCCAGATAGGTCATCAATATCGAATTGGTGGGGTCCAGACACCCAAGTAGAAGGAGGATCATATCCAGAGGATAGGTCATCAATTTCTACTAGCTTGAATAGCCCTTTAAGAAGCAGGAGTGTCTAAGAAGAAAAGGTCACTTTCCCTTTTGCAGAAGGCTCTTGTTTTGGCCCGTGTTCTACTTCATTTAGCTGTTAGGATTAGGAATTGACTATAAGATATCTACATCCACTAGATGGCACCACTGAGACCGCTTTCTTTCACTTAGAAAAAAGCTAATCTGCATATCCTTTTCCCCAGCGCGCACTATAGCCTCCTACTATAGCCTATACGAATTCCTCCTATACAGACCATGCATCTCTATGGTTACAAACAACAAACCCAGGATACTCTATTCCCGCCGTCATTGATCCCCTCCACATACACGCTCCAGAGTTGCATTTTTTCCCCAGAGCAGCTCCACAAAGAGCGCCCACTGGGCCCTGAACTTGCAGCTGTCCAGAGTAGGCACATATAACTTAACTTGCAGATCCGCAGGGAACACCCACTGAGCTTTGAACTTGCAGCTCCAAAGAGAAAGCCCCATAGAACGCAACTTGCAGATCCACAGAGAACACCCACTAAGCTCTGAACTTGCAACTCCGCAGCGAATTCTCACCGAGCTCTGAACTTGCAGCTCCACAAGAAACACCCATTAAGGTCTGAGCCTCCAGCTCCACAGAGAAAGTGCACAGAATTCCACTTGTAACGTCACAGGGAACACCCACAGAGCCCTGAACTTGCAGCTCTACAGGGAAAACCTACAAAGCTCTGAACTTGCAGCTCCACAGGGAACACCCACTAAACTCTGAACTTGCAGCTCCAAAGAGAAAGCTCATAGAACCCAACTTGCAGATCCACAGGGAACACCCACAGAGCCCTGAACTTGCAGTTCCACAGGGAAAACCTACAAAGCTCTGAACTTGCAGCTCCACAGAGAACACCCACTGAGCTCTGAACTTGCAGCTCTACAGTGAACGCCCACTGAGCTCTCAACTTGCAGGTCCACAGCGAATTCCCACCGAGCTCTGAACATGCAGCTCCATAAGAAACACCCATTAAGGTCTGAGCTTCCAGCTCCACAGAGACAGTGCACAGAATTCCACTTGTAACTTCACAGGGAACACCCAAAGAGCCCTGAACTTGCAGCTCCACAGGAAACACCCACAGAGCTCTGAACTTGCAGCTCCACAGGGAACACCCACTGAGCTCTGAACTTGCAGCTCCACAGGGAACACCCACTGAGCTCTGAACTTGCAGCTCCAAAGAGAAAGCCCATAGAACACAACTTGCAGATCCTCAGAAAACACCCACTGAGCTCTGAACTTGCAGCTCTACAATGAACGCCCACTGAGCTCTCAACTTGCAGCTCCACAGCCAATTCCCACCAAGCTCTGAACTTGCAGCTCTACAGGGAACATCCAATGAGCTCTGAACTTGCGGCCACACAGGTAACACCCACTGAGCTCTGAACTTGCAGCCACAAAGGGAACACCCACTGAGCTCTGAACTTGCAGATCCACAGGGAACACCCACTGAGCTCTAAACTTGCGGCTCCATAGGGAACACCCACCTAGCTCTGAACTTGCAGCTCCTCAGAGTAGCACAGGGGTTAAACAAGGTTAAAATTAAAAGTAGCAATAGAGAAATAAGTGAACAGCATAGAGAAACATGAACCTCTCAGGGTACATAGATATATATCTCATTTTATGGGTAACATTCTTGTAATGTGGTGCAGATTTCCAAAAATATTGGAACAGAGAAAACAGCTCCATAAAAATATCATTATTCATTGTCTGAGCCCAAGATCTGGCACAAAGATCACACATCTGTTCTCTGTCCAAGGGATGAGACGATAAGGAGCAAATAAGCTTAACCTTCTCGTCCTTGGGTGCAAACCAACAAAATAGGGGGCTCGCGTTTATTTATTTTAATTCTTTTTTAGGGGGATCTCATTTTCATTTTATTTTTCCTTTTTTTAGCAAATCTTTCTTTCTTTCTTTCTTTCTTTCGATCTCATTTCTATTTTTCCATTCTCCCACTGTTTGAAGTATCTCTTAAACAGTTAACTTCCAAAAATACTTATTTCTTACCTCCTAAAATGGCAGTCGTCGTCTCCTTGAATTAACATTACGGTGTTTTGACTAGACCGTCATAACTCATATCACCGCTCTGTTATAGTAAAGTGTCCAGCTAATTCCTGTCATTGGCCGCGGACCAGCTCTCCATTTACACTGCAGTCCCCATTTCTGTTCTGCATTGTTACGATTGAACCATAATTACAGATTTTTGCAAAACAAACGTACAAGATTATCATGATTTCTTCAGACAGGGGCTATATAAAGGAGGGGGCCCCTTTAAATAAATTAACAAGTGGACGTTACCATTGCCCTTGCCAACAGAATGCGTATTAATGGCTGCCCAATTTTAAAGTGAATACCTCAATGTAACTAGTGGCGGGCCTGACAGGCGTACAAAGATGGAAAACCTGAGGGCTTCCCGATACTTTACAGCTTTACTAATATCTCATCTGGGAGGCCAGAGCTTGAAACACCCAATTTTTTTTTTCCGGGTGTAGCCCTGCCCTTTAACACAAACCACACCATTTTTACCATAGGCCGGCCCTGTCCCCTCAA
This sequence comes from Bufotes viridis, assembly GCA_033119425.1. Lineage (NCBI taxonomy): Eukaryota > Metazoa > Chordata > Amphibia > Anura > Bufonidae > Bufotes > Bufotes viridis. Next base: position 16,844,910 of record CM065596.1, on the reverse strand, counting down.
TGTGTATAGGGACGCGGTGACTGGGTCTGATCATGCAGCGTCCCGGTGTCAAACAGACAAGGTTGTTCTCTGGGGGGTGCTGGGAAGGCTTCTGCGGCACCTGGGAGCTTCTCCAACTCTTCCAGGAGGGGAAGTCTCCCCCTTTTCTGGTAGCCTTCTAGATATCCAGGGAGAGTTGGCAAGTATGAGCCAAATACCTACTCCACCCAGCATAGAACACTCATAAGGACTTAAAAAGGCATTGTGCCGGTCACTAAGGGGTTAAGATGCAATTAAAGGGGACATGCACCAGTTCTGTATAGTTGGATGGTGGGTCCTAAAGCTCACCTGCTCTGGTGGGCTGAAGGTAATTTATTCCCACCCAAGGTGGAAATATTGCTTAAGAAATGACAGCTTCCTGATGGCGGATCTGCAGGAACGAGCGCCCTTCCCACCCGCACTTGGCTGTAAAGCTCTCCGAGAGGTGACAGAGTAATCTAATTTCCCATTACCCCTCATTAGCCGCCCATACATGAAGCACCAGAGGACAGAGGCTCGGCGCTTTTATGCCTCGAGTTTCCATGGTAACAGCGGTCAGCTGATTCCCGGCTTGAGCGCGGGTGCGGAGGGTTCTGCGGTGTATCCTACATATGTCAATGCATTGATCAGCAGGACAAAGCCAACCCCGATTTAACTCTTTGTCTGCCAGGATACATTTAAAGGGATTTTCCAGGACTTGCGTATTGATGACCTATCCTCTGGGTTGGGTCATCAGTATCAGATTGTTGGGATAGGAGGTCTGACTCCCAGCACCCCCTATGAAGGGTCCATGGACGAGCCAGTGCTGCTGTCATAAGGACAATGCATGAATAGGATTGAGCTGCAATACCAAGCACAGCCACTATACAATAACTGGCGCTGTGCTCGGCATAGTATGGAGTTCTTTGGAGTGTTGATCGGCAGGGGGGCTGGGAGTTGGACCCCAACGATGTAAACCAGTGGATAGGTCATCAGTGTTTAAATCCCTTTAAGGATCAGTTCCAGACGTTAATGAGAATATCACCATAAAGACACATCAAATAAAATAGTTGCTGAATAAATAATACCTTTTATTTGATTTTGAACATCACTCCCATCATGCCTCCGGGCAGAGCACGATTTCCAACATGTGGGCGGAGCTTTGCCCTGTTTTCAAGGTCACATAGACTAAATGAAATGATTAAATTCTGGCTACCTGCAGCCACCACTAGAGGGAGCCGAGCTCCCCCTAGTGATTGTATTACTCATTTATGCAGAGGATTTGAAGCTCTTCCTCAGGAAAAATATAACCCAAAGTGAACAGATCCTAATAGTGTAGTTTTCTGCTGGTATCTACTATCTGTACATGAGCAAGAAGACTGGAAAGACAAAGCAGGGTTTTATACACAGCTGCAGGATCAGACTGCGCAGTGTTTGTTTTGTAGTCTGTAACCATGGAGACATATCGATCTACCTAGGCGCTGTATACACAAAACAGTAGGAGATTTTTAACCAAGACTGACACAGAGCTCCAAATCCCCCTCATAGACTGAATTAAAGAGGACCTTTCACCTATTTAACAACTAAAATCTAACTATATCTGTGGGCAGAGCGGCGCCCAGGGGTCCCCCTGCACTTACTAGTATGTCTGGGCGCCGCTCCGTTCGCCCGGTATAGGCTCCGGTGTCCGAGCTCCCTCTGTTGTATGGGGCGGCGACTTTGTATCAGGCGTGTCCCTTGCTGCAGAGCTGGCCAATCACAGCGCACAGCTCATAGCCTGGCTATGAGCTGTGCGCTGTGATTGGCCAGCTCTGCAGCAAGGGACACGCCTGATACAAAGTCCCCGCCCCATACAACAGAGGGAGCTCGGACACCGGAGCCTATACCGGGCGAACGGAGCGGCGCCCAGACATACTAGTAAGTGCAGGGGGACCCCTGGGCGCCGCTCTGCCCACAGATATAGTTAGATTTTAGTTGTTAAATAGGTGAAAGGTCCTCTTTAAATGGTAAAATTCTGGCTTCCTGCAGCCACCACTAGAGGGAGCTGAGTTTAATGTGTGTAATATGCGGTAAGCTCCCCCTAGTGACCAGAATGTTATTACTGATTTAGGCCTCATGCACACGGCCAGTGTTTTGTTACACGCCCGAGCTGCATATTTTGCGGCTCGGGCGTGGACCCATTCACTTCAATGGAGCTGCAAAAGATGCGGACAGCACTCCGTGTGCGGTCCGCATCCGTTGCTCCGTTCCGTGGCCCCGCAAAGAAAATAGAGCATGTCCTATTCTTGTCCGTTTTGCGGACAAGAATAGGCATTTCTACAATGGGCCATGTTCCGTTCCAACGCGGAGCAGCTTCCGTGTTTTGCGGATCCACGGTTTGCGGACCGCAAAACACATACTGTCGTGTGCATGAGGCCTTAGGCAGGGGATTTGGAGCTCTGACGAAAGCAAAGTGAATGGATCTCAATATTTGAATTTTCTGCTAGAAGAAGGGACGGAGGAAGCAGGGTGATGCACAACCGCAGGATCAGACTACACAGGATTTCTTTGTAGTCTGTAACCACGGAAACACATGGGTCTGCCTAAATGACATATACACAAGACGACGATAAAAACACAGTCGGTTGCAAAAGTCTACACACCCTTCAATGCCTTATTTGCTACCGTTACATATCTGTCTACTGTTATCTCCGACGTGTGTGAAACTACTCCAAGCACGCTGGGAGTTGTGGTTTCACAGCCGCTGGAGGGTGACAGGTTGCAGTTTTAAAAAAATAAATAAAAAGTTCTAAGAATAAATGGAACTTGTTATGTTAACTTAGATGCACTGAAGGGTTAATTCCCTTGAGATCGGGGGGGGGGGGAGGCTTGTTTTTGGAGAATGATTTAGTATTCCAATCATTTTTGACACAACCAGAGCCGGGCACACACTCCCTACAAATAGCCTATGATTGGCCGCAGAGCTGGCGGTCATTAGCGGTGGTCACTAGGTATCTGGTTCCCGTTGCTATGGGATACCATTGTTCTCGCTTCTTTTTCCCTGGCTGCCTCTGCCGATCCTTGTGCTGCCTCAAAAGCCTTTGACACAAGAGGGAGGCACCAAAGGAGCCCAAATTTTTTTTCCCACGCACCGCATTAGCTCCAAGGCTCTAGCGATTATCCCTCCGAGATGCGTCCTGCAGGATGAGGGCGAGAGAACGGCTTCATCCTAATTTGAGACGAGAGACCGGAGAGCGCGAGAAAGCGAGTGTCAATAAAAGTATAGCTGCTTCTGGGAAAGCTGGGTGTCATCCCGCGCTCCCCGAAAGCAAGGCTGTCCTTTCTGTAGGCGCATCCCTAATGTTATGTAGCCATTCAGGATCCTTGGAAAGCTGGGTAGAGATCTCATTGTAGGAGATAATGGCTCCGTATTGGTTGTCAACCTTCTTCATAGGTGGCAGATTTTGGCGGGGGATCTTCTAAGATGGGGCAATTTTTTTTTCGCAGAATTTGGCAAAACTTTTTTGCAAATCTGCATGAAAAAGTATATGTAACACATGCAAATTTACAGCAAGTTTGCAGCAGTTTTTTTCCGCTGAAATCGTACGTTCATGTGGTGGATACAATGCAAAATTTTGGTGTAGCGGTAAGAAATTGTGCAATACACAATCACATCCTTAAAGGGGTTGGCCAACTTTTTTTTTTTTTGGCAAACCCCCCTCCTAGGCAGACCTGCAAACGGGAAGTATACTTACTTTCGATCCATTCCCTGGTCCAGGCTCCTTCGCTCCCAGGCCTTGGCTGCCTCGCTTAGGTCGCTGCAGCCAATCTCCTGCTCATTAGGGGCAGACCTTGGACAGGAGGAGTCTACAGCGCTGCGGCTGTAAGTAGCCCTTGCTCTGTCATTCGCAGATGTTTGCACAGAGCCGGAGCCTAAGGCTACTCTCACACTAAAGTTTTTTGCGGATCCGTCATGGATCTGCAAAAACGCTTCCGTTACAATAATACAACCGCAAGCATCCGTCATGAACGGATCCGGTTGTATTATGTCTTCTATAGTCATGACACAATAGAAAACGGATCCATCCCCTATTGACTTTCAATGCAGTTCAAGACGGATCCGTTTTCTATTGTGTCAGAGAAAACAGATCTGTCCCCATTGACTTACACTGTGTGCCAGGACGGATCCGTTTGGCTCCGCTTCGTCAGGCGGACAGCAAAACGCTGCAGACAGCCTCCGGAGCGGAATGGAGACTGATCGGAGGCAAACTGATGCATTCTGAGCGGATCCTTTTCCATTCAGAATGCATTAGGGCAAAACTGATCCGTTTTGGACCGCTTCTGACTGAAAGCCCTGAACGGATCTCGCAAACAGACCCAAGAACACCAGTGTAAAAGTAGCCTAAACTGTCGTTCCCCTGAAGTCCTAGCACAGAGCTGCCTCACTCTGCCTCATCAGTGCTGCGCCCCTGCCTTCTCCCCCTTGTTTCATGTCAACTGGTCATGTGATATAAAGGGGGTAAGTCACCGCTGAGGTCAGTGATTGGCTGCAGCAGTGTCAAAGCAGATGTTGTGGGGGACCCAAGCCAGGCAGCCAAGGCTGGGGGCCAAAAGAGCCAGGAACCCAGTGGCGGGGAGAAGGAAGTATGCTTCATTTTTGCAGGTCTGGCTAGATGGTGGCCAACCTCTTGCCATGTCTGCCACCGATTTAGTGACACGTCCACTTCCCTTTCAGGACCATAGGAAAGCTGGGTTACAATGGCTGTCCAGGCCTTTACAGAAAGCTAATGTATGGCTGTAGAGGATGTGTACAGGCAGCGCCAGGTCCGTGTGTATGCCACCCTTACAAACAATCAGCTTGCTCACCCAAGGTGCCAGGGCACCTATACACGTAGCCTGGTACCTAAACAGGTTAGCCTGGAGCGTTCTCCCACCCTCGGGGTGAGGCCCTGAATAAGTAGGCATTGTCTGTTGAAGTCTGAAATCAAGCCCAAAGCACATCAATGGCCTCTGCTTTGCTGTTTTCCCATGCTTTACACTGCAGCACTGCTTGTTCACATTGGCTGCGGCCCATTGACAGTGGATGGCTATATGCAGGTGGCAGCTTAGCGAGACACGGAGCATCGATTCCCTACTGACTTACTATATTGCGCTTTTATTGGGGGCCTTCCCCTTTAACTATTTTCCGCTAATGTCTATTATAATAAATCAGAGCGTTATATCTTTATATCGCTACAGGGATCTTTTCTTATTAACTTCCTGCTCCCTGGGGCCACATAAACTGTACCTACAGCCGTGGAGGATTGTGCTGTCTCAGCTGCAGGAGCTGCGCTCTCTCCTTCCACCGCATCACGCTCATCCCCAGCGCTGGGAACCGGGAATATTTGCCAATGGAAATTTGCTCTGAGATCACAGTCTTCTGCCAAAGGCAAATATGTTTCCTTCCCAAAATAGCCCCTCCAAAAATATCCCTCCGAAAAAAAGGAGTCAAACATGAAGATTCTGTCATCTGAAGAGGAGGAAGAGAAAATAGCTACTTTATTATTAGTGTGAGGGGCAGGAGAATCACAACCAGACATTAGGGGGTGACGAACCGGGCAATCCCCCAAGGGTACTGTTTTCTAGGGGGCTCCCCAGGAGCAGAACCACAGAGCAACCTAAAACCATCCAGTGATACGTGGTATATGGCAGTATTACGTGTGAAATAAATGGCAGTATTATATATGAAGTATATGGCAGTATTATGTGTGAAATACATGGCAGTATTATATATGAAGTATATGGCAGTAGTAACGTGTGAAATACATGGCAGTATTATGTGTGAAATACATGGCAGTATTATATATGAAGTATATGGCAGTATTAACGTGTGAAATACAATGGCAGTATTATATATGAAGTATATGGCAGTATTACGTGTGAAATACATGGCAGTATTATATATGAAGTATATGGCAGTATTAACGTGTGAAATACATGGCAGTATTATATATGAAGTATATGGCAGTAGTAACGTGTGAAATACATGGCAGTATTATGTGTGAAATACATGGCAGTATTATATATGAAGTATATGGCAGTAGTAACGTGTGAAATACATGGCAGTATTATATATAAAGTATATGGCAGTATTAACGTGTGAAATACATGGCAGTATTATATATGAAGTATATGGCAGTATTAACGTGTGAAATAAATAGCAGTATTATATATAAAGTATATGGCAGTATTACGTGTGAAATAAATGGCAGTATAATATATAAAATATATGGCAGAATTATGTGTAAACTATATGGCAGTATTATGTGTGAAGTACATAGCACAATTATGTGTGAAGAATATGGCGCTAGTTGTAGCTGTGAGGTATGTTAAAGTACTATGTGTGAGCTATATGTCAGTATTGCATGTATATGGCAGCATTATATGTGAACTAGACTGCAGAATTATGTGTGAAGTATATTGCAGAATTACATGAAAAGTATATAGCAGCATTATGTGTAAACTATATGGCAGTGGTGTGCGTGAAGTATATGGCAATATTGTGTGTGAAGTATGTGACACTATATATGTGTGAAGTGTATGGAAGTATGTATATAAAAGTATTATTTGTGAACTATATAAAACTATGTCTGAAACTGAACTATAGGGCAATATTATGTGTAAACTCTATGGCAGAATTATTTGTGAACTATATGGTAGTATTATGTGTGAAGTATTGTATGTGTGAATGACATGGAACCATTATGTGTGAACTATAAAGCAGTATTATATGTGAACTATACAGAATGTTATATGTGAACTACAGAGCAGTATTATATGTGAACTATAAGGCGGTATTATCAGTGAACTATAGAGCAGTATCCTCTGTGAACTATATGGAAGTATTATATGTGAACTGTAGAGCAGTATTATGTGTGAACTATAAGGCAGTTGTATATGTGAACTCTACAGATGTATTATGTGTAACTATTAAGTGCACTCAGAGAGTATTTTTGGGATATTACATATTATGTTGGTATTTAGTGGGCTGTATATATAGTATTATTGTGACAGTGTATTGGAGTACTATTTATGGATTTTATGGCATTTTTGTTTAGCAGCATTACCGTACATCCATGTAGAAAGAGCGCGCTTATCTGTCTCTGTGGACGCCTTGCAGTAAATTTGCAGTAAATGTAAGTCCTTGAGTCGATGTCTCCTGTCAAAAAACTCATCTGCTGCTTTCAAGCTACATCCGTCTCTAGAAAAGCTGGGTGATAACGCTTTCAAAGGGTATAAAGATTCCGGCGCCACAAAGTCTGCCGGTTTTACAGAAAGGATGCATCACTGCTGGGTAAAGTTGCCTTTCGGGACTCAGGAAAAGCTGGGTGATACCTAAAACTAATGCCTTCAGTAATATATATAAAAAAGTATATTAAAGAAGAATTTCTGTTCAGGGTTCAGGGAAAGCTGGGTGACAGTACCATAGATGTAATAAAGGCCGAACAGACCCACCTACATAATGAGAGACAAAAACAATGAAGAGCTTTATTTACAGGTGATATCTCTTTAATTACACGCCCCCCGTTCTGAAATCTAAGATCCTGTCATTTATCTCTCTGTATGTGAGGGAGATGATGGCGGCTCCGGAGAGTTACGTCTATAACTTATCGCTCACGGCCATCTGGCGTCTGCTCATCTGTAATGAGGGATCTGTCTCGCCGGTAGTTAGGGCGATACGTTTTTGTGAATAATGGTCATTTTATATCCTGGAATCTGTATTCAGACGCCTTAGAAAGATGTTTCCTAGCGGGAGGACTTATTTTCTTGATGTGATTTCTCTTTGTAAATGCCACGTGCGTTCAATTAGTGCGGGGAACTCATTTACAGCGCAATAGGAAAACGGATAACGGATACAGCAGTGAAAAAGATATTTAACTTAAAGGGGTACTGTACTTTTAAAAAATATGTCTCTTACAGCTGCCATAGAGGCAGATCACACCACCTCTAGGAGGGGGACCAGTGCTGAAATGTTTTACTTTATGATATTCTGTTTACCTACAGCCACCACTAGGGGGAGCTCACTGCATACAGATTATAGATGACCATACATATGAGCTAAAAGGTTTTTTTTTGTTTTTTGTTTTTTTGTTACATTACTATAGTAGGCCTCTGCAAATTCCCAATGCTGGCTCTGGGCAAATATTTTATCAGCATGGAATGCAGGGAGGTTTCAGCTCTGAAGCTTGCTGAATTGTAAATGCAGCTCTGGAGAATAATCTAGCCTGTAAAGGGAACTGGACAAGGGTGGACCATTCTGAGGGTTTGTTACTATCGCATTCAGGGTAGGCAATCCTCTGCAACAAATTAAATTGCACTGATACATTGTAGCAAATGAGGACAGGTAATGTGTTTACATTGGATGCAATTGTAACAAACGCTCAGTATTGGGTGATAACAGGTTTTAGCTTCTGTGTTGGTGACAGCAAGCAGAGTACTTGAAAATGGTATGACATTAAGGCACATGTTACAAAGTTGCATAACTGTCATTACTGACGGCGGTGCGGGGCACATTATAAAAACTGCCCCTAGGTGCCATGGTTCCCCCTCCCCCCCCCTCCGCAGAGGTCTTCTGGTGGCGGTTACGGTTCTCTCCATGCAGTCAGAGATGTCACAGTGTGTTATGGAGTATTGGAAATAACCCCGCAACCTGTGAGGGAATGAGGGGCCGCCAATTACAGCAAAGTTGTTTATTTTCCAGGAAAAATTACTTTCTATTTATGACGTGTCATGGAAGACTGAGAAAGCATTATCTAAGGTGGAGGCTGTCAAAGGGGCTGCTATGCAGAAATCCATCCCCCACCCCACCCCCACCCCGCCATGTACAGGCCCAAAGACATCTCCTTCCCAAAGTGACTACCAGGGCACCATGTTAGAGGGAACGTACAGCAGTTATAGAAAAACTGGCCCAAAGTTACCACTGGGATTGCTGCAAAATGCACCAAAATGACACAATTTAGCACATTTTGGCTGTAATTTGGTAAATCAAATTGTGGAAAAATTAACAGTGCCCAGCTCACCAAGGGGGCGTGACAAGATAAATTGATAAATGGATGTATAGATAAATATACATCCACATTGGGGGGCGGCATCGATTGTTTAAGTTGTATGTCTGGGCTCCTGGCCAAAGGTCTCGGAGGAATCGCACCAAGTTTCTGTATCCTGCTGCTGATACATATTGGATAGATAGATAGATAGATAGATAGATAGATAGATAGATAGATAGATAGATAGATAGATAGATAGATAGATAGATAGATAGATAGATAGATAGATAGTTAGATAGATAGATAGATAGATAGATATTAGAGATAGATAGATAGATAGATAGATAGATAGATAGATAGATAGATAGATATTAGAGATAGATAGATAGATAGATAGATATGAGATAGATATTAGATAATAGGTAGATAATAAATAGATAGATATGAGATATATAGATGATAGATAGACAGACAGATAGAGAAAGGCTCTAAAGCTGAGATGATATGTTGAACTTTTATTTTTCTACTTTTCTTAATTGTTTTTGGATCCTTGTGTCAAGTTTCTTTGGGCTTGCACCTCAGTTTTTCTCTCTTTTCCCTTTTTATTTAAGTGCTGCTGTTTTTTGTTTTTCTAGATGGGTAATAAATAAATATCAGATAGATTAGATAGATAGACAGGAAGATAGAGAGCTAGATAGATAGATAGATATGAGAGAGATAGATAGATAGATAGATAGATAGATAGATATGAGATAGATAGATAGATAGATAGATAGATAGATAGATAGATAGATATGAGAGAGATAGATAGATAGATAGATAGATAGATATGAGATAGATAGATAGATAGATAGATAGATAGATATGAGAGAGATAGATAGATAGATAGATAGATATGAGATAGATAGATATGAGATAGATAGATAGATAGATAGATAGATAGATAGATAGATATGAGATAGATAGATAGATGGATAGATAGATAGATATGAGATAGATAGATAGATAGATAGATAGATATGAGAGAGAGAGAGATAGATAGATAGATATGAGATAGATAGATAGAGATGAGATAAATAGATAGATAGATAGACAGATAGTTTCCTAATATTCTATCTGTGATCTGAGGGCAGTCCCTGTCTATACGGCACATATTGTCCACGTCTGGCCTGGTGTCATCTCCCTCCCATGTCCCGGACTTCCAGCCGGTGCCCTCCCTGCTCTGGGTGAATATTCCGGTACAGATTCCAGCCCTGGAGGTTATGAATGAGGCAGTGTTTGGGGCAGTGAATGCCGCGCTCAGTGAGAAGCCGCCTGTGTCCTCCTCTTAGCGATTCCTGTCTTTTCTCCACTCCCAAAATACGTAACACACAAGAGCAGCACTTCACCGCGGGCCCGAGCCCAGGGGGACGTATAAAGCCGCTCTTTCTCATCTCCCCTTCCCGTGTTTTTCTACTGTCTTCTTTAAATAGAGAGCTCTGGGAGTCGGGGGGATTGGGGGGGGGGGGGTCCTAGGGCGTTTGTTCTGGTCGTGGGGTTACAAAATGGATTAGTGTTTAGAGTCATGAATGGGGGGGAGGTGGCGGCTGAAGGTTTGTGTCTGTTCCTTGGTTACCATAGTCCTATACTGGGCTCCTTATGTTCCCCGCACACATTTCTTACGTGTAGTAAGATTACTTAAAGGGGTTGTCTCACTTCAGCAAGTAGCATTTATCATGTAGAGAAAGTTAATGCAAGGCACTTACTAATGTACTGTGATTCTCCATATTGCCTGGATTCATGTTTTCATCGCATTATACACTGCCTCTTTCCAGGGTGAAGCGGGACAACCCCTTTAAGGTGTCCATGGGAGGGAAGATAATGCAGCTGATTTCCTAGGTATATTCTTCATCTCACTTCATCAGTTATATAATATATAATACATTGTTTAGCCTAGAAAATATATATGTAAATCACTATATATCAGAAGTACTTACCTGCTTGACTAGTTTTTGTCTCCGCTCTATTAGGGCACATCTGTCATGACTGACTCCAGCTCAGCTGCACTGTCTATAGGAGTCTGAGGTAGTCCGAAATACCACATTGTCTCACCAGAGGGCGCCGTTCTTCATCATAGACCTTGGGTGCAACACTGGAATCTGCAGTCTGAAATCCGCCTCTAGAGCCAACAGAGGGCGCCGTTCTTCTGCATAGTATAGACTGGGGGCAATGAGTTTGGCCATTCTTGATCCTGATTAGAGATGAGCGAACTTTAAAAAAAAGTTCGGTGTTCGGCGTTCGGGTTGTGGTAATCGCCGCATCCCGTTATGGATTCCACTACCGCGGACTATCCAGGCATATGGAATCCATAAGGGGCGGCTGCCACCAACCCGAACTGTTGAACAGCCGAAGGACCTGGGGTGACGTCACCGTCATGTAATCAGTGCAGGGGGCGTGGCTCAGCACTGATCCCGTGCTGAGCCATGCCCCTGCACTGATCACATGACAGTGACGTCACCCCAGGTCCTTCGGCTGTTCAACAGTTCGGGTTGGTGGCAGCCGCCCCTTATGGATTCCATATGCCGCGATAGTGGAATCCATAACGGGATGCGCGAGTTACCACAACCCGAACGCCAAACTTTTTTTTAAAGTTCGCTCATCTCTAATCCTGATGTCTTGGACCTCGTTAAATTATAACAGAATAAAGGGTCATTTTTTTTTAAATTTACTGGCAATAGCAGACATATTTGGCCACAGTAATAAGGCGAGGCTCATGCTGCAGCCAGTTGCCATACTACCAGAGACAGATCTGAGCTGAGATTTGTGAGAAGAAGGAGGGAGAAAAAATTGTTCGTCAAAACATCAAAAATAATTCTGTGTATAGAAGTTTTTTTGAAGAAATAAAAAAAGGTTCATGTAAAAGATGATGTCACATCTGCAAAGCTCTTACTGTAAAGAATCCTTTTCACTTCTGCTGCTGGAGTCTGAACAGTTTTTTTCCTCCTCTGTGGAGTGGGGGCGACCACATTTATTAAAGGGGTTCTCTGGGTATTTTCTCTAATTGGTGCACATTGCTAACCTGTGGAGGGAAAGCTCTTTAACCTAGGACTTAAAGGGGCTGTGTCACTTCAGTAAGTGGCATTTAGAGAAAGTTAATACAAGGCACTTACTAATGTATTGTGATTCTCCATATTGCCTCCTTTGCTGGCTGGATTCATTTTTCCATCACATTATACACTGCTCGTTTCCATGGTTACAGACCACCCTGCAATCCATCAGTGGTGGTCGTGCTTGCACAATATAGGAAAAAGTGCCGGCTTCTCTGGTGGCCGGGACCGTGGGATCTCACATAGGCTGGTGCTTTTTCCTACAGTGTGCAAGCACGACCACCGCTGATGGATTGCAGGGTGGTCGTAACCCCTGGAAACGAGCAGTGTATAATGTGATGGAAACATGGATCCAGCCAGCAAAGGAGGCAATATGGAGAATCACAATACATTAGGAAGTGCCTGGTATTAACTTTCTCTACATGATAAATGCCACTTACTGAAGTGAGAGGACCCATTTAAGATTAAGCGATCCAGCGCTCTAGCTTCTTGATAAAATGGAAACACTGCATGCCTCACCTACGCGTTTCGAACCCTACGGTTCTTATACATGGCCCTGTGCATTGGCGGGGGTGCCAGGAGTCAGACCCCCATAGACCAGATATTGATGACCCATTCTGAGGACAGATCATCAATAATAATAATTCATCTATCTGCTGCTGACCTCCCCTCTGGGACCCCCACCAATCATGAGAATTGGGGCCCGCATCCCCTGCATCCATCCTGAAATGAATGGAGCGGCCGGTAGCGTGTGGCCATTCCATTCATTTCTATGGGAGTTCCGGAAATAGTTGAGTACAGCGCTCGCCTATCCCCGGAATTCCCATAGAAATGAATGGAGTGGCCGCACACATGTCCAACCAGCCTCTCTGTTCATTTAAGGGGGGCTGCAAAGCTGCCGGAATTTTAGCTAATGATCACAAGAACAGGGGAACCTTTTGAGAATGCGCATGTGTGACCGCTGCTCCATTGACTTCTATGGGTCTGGCGACTAGAGCACTGAATGAATGGAGCAGTGGTCACACATGCGCACTATCGATGGCGGTCCCAGGCCCATGGATAGGGGATGACGGTTGTTCATGGGTTTGTTCCACGAAAAATATTCTACAGTTTTCAAACCAGCACCTGGATCTGAACACTTTTGTAATTGCATGTAATTAAAAATGTATTATAGCCACTGATTTATTCAAAAAAATGTATCTGTACAGCGCCACCTGCTGTTTGTTCTTTTTCTTATTTCCTTGCCCTGCTCTCTGAGATGGCCGCACATGCTCAGTTTCATCCTTCAACTGCCCCCTGAGCTGTGATAGGGGAGAGCTGAGACACGCCCCCTTAGCTGCAGCAGAAAGGACACTCCCCTTGAGCTGTCAGCTTGATATAAATCTAGCAGAGCAATGAATGAGGAGATCTCTGGATCCATGTGAGGTTCAGGGCTGGTTAGAAAGAGATTGTCATGGACTATATGATGTCTGATTTTTATTTTTTATTATTTTCCTTGGAGAACCCCTTTAAGGAGACATTTGGTGACCACTACTTCAGGGTATGATGGTGCTTTATAAAGAAATGAGCCCAAAAAGAGTATGAGCCCCCATCACAGCGCCTGGAGGTTCGTAGGAAAAAGGAAAAACCCCATGAACCACAAGCTCCTCAGCCATGTCCTCCATGTATGTTAGTGGGGCGGTCAGGCCTTCTGGTGGAGGTCAGTTCTGACCAGCGCTGTCCAGCGGGATGGTGAGGCCTGGAGGAACTGCCATGATACTTGGCTTCACCTTTGGTTACATGTGATGTCACTGACTTTACCCAGCTGGGTGCCCCCTGTTCTATCTGCTGTGGTCACCCAGCTTTATCGGACTACCGAATGGGAGGGTGAAGATGAGGAATACTAAACACACAGGAGCCGCCAATCAGAGGAACCTCCATGGACAGATCTTCAAACACCGCGACCATCCCTGCAAATCAAGGACAGCTGGCGGAACAGCTGAGGTTATTAATAGGCAGCGCAGGCCTCTGTCTAGGGGACAGCAAACTGCGGCACAGAGAGAGAGGGTCAAAATCTATCTATGGGTTTATGTGCACATCACTGTCATGTTAGGCTTCACAACAGATGTTCCGAATCGGAAAAAATATTTCTCTATCTATCTATCTATCTATCTATCTATCTATCTATCTATCTATCTATCTATCTATCTATCTATCTATCTATCTATCTATCTATCTATCTATCTATCTATCTACCTATAAAAAGCAAAAATCTGACAGCACAAGAATCGGTACATAAAATAAGCAAAACAGGTGCACACCTGAGGAGGACAAGACGAAGCCCAGTATACAAAATAGCAAAAAGGCAGCGCTCAAAAATCTATGAAAATACAAGAATATTTATTCACCCATACTCATATCCACATAGGTGAATAAATATTTTTCCATTTTCATTGATTTTTGAGCGCTGCCTTTTTGCCATTTTGTATCTATCTATCTCATATCTATCTATCTATCTCTCTATCTATCTATCTATCTATCTATCTATCTATCTATCTTTCTATCTATCCATCTATCTTTCTGTCTTTAAGGGTTCATTCAAACGTCCCAAAAATGTATCCGCATCCATTCCGCAAAGTTGGGGCCGCAAAAGATGCAGACAGCACACTGTGCGCTGTCCGCATCCGCACTTCCTTTCGCGGCCTCTCAGAAAGGTACCGCATGTCCTATTCTTGTCTGCAGCCATTCTATCATAGTGCCGGCCATGTGCGGTCCCCAAAATGTGGAACACACATGGCCGGTGTCCGTGTTTTGCGGATCTGCAATTTCCGGACCGTAAAACAGTTGCGGACGTGTGACTGGACTCTTAATTAGTTTTATATTAACCCATCCTAGGCCCTTTTCCCATTCCCCTTCTCATGTTGGAGACCACACTGGAGGTGTATATTGAGGATCTCTTCGTAGCCGTATACCTCGAGTAGAGCGCTGTGACAGATTCGTCGGTGGAGACAGGCAGCGGAATCCGTTACCCATTAGCTCCTGTTTAATAAAACAATGTCTTCCACGTGCGACACCTTCTTTCCTATATACCTCTATATAGAATAGAAAGCTACTACATACCGCAAGTAGACAGTGTACCGACATATAGCAGCCTTCTGGCCTCTGTCGGGTGAATGGCGCCCTATGGATGTTGTATCCCCCGGAGGCGTTTTCATGTATAAACACCAAATGTAAGCCCCCGTGACGTGAGCAGATCCTTATACTGTATCTGATGGATGATGGTAAATTCCGCATGGATTTTGTGTTCTGTAAACATCCTCGTCCTTCCTTCCAGTTTGCAGACTGCCGCTAATCCCAGGAGGATGCGCCATAATTGCAGCGGCAGATAATATCTTTTTTTAGCTCTATCGCGGATTATTTATAAACCCCCCCCCCTGGCGGTGTGCACATAGCCAGCCATCAGATTCACTCAATTAACCCCTTTGCTATTAGATAAGGAAATAATGCGCCGCCGGGAGTGACTCGGGGCGGTTACCGAACCTTCGTGCCTAATCGTATTATTCCGCTGCGTTTCGCAGTCTGTGCGTCGATGGGCTGCACAGATTTCCAGACTTTGTTAACCACTTAACTCTTTCACTGCTATAGGGGTGATTTTGGGGGGGGGAATTATTGCCCACTTTTGAAGGTACAGTAAATCCAGTGTATAAAACCGCATCCTGTTAATGACCCCACAATGGAGCTGATTGTTTGGTGGCAGGACCCGGCTAACAAGGGGCCCTCACAGGAGCTGCGGGTCTCTTAATTTATACAACAAACATCTATTCTGGAGGCCTCCGGCTCGAGGGGCAGATGTTCATTCCCAGATCTATGTGTGAATCGGTGTATAGTAGCAGGGACATGGGAAACAGAGAAGCGGACGATTGAGGCGGCATTCCGAAATATTTCTGAGATGAATTCTGTGCTGATTCACTTTATAATATATCTTTCTAGGGCTC
The DNA here is from genome assembly GCA_033119425.1 of Bufotes viridis. NCBI lineage: Eukaryota > Metazoa > Chordata > Amphibia > Anura > Bufonidae > Bufotes > Bufotes viridis. The sequence continues at coordinate 16,828,848 of CM065596.1, read as the reverse complement.
CCAGCTTTGTCAGCCCATGCTTCCCTTCACTCAGCCAAAATTCCCTGGTTACCTGGAGCCGCCACTAGGGGGAGCCTAATGAAGACTCGATTATTATTGAGCTTAACTGGTGTTTTATAAAACTTTTTGCAACTAGCTCCCCCTAGTGGTGAATACAGGCTTTCAACTCCTCCTAGTGCTGACTAATGGCAGCCAGCATCCCACAGTGATGAATGCATGCCGCCAGCACCCCCTAGTGGTAACTGCAGGCAGCCAGAATTTTAGCCGAGACCACTATAAGGATAGAAAAGGACATTTTAGGATCTATTAAAATTACCCCTTTGTTAAAGGGCTTTTCCATCTTCTGATCACATTTCTGATGCACTGCAAACTGATTTGTAACGACGAAACAATAAAAGGGTCCATCCGTATATGCCCCCCTTATGGGTGCTGTATTTAGGCATCCATGCTGTCCAAGATGGGTGCAGTCATGTGATTTACCCAAGTGACCACCTTCTCTACTGAGCAGGCACTGAAGGCGTTAAGGACTGGCACAGGCATCAGAAGTTCCTGTATCTGCGCATGCGCTAAATGCTTCAGCCCATGTGCAGCTGGGGAGGCGGTCACGTGGGTAAATCACATGGTCAACGCAATATTAGGCCTCATGCACACGACAGTATTTTTTTGCGGTCCGCAAAACGGGGTTCCGTTGTTCCGTGATCCGTGTCCGTTATTACTTCCGTTGTGTTTCCGTGTGTCTTCCGTTTTTTTTACACAAAAGATTTTACCAAAAGACAGGCTGACAATTTTTGCCAAGTGCCTGCCAAGAGATCCGCAAAAAACGCGGACGCGGAACACGGATGACACACGGATGGCCATCCGCATTTTTTCACGGTCCTATTGACTTGAATGGGTCTGCGAACCGTTTTTCGCGGACAAGAATAGGACAGGTTATATTTTTTTGACGGACTGGAATCACGGACCATGGACGCGGAGGACAAACGGTGCATTTGCCGAGTTTTCCACGGACCCATTGAAAACCAATGGGTCCGCAGAAAATCACGAAAAACGGCACAACGGACACGGAATCAAACAACGGTCGTGTGCATGAGACCTTAGGCAGTGGGGGTGGCTTCTATGGACGTGCCGGGGTAAGCAGTGGGTCCTTTTTAGGGTCTTAGATGCCATTACATTTTATTATACAGCATTTCAGCAACATCAGAATAGCAAAAAAGACGCAAAAATGTGTTATGTTATTAGCTTTTTTGTGTGTTTTTTAACTGTTGGTGGAGATCAGAAAACCATGAGGAAACCCAAAGTGCATGCACATGATGACCTGTTTGGCACCTACCCAGCGGCCCCAGGCATAACCCAGCATTTGCCTCCTTTAAATTAGATTTTATTAGCACATGCCATAAATGACAAAAGTCTATAAAAATGTCAAAATATCCTACATAGTATTCATAGAGTGATGACACACTTAGAGGGGATTTCCACAGGAATTTATATATATCATTTTTATTTTTTAAATAGGGGTGGAATGGATTAAAAAAAATTAAATACTTCCCCTCACTGATCCCATACCGCAACTGATCCGGCGCTGCTTCGGTCCATTCCGCTTCCCACTTCCTGATCCTGGGCTCGACACACAGGAAATGGCTTAGACCAGGGATGTCTAACCTTCGGCCCTACAGCTGTTGCAAAACTACGACTCCCAACATGCCCTATAGGCTGTTCAGACATGCTGGAAGTCGTAGTTATGCAACAGCTGGAGGGCCGGAGGTTGGGCATCCCTGGCTGGCTGAGGCGGGTCGCTGCTGTGACCAGTGATTGGCTGAGTGGTCAGACCAAGCCATTTCCTGTGTGTCAAGCCCAGGACTAGGAAGTGGAAAGCAGAAGGGACTGGAGCAGCGCCGCATCGGCTAGAGGTGGGGATCGGTCAGCGTGAACATTCATTATATTTAACCCATTCCGACTCATTTTTCATTTCATGATTCCACCAAAACCCTCTAAATAGAAAAAAAAACTCTCCACAAAACACATACTTAGGCCCCTTGCAGGTGCAATGCATGACGTGAACGCATTGCGCCCGCACTGAATCCTGACCCATTCATTTCAATGGGTCTGTGTACATGATCTTTGGTTTTCACGCATCACTTGCGCGTTGCATGAAAATCACAGCATGTTCTATATTCTGCAATTTTCACGCAACGCTATCCCCATAGAAGTAAGTAGGGCTGCGTGAAAATGTCATCGCCTCCGCAAGCAATGCGAGGCGATGCGTTTTTCACTGAAGGTTGCTAGGAAATGTTGTTTGTAAACCTTCAGTTTTTTTATCACGCGCGTGAAAAACGCAACAATGCGCATTGCACCCGCGCGAAAAAAACTGAACAACTGTACGCGATCGCAGACAAAACTGAATGCAATTGCTTGCGAAATCACGCAGTTTTAACTGAACGCATCCGGACCTACTCCGTGACGCTCGTCTGCAAGGGGCCTTACCCGTCATATTCCACGGAATGTATCCACTCCCACCAGTACCGCTGCCCTGGGACTATCTCTAGCCTGTGATTTGCGCGTAAAGTTGAGTAATTTTGTGATTATTGTTATTTATGGCCTATCCTTTTGAGCTCTTATCTCCCTGCAATCTTTCCCGGTTCAGCGTCTTTACTGAGTCCGCCATGGTAATTTGTATCTGAAGGTGTCCATTGGTTTCTGTGCAAACTCTAACGCTGGGTTCACACCGTTTTTGACGCGTGTTTTCCGTGCGTTTTTGGCAATAGTAAACGCGCGTTTTACGCGTGTTTGTGTGATTGACTGCAGTGTTGTCCAATGACCAAATATCCCTGTCTATATGAAGTTTGGCCAATCAGAGTGCATTGCTGGTGTGGGGTTTGGCCTTTCTAACATGTTGCAAATTCATAAACGCGCGTTCAAACGCGCGTTTTCAGTGTCAAAAACGTGCAAAATACAAGCGTTGCGCGTTCCCATTGAAGTCTATGGGCCAAAACACGCGACAAACGCCCCAAAAAAAGCTCAAGTACTTGTTTATGCGTCGGGCACGCGAAAATGTGAACCAGTCCCATAGGGAAGCATTGGTTTGCATCAGTTATGCGTTTTACAGCGCGTTCGAACGCCCTGTAAAACGCGCAAGTGTGAACTGAGGGTTAGGCCTCTTTCACACGATCGTGTCCGGATTAGGTCCGGATACGTTCAGTGAAAACTGTGCGATTTTACAGGCAAAGCCATTCAGTTTTGCCTGCGATTGCGTTCAGTTGTTCAGTTTTTTCCGCGCGGGTGCAATGCGCATCGATGCGTTTTTCACGCGCGTGATAAAAAACTAAAGGTTTACAAGTAACATCTCTTAGCAACCATCAGTGAAAAACGCATCGCACCCGCACTTGCTTGCGGATGCGATGCGTTTTTCATGCAGCCCCATTCACTTCTATGGGACCAGAGCTGCGTGAAAAACGCAGAATATAGAACAGGCTGCGATTTTCACGCAACGCAGAAGTGATGCGTGAAAAAAAGCGCTCATGTGCACAGCCCCATTGAAATGAATGGGTCAGGATTCAGTGCGGGTGCTATGTGCTCACATCACGCATTGCACCCGCGGGGAAAACTCGCTCGTGTGAAAGGGGCCTAAGAGGTGGAGCAACGAAGAGAAAAGCAGGGAGAAAGCAGGAGCTATGTATTTCTATGAAGCCGGGTGACTTTGTGACTAACTGATACCTACATATTTGCTAAAAAATGGCTGCTCTACGCTTATCTCTGGACCCACAAAAAGGTCAAAAGTCGTACTGGCTGGCCCCAGAAGACGACAGCACAGGGTCAAGACAAGAACAGTTCTCAGAACAGCTATTTGGATTTGTTTCTTTTTAGCAAAGATGTGTTTAATATTTAATCGCACTTCCTCCATATTATTCAGTGTGACCAGTGAAAATAGAATATAATTTCCTGTAAAATCATTTATAACATGGAATTAAGTCTCGGCGCCCCCAGGAGCTCCGGTTGGTATGACTTCACAGCTTGGCAATGCTATCAGATGCATATTCATGCCATGTCACCTCTGAAAAGGACGGGCTGTACCCTATTAAAAGTAAGCGGCAGTAAATAAAAAAGTAATAGGAGGCGATTACAGCGTTTCGTTTTTTTGTATTGTCAGTTCTGGTGTCTTTGTGTCTCCTACAATATACTGTATTGTTACAACTCCACAGAAACAGCGCCACTATCTTCCACAGGTTGTGTCCGGTATTGCAGCTCAGCTCCATTCACTTGAATAGGGCTGAGCTGCAATAACAAACAAAGGGCTCATGCACACGACTGTATGTATTTTGCGGTCCGCAAAAACTACGGATGACGTATTTTGCGGAACGGAACAGCTGGCCCCTAATAGAACAGTCCTACCCTTGTCCGGACAATAATAGGACATGTTCTATTTTTGGCGTAGCGGACATACAAAAACGGAATGCACATGGAGTAGCTTCCGTTTGTTTGCGGACCCATTGAAATGAATGAAAGGAACAGACACGGAAAGGAAATGCGTTCGTGTGCATGAGCCCAAACCCTGTGGACAAGATTGGCGCTGCTTCTGGAAAGAAAGCTGAGGTTTTTTCAATTGGGGAGGACAATTTAAGCGTAAAAACGCTTGGAAATAACCAAAATGTTATTATTATAAATATTATTATTATTATAAATAATTAATATTTAGAATATTATTAAGTGCTGCATTATTTCATGTTCTAACAGCAATGTTATCATTTAAAAGGGTTTTCTGTGACCCAGTAGGTCCCACCATCCCAACTAGCGTTTATCTTTTCCGGCATTGAGTTCCGTCCTAGGGGCTCAATACCGGAAAAAAACGCTTCAGTTTTATCCTAATGCATTCTGAATAGAGAGAAATCCGTTCAGGTTGCATCAGAATGTCTTCAGTTCAGTCACTGTACAGCGTTTCGGACAGAGATAATACCGCCGCATGCTGCGGTTTTATCTCCGTCCAAAATGCCGGAGCACTTGCCGTAATGCAGGAATCCGGCATTCATTTCCATAGGAATGTATTAGTGCCGTATCCGGCATTAAAAATACCGCATTGCCAGATCCGTTCTTCCAGTTTGTGTCTTTCTGGATCACAACCGGAGAGACGGATCTGTTATTGCAATGCATTTGTGAGACAGATCCGCATCCGGATCCGTCTACAAATGCTGTCCGTTTCAATACAAATAGCTGGATCCGGCAGGCAGTTCTGGCGGTGGAAATGCTTGCCGGATTCCCTAGCCGCAAGTGTGAAAGTACCCTTAGTCATAATACACTTGTAGGAGAAAGTTTGTAATATACTTAACTCCCAAGGTTTCCTGGATCGTCTGCTGGTGAACACGGTTACGTGACGCTCCTTTTGTAATAATTATATTTCCTTCAACATCACATTTTTTACCAGGTTCCTGGCCTGGGTTATGGGGGGGACATCACTTCCTCCGTGACCGGGTTCCCCAGCAGCCGATCCAGGAAACTTTGGAAGTTAGGTATATTACAAACTTTCTCCTTCATGCGTGTAATGAGTAATTAAGGTGGGTTTGTGAACCCCTTTAAAAGCAAATGCCAGGCCTGAGTGTATTGACAGTGTGCAGTACCTGTCTCTGCCTCTTGGTGGGGCTATTTTAACCCAGACATAGCCTGAATTGGCTCCATATCCTGTTTGCATGGCAGACGATCAATCATCCTGACACTTTGTGAATATATCTGAACTGAAGGTTGCAGGAAGATTGACATCTCATAGCAGAAACGTATGTCATTGAAAGCCTCATATGAAGCAAAAGCCAAGGGCTGAGCGCGCAAACCCTCCCCGACTCCTACTGTATAAGACAAAGGGCAATGGACCCTGGGGCTGGACAGATTCAATCTACAGCTCAAGGCAACAGCGGAAATTGCCCCGTTCTTATCCCTGATGTAAATATTAGAGTAAGTGCCATCTACATTCAAGACGAGTTCTGTGATATACTGTACACCCCGTCCACTCTCCTGACATGTCTATTTTAGAAAATTCCTGTATTGTCCATGAAACAAGGAGAGGGAGCAATGACAAGTATCACCTATATATAGTAGATAACACAGAATCCACCATTCACAATACATGATAGCCACATCTCACCTCGTCCCTACAAAATAACCTCAGCACAAGTCATTGAGCATGCCCACAACACTCTCCCATAGACATCATTGAGTCTCCTCCAGTCCGCAGGTTACCATGGTTCAACTGGCTGCTGTAAATGACAGGAATCACCAAGATAGATAGATAGATAGATAGATAGATAGATAGATAGATATGAGATAGATAGATAGATAGATATGAGATAGATAGATAGATAGATAGATAGATAGATATGAGATAGATATGAGATAGATAGATAGATAGATAGATAGATCGATAGATAGATATGAGATAGATAGATAGATAGATAGATATGGGATATATAGATATGAGATAGATAGATAGATAGATAGATAGATAGATATGAGATAGATAGATATGAGATAGATAGATAGATAGATAGATAGATAGATAGATAGATAGATAGATAGAAAATAACACAGGATCCACCATTCCCAATAGATGATTTCCACAGCTCATTTCCTCCCCTCCCTGCACAATGACCTCTGCACAGGTCACTGAGCATGCCCACAACACTCTCCCATAGACATCAATGAGTTCTCTCCACTCTTCATCTGTCTGCTGTAAATGACAGGTATCACAGATAGGTGGATGGATAGATAGATAGATAGATAGATAGATAGAGTAAATAACACAGTATCAACAATTTACTATAGATGATGGTCAAGGCTCACCTCTTCCTCCTCCCCCTCCCTGCATAATGACCTCTGCACAGGTCACTGAGCATGCCCACGACACTGCCCATAGACATCATTGAGTCTCCTCCAGGCCGCAGGTTCCCATGGTTTATCTGGCTGCTGTAAATGACAGGTATCACAGATAGATAGATATAGTAAAAAACACAGTATCAACCATTTACTATAGATAATGGTCAAGGCCCACCTCCTCCCCCTCCCTGCACAATGACCTCTGCACAGGTCACTGAGCATGCCCACGACACTCTCCATAGACATCATTGAGTCTCCTCCAGTCTGCAGGTTCCCATGGTTCATCTAGCTGCTGTAAATGACAGAAATCACAGATAGATAGATAGATAGATAGATAGATAGATAGAGTAAATAACACAGTATTAACCATTTACTATAGATGATGGTCAAGGCTCACCTCCTCCCCCTCTCTGCACAATGACCTCTGCACTGATCACAAAGCATGCCCACAACACTTTCTCTTGGACATCAATGAGTCCTCTCCACACTACAGGTTCCTATGGTCCGTGTGGCTGATGTAAAGCGTGTATTTTAATGGGTACCTCTAATAGAAGCGCAGGCTGGATGACCTCCACCATAATCTTGTACAGAAAACGGAACAGAAAAAATCTACAATCAGAAAATAAAAACAGATTATTAAAAAAAAGTACAGTAAAAACAATATAGATAATACATACCACAGATTGATTACCTACTGGTTTTTCTCTGCTGCCCCCCGAGGTCAGGATAGAACAATCCTGCCCCATGTGGCACCCGGATGGCCCCCGCTGTCCGAGCTTTACTTAGGAGTCCCATGGATCAGAATGGCCCCTGACAGGCCGGTCACCGCAGTAATGTGAGATCTGGTCAGTGAACTGGAGGGGTGAAGGTGTATTTTATCACAGTGAGAGGCAGACGGAACGTCTGCTCAACCGGACTGGAAGCCCCTGACAGATCAATACAAATGGCAGTCACGCCGCGGCCCCTGGCTGCAGGGGCCAATCATATTGTGCGTTGTGTTTTACCAGGATGGTGAATGGAGAAGACTGATTCATCCTGTCACAGGCGATTGATTGTGCTTTCAGCGAGCACCGCACTGGCCGCAGACCAATTCCTCTCGTGGCAAAATTGATTGTTTGTTTCCCTTTCACTGCGCTATGTAGAGGTGTCACATCCATTTGTTTCCACTCCTCTGAATCAACCTCTGGACGTCTACGGAGACAAGGAACCCGCTTTCTGGCGCTGCCCATTACCGGCCAATCAAATTGTTTTGTGTCATTGCTTCGGAAATGGCCGTCAGGTGTAATTATGCAAATGATTCCAGGAGACAATACAATTAGAGAATAAAGATTATTTCAGTGTCAGCAGAAGGTGAGCTGTCAGGCCCAACGAGCATTTTCTCCAAAATCTGAAAAAACAAACAAAAAAAAAAAACAATCCCTAATAAATAGAGATCATCATCTGTCAAGTTCGTTTCACTTGTTTATTATATCTGTTTCTGGGAAAGTTGAGTGACAACCAGTCCAGCTGTTGTAACAGCACTCACAAAGGCTGTTGCAACCCAGCTTTCCTTTACCTTAAAGGGTTTCTGTCATCACTTTTTGACATTATAAGCTGTCTGACATTAGCTATGTGCTAATGTCAGAGCAGCTTGATAATGTCTTTTTTACAAAAATCCGAGCTATATTCGGGCCAAAAAACGTAATTTTATAATATGTAAATTAGCCTCTAGGAGCAGGGGGGCGTTGCCCTGCTCCTAGAAGCTCTGTGCGGCAACCTGCTGGCACGCCCCTTCTTACTTTGAGTGACAGTGCCGGGCAGCGATCCTCCGGCACTGTCTCCTTGTGAAATCCAGCGCCTGCACGGCCGCTCTGTATTCGGCGCAGGCGCGGTGAGCAGAGGACAGCAGGCAGGGCAACGCCCCCCCTGCTCCTAGAGGCTAATTTACATATATTAAAATTACGTTTTTTGGCCCGAATATAGCTCGGATTTTTGTAAAAAACACATTATCAAGCTGCTCTGACATTAGCACATAGCTAATGTCAGACAGCTTATAATGTCAAAAAGTGATGACAGAAACCCTTTAAAGACTTAAAGGGGTTGTCCCACGACGCCTTTTCATACTTACCTGCTCTCGGCGCGCCGTTCACTTTCTGGATTCTGGCTGGGGGCGGGCTCCATCTTGATTGACGCCTTCTCCCGGCCGGGCCGTGCGCTGGACTGAACGCGCACGTTGCCGCGAATGCGCCCTGGTGACTTATTCCTGGCAAGTATACTATACTGGCCAGGAAGAAGTCACCATAGCGCATGCACGGCGTCGGCGTGTGCTTTCAAGACTGCGCGCGGCCCGGCCGGGAGAAAAGAAGAAGTCGTCTGCGCAAGCGCGGCCACCGTGATTCGGGAGGAGAGCGGTGGCCGTAACCAGGGGAGACGGTAGACAACAGTCAGGTAAGTATATCTTAAATTTCTTCTGAGGGGGGGGAATTAGTTAATTAAACATATTTAGAAAAATGATCACTGTTAAATCATTAGTGATCATTAAGATGGGATACCCCTTTAAAGTGTAACTTGTAATGTGTAGGGGCAGCGATACTGACACAAAAGCGTTGCAGTAGGAGTTATAGAAAATTGGCTCACATAGCAAAAAAATCCTTAAAACATAACTTTTAGGGCTCATGCACACGACCGTTGTGCATAACGGTCCGTTATTTACGGATCCTTGGTTCAGTTGTGGAATTCCGTTGGGTTTCATTAAATATTCCGTTTCCGTTCCGTTTATACAGAAAAGCATGTCCGTATTGTTTCCGTATGTGATGTGTTTTTTGCGGATGGCAAACGGATACAGTGCATTTGTAATCATTAATGTAATGTAATGTTTGTAAACAGCAAACACATGCATTTCTACAGTATGGATCCACAAAATACGGAAGACATACGGATGTGTTAAGTATGCATTCAGTATTGTTTGCGGACCCTTTGACTTGAATGGAGCCACGGACCGCGATTTGCGTCCAATAATAGGACATGTTCTATCTTTTCACGGTATAGAAATACGGAAATACTGAAACGGAATGCACACAGAGACACTTCAGGTTTTTTTGCTGAACCATTGTAAGGAATGGTTCAGTATATGTACGGCATACTGAACTAAAAAAAACGGCCAGTATACTGAAAGCATACATGAGCCCTTAAAGGGTTTCTGTCATCATGTTTTGACATTATAAGCTGTCTGACATTAGCTATGTGCTAATGTCAGAGCAGCTTGATAATGTCTTTTATAAAAATCCGATTTATATTTTGGCTGAAAAACGTACTTTTATAATATGTAAATTAGCCTCTAGGAGCAGGGGGGCGTTGCCCTGCTCCTAGTGGCTCCGTGCGGCAACCTGCTGGCACGCCCCTTCTTACTTTGAGTGACAGTGCCGGGCAGCGATCCTCCAGCACTGTCTCCTTCTGAAATCCCGCGCCTGCACGGCCGCTCTGTATTCGGCGCAGGCGCGGTGAGCAGAGGACGCTGGTGCCTGCTGTCCTCAGCTCACCGCGCCTGCACCGAATACAGAGCGGCGGCACAGGCGCAGGATTTCGCAAGGAGACAGTGCCGGAGGATCGCTGCCCGGCACTGTCACTCAAAGTAAGAAGGGGCGTGCAAGCAGGTTGCCGCACGGAGCCTCTAGGAGCAGGGCAACGCCCCCCCCCCCTGCTCCTAGAGGCTAATTTACATATTATAAAAGTACGTTTTTTAGCCAAAATATAAATCGGATTTTTATAAAAAAGACATTATCAAGCTGCTCTGACATTAGCACATAGCTAATGTCAGACAGCTTATAATGTCAAAACTTGATGACAGAAACCCTTTAATTATACATAATAAAATATTATAAATGACCCCCACAGAGAATGATTATTTTTAGATTAAACGTATGCCCACAATTAAAATAGTGTGACTAGATATACTATATCAGATACATTGGCATAACCCGGGCAAATTGTATGCAGTCAATACCATATACACACAATGTGGGCCACTTGATAGAGTTACTCACGGTTCCTGTGATAGGAGAATAGTGCCCAGCAGGGTATGATGTCACTGAAGAAGCGAAGTGTTATCCGGAGATGACCTGTCCCTGGGTGTCCCTTTTGGCTATCCCTGCCCAAGAGCGGAGCACCCACCCCGAAAGGGGCGACCCCACTTCTCGGTGGCTAAATCCTGAAGATGCCCTAGAAAGCCCTAAATGGATTTGTCAAACTGAGTCCCGACGCGTTTCCCCATTATCCTGGTTGCCAGCATCCTTGGTTCCATCTGACAGTGTCTGTCCCCTGATGAACCATTACCATCGGTAATGGGGAAACGCGTCGGGACTCAGTTTGACAAATCCATTTAGGGCTTTTTAGGGCATCTTCAGGGTTTAGGCACCGAAAAATGGGTCCGCCCCTTTCAGGGCAGGTGCTCTGCTTTTAGGCAGGGATAGCCAAAAGGGACACCCAGGGACAGGTGATCTCCGGATAACACTTCGCTTCTTCAGTGACAACATACCCTGCTGGGCACTATTCTCCCATCACAGGAACCGTGAGTAAATTTATCAAGTGGCGCTACTCCTAAATCACAGGAACCCTGAGAATCTATCAAGTAGCCCACATTGTGTGTATATGGTATTGACTGTATACAATTTGCCCTGGTTATGCCAATGTGTAACAGCGGCTGCTGTATGCCACTGTTCCCCCGCCTAACACCGCGGTTCCTGGCGCCGCGCTCAGCGGTGACTTGTGGCTGGTCCTTCCCATTGCACTGCTGCGGTCCTGGGCTCTGTTTCTATTATTGCTTCTGAGGATTTCGCTCCACAGCTTCCACTCAGCCCTGGGCACAGCTTGAGTTTGCACCACTCGGCTGGTTCATGTAGAGTTCGGCTGTGTGGGTTGGGTCAGGTAACCTCGCTGACCAACCCTGGCTCTCCTGCAGGTACTAAAGTGGCTCAGCCCCTTCCCAGATGCCTTAGTGTCAAGGTCCTTGTGCTTGCTAGTTCCTGATACTCGCGTGTACTCCTGATCTATACTTCGTTGCTAGACTCTGCTTATCGTCTGACCCCTGCCTGCTTGTTTTGACTCTCCTACTGCCGACCCGGATTGCCTGACCTGTACCTGTGCCGCCTGCCCTGACCTATTGCCTGTCTGACCACGTCTCTGCCTCATCCTTCGGTCCTGCACCGACGCTCCTGGTAACGTCTCTGCCCGCCTGACTACACTTATACTTCTGGCACCTGCTCAGGTACCTCCTGGTCCGACCCGGAGCAGCTGCCACTGACTCGGGGATTGCTGTGGAGTAGCCCCTGGCAACTACCCTATCGGCTCAAGTCTATCCTCACCATCAGAGGCTCTATTAAAAACCAGGTAGTTACTTAGACACGCCCCTTCAGAGTATAGCCAGTCAGTGGCACAGTGGGCCCACACCCGCTGAGCCGTGACACAATGTATCTGTTATAGTATATCAAGTCACACTATTTTTCGGCCCAGAGTACCCTTAACACTACATTTTTAAGCCCCACATATCTGTTTTTCATGGTAGCACTTTCCTTCCCCTGTTCTCGGCATTGCTGCATCCTGGCAGGATGTTTACATGATGAACTTCCTGTTTTCATCATTCTTTTGGGTTTCTTAACCGAACCCAGTATACTTTAATCTGGGAGCCAACACTGAGAAACATTACAGAGCAAAGTATGCTAGGATTGGTTTGAAAACCCAGCAAGAAGCTGATGAAAACAGGAAGTTCTGCATGTCAACATCCTGCCAGGATGCAGTGATGCTGAGAACAGGGGAAGGATAGTGAAAAACAGGTCTATGGGGCATAGATATGCAGTGTCTGGGGTATTCTGGCCAGATAAAAAGGAATTTCATTATGAAACCAGAGAATCCTTTGAAGAGGACTCTCTACAAGGTCGCAGGAACAACTTACTGGAGGGGAGGGGGAATGCTACTCCTTGGATGCAGCACTCTGTTTTACAGGCGCACAGAGCTGGCATCAATGGAACGTATTTGTTTTGCTGCTAAGTACATGATGAACATTGTAATAGTAATAATGTTCTACTCATCATCTATTATATTATTTATGATCCTTGTACTAAGAAATTGATCATGTAAGAGCGATAGGCTGGAGGCTTACTATGATATAGGGGTGTAGAGGTAACACCAGTGTGATAATTAGCACATTAGATGGGGGATTGGGACCCAGGTAGACTGGGACATGGAATTGTAGCTGCGCATGCGCAGTCAATGCTAAAGCAGCAGAAGCAGAGCCTCTGTGCTTGAGTAGGTGCCAGATTGTCAGGGCTAGCCAAGACGTCTGACGGGTTGGGTGGGGAACGTCAACTGTTTTAGTAATATCCCGTCGCAGGTGCTGAACTCTGCTTGATTCACCCATCTCCAGACCCAAGAACCTCTTGTGCATTGGTTCAAATGAGCTGCCCACTTATACACCTCCTACACACCCAGCTTTCCTAGACCCCTGAAAGACGCATATGCCTGGGTTGCCAGTATGGCCGCACTACCGCTGCCACACCTGGACTCCGCTTCGTTCTGCTGGGCTGAGCTTAGATCACCATAGGCTTCTTTATAGTAAGTCCTGTCCAGTAGAGTTGAGGGGTCCTAGTGGGGCAGCTGTAATATGGACCCTAAATTGCAGCCACATTATAGTTATGTTGAAAGTAATGACCTTCGATGGACCCAGTGATCGTTATCCGACTTAAAGGGGTTATCCCATGAATAATTTAAACCATGAAAATAATCCATAATCTAGCACATGACATCTTCCTAACAAATCTAGAGCCGGCTCTGTAGCTCACATGGATCCAGAGATCTCCCCATCCAATTGTTCTGCTTGATTTATTTCAATCTGTCAGCTTGGGGACGTGTCCTTTCTCATGGGTGTGTCCTTTCTGCTGCAGATGGTGGCAGTTGAAGGATGGAAGTGAGTTTGACAAAGTCAGTAAACAGGACAGAGAAATTGGAACAGTAGGTGGCGCTATACAGATAGATTTCAGTTAATAACTCAGTTTCCATAATAGATTTTTAATTACATGCAGTTACAAAATTAATCGGATCCAGGTGCTGGTTTCAAAACTGTAGAATATCTTTCTTGGGACAATGGAAAGGATTTTTACTTAACGGTGATTTTTATTTTATTTTTCCCTTTAATTCTGAGGCAGAATGGCTGCATAATACAATGAATAGTTCATCATCCCAATGAAGGACAGCCGACATAAAAGGGCGACCTTCAGGAAGGATCAAGGGCCGGCCTTCGCTGCTGTTTATGTGGAATTAGGCGATAAAGAGAATGGAGCCACAGGAAGGCTCTTTATTGCAGAACACGACTTGCTGTTAGATGGCTGAGCCGCAGGTATTTGTCACTTGGGCTTGTAGCAGGAGAGGAGATAAATAGCCTGGGATGTAAGAAGATCCCCGCCTGTGTCTGCCGGCCGTAAATCCTGCACAATTGACACTGAGTCACCAAAAGTGTAATAGAGACGCTTGTTCACACTGGCTGAGTGAGTAATTCTAGGCTATCCAACTTAAATCCCACCCTAGGTGCACAAAAACTCCCCTTAAAGGGGAATCCCACCTTTCTGACACAGGAAGATTGCAGTATATAACTCAATGGGCTGAGAGACCAAAGCCAAATGTTTCCCAGATCCAGGGACCTCCCCTTATAGAGTGTCACTGAGTTTGTATACGTCTGCAGCAAAATGCTCCCTCCGGTGGTGGCTGCAGGTAAAACATATTTTAATATCAAAAGGCGTCCATTTTTTTTTAAGAGGAAGAATGGCTTAAAAATTTGAAAAACAATCACTCTATTACTACTCCAGCAAGGTCCCTACTGGTCTCTGTACTTCCTGACCTTTCTTAACATAGAAATGTGACTGCTGCAGCCAATCACTAGCTGAGGTAGGTCACCGCTGCAGCCAGTGATTGGCTGAGGGTTCACCCTTCCTGTGTCCTGAGGGATCCGGAAATACAGAGACCAACAGGTGACTCAAGAAGCATCTGAATGAAGGTGACGGGGGATTGGTAAGGTAAGTATTTTTTTTGTTTTTTTTGCCAGTAGCCCCTAACTAGAGATGAACGAATCGAATCCCACGAAGGATAATTGCAGAATAAATTCGATTCGCCTCGAAGCTCGAATTTCCTTGTGCTTCGTGTTAGCGGATCGATTTAACCTGAAATAGTGTAAAAAACTAAAAATTCATACTTACCTCCTCTATTTCCTCACGACGGGCCGCCAGCCTCCATCCTTATTGAAGATCTCGGACGAAATCCCGTGCGCAGTGACATATGACGTCAAGCAAAATGGCGGCGGCCGGCCCATCTCGAGCAAATGAAGGCGGTATATATATTTATTTTTTAACATTTATGTTAATTTTAAACCGTTTTTACACTCAGATGCCGCGATCATGGATGAGCATGGCATCTGAGGGGTACAATAATGGGGCGCGGCGCTATCGCAGCTCCCTGTCATTGCAACCGCTACTTACAAAAAAAAATATGCTTTGTGACGAAGTAATTCATCACAAAGCTAATTTTTGTAAAATTCGGCGAATCAGCCGAATCAAACTTTTCAAAAATTCGCTCATCTCTACCTCTAACAATAGACCCTACATCCCAGGCCTCGCCATAGCAGGGGTGTGCGATGCCTATAGTGTAGGTGCCATTGATTCTGAAGCTGGATACAAGTGATGGGTTGGTCGCTCTGCCTAGCGTCTTCTGTTATCTTCACAGGTATGTGGAAAGTCTGACTACAGCAAGGAACTAAACCGCTGTCTGTTTCCAAGGCAACCAGCAGAATTTTTACTGCAACTATGGATGGGAATGGAGAAAACGACAGGAAACAACTTGTATTTTCAGTATTATGTAGAATAGATACTGTATGGTATCTGGGTGTTTTGGAATTACGTTTTATAAAAACTGCAAAAATGTGTTCCTTTGACAAGATCCTGATGAAGCATTAAAGTAATAAACCTCATACATCAAACATATCCATAATAAATCTTATATTGCTCCAATGCACATAAATGAAGAAAATCATCAAAGTGAAACGGGGCTGGAACAAATACTGCAGAGCAAACCTTCCAGATAGAGGACGTTTTACATCTTATATTCTGCACATAGGAGCCGAAGCTTCCGCCACATAATGTAAATTTATACCCAATAGATAAATCTTCAAATTGGCTTCTGGCTGTAGAAGAACAGAATATTATCCTGAAGTCAAGAAAGTTATGGATTCTAATTAAATCTTTCTTTCCTCTCTCTCTCTTGCTCTTTTCTTTTTTCTTTCTTTTTTTCCTTTTTTTTCTTCTCTCTCTCTCTCTCTCTCTTTCTTTCTCTCTCTCACTAGTTTCTTTGTTTCTTTCTTTCTTTCCTTTTTCTAACTTTTTTCTTTCTTTCTTTCTTTCTTTCTTTTTTTTTTTTCTTTCTTTCTTTACTTTTTCTAACTTTTCTTTCTTTCCTTTTTCTAACTTTCTTCTTTTCTTTTGCTCTCTCTCTCTCTTGCTTCATTCTTTTTCCTTCCCTCTCTCTGTTTCCCTTAGGCCTTTTTCACACGTGACGAATTAGGTCCGGATACGTTCAGTGAAACTCGCACCATTTTGCAAGCAAGTTCAGTCAGTTTTTGCGATTGCGTTCAGTTGTTCAGCGTTTTTCACGCTCGTGATAAAAAACTGAAGGTTTACAAACAACATTTCCTAGCAACCATCAGTGAAAACGCATCGCACCCGCACTTGCTTCTGGATGCGATGCATTTTTCACTGAAGTTCCATTCACTTCTATGGGGCCAGAGCTGCGTGAAAAACGCAGAATACAGAACATGCTATGTTTTTCACGCAACGCAGAACTGATGCGTGAAAAAAAAGGTTATGTACACAGACCCATTGAAATGAATGGGTCAGGATTCAGTGCGGGTGCTATGCGTTCACGTCACGCATTGCACCCGCGCGGAAAACTCGCTCGTGTGAAAGGGGCCTTAGGGGTGAACACAAAGCTCCAGGGGTGACTTTCCAAATAGCTACTGATGCAATATTCCTACATGGGTGCATCATGTCCTCTAAGGCCTCTTTCACACGGGCAAGTTTTCCGCGCGGGTGCAATGCGTGAGGTGGACGCATAGCACCCGCACTGAATCCTGACCCATTCATTTCTATGGGGCTGTGCACATGAGCGGTGATTTTCACGCATCACTTCTGCGTTGCTTGAAAATCGCAGCATGCTCCTGTTTCTGCGTTTTTCACGCAGCTCTGGCCCCATAGAGGTGAATGGGGCTGCGTGAAAAACGCATTGCATCCGCAAGCAAGTGCGGGTGCGATGCGTTTTTCACTGATGGTTGCTAGGAGATGTATGTAAACCTTTCGTTTTTTATCACGCGCGTGAAAAACGCATCAATGCGCATTGCGCCCGCGCGGAAAAAACTGAACAACTGAACGCAATCGCAGGTAAAACTGAATGGCTTTGCCTGTGAAATCGCACAGTTTTCACTGAACGCACCCGCAACGCATCCGGACCTAATCCGGACACGCTCGTGTGAAAGAGGCCTAAGGGAGGAGTGTGGTTTAAACAAAATTAGTTAATTCTGGGCTAATAGAGGATGGTCTGGCGGACCTAAATCACCTAGAGGGGCTACAAAGAATGCGTCTCACTCTGGAGCACTGGGCACACACACACATACATTAAATGGACAGCCCGACAAGGCCTCTTTCACACGAGCGTGTCCGGATTAGGCCTGGATGCGTTGCGGATGCATTCAGTGAAAACTATGCGATTTCACAGGCAAAGCCATTCAGTTTTGCCTGCGATTGCGTTCAGTTGTTCCAGTTTTTCCGCGGGTGCAATGCGTTTCGATGTGTTTTTCACGCGCGTGATAAAAAACTGAAGGTTTACATACTACATCTCCTAGCAACCATCAGTGAAAAACGCAACGCACCCGCATTTGCTTGCGGATGCAATGCGTTTTTCACGCAGCCCCCTTCACCTCTATGGGGCCAGAGCTGCGTGAAAAACGCAGAATATAGAACATGCTGCGATTTTCACGCAACGCACAAGTGATGCGTGAAAAAAAACGCTCATGTACACAGACCCATTGAAATGAATGGGTCAGGATTCAGTGCGGGTGCAATGCGTTCACATCACGCATTGCACCCGCGCGGAAAACTCGCCGTGTGAAAGGGGCCTAAGTGTAATGCTTCATTTGCCCTGTGGTGGCGCTGTAGAACAATTGAACACTTTCACATTTTCAGGCAGATTACTCATCAACGAAGATCCCAGCAGCGGTGCAGCAGTAAAAAAAAAAAAAATAGCTTTTTTTAAATATTTTTTTATTTACTTTTTATTTCTCTATGTTTTACTCGTTTATGTATTTAAGTATTTATTTACTTTTTCGTTATTTTCTTTCTATTTCATTGGACATTATTTAGGACACAAAAGAATCCACAAAATGAGGTTCTAATGAGGCGCCCTCGCGGACACGACTTCTCAGTTGTGTAGGACAACTACGGTGGCAAATAAAAAATGAAATGGAAAATGTTATTCCCAAATCTCACTGGTGTGGAAGCGATCGCTGGAGTTTGAAAAGTCGTCTTTGTGGCTCTGCGTTTTACGTGTTGACTTAGGCATGTCTTGCAAACATTTCAAGGGAAACATGCCACAGGAAAAGAAGGGGCTCGCATTTTAATGAGGTCCAACAAAGGAGGTGTCAGTCATCCGGCCGACCAACGTTGACCTCAGCGCTCTGCACACCTGTTTAAAATTCACAGTTTGTCAGCAAGGTCTTCCAATGTTTGGTGTCAGTGTCATGTAGGCCGGGCGTGAACTGACTCCACAGGACAGCGGGAGAGAGGACGATGGCATCTGATACAGGCTGCAAATAATACAAATTATCATCACTTATTATTACACATCTGATATGAAGATACTCAGGCTCGGACTGGCCCAAAGGGGTACAGGGGAATCCCCCGGTGGGCCCCTGAGCAACGTGGGCTCCTAGTCTCCCACCCCTTGCACAAGTGGCACATAACACAGGAGACTTACTGCACTTCATACATATATCCAATGTACAGCACCTCATCAAAAATTTGCTAGATTATTTATTATATTTCAATATATCCGTATGGTGGGCCCCCAATCATATTTTACTGGTGGGCCCTAGGTACCCCAGTCCGACACTAAAGATACCGTCTGTAGCCGGGTGCACATATTATATCAAATATGGAAATTCGAGGTCGGTGAAGGCCAGACGTAGTAATTAGATGCAGTTTTTGGTCCACATGTTAAAACTGATATAACACAGTCATAAAAACAAAAGAAAGTGTATCACTACAAAATGCTATTTTATTGTTTTATCTTAAATGTCTTTGTGATTTTTATTTTTTATGCGATGTGACTATCCCTATAAAAACACTTGAATGATTCTATTTTCCATAGTAGACAATAGAGGGGTGTGGAGTATTGGTGGTCCGCCGTTTTCTATACCTGGTATAGAAAGTGGTCAGAGGCAATTCTTTTTATTTACATATACGTGACAACGCATTTCGGAGTAGACCAAAACTCCTTTTTCAAGTCTAGAAAATAGTAATTAGGTTTCATAGAAATAAGATCGATACTAATAATAATGGTGTTCTGTTAAAGGAAACGACATATGATAATAATAGTAATGATAGTGACAATAGCGAAAATGTCAAGTTTAGGATACAAAATTTGGAAATAAAATCACGTAACTAAAATACGGCTGGCTAAAAATAGTCATTTCATTTTCTTAATTCCTGGAGAACCCCTTTAACTACCATACATTGCAGCAGCCACAAAGCGCTTACACCCTTCTGATCTTTCTACAGACACATATCAAAAAGGGATTGAAAAAAACTCCAAAATGGGACCAATCTCTAGGTTAAAGGCAACTTGATGTGGCTGAGACTTTCCCCCAATGGTAGACTTGGCAAGTTAAAGGGGTTGTGTCACTTTAGCAAATAACATTTATTATGAGGAAGGAAGTTAATATAAGGCACTTACTAATGTATTCTTATTATCCATATTGCTTCCTTTGCTGGCTGGATTCCATCACATTATGCACTGCTCATATTCATGGTTACGACCACCCTGCAATCCATCAGCGGTGGTCGTGCTTGGACACAATAGGAAAAGTGCTGTCCTCTCTGGTGGCTGGGACCGTGGGACCGCACATAGGCTGGTGCTTTTTCCTAAAGTGTGCGAGCACGGCCACCGCTGATGGATTGCAGGGTGGTCCTAACCATGGAAACAAGCAGTGTATAATGATGGAAAAATGCCAAACAGCCCTTGAGAAAGTCACTACTGGCGAAACCGGTCAGGCAGAGGGATCTACGTTTTTTTTCATGATATGCTTTTTAAAAGATTCAATTTTGTGAGTATGACCGAATAAAACAAACTGTTTTACCAGTGATAGCCGCACGCTCCAAGTCCTCGTACCCTATGGCTTCTACTTAGTAGTGACAGTGCGGGATATCGCAGCTTTGTCCCATCCAAGTCAAAAACTAAGAGGCGGCATGCAGACCCCCACCCATCCGATATTGATGGCGAACCCTGAGGAAAGGTCATCAATATCCCGATCCCAGAAAACAACCCCTTTCATAATAGTACATCCAGGTGCTGAACTATTGTAGGCTCAGCACGTACGATTAGGCCAAGGTGTAGAAAAGGAGTTAATTTTTAAAGGGATACAAAGTATCTATAAATTATATATATGTGTGTGTGTTGCAAAACTTTTTTTTTACTCTAATGGTGCTAATGACCCAGCCATTCTCTATTAAAGGGGTTGTCCGGGATTAAATTTTTTTTTTTTAAATAGTTTACCCACTATTAACAGCCGAGTCAAGGATCCCCCCATGTTTTTAGGTATTTTTTCCACTTCTGCATGGCTCCTACGGTCCCCCACTGATTGTTGACATCGATTGTGTGTGATGACTTCCTGCCGCACTGCACTGTGGGTCCCAGCGCAGCGCAGGATCTCCCGGTTTCCCTGCATCCGCTGCCCTCATTCATATTCCGCCTCCTGCAATATATGCAATTAGCATGGCTGTGTAATCCTATGAAACATGCTTTGGTGAAAGTAATTCCTTCTTTCTCCAGCCTTCCACCCCGTTAGCCTGTATTTTACATGGGAGGAGTTTTCTATGCTAAGTAGCACAGTGCTCTGCCTCCTTCATTCATTAGAAAGCACCATGCCCGGTGATGTCACCGTACCAGAGGGGCGTGGCTTAGCGCAATGTCTTCCAGCCTAGTTACCGCCCCTCCGTGCGCTCTGCATAATTACTGAGGCTGGCGGTGACGTCGCCGGGGCTCCCTGCGAAGCGGAAGAAGAGGCTTCGCTCTCCCGCAAGGGACCTGCTATGTCACTGACTATAAGAAAATAGGCACTTCCGGCTAAGAATTTGCAAAGAATAACAAAAGGGGGTTAGTCAGCACATCCCAATATGCAGGTGCACGTTGCTATGGCGGAAAACAAAACTAAACTAAATATATAATGCAACAGCACTCCGCGATCCAAAAAAAGTACAAAAAAGTAATTATATTGCTAATGCTATGCTTGAATTAGAGATGCTTGGCAAATACATCTTGTACAAAATTATTTGAGCCCGTCTGCCACACGTCAAGGCGATCTCTGATTAGACGGGTTCCTAACACTAAACCACACATGTTTATGTGCCACAAACAGCTACCATAACATTGAGGGAGCGTAGGTCCCACATGCATGCTGGGCCCCTTTTAATTTTTGTCATTTGGGTGCCAAAATGGCCTCCATTGAATCTAAAGAATACAGGTACCAACATGCATGCCGAGCCCACTCCACACATCCCCTGGTGCCAAATGGCTACCAGTGGATGCAGTAAGAATACACCCCATACCTCTCCTGATGCCACAAGGCTTTCAGTGAGTGGGGGAGGGTGGGCTAAGCCTTATACTCATGCTAAGAATTTGCGACATGAAAACGGGGCTTCAGAAATGTGTGGCAAAGGTAGGACCGGCATGTGTGTAATATTTATGTCACTGTTGTACACTTACACCAATGTTCCCAATCCCGGACGACCCCTTTAAAGGGGTAGGTCCATTTCAGACTTTGATGGCTTATCACTAGGATAGGCCATCAATGTCCGATAGGTGCAGGTCTCACCTCTGGGACCCATTCCTATCTCCAGAACGGGGGCCCCCAAAGTCAAAGAAAGCACACTGCGTATGCATGACCAACCTCCGTTCACTGCTTTGGGAGTTCCGATAATAGCCAAGCGATCTCACTGTGCAAGCATGGCCACTGCTCCACTCCCCGCTATGGGACTGCTGGAAATAGCTAATGCTCCGTACCCACAGCAGTGATCAGATGGTGGCCGTGCATGCATGGCTGCTCCCCATTCACTTCATGGGCCCCGTTTGAGTCCCAGAGGTGGCACCCGCACCTATTTGACATTGATGGCCTATCCTTGTCTGAGATGGGCAAAACTCTGGGGCCATTACGAATGAAAATAGATGTAATGGATGTAACCAGGGAAGCGCTAGTCATCTGAATAGACCAGAGACAAGGAGTATGTGTTATAGTCCAGAACATATGCACATCTTATCACCACCTTTATCTGAGACTCTACAAAAGGCCTCTCCAGTGGTTTTGTCTTATAATAAAAGGGCTCGTCTCTGCACAGCTTGAGTCACTTCATTGTGCCGCCTGTAGAAAGGAAGGAATGTTTTACACGGAGACATGAATGAATATTAATTATTGCGCCGTTATGTAATGATTTCTCAACAATGTCCTCAAACACATCCAAAACTTTTCTTGTCATTCTGGTCCATTCTACTTATTTGCTTAGAAGACTTCAGAATTCGGCAAGTCTGTAGAACCAAGGGTCCGACAAGCATTGCACTTGGCACCTCGTCCCCAGAAGATGGTCGGTGCAAGATGTTAGAGGATCGAGTCCTGATCCCAGGTGAGACATTCAACAATTCTACGCCATAACATTGAGCCCCTAGAAGACTATATAATGCTCTCCAGCCCCCAGATCACAGGAGGTAAGGCTAGAAGCAGGGACTCCGTGCAAGGTCGGATCAACCAGGAAAACTGGACTTGACAGGTCCACGACAATCTATGCAAACGTGTTCAAGTCAAGGGTGGGATAGACAGGGGGCTTACCATGATTCAGACGCCCTATGGCACACATACACCTGGATCTGGTCCTGGTTCCTGGGAGGGAAAAGATTGAATAAAGCTGATCCCATACCTGTCACTCCTTTGACCGACACCTCTTTCTCCACACCCTCCCAAACACATGCATGCTCAGCCTAGTGTTCTCCGCAGGGACACTGCCAGACACCTCCGGTAAAGGCTCATCTCCCCTCAAAACAAAAGGATGGGGCATGTTGAAATCCAACAGCCTGATCCTTCTTTCCTTCATCACGACACCCCCATACAAAGTAGATGGGCAGCTGGTCCCTGCAAAATTGGGAGAGGGGGGCTGACATTAATATAGCCAGAGGCAGTGGGAAATTTTTAGCCGGTGATAATGGCATGGCTATAGGGGGTGCAGAGGTTGCAGTCTTGCCTGGTGCCTGAGGGGATCCAGCAAAACCTCTGCTAGGTGGGTGCACAGCAATGCCATGGACAGTATGTGACAACTTGTGGTACAAATGCTGCATTACCATGCGCCAGGAGCGTAGCTAACAACTCATGGGGCCTGGAGTCCAGCTTGGGCCCCCCTCCTCAGTGCTTTGTGTGTCTTCTTATGTGGCACAAGGGTCTTTGGGCCCCCTCAGGCTCCTGGGCCCGGTAGCGACTGCTACCTTTGCACCCCCTATAGCTACGCCCATTAGCCTCCCTAGTGTCCTTCCTTTTTGACCCAGGTTCCTCTGTCCCTCTTTGATCCTTAAAGGGTAACCGTCATGTTTGCATAAAAAAAAAAAACTATTTTAGCATATGTTACTGCTGCAGCAGCATTATGCATAAAGCAGTCTTTAGTTTCTTCACATAGCACTGTTTTCCTTAAGTTCTTCGCTTAGTTACGGCTGTTTAAACACTTACACTATGAGGACCTTCTCAAGATGGCTCCTCTGCCAGTTCTCTGAGGCCAAAACTGCTTTCCCTCGCTTCACATACACACTTACTGTAGCCAGCAGCTCCCTGCCAGCCAATCAGATTGGATTACTGAGAGACACGCCTCCTCGCTCTGAAGCCTAATGCAGCCATGCAGTGTGAAGGACCGCCCCTCTGTCTTCTGTTTATACTAAAAGGAAGACAGACAAGTCCTCGCAACGGTCTGTTAAGGGAGCAGTGGAAAGGGGCAGAGGACATTAATGAAAGCTGTTATTATGAGGTAATTACAGATCTTTTGATAATCATTGAGAGACTAACTCAGGCATACATGCAAATAAAAAATATATGACAGTTACCCTTTAAATGACCCTCTTTTTGACCTGCGGAATTAATGCATAAATGTGCATTCATAAATTTACTAAATTGCTCCTTACTAAACTATCTTAATTGGTTTCTACCTGTATATTAGACCAGGACTTTGTTATTTGGTGCAATTAAAATATCTATAATCTGATGATTTATGTGCTAATATTTAAATGGATATTGAAGTGCAAGAACAAAAATAGTCCCCTGGGCTCCACACGTTGTAAAAAACATAAAGGAACTTATACAAATTATGCTTTGGGCGGAGTTAGAGGCGTGGCCTAGTATGAAAAAAACTGCCATGATGCTCGCTGCACATATTGTCCCTCTTTGGGATTTTCAAAAGTTGGGAGGTATGTGCATTACAAAGAAGTAGGGGGCAGAGGCGAGAGAGAAACACATGACTGCAGAGTCAGACTACACAGGATTTGTTTGTAGTCTGTAACCATGGAAACAGGTGTGCAAAGGAGCTTTGTACACAAAATGGTCAATTTGTAATGAGGTCTTTTTGCAAATTTTTATTTTTTTTTTGCATCTAGCAATATAATGAGCTGTTGGCTTGGGTTTCAGTTCCACTATTCTTTCATCAAACACCGAAACGCTGCCCGTCATGTCGTCTGTGAGGCGGAACATTCAGGCAAAGGAAAAAACAAGAGCCGGTGAAGTGACAGCAGAGGAAGTCTGTGAGGTACAGCTGCAGACTGACTGTTGTAGGGCTCTTTCACACTAGTGTCAACGTTTTCCGTCATTGAGTTCCGTCCTCGGGGCTCAATAACGGAAAAAAACTGATCAGTTTTATCCTAATGCATTCTGAATGGAGAGCAATCCGTTCAGTGTGCATCAGTTTGTCTTCAGTTCAGTCCTTTCACTTTTTTGGACGCAGATAAAAGCGCAGCATGTTGTATTTTTATCTCCATCCAAAGATGCGGAAACACTTGACGGAATGACGGATCCACCATTAATTTCTATTGAAATGTATGAAGGGCGGATCCGACATTGAAAATTGACGCATTAATGGATCCGTTCTTCTACTCTGCGCATGCGCAGACCTTTAAAAATGGTAAAATAATAAATAACGGATCAGTTTTTACGGATGACAACGGAAAGACGGATCCATTATTTCAATACAATTGTCAAACAGATCTGCAAACGGATCCGTTTCCAAATGAAATCCGTTTTCAAACTTTTTAACGGATCCGTCGGGCAGCTCCGTTGACGGAACTGCCTGACGGAATCCTTCAACGCAAGTGTGAAAGTACCCTTAACTGGAATATATGTGAACATTGAAAGGTTGTTTGACCCATAAATAGCAGCTATTACTTACCCTTCTTTTTACAAAATTCTCTGTGAGGAGGCGACTGGTCATCCTGAGCTTCCTGGTTCATGAATATAAAAATCATGACGCTTCCATGACGCTTACACAGGCAGAGCAGCAGTATGGAAAGCATAGCGATAAACAACTAAAACTGCCTAGAACTATGGCTCACACCCTTAGGCCTCATGCACACAGCCGTTGTTTTGGTCCACATCCGAGCCGCATATTTTGTGGCTCAGGCGTGGACCCATTCACTTCAATGGGGCTGCAAAAGATGCAGACAGCACTCTGTGTCCATTCCGTGGCCCCGCAAAAAAAATATAGCATGTCCTATTCTTGTCCATTTTGCGGACAAGAATAGGCATTTCTACAATGGCCCGCATTCCATTCTGCAAATTGCAGAACGGAACGCGGAACAGCTTCTGTGTTTTACGGATCCGCGGTCTGCGGATCGCAAAACACATACGGTCGTGTGCATGAGGCGTTAAGGAGAGGAGTCAATGTAAACTTCCCTACTTCATACCCAGAGCTTTAGCTTATGCCAGACGTCTAATTGCATAGCCGCAGGAAAAATCAATTGATAAAAAAACAGGGAGTCAGATCAGTAAAACACTTGGATATGATTCAGGTTGTCAGGTTTATTGCAGCATCAGGGCTCATTCACACGACCGTGGTTTGGTTCCGCATCCGAGCTGCATTTTTTGCGGCTCGGGTGCGGATCCATTCACTTCTATGGGGCCGAAAACTATGCGGACAGCACTCTGTGTGCTGTCCGCATCCGTTGCTCTGTTCCGTGGCCCCGCAAAAATTATAAGTCATGTTCTATTCTTATCCGTTTTGCGGACAAGAATAGGCATTTGTATAAAGGGCTGTCCGTTCCGTTCTGCAAATTGCGGAAGGCACACGGGAGGCATCTGTGTTTTGCCAATCCGCAATTTGCGGACCGCAAAAGGCGGCACGTTCGTGTGAACAAGCCCTTAGTGTCATGCGTACTACAGTCTGTGTAATAATGTACTGCGCTCAGATTCATTCCAATAACAGCGCACGGAGTGACAAATGTTATTACACGTGACCCAGGAGAATATTCTCTATGAATTTCCTATTCTTTTAATATATATATACTGTATATATATATTTTATTTCGCCCTCTGCTAAGTAAATGTAGGAGATTGAAGTAGAGTGGGGGCTGGAAAGTGACAACTGTCATTGTCAGACATTGGCCTGACTAAATCTCCCTAATTGTACATGAAGCAATATTTTGAAGCATCAAGACAATTTGTCTCGGTGTCTGACACGGTGGGTGCAGATTACCATGTGCACAAACAAATTCACTTAAAGGGGTTGTCCCATCTCAGACAATGGGGGCATATCGCACCTGTATCAAGAACCGAGCCCCGAAAGTGAAGGAGTGCGCACTGCGCATGCGCAGCCGTCCTCCATTCATTTTCTATAGGGCCGGCGAATATAGCCGAGCGCTGGCTCGGCTATTTCCGTCGGCCCCATAGAAATGAATGGGAGCATGGGCCGCGCATGCGCGGTGCGCTCCCATTCACTTCTCCAGCCACAGCTCACCCCGCTATGTTCTCGATATAGGTAGGACCCGCACCTATCAGACAATGGAGGCATATTCTAGCGAGATGCCCCCATTGTCTGAGATGGGACTACCCCTTTAAGGGAGTTTTCCAAGTCACTAAAAAGTCACCCAAAGCAGAAATTGTTAAATAGTAATAAAATAAGATACTTCTTTTATGCCCTGCTGCTTCAATCCTCCCAGCAACTGCAACCATGATGGCATCTTCTGGACTGCAGCAGTTTTGTGTACGTATACCCTAAAACAGTGTTTCCCAACCAGTGTGCCTCCAGCTGTTGCAAAACTACAACTCCCAGCATGCCCGGACAGCCTTTGGCTGTGTGGGCATGCTGGGAGTTGTAGTTTTGCAACAGCTGGAGGCACACTGGTTGGGAAACACTGCCCTAAAAAGTGCTGCAGCCAATCGCTGGGCTCAGCAGTATACAGCACATAACCACTGAGACCTTTTATTAGCTGCAGCGGACATGTGGAATATACTAGCATGTAATCAGTGCAGCCAAACAGAGAAAGCCTGATGGTGATCGGAGAAGTAGTGCTGGAAACGGCAAGGGATAAACTAGGTGGGTACATGTTATTTTATAAAAAATGCTGCATTGGCTAACTTTTTAAAATAACTAGCAGAACTACTATAATACTGCCCTTAGGTAAAAGAATATAACTACTATAATACTGCCTCCTATGTACAAGAATATAACTACTATAATACTGCTCCTATGTACAAGAATATAACTACTATAATACTGCTCCTATGTACAAGAATATAACTACTATAATACTGTTCCTATGTACAAGAATATAACTACTATAATACTGCTCCTATGTACAAGAATATAACTACTATAATACTGCTCCTATGTACAAGAATATAACTACTATAATACTGCCTCCTATGTACAAGAATATAACTACTATAATACTGCTCCTATGTACAAGAATATAACTACTATAATACTGCCTCCTATGTACAAGAATATAACTACTATAATACTGCTCCTATGTACAGGAATATAACTACTATAATACTGCCTCCTATGTACAAGAATATAACTGCTATAATACTGCCTCCTATGTACAGGAATATAACTACTATAATACTGCCTCCTATGTACAAGAATATAACTACTATAATACTGCCTCCTATGTACAAGAATATAACTACTATAATACTGCCTCTTATGTACAAGAATATAACTACTATAATACTGCCTCCTATGTACAAGAATATAACTGCTATAATACTGCTCCTATGTACAAGAATATAACTAATATAATACTGCCTCCTATGTACAGGAATATAACTGCTATAATACTGCTCCTATGTACAAGAATATAACTAATATAATACTGCCTCCTATGTACAGGAATATAACTACTATAATACTGCTCCTATGTACGGGAATATAACTACTATAATACTGCTCCTATGTACAAGAATATAACTACTATAATACTGCCTCCTATGTACAAGAATATAACTGCTATAATACTGCTCCTATGTACAAGAATATAACTAATATAATACTGCCTCCTATGTACAGGAATATAACTACTATAATACTGCTCCTATGTACGGGAATATAACTACTATAATACTGCTCCTATGTACAAGAATATAACTACTATAATACTGCTCCTATGTACAAGAATATAACTGCTATAATACTGCTCCTATATACAAGAATATAACTGCTATAATACTGCTCCTATATACAAGAATATAACTACTATAATACTGCCTCTTATGTACAAGAATATAACTACTATAATACTGTCTCCTATGTACAAGAATATAACTACTATAATACTGCCTCCTATGTACAAGAATATAACTGCTATAATACTGCCTCCTATGTACAAGAATATAACTGCTATAATACTGCTCCTATGTACAGGGATATATAGTGGTTAATATAACTGCTATAATACTGCTCCTATGTACAGGGATATATAGTGGTTACCCAGCCTCTGTCTCCACCATGGGCACTATCCAGTACTGGAGGTGCGGTCAGCAGTGTGAACAGCCGCCATCAGCAGGCATGTAGCTGGAGGTGAGGCTGATGCCCTCTATTACCAGCTCCCTGTGTGCCAGGGCTTTGAAGAGGCGTGGTTACAGGCAGTTTGGGCGTGACTATGCAGATTTCCCAGCCCTCGGATGCTGCGGCAGGGAGGGAGGAGGCGTGGTCAGGGGGCGTGGATTCCGTCCATTGAGTTTGAGGAATCGGCTCCGGAGGCAGATTGAAATCCGGAGCGGGAGGAGGCGCAGGGTCTCGGGCACAGAGTGATGCTGAGGACGGGATGAGAGCCGCACGAGTCCTTCTGACCCCCGCAGGAGACTGTACAGGAGCTGACAACTCTCCGGGATGCTTTAAACCACAAGGGGAGAGAAGTCCTTGAAATTTCAAAGGATCGAGGGGGAATCCCTTAAAATGCGGGACTGCGCTGAGAGCCAGTGACTGGAGCATGGAGAGGTCCTGCCAGGGACACAGGATGATGAGAGTGCAGGTTGGGCTGACACCCTGAAGTGGGTGATAACCTGGGGAGGTGAAAAAATAATTGCACTCCAGCCTCAGAAGCGTCCAGCCTGCAGTGGATGGTCATTAGGGACCTGCATTGTGAACTGTGGGACCGGTGGATTATTAAAGCCCCACCTGTAAAAAGCAGCAAGGTAAGTCCTAGCTTGTGTGCACCTACCTGTCACAGACTTTCCAGTGCATTTTTCCTACCACCTTGTCCTGTGCCATGAGCCAGCTTCCAACTGCTGTCCACACTACACCCCCCCCCCCCGTTGCATAGCAGAGCTGATCCAGTGTAGAATGAAACAGCCCCCTTCCTACTGCATATTAGAGCTGAACCAGTGTGCAGTCAAACTAACCCCTACCCCACTATGGCATAGCAGAGCTCATCCAGTGTGCCGGGAAACTACACCCCCCTCTACTGCTTAGCAGAGCTGATCCAGTGTGCAGTGAAACTACATCCCTCCACTACTACATAGCAGAGCTGATCCAGTGTGCAGTGAAACTACATCCCTCCACTACTGCATAGCAGAGCTGATCCAATGTGCAGTGAAACGACACCCCCCCCTCTCTGTTGCTTAGCAGAGCTGATCCAGTGTGCAGTGAAACTACATCCCTCCACTACTACATAGCAGAGCTGATCCAGTGTGCAGTGAAACTACATCCCTCCACTACTGCTTAGCAGAGCTGATCCAGTGTGCAGTGAAGCAAGGGTCCCTCTTCACCATTATCTACTGGTGCTGGTTAATGGTTTGCTTTCACAGTTGACCTGTGTGCATTGCACAATGTTGCAAGCCAGCATGCACTACTCCTATAGGCGGGATGCATAGACATCCCCCCCCCCCCCCAATAGATTTCTGCATCGGAACTTTGCCTGCGTACAGTATGAATGTAGTGGGGGCAAGTAAAGGGTTAATCTGGAGGCTTGTAAAGTGTGTGCAGGGGGCGCAGCCTGGTTCCTGTGGCCCCTGGAGCTTTTTGTTT
Organism: Bufotes viridis; assembly: GCA_033119425.1. Taxonomy (NCBI): domain Eukaryota; kingdom Metazoa; phylum Chordata; class Amphibia; order Anura; family Bufonidae; genus Bufotes; species Bufotes viridis. Next base: position 16,798,174 of record CM065596.1, on the reverse strand, counting down.
TATTGGGGTTGAAACAGTTCAGTCATTTGCAAATTTCTGAATAAATTCCCAGGAAAAGGGGGGGGGGGGGAGGGGAAGTAAAAATAAATAAATAATGAAATTAAGAAATGCCTGGTGTAGAGATAATTTAAATAAATGAACAGGACCGGAGCAGATTTGATGTATGATATCTGGCGGTATTAATACAGTTATCAGTCATTGTCCCAAGTTGAACCGCCCCGATGTCTGCCGGTGGCATTCCATCATGGTGTAGACCGCATCCTCTGTCAGCATCCATACACACACACATAGGGGTCTGTCTGCTGTGACTGCAGTTTATACCCCTTTATACTCCATGTCCCACTCCCATTGGTCTAGGAAGCTGAGATCTAGGGAGCTGTTTGTCAGGGTGCATTGGAGAACCAGCGGGAGAACATGCAATGGCCCATAGCTGCCACTTTTTGAAGGTTCTACCTTAGTTTTACTTGCAAAATCCTGGAGCCATTGGACGCCGCTACGTGTACCCCAACTGGTAGATTTGAGTTCAAACAGCCATAATATGACCACATTTTAGCATCCTTATGGCCAGAAGACCGACCGATCTCATGAACCAAACCTTCGTCCCCATAGAACCCCGCGGTGGTCCAGATATTACAGCCCCAATACGGACCCTGACCGCCTGAAACTCTGCAGAGCTGTTATTTTGAGCGAACATCTTATCAAACAGTTCCATCTATCTCAGCTTCCTGGATATTATTTATGATTGCAACATGAGATATTGAGGAGCTGGCGGGAGATCATGCAATGGCCCATGGCTGCCACTTTTTGAAGGTTCTACCTTAGCTTTGCTTGCAAAATCCTGGAGCCATTGGACGCCGCTACGTGTACCCCAACAGGTAGACCTGATTTCAAACAGCCATATTACGACCAAATTTTAGCGCCAATTGGCCAGTGGACCCACTGTGGATCTTATGAGCCAAACTTAGATCTCCATAGAACCCTATGGGGTTCTAGGTCTTACAAGCCCAATACAGACCCTAACCATATGTAACTCGGCAGAGCTGTTATTTTAAGCTAAAATCTTGTCAAACAGTTCCATCTATCTCAGCTTCCTGGATATTTATGATTGCAACATGAGGTATTGAAGCCGAATACAATCACACCGGAATTTTGTAGGTTTCAAGCACAGGCAGGGGGCGCAGACACAATCCAGCCTCATACGCTTTGTTACATTGTACATATTATTGTGTGCTGTTACTGTTTTTCTTCTGTAATGAAACATTGTATCAGTCTGAGGCTGAGCTTTCATCTTGGTCTGTATGATCCGCTCATGGGGATCCTGACAGTCCGCTCCTGCCTAAGGAAACTTGCAGAATATTTTATCTGCAAATCCGTTTTCTCTTTCGAGGTCGCATGGCTTGTTTATACGGCGACACCGTATTCCGCTTCTCTTCCCATAGGATTCCCCTGTCAGATATCACTCATTGTCCTCATTGGGGCGGTGACATCTTTCACCAAGTTACTTTAGTGCAGGTTTTATTGACCGCGGTAACATCATCCGTCTTTTATATGGGGGAGGGGGGCGCTTTATAATGTGAATTGGAAAATTGCCCTTGAGTGATCTTGGAAAGACCCATAAATCAAGCCGTATTTGATGGAAATTGTGGGAAACGCACCTTCGTCCTGCGCTTCCCTCCAGATGTCTCTGACTGGAGTATCCTGGATGTCTTTGTGTCCGGGGGTTGTAGAGCGAATCCGAGTATGGGCACTGTCAGTAAACACCAAGCCTTGTTGTGTGTTGTGGTGGAAATGAGACTATTGACTTCTAGCCAGACAATCCATATTAACCTCTGTGCATGACAGACCTAATGGACCTTCTACATAGAGGTCGACACTAAGTATGGAGACTTTGTCTAGGCGTTCAGGAGAGAGGTGGAATAATATGTAACCGTCATATAGTATGTAGGTCTGGTAACCTTGCCCTTCAGTACGGATTCCATACGCCTTCAATAGCTGAACACTCATTCGTCAGTCAGCCTCCTGACTTCTCCATATACATAGGCTGAGCATGCATGTGTTGTCAATGGGGAGGGGGGAGTAAGTTGCTGCCAGACACCCCTGCCAGTGGTTATCTCCCCAGAGAAAAAAAGGATTGGGTGTTAAAATTCAACATGCCTGATGGTTTCTCCACCATCATTTTATGGAGGATTGTTGGAAGGTCAACACATACAAGATTGGTGGTCGAACCCTGATGGGGGGCCTTTAGAAGAAAACGACCATAAATGGTGGATCACTGGTTGATAGGAAGCAGTGTAGGAGTGAGGTTCCTTGGACCAACCTTAGAAGCCATCTCACCAATAAGGACTAAAAGGTTATTTGTAAATCAGTCCTAAAAAATTTACCCCAGGGGCAAGTTATTGACCCCAAAGCCACCTTGTCTTCTGCAGGAACCAAGGAATCCTCTGATGGACCAGTCTAAGGGCTCAATACTTTATTTTTTGCATCCCGTATGCGAAACCATTAACAAACAATGGAACTGACTCCGTGTGCATTCCGTGTCCCTGTGTCCGCATGGCCGTGCAGCAAACAAAATAGAACATGTCCTTTTATTGCATGCATTACGGACAAGGATATGACTGTTCTATTATGGGCCGGATGTTCCCTTCCGCAAAATGTGGAACACAACCGGTATCCGTGTTTTACGGATCCACAATTTGCGGACTGCAAAACAGGCAACAGTTATGTACATGAGCCCTAACCCTGGTAGAAAGAGAGTTTTTCTCCAGAAGCTTAAGGATCTTTGGAACTTGGGTCCACTGGTGGATGCTTTCGTGGTCTATAGAGTTATTTGTGAATCAGTCCCTAAGAATCTGACCCTAGCGGCACGTTATAGACTCCAAAGCCACCTTGTCTTCTGCTGGACTAGGGGATCCTCTGGTAGACCAGTCTAAAACTGGTAGAGAGTTTTCCTTAAGGTCTTTTGGAGTTTGGCCCTAACGGAGGGTCCTCTGGTGAGTCAAACCAAGCTCCAGAACTTTAGGAAACTTAAGCAAACAAATGATATCTGTGGTATTTTGTAGACAACTACTTTCTGATGATGAATTTGATAAACAATCAAAGAGTTCTTGCCGCTAGCAAAACGGGGGTGAAAAGAGTTAAAAAAAAAAAAAACTCTGGTGAAGAGTGGAAGTTTTCGCTTGTGCCTCCTCTTCTGGAATGTACCATTGTGTCATCCCTATGACATCTTCTTGCAGAACGAGTGCAACATTCCCCCCCCCCCCTACTTTTCATTTCTATTCCGTCTTCTCAGCTGGGTCTCGGCATTTGTGTTGGGCATTGTCTACTAAGCTGGAGGTCATGATAGGGGTTGAGTGTAGACCTTTGAATAAAGCTGCGTGCACTTTCAAGGCCATTGGGGGTTAATAAGATGCTGTGAGTAGTTAACGGGGCGCTTGCGGATATGGCCAGGTGAGTAGTTGGTAACGCAACGGTACCCTGAGGGCCAAACCGCAACGCTTTTACACTCGCCAATCCGCTCGGTAATGAGTCGTGCTAGAGGCAATCTGCATTAAAAAAAGATGCTCCATCATGGTAGGTCGGAGAGGGAGGCATGAGATTCCTTTGTTCCCATTGTTGTGGGGTGGTGAATGAGCGGGGAGTTGGGGGAGGGGGTCCGAGTTGCTTATCATCTATTCAGCAACAGCTGCTGTCTGAATACCTTATCTGGGAGCTGCTCCGTGGGGAAGGCTGAGGAGGGACGGCGTCCTGGATGTGGCACTGAACTGGAAAACGCAGAGCGGGCACGTTTTTTCAGCAGTACCTGTGTCTTGGCGCAGCACGTCATCACTGGCACCTGCTGAAGATGGAGCTGTTTTCCCTTATGGCGGCCGATGGACGAATACAATCAGCTGAGTAAATGTTAGGATGAGTTTAAATTTGCAACGGTAATGGTGGATGTGGCAGGACCGCGTCGTGAATTGCGCCTAGGAATGAAGAACATGGCGAAATTCAAGCAAATTTGTTATGAGCCTCAGGACTCACATTAGGACCGCTGCATCTGGGTGATTGGCCAAAAACTGTGGACCTTGACATACTTGAAAAGTATCTGGAAAGGTAGCAAGTCGTAAAATGTGCCAAATTTAACGTAAAGCGCGGCCGCGACGTGGACATGCTTAGTGGATTGCGACATATTTATTAGGCCTTGAGCGCAATGTTGATAAATTTGGCACAATTTGCAATATTTTTAAAAATTTGTCTATTTATTTCACTCCCTTATATAGCGTTGACAGACGTTGTCATCACTCGCTGTCCCCATGAGCTCACAATCTAAGGTCCCTATCAGTATGTCTTCGGAGTTTGGGAGGAAACCCACGCAAACACAGGGAGAACATACAAACTCCGTGGAGATGTTTAGCCTAAGACCCCAGCACTGCAAGGCACCAGTGCCAACCACTGAGCCACCGTGCTGCCCATTTCTAGCTATACGCATCCTATGGCCCTATCGGTATGTCCCCTCATGTATCAGAATTTAAAGGGTTGTCCCATTACAACTTATCCCCTAGCCACAGGGGACTGGCAAGGAGCTGACTGCTGGGGCCCCCGCTGATCACAAGAGTGGGGGTCCGTGTTCTCTGACATCCCCATAGAGTTGTAAAGAGCGTCCGCATTGCATGCGTATCCACCTCACCGTTCAAATGGAGAAACAAAGGCCCCCGTTCTTGTGATCAGTGGGGGCCCCACCAATCAGACGCTCTTTAACTTTTTTTTTTTTTTTTGCAGGGCAGAGGCCAAAGCATTTTCTTCCAGAATAAAAAGTAGGAAAACATGGTCCGGGCCTTCTAAGGCTCTATTCACACCTAGAGGTTGAGGTGCAGTTAAAAATGCATCAGAGAAACTGCGTGGGATTATGCAGCAGGTTTCAATATGGCTGCAGTTTTGACAAGTGATACATGCTAACCCGGTAAAACTGCAGCTGCATTGAAAACTACTCTTTCTTTTTATGTGGTGTCAACTGCTTAGTGTGAACGTGCACTAAATAGTGCGGCAGCGTTATAAGACAGGAGGCAGATATCACTCACATCTCTGTATGTAAATGTCATTGGAATTTCTCAGAACTGAAGATATGAGATGGTGTAGGGGGAGGGGGATTTTTTTTCGGACTTCCCGTCGATCATCCCATAATGAGTCAGACTTTCTCTAGCTTAAAATGGCTGATAACAGGGGACAATAAATAGAATTTTGAATAATTATACATTATTTTATGATAGAAATTAGATAGATAGATAGATAGATAGATAGATAGAAGATGGATAGATAGATAGATAATAGATATATAGATGATAGATAGATAGATAGATAGATAGATAGATATTAGATGGATAGATAGATAGATAGATAGATAAAATAGCAAAAAGGCAGCACAAAAAAATAATAATATAAAAATGCAAAAAAGTTTATTCACCTATGTGGATACACATGGGCGTAGATAGATATATATGAGATAGAATATTAGATAATAGATATATATTAGATAGATAGATAGATAGATAGATATTAGATAGATAGATAGATAGATAGATAGATATTAGGCGATATATAGATAGATAATAGATAGATAGATAGATATTAGATAATAGATACATAGATATTAGGCGATAGATAGATATTAGATATAGATAGATAGTATGATGTGCAGCGCGGTCATCCCTATGGCAGTGTGCGGTGGTGGTTCACATGGCCGGGGTGGGGGTGCATGCACTGTGGTGACCAGACCAGTCATGTAAATCGTAGCCCATCCGAATTATCTATGCATGGCTGCTCTGCAATTAGTTCACATGGATCTTGCAGGGCTCCCTCCATATGCCGCATGCACATAAGCTAATGGCCCTGAAACCGTCCACTCTGCATATTTTATATGTGGTGCTGCGTGTACATTCACTCACATTGATGGTAGGATTGCTTAGACAGAAGCCTTTGGCATGCTTTGTGTGCACTAAAGGGACATCAGTTCCATATCTTCTGATCTGAAGGGGGTGGGGCATGACAAAGGAATTGTCTTTGGAGTTCTTTGAATCCATGTGTCATGCTCCGCCCACTAAGCCCCTGCACTAAACTGTCTAAAAGAAACTGCACTAATGCATAATCTGTTACAGGACACCCACCTAGCCCGTGCCAGGATAGATATTTCAGCCCCATTATGGCTCAGGGGTGACTGTAACCTCTGCGTCCCCTCCCTGATGTCTTCTTCTGTCAAGTCGTTCAGCTGTTTCTTTGTTACTGGGAAGACTGGGTGACAACCAATATAGCTTCTATTCTAGCGTACTCTAGGGTTGTCATCAGGAGTAGGTAGGTAGGGTGCCCTATTCACAAACCTATGCCTTCAAACTAAGCCTAGAGCAGTTCTAGGGATTTTCAGGTTAAATGCTCTTAAAGGGGTTGTCTGAGATGAGAAAACGGTTGGCTTTTTTTTAAAAACAGCGCCACTCTTGTCCATGGGCTGTGTCCGGTATTGCAACTCAGCCCTTTAAAGGGGTTGTCCGCTATGAGAAAAACACGACTTCTTTGTTCCAAAAACAGCACCACCCCTGACTGCAGGTTACGTGCATTAGGCCTCATGCACACGACCGTTGTTTGTTTCCGCGTCCGTTCCGTTTTTTTTCACGGAAAGGATGCTTCCCCATTCATTTCAATGGGTCCGTCAAAAAATGCGGATGGTCAACCGTTTTCCTTCCGCTTCCGTGATAGGCATTTTACAATGATCTGCCATAAAAATCGGATCCGTCAAAAAAAACGGTCCGTCATCCGTTTTTTTTGACGGACGCAAAATTTCAAGGAGGAGCGGACGCGGAGGCAGGCAACGGTCGTGTGCATGAGGCCTTATTGCAGCTCTGCCCCATTGATTCCAGTGGAGCTCGGCTGCGATACCATTCACAGCCTGTGGACCTGAGTGGTGCTGCCTGTAGAGGGAAGCAACCTTCTTTTTTAACCCTGGACAATCCCTTTAAGTGACTCAACTAATTGAAGTAGTCACTAGTAGGACAACTTCCCATATGTTAATTGCATGCTCTATTTGAAGGGGTGTAGCATGAAATGGACAATCCCTTTAAATTTGAGAAGTCTAATACAAGATATTTTTTCCTGTCACATTAATTTCCACTATATTACCACTTTCTGGTAGAGCAGTGATTTAGTGTTCAGGGACTTGCAAACTTTGGATGGGCTGAAAGCCATTTGTAGAGCTTCTGTCCTACAACCTGCCTCCTTGGCTTGAGTAATGATCATTCTATGCACACAGAAGTCATAAGTCAGGGCTCTGCTAAAACAAACCCCGGGTGTCTATTTCCTTGCTAAGAATCTAAAATATGTCCAGCACTTCTCATCAGTTGGAGGTCACATTCCTTCCTGCAATTAACCTGCAGCACAGCTGAGGGTCCTTAAACAGGTGCTCCGTCTATAATGTTATGGTGGCACGCTGTCTTCAAAGAGCTCCCATTTCATGATGGTCATGTGGAGCTGGCTGCAAGAAGGTTAAAGGGTAAGAGTCACTGGAGATGTACTGAAGTGGGGTTAGACAATAAATCCAGGGGGCATTTCTAACATCTGAGTGGGTGAACCACAGGAGGCAACGCGTAAGGAGCTTCGGAGGGTAACTCTAAACCTTTGACTTAGTCTTGGAGCTTCTTATTATGTTCTACCAGTCACTGTACATGGCAGGAAGAAGACCGTGCTATATAGTTAAGTACATCACCCAACCATCAGAATAATTGGCAGCAAGAGAAGAGCTTTGCCAGGAGCAGGGAGGAAGTACATGGTTCAATTTATGAAGAGGGACGAGAGTGGGTATAATATTGCAAGCTGTCAAAAGATTTTAATTCAGATCGATGTTCGAGTACTTGAAAACAATTAGATATTTTTTAATTATTGTTTTATCACTATATATAATCTACTTGAAGAAGCCATGGGAATTTGAAAGCAGGCAAAGTTGTATTAGCAGGGTGAAAGTACATGGATTCATTTACAAAGTCACTGCTCCTCGAAGGAAGGGAGCAGTTATAATGTTACAATTGGTCAACAGTGAGATCGGCTCAATAGGTTCTTATAGTTCTTGCATTTCTGGTAGGTTGTTATAGATACTGCATCTCTAGTAGGTTCTTATAATTCTTGCATCTCTGTTAGGTTCTTATAGAGTTTGTATCTCTGCTAGGTGTTTTATACATCTTGCACCTTTTAAGGGTTCTTATAGTTCCAGCATCTCTGTTGTTCTTGTAGGTTTTACATCTCTGACAAACTCTTACAGCTCTTACATCTCTTGCAGGTTCTCATAGATCTTGCATCTTTGGTAGGTTCCCATAGCTCTGTAGCTCTGTCATCTCTGGTAGGTTCTCATAGATCTTGCATCTTTGGTAGGTTCCCATAGCTCTGTAGCTCTTCTATCTCTGGTAGGTTCTCATAGATCTTGCATCTTTGGTAGGCTCCCCTAGTTCTGTAGCTCTGTCTTCTCTGGTAGGTTCTCATAGATCTTGCATCTTTGGTAGGTTCTCATAGCTCTGTAGGTTAGATTTTGCATTTCCAGTAGGTTCTCATAGATCTTGCATCTCCGGTAGGTTCTTATAGATCTCGCATATACGGTAGGTTCCTATAGATCTAGCATCTCTGATCTTGTAGCTCTTGCATACCCAATAAGTCCTTATACATATGCAAAAAATACATCTTGCCTATTTGGTAGGTTCTTATACATCTTGCATTTGCGATAGGTCCTTGAAAGAGCATGCATCTCTGGTAGGTTCTTAAAGCTCTTGTATGTCTGGTATGGTTCTTCTAGATTTATGTCCATTTCGCCCATGCCTTGAATTGGAAATGAACAGCTACGTCTGCAGGAAAGGTGCAGTCCTTCTTCTTTGCTTGCACCAGCTACTCTTTGCTCCCAAGGCATGTCTCATTTCACACATCACTGCCGGTGTCATGTCAATATTTGGGCACCATTAAACCCCTCCACCGCCTGGGGTCTTGTGAATTATCGCTCATGCTGAATGTGTGAGTTCCTGTCTGCATTGCCGACAGGAAGGAAAAAACTAATCCAGGAGCATTCTTAGATTTCATTTTATTTGTGCTTGTTCACCAAGAGAGTATCACTCTTTTAGTAGGGGGTTTTAACCTCGAGTGGGGACCCCCTTTATGACCTTCTCTTAATAGAGCTTGTGGAATGGGGCTGTCTTGATGAGACAACCGCTTTAATATCTACTCTTCTAGAAATGTGTTAGAACTCGCTTTCTTATCAATATCTGTTTCTCAGAAACCTAGGTGACAACCAGTACAGCTTCCTTCAGGGATGTCACACAACTTTCTTGGAGTCCTTACTTGTGAGGGTCCAGAAGCAGATCAGGAAGAAAATCCCTCCATCTGTAGGAGGTCCATCAAATCAAAACCAAGCAGCTAACTCCTTCAGGAATCCTGGAAAGCTTGGTGACCATCGACTTGAGATGGAAGCCATGTTGGTTGTCAACCAGCTTCCTCAGAAAGAGATATAGTTGAAGAATTGGACAATTGAGGGACTATGTACTGGATAATATTACTGTCAACTTATCCTGCAACTGCGAGAGGAAATGACTGCCAGTTATAGCTGCAATTGGACCCCAAGTGAAGCTTGTAAACACTTGACCTCGGTGGAGATCTGCCAGAAAACAAGCCGCGGTCTGAAGTACGATTGTTAGGGATGAATTAGGAACCTTTCACTGATGGTAAAAGCCTAAAGCAATGAAATAACGTTGTAAAAATAAAAAATTCACAGGGCAAATGTTATCTTTGTTGAGTCATAGCCAGAGGGGTCTCCCTATCGTGGGGCCCGCCACCAGCAACTTCACCTGTCACTTTAGCTAATGATGACAGACTACAGAGAATCTATATACTGTATACAATGTATTCAGTTGTATCACTTTACAGCATACAGTCTCGCACTGAGAGAAGCTTCGTTCCCCTCCTCCCTGTTTTTTTAGTTTACAGTTTTACACTAGATGGACTGGTGTCAGACGAGGATTTTGAACATTTACAGAAGAAACCAGTTTCCACCATAAGGTATATTGCAAAGTTTTATGTGTCCACATGTACTACAGATCATGACGATAGATGTACTTACTAGAGAACTGAAATATTTTTAGTCTCCTCCATTGACTTCCTTGCCAGATGATGGAAACCAGAGGTTTAACATTCTCCACTGGACAACACTGTCTTGGGCCCATGGAGCAGGGGACCCCCAGATCAGATTTTCCACTTCCTTCCCCGTGAACCACAGGCACTGTGGCATTGAGGAAAAGAAGTGGAAAACTGTTTGCCGTATACAGTACTTCTGTCAAATGCTGCTGTCAGACACCTCTGGTGATAACAAAATGATCAAGCATGTTGAAATGCATCAGCCTGATCCTTCTTTCCCCTACAATCTGCCATCGGGAATACCTCCATACACATTAGATGGCTACCTTGTCCTTTTGACATTTATCTACCATCTATGGTCAGCTGTCTGACTGTGGATTGGATCAGTGTTGTATTGGGATTCCTTAGGCCTACCACTGGAAATTCTTCTCCGTTTTGATTCAAAGTAATAGACCCTAGTGGCAAGTCATTGGCTCCAAAGGCAGCTCCAAGTGGGTTTTCTGTCTCCTGGATCTTTAAGGCTCACTGCGGAATCAGAGCCCTGGTCCACCAGAGGATTCTCTGGTGGGCCGGTCCAGTGGAATGTGTGAACAAATGCTGGGCCATCTTCACCTGGGCATTTGGGGGTTACATGGCCCAGGACCCTATGATGGCTTTTGTTACAGCCCCCTACTCCTCATGTTCACCCATAGTTCTCGGTGATATATTCTCATAGACTTTTGTAGTTGTTCGTTCCACCTGACCAGTCATCCTTGAGTTGACAACCTTATGTCTATGGACATTACTGTTGACTCCTGGATGTTGTAACTTATCTCAGATGACCTCACATGGTGTGGATAGTTGATCCTCTAAGCAGAGAAATGTACAGAAGGTCAGTCCTCCATACATCTCCTAATCTCTTGTAGGTCTCTCCAGCAATGTTGATTTTAACGCTATTTGTCAGCAGGTTTCCCTCTGTAAATTCTCACATCTGGCCTCTCCTAATCTATCACTGTGTTGGGTCATAAGTCTTTCTCTTTTCTGGCCTTGAAACGCCTAATGATTAAACGCCGCTCAATTTTTTAACTTAATAAGGGCCACTCAGTCATGTCCGCCAGCAGCCGGTCACCGGTGGGGCTAACTCAGGAGCTCCTTCACACTTCTTATGTAATGACACAAAACCATTGCTAGTCCACTTGTATAATGTATGAAGTAATCTGCTTGGATTTTGAAAACTGCGGAAATCTCAGGATCAGGAATATCCTCAGAAGTTACGATTTTAGCTGGTGATTGTTTGGATTGTTAGAATTTTCTGTTACTGTGGAGGTCTGCTCTCCTAATCTCCGAGCTATCAATTTTGAAGGACCTGTCTGTGGTTTAGGCCTCATGCACACAACCGTATTTTGTTTCCTTGTCCGTTACGGTGTGCTGTCCGCATCAGTATGTACGTTCCGTAGCCCTGCAAAAAAAATAGAGCATGTCCTATTTTTTTCTAGTTTGCGGACAATGATAGGCATTATTACAATGGATCCACAAAAATAACGTATCCGCAAAAAAAACGGATCATCCATTTTTCTTTGCGGATCTGCAATTTGCAGACCTCAAAACACATACGTCGTGTGCATGTAGCCTTAGACGATGATCCAGCTTCGCAACTTTGTGATTCCTCTTCATTTCTATCATTTAGGGCTCCTAGGCAGACCTATGTGTCTCCATGGTAACAGACAACAACCAAACCCTGTGTAGTCTGATCATGTAATCCTATTTTCTTTTCATCTGTCCCCTACTCCCCCCCCACATCACTGGACTTGGCCGCAGTGATGAAGGGTCCGCATGTGTTATGACACTGGGTCGCATAAAGCATGGGGGGACACGTTACTGCTGCGGCCACTCGTTGGCATGACCCCCCTCAAGCTGGATGTTGATGAGCAGCAACGGGGGACCAAGGAGCAGGTAAATATGCTTCTCTCCCCAGGTACGGGGGCATGGGGTGGGGGGGACTGGTTCAAAAATAGACAATCCCTTTAAGACAATGGGCCCCAATCACAAAAGAGCCCATAAGGTGCAGTAAAACTTGTGATGCAATGAAAGGGAACATATGCTTTTGTACTGCTACGTGAGGTGCCCATACTCCATCAATAGCTCCCGACCTTCCCATATGCATACATGCTTGGTTCGGCTGAGGATGCATGTGGTAAGAGAGTAGAAAGTTGCTGCAAGGCATCTGTCCTGCCAGAGCAAAAGGATGTCCAGCTGTGCGACTCCCTATACGTTGTATGTCAGTGTCTCATGTACAGTGCCCTTGTCTGGCCGTCTCTTGCCGGCTGAGGTCAATGCTATTAGCAGGGAGAGCAGCTCAATGTACAACCCACCCTAGAACCCTACAAAAATCAATGGTGACATGGAAAAAGAAGGAGATAAATTGCTTGACCCGCCTGGCCCGCTCTTCTCCCACCGGCTGTAAAACCTCAGACGCTATTTAATCATTGATTTTTTTTCTCCCTTACGTTCAGTATTATAAATTGGTATCTATAGAGAATAACCCGCCGTCTGCCTTCCTGAGCTGTGTCGTTCCGCTACAGAGTTTACTAAGCTCACAACATTTACAAAGCAAGAGCTTAAACCTGCTCTGGAGGACCCAACCCATCAACTCATTACTTGGTTTGCCATTCATTCGAATGACCAGCATGTGATGCCACCTTTCTCCTGTAGTGGCCACTGCAGGGAAAGTGCACAGACTCATAAAGCTTCCCCTTGGCGATCACTTGTGATTGTGAAAAGTTAGTGAGGCCAGACAGCTGATTCCGCTTCATCTTCTTGTATAACCCCTTTAATTTTAGTTGATATGGATAGTACTCGGTGGACCTCCTTGTTTCCCATAGCAACCATCATCCATATTTAATTTTTCCAGTGCATTTTAAAAGTTAAAATTAATTTGTGACTGACAAGACTACTCTTCTAGGAGATAGCAGCATTTATACACCAGGCCCTGAGTGTCTAGAACTAGAATGGGATAAATCTCAGCTTTCATTTCAAAACCTGGACATCCAAATACTATTAGGTGGCCATTTTGTGGCTTAAAGGGGTTGTGCCACAAAGCTTATCCTACATTTCTCAAACCGGCACCTGGATATGAATACTTTTATGACGGCATCTAATTAAAAATGTAGATGCAATTCAAAAAAATGTATCTGTATAGCGCCACCTGCTGTTTATTCTTTTCCTTAGTCTTTTTGTCCATCTCACTGAGCTGGTCGCACGTGGTCAGTTTAAATCTTCAACTGCCACCGGCCATATGTTCTATTAGAAGAGAGCTGCAGCAGAAAGGACACATTCCCCCTGAGCTGGCAGGCTGAAGATAATCTAGCAGAGCAATGAATGGGCAGATCTCTGGGTCCATGTGAGGTACAGGGCTGGTTCTAACTTTGTTAGAAACGTATTGGCATGTACTATATAAGTTGTTCAACTTTATTATGATTTATAACATATTTCCCAACATGTTTTATGACTTCTAGACTATAAGATGCCGGATTAAAGGAATTTTGCAGTAGATTGGATTACTGTTAATTGACTTACCAAATGAACGTTTCCTCTGAGATGCTATTTTCCATCAGTGGGTGCAGACAGGTCTGAGGAGATGAGTCGCCCTACCCTGGCATCCGTACTCCCATGTCTACCAATTAGAAAAAAATGTGACGTCTTTGCTGAATTAGCTCCAATAAGTGGAGGAGCCCCCGGTGTCAGACCTCCGACACATCAAATAATATCCTTCATACGCATTCCTAAACCTACTCCCAGGCACATACCGCACAACTCAGATAAACTGCAGCGCTGGCATCTTCAGGCGGCATGAATATGTATTAGGACGGAATCTACATTTTATTAAAATACAGCCGTGGTTTAGATGTTTGATGGCGCTCCGACTCCTGGAGATTTTAGATGGTTAAGGAAACCTTCTGGTGGAGAGAGAAGTCGGTCCTTCCAGTTCTGACCTCCCCCATCTCCTCCCTGGATCTTGGTTCCTAACAGCGGGTGACTACCTTGGGTCTCCATAGAAGTATAGCGATGCCAGGTAGTCACCCACTGGCCGTGGTAGCTGTAACTAGGCAGAGGCTGAAAGGTGAGCTGCTAATAACAGGGTGCCAAAATAATGGAGTTTCATGGACTTTAGGGACCATATGGGCAGTAACAGAGTTAAGCCTCCTGCACACAAACGTATCCGTTTTGCAGTCCAAAAATTGCGGATCCGCAAAATACAGATACAGTCCGTTTGCATCTCCCACTGTGAAAAAGCCTATTCTTGACTGCAAATCGGACAAGAATAAGGCCTCATGCACACGACCGTGTGTGTGTTTTGCGGTCCGCAATACGTGGATCCGCAAAACACGGAAGCTGTTTCGTGAAATTGCGGAACAGAACGCGGCTCATTGTAGAAATGCCTACTAAAATACGTTAGTGTGCATGAGGCCTAAGGCAGGTTCTATAATTTGCTGCACGGAGGCGGACACAGATTTGGTCCGTTTTTTTTTTTTTCTATAGAAACTAATCGATCCATGTGCGATCAGCAAAACAATGCAGATTGGACAGGTACCAAAAATACAGTTGTGGGCATGAGGCCTTATATAGTCCTCGTAAGAGTTCCCCTTTAGGGTCCATTCACACGTCCGTAGAATGAGTCTGGATCTGTTCTGCAACGTTGCGGAACAGATCTGGACCCATTCATTCTCTATGGGGCAGGAATGGATGCTCCGCATTTCCGGACCGCGCATTTACGGAAAAAAAATAGAACATGTCCTATTGTCCGCAATTGCGGACAAGAATAGGCAGTTTTATGGGGGTGCCGGCCGGGTGTATTGCGGATCCGCAATATACTACGGAAGTGTAAATAGACCCTTAAACTGACACTATGGCCCCATGCACACGACTGTATCCGTTTGTGGTCCACAATTCGCGGATCCGCAAAATGCGGATGCAGTCCTTGTTGCATCCACATATTTTGTGGCCCAGTGACTTTAATAGGTCCGCGGTCCATATTTTGCAGACAAGTATAGGACATGGTCTGTCTTTTTGCGGAACGGACATACGGATACAGAAAGTACACGCATCAACCATGTGCTTTCCGCCTCCATAAGTCTATCTTTTTGCATAATGGACAATGTTTGCAAAATGCTGACCACGCACGCATTGAAAACAAAGAAACAATGGGGTCCGCAAATAAACGGTCCATATCCGTATTTTGTGGATCCGAGATTTGTGGATGGCTGACATTTACCTAGTGTGTATGACCAACTTTAATATCTTCTGTCCATGATCTATACAGTGTTGTCCGGAATTAGAAAAACATGGCTGCATTTTTCCGGAAACAGCGCCACACCCGTCCATGGGTTGTGTCTGGTTTTGCCACTGAGCTCCATTGAAGTGAATGTTGCAATATCACATGCAACCTGTGAACTGGGGTGGCGCTGTTTTTGAAAGACTTTCTAACCCCATTAGATGCAATCTATTCTTCCTTGTGATCCTCAGTGGGATTACTGGCCGCAAGTCTTCCTGACTACTTTCATGACACAGCTCCACTTCTGACAACTCCCACAACGATTTACATGCACTTAAGTGAACGATATTAGCAGCTCGTCCGTGGCGCTCCTTTAAGATCTTTCTGAAGGAACCTAAGATCTGGCCTCCTGACTCTTGTTCTACCTTTTTTTCGCTTTGTTCCCCTTGAAAGCAGCAATCAAACCCTCTCGCACCTTCCAGTGGGAGGCTGTGCTGCTACCATCTGTTTGAAAGGCCAGGGAAGGGGGGGTGCACGGAATTGGGGGAGGGCCGAGAGCCAAGGAATATGTGGCCAAGTAGAAAATGGTCTGGTGGGGGAGGAGGCAGAAGGAGCGCAGAGGGTTTGGGATGTGCGTGGATGAGGCACAGGGCACCTTCCTTGCCTTGGGTTACGTTACTGACCGTCGCATCCTTTTAAAGGTTCAGCTGATTTGGGAGTAGATTACGGCACATTCCTCTTATGAAGGAATTTTTGGGAATATTCCCATATGCGGGGTCCGGCATGTTTACCCTGGACTCATGTGGGTTTCCACCAGGTGTTCCTGTTAACTCTTGCAGCACCTACTTGAAGGTTACTTGGCTGTCTATATTATTTGGGTTCCTCTTCAGGCACTACGGCCTGGGTGCAGCTACGGCTCCTGCACCCCTGTGTTCAGCATACGAAGTGACTCTGATGATCCATCCTCAGTCTACACAGAACATGTACACTTCCACTTATCATCTCATTGTAACCTTCAATGTTGTCACTGTGCACACAGGACATATAATCAGTTGTACCTCATAGGCTATTGGCGATTCAACACCCCAAAAAAGTAGAGCCTAGAGGCAGGTGATTGGCTCCCGGAACCTTGGGGCCACGCTGTAGTATGGGGCCACCAGACCTTTATTTGAACTGTACTTAAAGGGACTCTTTCACCCCAAAAACCCATTTTTTAACACTCATATCATTCTATGCAAAATTGCCCCCACCTTAAAAAGCTTCTTACCCTATTGCTGTTACCTCCTACAGATCTTCAGAAAATCGCTTTAATTGCATATGCCAATCACTGTTGAAGGTGCCCAGGAGCGGCGTCATAACGGCCGGTGCCCAGGCCGTGCGCTCATCTTCATAACTTTCCACTCCCCTTTCGCCCAGACGGCCCGCCGGATCCTAGGCGCAGCATCTCTTTAAATGCACTCAAGATCTGTTATATCATGGGAAATACAACAGTTTACTAAAAATGGGCGTGTCAGGAGGGGTGACGGATCCTCTTTAAATGAAATAATATTACCATCTTATAAAGTGATGGCATGTCACTAGGATAGACCATTACTTTCTGATCAGTGGAATCTTTTATTTTTTTTGTGTGCCAGAAACAGCGCCACCCTTGTCCACAGGTTGTATCTGGTATTGCAGCTCAGCCTCATGAATAAGATTGGGGCCGTTTCTTGGTTAAATATGGGACTATTATTCCAAATTGCTTTTCTTGGCACATTAATTCTGAAAATATCTGATCTAGACGGGGACTGAGATACTTTCCGTGGCCATCGGAAAAGCTGCGGTGATGGATGGATGTTTACATTCGCCTCTTTCCAAAACTATCTAGAACAACCGGAGGCTGAAAAGTCATTGACAGCTTCAAAATTAACCGATTAATGATGAGAAGAGCGGGGGATCAACTGGCACAAAAGGTTTTGTTCGCGCACAAAAGCCGCTGAAATAATAGACATTTAGGTTCATGAGTGTAGAGGAAAAATGGTAAATGTGTTCGGCGGTCTACTGAGGACAGGGCTTGGGAAAAAAAGGCCCCTTTAAATATTCACTGCAGAGCAGAAATCACAGCGGAGTTGCAGTAAAATAGACCAATTTGACGATAAAAGCCTTTTTTTTTTAACTTCTGGGTAGAGGCTGTGTCGTATAGCTCCTGGGAACCCGGCTGAGCTTTGTTCAGGCAAACGGCCTCAGATATGTTTTATAGGTTTACAGCAGAGACCAGAATAAAAAACATTAACCTTCTGACTGCCCGATATCTCCGCTCCTCGCGCCTAGGAATGCCCCACCGGATGCAGACTGTTCAATGAGTATGTATGTACTATAAGGTACGTCAGTGCAAGTTGGGTCTGTAATTGGATGTGGACTTCAAAAATGAATATAAAGAAGGCAAATGGTTAGAATGTTTTAAAAAAATTGTGGTTGTTACTAGGCGGGGGTGATAGAGGACGACAGTGGTGGCCCAAGGTCATGTTCTTCAAAAGTGGTTGAGTCGAGCAATGTCTAACGGGTTTTTTCGAGGCCCAACCCCTAGATCATCAATAATGGCTTTGGACCAAAGAAATAGACCCTAGTGGTCTAGCTCCACATGCTTTTTTTTTTTTCCTCCTGGACCTTTGGGACCCACACCAGAGCCTGAGCCTGGTACTTATGTGGGTCAGTACGACCCTGGTCAAGAGCTTGGTTCAATATGACTGTGATATGAATGCTTGGACACCATACTAGGATGTAGTGTATCGGGGACAAATGGGCATACGTGGCCGCTTCATTGAACTCTTGAGGGCCACTTGACCAAATCAACACCAAGAAGCCACTCAGTTGTCATGGATGGTTCCTCGCCTTCGATAACTCCTGACCTATACGGAGGCATGGTGGCTCTGTGGTTGGCTCTGTTGCTTTGCAGTTCCTGGCTTTGAATCCAACCAAGGGTAACATCTCCATGAAGTTTGTATGTTCTTTCCACATTGGCATGAGTCTTTTTTCCATACTTCTACAGATAGGTTAATTTGGCTAGCTATGTGTGTGTTTGAGCGCCGATGGGGGCAGGATCACTATTCCCATCACTGGTGGCTCCTAGAAAATAGCCAAGAGATCTCACAAAGCATATAGAATAGGTTTTCATTACAGCAACTGAGCTTGGGGACCCATAGTCTAATAAGATGGGATTCCCCATGGATCTATACCTCTAGTATAGAGACCTAGAGGCTTTTGAAACTAGTCCTATTCTAGGCCTACAAGACCAGCTCTTCCTTCCCACCCATGTACTCTTCATGACTGGCGGCACCACCTCACTCGGGAAAGTGCCTAGAGATTACTTTAAATCATATGGTGCTTCTTGAATATGTTTTTGTTCCTCATGAAGTCAACTGTCTTATTAGATGGAAATATTCATGAAAGAGATCCCACAAAGCATACAAAATATATCTTCATTACAGGAACATGCCCTACGCATGTAGGAGGACCCATAGTTCAATCAAAGATGGGCCTTCCCATGGGCACACACCTTCAAGGTATCTCAAGTTTAGAGACCTAGAAGATCTTGAAACAGCCTCCAAGGGAATAGTCTAGGTCTACAAAACTCCCACCCTTGTACCCTTCAAGACTTGTGGCACCACTTCTCATGGCATGGTGCCTGGAGGATTCCTTTTAGTCATACAGTGCTTTTTGAAGAGGTTTTTGTCTACTCCTAAGGCCTCATGCACACGACCGTATGTGTTTTGCGGTCCGCAAATTGCGGATCCGCAAAAAAAAACGGATGACGTTCCGTATGGCATCCGTTTTTTTTGCGGATCCATTGTAATAATGCCTATCCTTGTCTGCAAACTAGAAAAAAATAAGACATGCTCTATTTTTTTGCAGAACGGAAAAACGGACATACGGAAACGGAATGCACACGGAGTACCTTCCGTTTTTTTTTTTTGCGGAACCATTGAAATGAATGGTTCCGCATATGGTCCGCAAAAAAAAACGGAACGGACACAGAAAGAAAATACGTTCGTGTGCATGAGGCCTAAGAGAATTGTTTTTATTATATGCACTTATATAGCGCTATTATATTCCGCAGCGCTTTACAGACATTGTTGTCTCCAATGGGGCTCACAATCTAAGCTCCCTATCAGTATGTCTTTGGAGTGCAGGAGGAAACTGGAGAACCCGGAGGAAACCCACCCAAACACGGGAGAACATACAAACTCCATGCAGAGGTTGTCCTTGGCCGGATTCGAACCCAAGAATCCAGTGCTAACCACCGTGTTACGTTTGCCCATTAAGGTAATCGTTTTTGTATATGGAAATATTCATAATTATTAATGAGATTGCAAAATTCCCTTGTAGTAGGAGATGCCGGCTCTGCTCATGAGGAGCCTTTAGGGCCATCATCAAGATGCAGATCTCTGTAAAACTGGTGCTAAGCTATCACGCCTGATTAGTATCACAGAATCTGTTGTCTACACCAATAGTCAATTTAAATAATGTTTAATGAGGCGTTATCTAGTGTAATCTGTGGTGTTATCAGCCATTTCAAGCTGAGAAGAGCCTGCCTGGAGTCCTCTTCAAAGGAAGGAGGTAACCTGGAAAACTGTGTCTGGCCCTTGACCTCTGCTGAAGCAGGCTTGTTGAGGTTTATTTGCCATCAGTATATTCTCCTTTGTCTCCTTCATACAGTATCCCTTGTTCTGACTCAGTGAGGTTTCTAAGGTCCTACAATCACCTGGCTCCATGGATGAAAATTAGAAGAGTAACTGCAAAGAGTGTCTCTCCCTCTGGAGGACCCAGTATGTCCATACATTACATGGACAGCTCATTGATTTCAGTGGTAATCTGTGTAATGCTTCATTCCCCTCTGGGGGCGCTGCAGAAAAACGGAACACTTGCTGCCAGGTTCTAACTTCTCTCACAGATTACAGCTGGTTGCTGGAGTCCTAGCGGTGGGATCCTCTGTGGTCAGCTTAGCATCGAAAGAATAGTCCAAAGTGGGAAAATTCTTGTAAATTCCGGACAAGGCATCTAAAGTCGAATCCTGGCTGCAGACTTTTTGAGCAAGCTATCTTCCCAAACTCAGGAATGCTTGATGCTTGTGAAGATCTTGCAGCATGCTCCCTTTTATAATGACCCGGTAGGGACAAATTTTAGCAAATTGGGGCAGTTTTTTCTTTTTTTTTGCTGATCAAATTAGGGCCGGTGCAACAGATTACAATATTAAATGAACCATTGCACTGAATCTGCCACTTCCCAGCCATTGAGTATGGCCGCCATACACATTAGACTGGCGATCCTATCATATACATGCATGCTTAGATTGTCCAAGCATGCATGTGTTCTGAACAGGAAGAGGGCAGATAGCTGCAGGCAGACACCTGGCATATATAGTCGAGGCAAATTCAGGACGTCTGAGCCCAACAATGGTGCGTCTATAAGCCCTGCCCATTAGTGGGAATTCCCATTTGGGTTTGAGGCGTTCTCGGGGGTGAGGATTATATGCCCAAATTACGTTGGTAAGTATGCTCTGGTGGAAACAAATAGATCAGGCATGTTGGAATTGAACTGCCTGGTCTTTATCTCCCTTGGCCTTGACCATCAGGGGAGAGTCCACCATACACATTACATGGTTTGTCTGATATATAATATGTATGGCCAACTAGCAAATATAACCCCTACAGAAACTGGAGTCGTCTGACCTTAGTATTAAAGGGGTTTTCCTAGAGTTAAGTATCCTCGGTATAGGCTATAAGTATTAGATTGGGGGGTCGGACGCTGCGGCCTCTTTATAGTATATCAAGCACAGCGCCATACACTGTATAGTGGCCATTCTTGGTATTGCAGCTCAATCCCATCTACTTGAATGGAACTCATGGCTATGACCTCACAGGCAGAGAAAAAGGCAGCTACCCCTTCCAAAAAAATCTGTGGGGGTGTCGGGATTGGAAACCCCACTGATCAGATATTGATGACCTATCCAAGGGGCTTTCGAGGTTTGATCGTCGGGGGTGCCAGGTAGTGGACTCCCACCAATCTGATATTGGTGGCCATGGTGGCTCAGTGGTTAGCATTGCAGCGCTGGGGTCCTGGGTTTGAATCCGACCAAGGGCAACATCTGCATGGAATTTGTATGTTCTCCCCGTGTTTGTGTGGGTTTCCTCCTGGTTCTCTGGTTTCCTCCCACATACTGATAGGGAACTTAGATTGTGAGCTCCTGTGGACAGTGAGTGATGATAATGTCTGTAAAGCGCTGCGGAAAAGAGCATAAAATAAATAAATAGCTCGTCAATATTAAAGACCCCTCTAACTGTATTTACAGCAAATGTAATGTGAGAGCGAAGCTCCGGAGGCTGACTGCATTATTTGCATAATTACAGTGTTTACCCTCATAGACAAATGTACTTCCATTTAACGTGATAAATAGCAAATTAGGTTTATTGCAGCTGATGGGGGTGTTGTCGACGGGACTGTGAGATTTCTTTTTTTTGGGGGGGGGGGGGGGTCATCTAAATCTGCAATTTATTCGTACAGAACCATGCGGCGTGTGCTTGATTAACCTCATCTTGTATTCATGGCACAGCCTAAAACAAAGAGCCCTTACCCCCTGTTCATGTAGGGTACACAAATGGAGTCTCAGGAAAATTGGCCAATCAGACCTCCTTACTTTTAAACAACCCCCCCCAATCCCTAAGGCGTCTCGGCCGGGCGAAAGCGCAGCTCAGCTTTGGATTAATTACTGGTAAATCCTTCCTCTCGTTTCGTCTTTTGTACAATATTTGACCATTTTAAGTAAAATTTATCATTCATTGATCTTGTTTCAATTACGTTAAGACCCCTGGAGTCCCTCCATTGTTGTGGGATGAAGAAATTGGGGAAGTATTCACACGCGCAGGCGGCCGTCGCGTTCAGCGCACTTGTTGTGGTCGCTTTCATGTCAGGACTGGTTTTATATTTTCGGTTTGTGGTTTCGGAAGGACGTACAATAATGCTGTCATCACTTGGCGATTGTGGGACGGTTATGTAAAATGTCACTTGGGCACGGTGGAGGGAGGACCGTGTAGCTGGGGAAGCCTTCGTTTTACGTATCCCTGGTCTGTGATTAACCCCTTCTTCCCCAGGGCATGAAACGGATATATTTCTTTTATGCACTTATATGGCGCTGACCTATTCTGCACAGCTTTACAGACATCGTCATCGCTCTGTCCCCAGGAGCTCACAATCTAAGGTCCCTGTCAGTTTGTCTTTGGAGTGTGGGGGGGAAACCGGAGGAAACCAACACAAACACGGGGAGAACATACAAACTCCATGCAGATGTTGTCCTTGGTCGGATTCGAACCAGGGTCACGCTGGGCTCATCAATGTGCAATCGGATGCCCTGGCTGTGCTCAGGCTGTCAAGCCTAAAAAGACCAATAAAAGTCCGATAGAAGTCCATGGAGCAATGATCACGTATGTGAACTAAGGCCTATTGCACACGACTGTATGTCTTTTTCAGTATTTTGCGGTCCGTTTTTTACAGATCCGTTGTTCTGTTTTTTGTTTCAGTAGTGTTTCCGTTCCGTTTTTTGCGGATCGGAAACGGAAGCATGGCATATACAGTAATTAAATTGAAAAATTGGGCTAGTCAGAAAATTTTCAATAGATGATTCCGCAGAAAACGGAACGGAAGACATACGGAATGAATTCAGTATCCGTTCCTTTTTTTTACAGCCCCATTGACTTAAATGCAGCCACGGAACGTGATTTGCAGGCAATAATAGGACATGTTCCATCTTTGAACGGAATGGAAATATGGAAACGGAAGGCATACGGAGTACCTTCCGTTTTTTTTGCGGACCCATTGAAATGAATGGTTCCATGTACGGACCGTATACAGAACGCAAAAAACGGAAGGTAAACGGAAAAAATAAACGTTCGTTTGCAAGAGGCCTAAGCCTCTATTTACACAGGACTTGGGGACACCTGTCCTCCGGATCCCTGCGGGTCCCAGCATCCGTTCTGTGGAAAGGTGATGAAGCCCAGGCCCCAGACAGCCATTCCTCCCAACACCCCAATATACATGCCAACGGGGTAATACACCCGCCCTGATCCGGGCCTATGCCCTATGGGAGCGAAGGATCATATGGAGTGAAATGAATTGGGCCCCCCTCCCATAAACATTATTAATGTACGGACACCTTTAGAGAAGAAGTATTGCACCTCCCGTCTCTGTATCCAGACCCCATAGCAGTTACCCATACCCCCTTTTTTATGGCGAATGGTGTTAATTAAGGGGTTAATGAAGCCTGCCGTCTTTGGGTGCATGTCAGCGTTGTAAATGTGGTGGAATGTCCGCCCCGCGGCCTGCCGTGTGACTCCACTGTGCACCCCCTCTGCCCAGTACACTGCAGATAGCAGGCCCAAAATAAACAGCGATAATACCGTTCGGCCCGACCGTGACCTGCAGGACTCCAGCAAACTTTCATAGCCTGCCTCGACCGCGGTCAGAACCGAGGCGGTCCATCGTGTCATTAATATACTATGGAACATAATTGGCCTCACAGCCGACCATACACATAGGATTAACGTCCGCCCAACCCACCGACCATGTGCATGGCGGCCTCCCGACTCTTCCCCGGACGGCAGATGGAAGGACCGGGCAGTCGGATTTCAACATGCCTGATGGTCTTGTTCTCGAGCAGAGTCTGGCCCTGGCTTATTCCCAACTCCTTGTTTCGAACACATGCATGCTCGGCCCAGCCCTGTGTGCATGTGTAAGAGGGGTGGATGGGAGAGAGAGCTTTCAGCTGACCGAATGTCCGTCTGACAGCGAACTAATGTGTATAAAGAGCCCTAAAGCCACTGATTCAGCTGACAAGCTGTCATCCATGCAAATGCATGCTTAGTTCGGCCAAGCATGCATGTATTGTGAATGGGAGAAGGGAGAAAGCCGCTGATAGCCACCACCTCAAGAACAAAAGGATCAGGGATGTTAACATCCAAAATTCCCGACCCTTATGTCCCCTGATATCTATTCATTCAGCCAACAGCTGTTCTCCATGCACATGCATGCTTGGTTCGGCCAAACATGCATGTATGGTGAATGGAAGACGGGAGAAAGCCGCTGCTAGACACAAAAAGATCAGGCTTGTTAAAATCCAACATTCTCAGTCCTTATGTCCCCTGACATCTGTCGATTCCGCTGACCGCTCTCCCACCCCTCCGTGCACTTGCATGCTCAGTTTAAGCCGGTTCGGCCAACCTACCTCTAATGTGTATGCTTTAGATATAGATGACCGAGATCGGGTGGTCTCGACACTAGTAAATGCTATAACCATGTCTCCTGTCTTCACTCCAGGTGAACCTTAGGAAACCTATGTTTTGCAAGACGAAGGGCTGAAGGCAGGGGTGTAGTCCTAGGAGGTGCAGCCGCCCCCAGGTGCTTGAGGGGCCCTCAAGACCCCTTGTAGGTACATGTTTGGTCGTGCATTCAGACCCAGGAGCTTCAATGTACCCCTGAAGCTGCAGGAGACATTTTTATGGTACCCAGCCAGGACAGCAGCTGGGACATCTATCTTAGCAGCCCACCCAGGGACCACCTAAGTAAACCGGCGCATGGCTATAAGCCAGCCGCTGGCTAAGTGATCATTTGACTGACAGATATCTGCCTGATCTTCCCAGTGACCTATGTGCTTCTATGGAGGGAGAGAGATAAGCGTGTGACATACAATTGTGGCGCCGCTTATCTCAGGGGATGCGTAAAAATCCAACATATTTACCCTGAAAGAATATACTGGGACACGTCCTGACTGCCAGATATAGGAACTGCGCTGAAATGCGGTCCATAGATTATATTGAGTGTTTGTATAGTGTTATGGCCTCCCTATGTAACAGGGCAGGAGTCCTTTCCCATGAAGGGTTAATTGGGTTTTATGAAAGCGTCCAGTTATATAACGAGTGACGGTCGGGTTTAAGGATTGCTTCACCGTCTTACATGTCTTGAAAGTTTACACCCTGGGCCCCAGGGATCAGAGCTGTGTAATAACAGATTTGTGTGATACACGATCTCGCAGGGGCTGATGTCAGCGGGGTCTCAGTCAGGACGCAGATAAGTCACGTCTCAGCTCAGTGCCCCCCAAAGGTTTCAGCACTGTGACCCATAACCATGCCAGCAACCCTGCTACTATTAGCATATGCCATAGTGCCCCCTTAACTGTGCCAGCCACAGTGCCCCCCATAGTTCCTCCATGCCAGTGATCGCCACAGTGCCCCATAAACAGTGTCATCCGTGGTTCCTTCATGGTAATGGCAGCCTTAGTACAGTGGCCCCCTGGCAGTATCAAGCCCCTCAATCAGAGACCCCATCATGATGACAGCCTCATATTAGTGTCATTCTCAGTGCCTCCATAGTAGTCGTGTCCCATGCCTACATGGCAGAGTCGCACCATGGAGCATCAGGCTCAGGACCAGCAGGGCAGCACCAGGCTCAGTACCTCCAGGGCAGCATCAGGCTCAGGACCACCAGGGCAGCATCAGGCTCAGTACCTCCAGGGCAGCATCAGGCTCAGGACCACCAGGGCAGCACCAGGCTCAGTACCTCCAGGGCAGCATCAGGCTCGGGACCACCAGGGCAGCATCAGGCTCGGGACCACCAGGGCAGCTCCAGGCTCTTTACCTCCAGGGCAGCATCAGGCTCAGTACCTCCAGGGCAGCATCAGGCTCAGTACCTCCAGGGCAGCATCAGGCTCAGTACCTCCAGGGCAGCATCAGGCTCAGTACCTCCAGGGCAGCATCAGGCTCAGTACCTCCAGGGCAGCATCAGGCTCAGTACCTCCAGGGCAGCATCAGGCTCAGGACCACCAGGGCAGCACCAGGCTCAGTTCCTCCAGGGCAGCACCAGGCTCAGTACCTCCAGGGCAGCGTCAGGCTTAGTACCTCCATGGCAGCATCAGGCTCAGTACCTCCAGGGCAGCACCAGGCTCAGTACCTCCAGGGCAGCATCAGGCTCAGTACCTCCAGGGCAGCATCAGGCTCGGTACCTCCAGGGCAGCATCAGGCTCAGTACCTGCAGGGCAGCGTCAGGCTTAGTACCTCCATGGCAGCGTCAGGCTTAGTACCTCCATGGCAGCGTCAGGCTTAGTACCTCCAGGGCAGCATCAGGCTCAGTACCTCCAGGGCAGCATCAGGCTCAGTACCTCCAGGGCAGCGTCAGGCTCAGGTACCTCCAGGGCAGCGTCAGGCTTAGTACCTCCATGGCAGCGTCAGGCTCAGTACCTCCATGGCAGCGTCAGGCTCAGTGCCTCCACGGCAGCGTCAGGCTCTGCTCCTTTATGGAAGCGTCTGCCTCTGCGCCTCCACGGCACCTATGGAATCCTCCTGCTCCGTTATATATGTGTGGATCCACCAACTTGTGACCTCTTTTTCTTGTCCCATGTTAGGATATATTCAGACATACTGATCAGGTCACTTTTTTGACACAATTATTGCAAAATCACAGCAAAAATGCTGCATTTTTTCTGAAATAGTGGGGGCAACTTGACATCAGTGTATGTGAACATACCCTTAGGGTGCATCCACACGGGGAATAATTTATGATGGAAAAATGGGCAGCATTTCAATCCGATTCCCTGCACACAAAGCCTAAGGATGCACAAATTGTATAGAAGTCTGTCCGCACAGTTTGTCCCTGTATTTATGACATGTAGAGGGGCAAATACTTTTTAATTACAAAGTTACAATTTCATCTTTGACTTTTTGCAATTTTTTCAGTAAACTTCCCCTATTGTGCATTTTGGGCATTATGTGGAATCCTCACAGACGTAGAGAATAGGCCTGTTATTCTGCCCCCCCCCCCCCTTCCCCAAATCCCAAACCATTAAGACAATTTACACTGCGCTAACTGCAGGGATTATTTTATGGTGTGTTACTTACAGAGGTGCTTTGTACCCCGTGGCGGGTTACACTCCCTGCTCTTTGGGTTCTGCCTTCTCTCATCTGGATCAAGGCTAATGCAGACATAAGGCATGATGGGGCCTAATTATGTATTCATTCACTCTCCGGGGAGTATATGGAAATTGACACGTTTCTGACTCATTACACCAATATGATGGGTCCAGTCTGCAAATGGTTCATGTTCAGAGGATGAATGGGCTGCCTCTGTCTGCACGTGCTGCGCTGACTACCAAGGTGACCTTCAGGGCCCTGGGAATAATTACTGGGGCCGAATGTAAAAGCTGGGAATGAATATCGTCCCTTATCTGACTCTCACATCAGGGGGCCTTAAAGAAAAAAAAAAGCTACAAAATAAAAAACACAAAATGTAACGTATAAAATAAAGCTACATAATAACAAAAAGCAAAAACATCCCTATAATACTAATAATATTGTAGTTCTGGACTGACCAAGATATCCTGACCCATGACTTCTCCTGCCCTATGTCACCCCGTGTTATACGGTCACATTTTAGGGTCTGTATTATGTCTGAACACCCGGACAAGTTTTTATGCATGAGGTGTAAAGGTGGTCATAGGCCAGGGAGTTAGTTGTTGGCTATTCCTCCCAATCCCCTCATACATCGACAGTTGGCCGACTGAGCGTACATGGGTTCTGAATGGGGAGAGGGGAGAAAGCTGCTGACAGACGCCTTTGACGATGGCTTATCTCCCAAGCACAAAAGGATGGAGCAGGTTGAAATCCATCTGATCTGCCATCAGAGGAGCATCGGGAGGCCCCTCATACACGGTATGCAATGTTATGGCCGGTGGGTCATGCATATGTTAGGAAGGTATCTGCCATGGGACCTGTGACGGTTAAGTTTACCCCTTGGCAACACACACAGTCACCAGTAAATATATTCTACGTAGAGATGAGCGCATTCTGTTCCATTTCAGCCGAATCACCGTCTGATTAGATTTGAGTCCAAATAAATTCTACCTGATACAAAAGTGTTCTGATTGCCCCTTAAAGTCTCACCCTCTCCTCTCTCTCTCTCCTTCTCCCCTACTGTTTTCCTCTCTCTTCATCTTTGTCTCCTATCGCTCTTCTTCTTGCTCTCCCCTCTTTCGGTCTCCTCTCGCTCTCTGACTCACTCCTCTCTTACTCGCTCTTCTTTCTTTCTTCTCTATCTCTTACTGTCTCTTCTCTTTCTTATTCTCTCTTAATCGTTCTTCTTTCTCTCTTCTCTCTCTCTTTCTCTTACTCTCTCTTCTATCCCCTCTGTCTCTCTCTCATCTCTCCTTCTTTCCCTCTCTCCTCTCTGTCTCCTCTTTTTCTTCCTTCTCTCTCTTCTACTCTCCCTTCTCTCGCTCCCTTCTTTGACTTCCCCTCTCTTTTCCTCTCTCTCTTTCTCCTCTATTTCCTTTTCCTCTCTTCCTTTTTTGACTTCCCTCTCTCCTCTCTCTCTCCTCTCTCTCTCTCTCTCTCCTCTCTCTCCTTCTCCTATCTCTTCTCCTCTCTCTTTTCCTCTCTTCCTTCTTTGACTTCCCCTCTCTTTTCCTCTTTTTCTCTTCTTTCCTATCTCTTCTCCTCTCACTTTTCATCTCTTCCTTCTTTGACTTCCCCTCTCTTTTCCTCTTTTTCTCTTCTTCTCCTATCTCTTCTCCTCTCACTTTTCCTCTCTTCCTTCTTTGACTTCCCCTCTCTTCCTTCTTTGACTTCCTATCTCTTCTCCTCTCTCCTCTCTCTTTTCCTCTCTTCCTTCTTTGACTTCCCCTCTCTTCTCCTTTCTCTCTCTCCTTCTCCTATCTCTTCTCCTCTCTCCCTTGTTTCTCTTTTTCAATTCACATAAAATTCTAATTAGTAAAAATCTCTTTTACGTATACTATATATTCCCATATTGCGGTGAGATGCAGTTGATAACTACATGCGGTTTTATTGTCATTTGCGGCAGTTTTACTATGTGGTTATTGGCCATGCAGTCTTACCAGGGGCATTTTTAAGCTATTTGTGTGCCACTGGTGAAATTATAGTGTACACCATATTAGCGCCATAATTTGTGATTTTTTTAAAGAGGGAGGCGCTATCACAGCCTCCTGGATTTACTATAACTTATAGCAGTTAATTAAGTCTTAGCTGAAGTCTGCACCAGCGTTTGGTTGGCATAGATTTGGGCCAGAGATGCGACTAATTTATTAAGAGACATCTGCCTCTTAATATCCCAGGCAGACCTCACGCCAGTCTTGATAAATCTCCCCCATTTATTTTACGTTTCACCTGTAAAAATTGCAAAGCCAATTACTGCATCGCAAAACAGTGGCCCGTCTCAGTAAAACGCAATGAGCTTTTCAAATGTGAATTTTTAGATGTGCGATGCCTGATCGTGCCCTTCATGTAATATTAGACTAGTAGATCTAAGGCTATTAAAAAAATCCCAGAATTCTTTTTTCAGTCCCATGCGAGGCCCCAATTTGGGTCCATGATGCAATTTTGTAAATTCTTATTTTTTTTTGTAGAGAAAACTAAGCATCCAGTATGGCCCCAGAAGAATGGGTACAGAGTAGTTGCCATTTTTTTGGGGATTTGCTGCTCTATAACTTATTTATGCTATGTTTGAGAAAAACTAGTACGGCTTCCCATACAGTCGATGGTAATAAATATCCTATCAATCCTATATGATGACCCAGGTCCCATTCCCTGTATCTACCCTGGCCACCTCGTCGCTGTGCCGCTCACGTCCGCTGGGATTCATCTTCTAAGCAGGCAATTGCTGGGGTCCCCCGCCGGCTGAACAGATTGCTGTTTGCAGAGATAATAAAGGCTCAGGTGGCAAAAGAGAGCAAAGATTCAGCTGGCTACAGGATCTTTCCTATTATTCTCTGCAGAAGGAAACAGAGGAGCAGGGACAGGTTTAATCTTCATTTACTGGTTAACATTTAACCCTTCTATTACCGGGGCTGTCACTTACACATATGAAGAATTCATTAGTGACCATGATTTGTCTGCTGCATCCACAGGGGAAGATAAAAGGGATGGAAATACCTTCAAAAATTGACTTCATAACTGTTCTTTCCACATTATTTTGGTTTGGCGTATGTATAGGGCTAAAAAATGCAGATAAATACACAATAATTTTTTTTTTCATATCATCAGTTATATTTTTTTTCTTAATGCAAGTGTAAATGCGTTTTATGTTGAACATTATTTTCTTTCCTCTATAGAAAAAAAAAGGATATGGAAAACTTGCAGTAAAAAAAAACACCATTGCTACAAGGGGCCACATTTTTTTTTTTAAATGCCATGGACACAAAACAAGGCATTGGTGTTTTTTTTCTGCAAAAATGCACCA
Organism: Bufotes viridis; assembly: GCA_033119425.1. Lineage (NCBI taxonomy): Eukaryota > Metazoa > Chordata > Amphibia > Anura > Bufonidae > Bufotes > Bufotes viridis. Next base: position 16,767,528 of record CM065596.1, on the reverse strand, counting down.
GAAACGGCATGTTAAAAAATGCAAAAAAAAAAAAAAATGCACAAATGCTGATGTGAATCCAGCCTGACTGAAAAAAAATCTAAACTTTTTGAGTCGTCCTGTCATCTGTCCTGATGGTACAATCTCTATTCAGCTGTTTATAAATTATATCTCATTGTTTTTTTTAAAAAAGACAGCAAAAAATGTCTGCCGTTACATTGCCATGGCAAATCCACCTAGTTATGTAGTACGTTTCCTATTTGCCAGGGCTGAGCCACTCCCTTGAGTTTAATGGCTGCCATGTAATACCACATTTCCCCAGCAGAGGCCACTGTGGGGGGAAACGTATGGCCGCAGCTTACCCCAGCGATCACTGATCACCGAACGTTCTGAAGCTGGTGATGCAGAGAACATTTTATCATCAGTTTGTCATGGGAAAATGACCTATTGTTTTGTATTGTATTGAACCTGGAAGCTGATGAAAACTGTAAATCCCATCCAGATGGAGGAAATGCATGGAATTGTGGGAGGACACTGAAAAAACGGTCTTTGAATGGTTAAAAAAATGCAATTTTCTTAAATAAAACTGAACATTATCTTTAGATAGCAGTGCTGAATCTATGGCCGCAATCTCTGCTGTCTGTGGAGTATCCCTTTAAATTTAGTCTGTTAATTCACCTGTGCAATGGAGGTGGGTGGGCTCCATATCCACATGTCACATCGCCATAAGGATGGTATGATTGCTTCAGTCCGATGTGTTAACTTCTCATGGCGCTTGTCAGGTTCCATTTCTATCAGTTTCACGGCAGAATAACCGGTGGGTCACTGATTACTGAGAATTTCCTTGGCTAATTTGCCCAGATAAAAATGTGTAAAATTTCCATGCAGAATACAGCAGCAGGCGCTCATTTACATGTGGCACGTAGCCTCCTGCAGCTTGTGGCAGCTGTCACGCTCGGCGGGCTGCAGATGTGACCTCCCCCATTATAGCCTGGCATTATAGCATGCTGCAGTACGGGGTGAATGGCAGGACTGTGCGAGGACTTAATGCTGGCAGCGCTCTGCCAACACCTTTATATTAGAGGGCACAAAGGCTTTTCCATTGGCACAATGGACCCAAACCTGTCACTTATGGTCAGGGCTGGAGTATAAGTCAAGCAGCAGCATTAGGAGTAGTAGTCTCCATTACTTGTGTAAACCCTGGGGTGTAGATACTAGTATTTGTTGTCCGACATTCCACCTGTCCCCAAGTGTCTGTATTAGTGACTACTTGCATCCCCCATGTAATAACAATTCTGGAGCATCCTTTCATACAAATCTATGTTTTGTCATTCCTCTATTATTCCTACTATTTATTGACAGCAGTCTGCAATAAAGGTGTGGGGGGTGTGTCCCTGCACAGTCTGACACTGGCAGCACGGATTGGATAATGTCAGACCTTGCAGGGAGACACCCCCCAACTGGTAACGCTCATCTGGACCTTTAGGCCTTATTCACACGTCCGTAGTGTTTATGGATCCGCAAATTGCGGATCCATAAACACACCCGGCCGACAGTCCCATAGAAATGTCTATTTTTGTCCGCAATTGCAGGCAAGAATAGGACATGCTCTACTTTTTTGCGGAGCTGTGGCCGTAAGATCGGCGGCGCGCTCCGCAAAAACTGATGCGGAGAGCACAGTGTGTGCTCTCCGCATCGTTCCGTGGCCCATTCACAGTCAGTGGGTCCACATGTATTCCGCAGAATTGCGGAATACATGCGGACATATATGCGGACGTGTGAATAAGGCCTTATTGCAGACTGCTAGAAATGAATTCATGAGCTTCTAGTAGGAATAATAGAGGAACGACACAACATCTATTAATATGAAAGGCTGGTTCAGAATGGTTATTTCATAGGGAATACAAGTAGTTATGAAAACAGACGTGTCAGGAGAGGTCTCTAAAAGACACCTCCGGTCACCGGGGGTCTCCTGAAGCTTCCAGTTGTGATTTTGTGGTGACATAGGGATGATGTCACATGGTGTTGGATGACACGTATGGTAACTGCAGGAATCGGCAGCCTCTGGCACTGCATCTCCCAGAATGCTCCATTCACTTCTGGGACAGGTATAAGAACAGCTGAGCAAGTTTGCCTGGTGGGAGATGTAGTTTCTGAACAGGTGGAGTGCCGAAGGGAACTGTGATAAATATTAAAGGAGTCTTCCACCCAAAACTGGATAGTTGATAAAGGTTAGCCCCTGGTCCCAGTTTACATGACACTCCTGTGCCCTCCATTGTACGCAGCCTGTGGTGTTTCATGACTACTACTCCCAGTCGGCTGAGAACTTTGTAAGAGGAGTGCAGTGGGTAGCTGAGGGAGCGTTCGGCGGGGGTGAGCTTGGCACAGCAGTGGGGTCTCCGCAGATGCTTGGGTAGGGTTATGAACTGTCTCTGAAGCTGCAGATTTGTGTCAGACAAAGAGCAAGTGTTAGAGGCCGAGATACAGACGGAGCGGGAGGATGTTCCTATTAACATCCGGGGTCTGTGCCAGGATCTCTGCCCACCCCGCTCCCCTCTCTGCTTCCACCCCGTCACCTTGCTTCCTCTGTGTATCGCTGGGTATTTATTGCCCCTTTCAAGGCGAAATATCCTTTTCCATTTCAGTGGAACTAGATTTCTAGGTATAAAATAACGTGCAATTGTTGTGTAATACTTAAAGCTTCGTGTTCTCACCATTGGTAAGAACTCTGACTGCAGTCACTGAATGAGGTCATTGTAGTTTATATCCAGAAGCTGAAAAACCTGCAGCGGAAATCCTGTGCTGATCATTTTCTACAACGTATCAGTCTGGAGAAATGTCTGGATACAATTGTATCGAAGCCTCAGCTGTGAGCAGTTCTGACAGGTACTATCAGATCACCTAGTGTCGGTGGCCGATGCAGTGTTAAATGGGTTGTCGGAGCGTTTAATACTGATGACCTATCCTCAGGATAGGTCATCAATATCAGATTTGTAGCGGGGGCGACTCCCGGGACCCCCACCAGTCAGCTGCTTAAAGAGGCTACCGTCTCTTCTTCGGTCAGTGACGTCACGTGGCCTAGGTGCAGCTCTGCCCCAATCAAGTGAATGGACCTGGACTGCAATACCAGGCACAGCCACTATACAGTGGGCGGCGCTGTCATTAGTATGCTGCGAGGGGGGCCGCGGTACTCACCAGCCTCCTGATCAGCGGGGGTGCCGTAAGTTGGACCCCAACGATCAGATTACTAATCACCTATCCTGAGGGTTGGGTGAGCGAGCAGCCGGTAAGGGCCTGTTCACATCACAGTTTTTGGTATGTCTGCTGGATGTTGGTTAATCAACATTATTGAGTTAGGATCAGCAGGGACCACCTTTCCATTTGGTGTTTTCCTGCATGCAGTTACTGACCTTTATAGCAGCCCAATAATAGGTGGTCTCATAGGTCGGAACCCAATCAATTGCGTGAAGAAACATATCCCCATCTCATGTATCACTGCATTATTAGGCAGATTTTCCATTGAGGACAGTTGGAAATAGTGCAGTACCCCTGAGCTGGGGGTATCTGCAATTGCTGTGTACATTTTTTATATTGTATTATATTATTTTTATATGTTTTTGGCTGTTAGTTCCAGTAAGGAGTGGATGGTAAAGGTTAGCAAGTAACAGGGCCAACCACCATGTTCCTCCCCTCTTGGTAAGAGTGGACTGGTCCTCCTTCCTGCCTCCCTGGCAGGAAGGAGGACTGGCTCACTCTTACCAAGAGGGGAGGAACATGGTGGGTGAGGGAGAGGAAGCACACTGCAGAGCTCCTGCTCCTAAGAAGGATTCTCCATAGAGAACAATACAAGTCCTCAAGTAAAGCCTCGAAGTCAGATAGCAGAGTGACCAGCTAACACCTGCATCAAAGACACTGCTGCGAGGTGAGGGACTACGGCTAAGACACCCATCACCCAAAATACTACTAGGTTCTAAATTGCAGCCATCCAAACCTACCCTCCATATTACTCTCTGGTGCCAGAGAATTGCACTTGTAAATCGCTGCTGTGCCAGAAGTTATATTTTGCAAAACTTTTATATGTTTAATTCTGGCCTCATTCTTCAATACTACATTTCCACTGCACCGATCCCCAGGGAGCAATGGCCTGAGGGATACACCGTGACACAACACTTCATCAGGGCCACTACCACTCCCATCCTCTGCTCCGGCTCCTCTATTGCCCATGTAGGATGTGTAGTATTGTCCATATTACCTGTCACCCAGCTTTCTGTGATACAGAAATAAACTGGGTATTTGGAGGGGGGGGGGGCGGTGTTACTCTCCTGGCTTGGCCTTTGACTCTTCTTTCCCGTGATTTCCCAGTCAGGAGTGAAGAGCGCGGGATAAGGCGATTGCTGCGCCGTAGATTACTCCGGTGTATGTGGGTCATCCGGATTACAGATCATTATTTGTAGCCTGTATGTATTAGAGCAGATTAGCCTCTGTGCCTGACGCCCCCCGCTCATGGAACATGCATAGTGTTATATATAGCTCCCCGGCTTCCAGATCGGGACTTGCCTCGTATAGATAAAGCCTCCTGAGGGTCGGGGGCCTCCTCGGCCTTATTGAAATGTATTTGGTTCATCGGCGTCTTTGTGCGAATCCGACGAATAAAGGCATCTGAAGCTGCAGGTATTTTAGGGATTGTAAATGTCACCTTCAAGGCAACATCTGGCTGTGCGATGGAGGGTGGCTGTGCTGTACAGGCTGGGGCCCTTTATCTGCAGAGGATACACGAGACATGCACTCAGGTTTGTATTACTTCACATGGGCGGCACAAGCAGCGCTTGAAATATTCGATTGTGTGCCCCTCCCCACAGTACCCCCGTTAGGGTGACAGCCTGGTAGAAACATGTGCCCCCTGGATAACTACTGATCCCGTGCTGGAGTTGTCAGGAGATGGGTGCTGCGTAAGCCGTGGGTGTCGGCTCTCCGCGGTTCTCCTGCAGGGTGTAGCCACAATGGGAAGTTCAAACAAAGAGACGTGTAGTAAGACTCAGCAGACACGTTCCTCTAGTCGTAGTACCAGGGCAGTGATGATAGGTGTTGGGTTGCATACGGAATGTGCCTGGCACCTCGTTGTATTTGTGAAGGTGAAATCATATTTGGCTTTTATACCCGCGCACACCTCGGGGCCTAGAGGGCCAGCTCTGGAGTAATCCAGTATTGCCTGCTGGTACCTGCCCGCTGCGGCCTTCTGCTTAGACATGGGCAGAGTGAAATGTTTTATGGAGCCAAGGCAAAAATGAGAGCATTGCAGAACTAACAATTCCCTAAAACGGAAGCATGGCAAAATGAATGCAATTAGGTCGCCCTATATGATGCCCCGTCCAGGGGGTAGGGCTGAGTTATTATTGGCGCAGTGGCCTACCTTCCTACATTCGCCAGCATTTTAAGCTATGCCACGTTTAGGCAGGCTACTAGCTTTCCTTAAAGAGACCAGCCGGGTATGGAGACTTATTAGCAATGCTCCATGGGAAAATAATAGGCAAAGAGGTACCTCCCAAGGAAAGAGAAGCGGCTTGCTAGCGCCACCTTGTGGAGGTGCCCGCACTTGCCAGATTTTGTTGCAGAAATTTTCTGCATCTGAAAATCGGTTCCGTTCCTCGGATTGGGGCTTGCAGAAATCTCTGCCAAAACAATCCCATTCAGATGAAGGAATCAGACGCGGAACTTTCTGTAACAAAATCTGCGCCCTACCCGGAGGTACCCTGCTGTCTAAACTGGCAGTGCCACCTAATAAGCATTGGTTTGCATTGGCAAAACACAACGCCATAAGAGGGGGGGCATATGATCTTTGCATTGAGGCCATCCTTCTTCTACGCCACCAGTGACAACCCACCTAGTGGTCAGCCTGTATTGGCAGCCACACAGGGGTGCACCTAGCCTTTCTGCTGCCTGAGGCAAAAACTGAAACAGCGCCCCCACTCGCCAATGCCAATTTCTTACCCTAACCCCTTCCCTTCAGCCCATGGCCCTTCCGCTGCCCCTCTCTTGCCCCTACCTGGTGCTGCCTCACCTGGCCTCATTGGTGGTGCACCACTGGCCGTATACCTTGTCATCCAACTTTCCAGGACAACGTCTGCAACTAAATTCACGAAAAAAAAATGGTGATTTTTTTTCCCCTCTTTGTTATTGTGCTTTGTGTCTGGATTGTAGAACTTTCATCTTGGGAAATTCTAGAAGAATATAAACGGGTCTTTGTGTGAAGCCATCGAATCCCTGATGGAGCAAAGCAAAATACATAAACCTCCAACGTCAGCCCTGTAGCCTAAACCGTGCCTTGTGCTGTTTTATTTGCCAAAGTCTTGAATCACCCAAAATCTAAGTTTTAATCCTGGACCCAGCCCATGCTGTAATCCACGTGTAACTGTAAACGGCGATGTGAAGCCCTCGGAAGCCTTCGTAATCTCCAGGTATTTCTGTAAAATTCTAAAAATGTCCAGGACAATCAAGAGGATCTGCGGTGGTAGCTGCAAAACTTCATGCATTGGATGGGACGCTCTAGGAAGCCTGGGCGACTCTGTTAATTCCAAGTTAGGGTAACCCTTTACACCCCTACGTCATATAGACAGGAGATGCCCATCGTTATCCGATGCATCAATCAGAAGGCTGGAAGATAACTTGCCACGTGCACATTTGTGGGTCCTTTCATCTGGTAACACCCTTCTGTGACTCCTAAGGAGCGGGACTTTTTGTTATTTCCAATGTGACATCTGCCCCCCCCTTATTTTCCAGCGTCTCTTACATAATGGATCCAAAGCGAATTAGGAATGTCGTGTTTGCTCCTGCTTCTTCCATAACCTGCCGCCCCACCACCCCACACCTCAGTGTCAGGCAGTTTCTCGTAAAAGAAGCTTTTCTTCAGCGGAGCTGCAGCCCGCCAGGACCTAGTGGAAAGTGCCCACCCCGCTGTGGTCGGTGATGCAGCCTTTCTGGTGGGGGCGACAGAGATCTGTGTGTACTTTGGCCCTGGATGCAGCGACTGCTGCCCTGGTGATTTCTCATCATACTGAGCCTTGTGTGTACAGGACACTGACCCTCAAAATGACCCGATTCTAACGCCGTCTGAACACAGCGTCCATTTTCTTCCCCTTCATCCCACCATCGCTTTATTTCCTATCCGGGTATACAAAGACGGCTCGCAGAAGAAATCTCACACTTCATCATGGCACACTACTGGGCTGTGTGCACAGGGCCATAGGTCACGCTCAGATTTTAAGTATTCCCCCTCCTCAAAAAATAAAATAAAAAAATCATTTAAAGGGGTAGTCCATCTCTCATTGTAGCCCTGACCCGGAATTTGTCTGCCTAAAGAAACAAAGCTTCTTACCTAGTAACTGGCGCTCTGTTCTAGTGCCGAGGGTCCCATCCCCTCTGCTTTGGTCCATTGTCACATGGACCACCGCAGCCGTTCACTGCCCTTAGCAGTCATGTGCCGCTTGGGGACATCCCATCCGTTGTGACTTGGACCACTGCAGCCATTGGCTGGCCTCTGCAGTCACGTGCTGCCAGTCCGTGAACTGTTGCAGTGGCCCATATGACAACAGATGGACTGTAACACTTTTGAGGGCTGGAACGGAGTGACGGTGACTAGATGAGTGGCCTTGTTTCTTTAGGTAGAGCAGATTTGGTCCATTTCTGCACCCTGGCGCTGCCTGGGGCCGTGCAGTGGCACTCCCTGGTATTGGGGCTCCTGTCTGGCAGTAGTTGGGGTGCGCTCTTGGTGGCAGGGTGCAATGCAGAAGTATGGATGCACGACAGGTAGGTTGTGGAGGCAATGAATAGGCCTGTTGGTTGCAATAAAAACTCTTTACTGAGTTAATGATAAGAGTTGCAGTACAAGTAGAAGCAATAGCACAATTCAGATGTATTTTCCCAATGACCATACATAGGCACCAACAATGATGGTAGTTGTAGTACTCTTTCTTTCTCTAAGGACACTTTCCAATCACTCCAAATAACCATAGGTGTGCTGTCCTGTTCTTATTAATCCTTCTTGCAGTTCCGGAGCTGCGGGCCGGCCAATCCAGATCAAAGTGTAGCTGGTGCTTGAGCAATATTCCCTCTCCACAGCAGTAAAGTCCCTTTGCCATAAACGGTTGTACCTCATTGATGTTATCTCGCACGGCCTTGATGTGGTGTTAGACCGTCTGCGATGGCTTGTCCTCTTCTCCCAGGAGTGCTCTGGTGCTGAAATTGTTTCCTAAGCAGATGAAGCCTCAGAGATGACATTTTTTTCTGAGCTCTGTCTCACTTCCTCCCTACAGTTCTCCTCAGACTAGACTTCTTAACAAACTAACCAGGGGCGGACCATGGTCCATCGCTCTGGCAACTCACCAGTAAGCAAACCATGTCACTGCCTATACATTTTCTATTGGGTGCACAGAGTGCCTTAAACTAATAACTGCTTTACTCATAATCATCTTTCTTGGTAACTTGAATTAACTCTTTCAGCAGTAATGAACCCTTTGCAGTTCCCCACTGGGGTACTGCACATGCCTGCATAGAAATAGAAGAGTCCCATAGCTAAACTCAATAATGTAATGGGCAGCACCACAGCATTTCATTAATGATGGAGTGCCAGCGGCTGAAGAGGCGATCCACCAACTATACAAAAAAAATAAAAAATTCCACGGCACTTCCCCAAAAAAAAGCGTGCATTTATTCACCAGAAAGGGACGTTTCAGGCTTCTCAATAGGACCTTTCTCAAGCAGTGACAAATATACAATGGTGCTCCAGACATATATATATATACACCCTCTGAACAATTAAGAGTCAATAAATAATTAGTACATAAATCTCTTCAAATACATGATTTCAATATGAAAAAACCACCTAAAAGATACCCCTGTGTATGCAAAATTCATATTAAAAACAGTTACAGTATATACAACATAACATATGCCCTAGTTAATCGCGTGAACGCAATTCCGCGCCTCCCACACAACACAGGCCGCGCCAGCATAGCACTTAGTATACAGGGCGGGCATTGAGGCAGCGAATATGTGACACAAGAGTCATATAATCGCAATATCATCCTAAGTGGAGCGCACCGTGATACGCAAGCGGTTCAAAGGCGACCGCAATCACATGATTGCAGAACCCAAGGACAGCCGACCGGTCAAAATCCAACCCAATGCCTGCCGTATATAAAACATAAGTTTGGTCCGGATCCGTTCCGGATTATGCGGAACTGGTGTGGACCCATTCATTTTCAATGGGGCCGGAAAAGATGCGGACAGCACACAGTGTCCTGTCTGCATCCGCACTTCCGTTCCGCAAAAAAATAGAACATGTCCTATTCTTGTCTGTAGACACAGACAATAAAAGGCATTTCTATTATAGTGCCATCCATGTGTGCTCCGCAAAATGCGGAACGCACATGATCGGTGTCCGTGTTTTGCGGTTCAGCAATTTGCGGACCGCAAAAAACTTGCGGACGTGTGACTGGACCCTTATATGGAGTGTCAGTGGTTCTATAGGGCACTAAGTATATAAAGAGGTCCCTAATCTTTATGGGCCGATCGTCCCACACAAGTATCCGATATTAGAATAAGTGATTACTGATGGAAAAAACATGAAACTTTCCACCATATCTACAAATGTTCACAAAATTTAGAGCTTTATTAAAAAGATCACATAGAAATAATAGTCCATGTCGGTCCCACTTATACTGTATACCTCAAATCCAATATCTATAAGAAATAAAATAAGAACATGTTAGGTTTCAAATAAAAATGTAAAAAAACAAACTAATAGCACCAAAATCTACACAAAGTGAAAAAAAAAAACAGACAAAATACATTAAGGGAGAAAAGTTATATGAAAAGCCAAGGTTTGAAATCTACATTGAATCCATTTGGTCTCAAACTCCGTTATGCAGCCGGTGTCCTGTACTGGTTCCTAATACCCAGTATAAGAGGGGACCCTCTTAGATGTATCGGGGCCCCCCAACTCTCCCCTAATGGCAGATGTTGGGGTGTTTGACTTCAGTTTGCCGATCCCCGTTCTCCATGAGCTGAGGGAACATATGTATGAGGAGGCAGGGGAGATGATGTTTGGCCAAATGCAGGTATCTCAGGTGTATGGCCAGCCTACGCGACCACCTCTGCAGAGGCGTCAGGGCCATCCAATGGGTCCCCACCCAGCTTTCCCAGAAAGATCGGACTGGCCCATCTGAGTACTAGAGGATCCTCCTATAGGTCCATGTTCTGACACAATATTGAGCTCCTAAGTTGGAGATGACTTTAGTTCCACCGGGGTCCATTTCTTATGGGATATACTTCACCAATCATCTATTAGGGTCTTATTGATCCTGTAGAGATGGGTTCAAGGGTCCACAGCCTGACGCTGGCACGGAAAAGGTTAACAAGAAAGTGTGGGATTTTGGGCAGAGACTTATCCCTTCAGCATTTGCCTCTGAAGCCAAGAAGGTATCATGTACCGCTCTGAACAAGGGTGTCTGAAGCCCTCGGGAGGCGGATTGGCTCCAGGTCATTTCACACCCCTCCCAGGGAATTTATTTTTGTCCTCATCGAAGTTCATTCTCTTGGACGAAATGAAATCTCCAGCAGCGAAGAACAGAGAAAATAAACTCTCATCGGAATGCAGAAGACAAGTTCACGGCGTATGAGAGAACGCCCCTGGGGATATACGGCAGACCGTAGGTGAGCGCTGGTCTGGCCGGACGCGGAGGGGTAAGGACCGCCACCTACAGAAGACTAGTTCTAGGGCTCTTATGTATCGCTGGATGACAACCAATTTGAGTGCCACTTCAGCTGCCAAAGGGTTGTCACCAAGCTTTCCCAGAAGAGGTGGACAAGAACAGCTTGATATTTGGATGTTTCTAGAAGGCGTGTATTTACTGGGCGTGTAAATAATAGCCATGTTGCCCCCATAACATTGTCAGCCGCAGTGTCCTGTACTGACACTGGGCCCCCATAATACTGCTAGATACAGTGCCATATAATGGTGACAGGCACTGCTCAACTACAACAGTTCTCGCCACAGTGCCCCTATAACCCTGCCAGATGCGGTGCACCCATAACGTTGTCAGATGCAGTTCCCCCATAACCCTTCCAGATAAGGTGCCCTTATATCCTTGCCAGATGCGTGCACCTATGTCTCTGCCATATGCCGTGCCCCCATAATCCTGCCAGATGCAGCGTCCTATACCCTGCCAGACGCAGCACCCCATCACCCTGCCAGACGCAGCACCCCATCACCCTGCCAGACGCAGCACCCCCATCACCCTGCTAGATGCAGCTCCCCATCACCCTGATAGATGCAGCACCCCCATCACCCTGCCAGACGCAGCATCCCCATCACCCTGCTAGATGCAGCACCCCCATCACCCTGCTAGATGCAGCTCCCCATCACCCTGCTAGATGCAGCTCCCCATCACCCTGCTAGATGCAGCGCCCCATCACCCTGCTAGACGCAGCGCTCCCATCACCCTACCAGACGCAGCACCCCCATCACCCTGCCAGATGCAGCGCCCCCATCACCCTGCTAGATGCAGCGCCCCATCACCCTGCTAGATGCAGCGCCCCATCACCCTGCCAGATGCAGCGCCCCCATCACCCTGCTAGATGCAGCGCCCCCATCACCCTGCCAGACGCAGCACCCCCATCACCCTGCCAGACGCAGCACCCCAATCACCCTGCTAGATGCAGCGCCCCCATCACCCTGCTAGATGCAGAACCCCCATCACCCTGCCAGACGCAGCGCCCCCATCACCCTGCTAGATGCAGCACCCCCATCACACTGCTAGATGCAGCACCCCCATCACCCTGCTAGAGGCAGCTCCCCATCACCCTGCCAGCCGCAGCACCAACCCTGCCAGATGCGGCGCCCCTCAACCCTGCCAGATGCAGCGCCCCCATCACCCTGCCAGATGCAGTGCCTCCATAACCCTGCCAGATGCACTGCCTCCATAACCCTGCCAGATGCAGCGCCCCATAATCCTGCCAGATGCAGTGCCCCATAACCCTTGCAGATGCAGCGCCCCCATAACAGTGACAGCCACAGTGCCCCATTTTAAATGGCAGCCCTGGTGCCCCATAACCGTGCCAGAGAAATTGTAATTGTGCAATTGTATGCTGCTATCTAAATAAAGACACCGGACTTCATTGCAAACGGAAGAGTGCTGCGGATTTATTATTTTTTTGTTCACTATTTGGGATCCTTAACCTGGATTACCATCTGCTTGCACCAACATCAGACCACCAACTGGGTACCATATTGTTTTGATTTTTCTCCCAAATTTGGGTTATGTATTGCTGCTTAAAAGTTTTTTTGTATGTGCCAGAGAAATTGACACATTACAGTACCCAGTTGTGTGGTGAAAGAAAGCCTTGGCGCCGCTTATCTCGGTGACAATAATAGGATTACCCTTGGCTCTCACTATGCATGAAGCACATCATCTACAGCTAGGACTCGACGGTTTACAGTCTACCCGGCGGTCTTGTATCATGTAGACTGAGAGACGCAGGGCCGTGCGGTATAGATCCATCCACCTGTGACATGCACTTATTAAATTATCCGCTGACCTTGTCCTGTCAGAAGCTCCTTGACATCGTTCACACTGTAAATCAAAGCTTTTATGTGCGACACGACAGCCCTTGGCTCACGGTGTCCATTTTATAATTGAGCCCTGCTCATAACATAATGAAATGACTATTTATTAGGGCCGGGAGAGCAGCACTTCGCCTCCGGCCGCCTCCATAATGATTCTCACTTCTCTTACAGATGTAGTCGTCGCTCTGATTACTGAATATCTGACAACTCCTGTCTCTAATCTGAATCAGTGAGGGCAGATTTACCTCTTAAAGAACCATTTCCCCCAAAAAATAAACTATGGACACTTTTGGGAGCATTATTTATTGTTGCATTTTTGTCATTTTTAGCTAAAAATCTTTATTTTCAATTGTTCTTTATTTAAACATTTTCAGTCATTTTTCCTCTACAGCTTTCAGTTTCAGGGCATTCTGCTTTTCAGGAAATGTCAGGGAGCTGCTCTGATGGCTCGATGTGTAGCCCTGACCTCTGAATTCCTGACAGATCATAAACAGTCATTTAAGCTAAATTCATATCAAAATGATAAGAATGTAGCTCTGTTGACTGTCGCTGAGCAGTTAGTAAAGTACAGATAAGGGGGTGGGCAGCACCGGGGGTCTACAGATCAAGCCGCCAGTGCAGCTCCCGGACCGATTCAGTGTAAAGCAGAATACAATAATTTGCGAATGCATTGAAACGGAAAGCTGTAGGGGAAAAATTGTTACAAATTTTAATTAAGAAACAATGTCAAAAAATTATTTTTAGCCCAAAAATAAGTAAGATGGGATGATAAAAAAGTGGACAAAGGGGTGTCAATAGCCTTCGGCATTTGGTAATCCAGAAATTATTATCATCTAGCAACTATCAGGGCCCATGAAAGGAGTCGTCCGTTGATAAACACATTCCCTATCCGCAGGAAAGGGGATAAGTGTCTAATCGGTAGAGGTCCGACTGCTGGGGCCCTTGACAATCACAAGAAGGAGGGCGATGCTGTGCGTTCCTCTGTTTGAATGGACTAGCAGTCCTGCACCCATGCTGCCGCTCCATTCATCAGTATGGCACTGCGGAGATAGTCAGGCACTTACACTCTTCAGCAGTCCCATATTGTTGACTGGAGCAGGAGCGCACATGCAGGACAGCTGTTCCATGCAAACAGGCGATTAGGGGGCTCTCATTGTTATGATTGGTGGTTAGACCCCGCCGATCAGACGCTTATCCCCTATCCTGTGGCTCAAGGGTTAAAATGGTTGTCTCATCTGAGACATTGGTGGCATGTCGCTAGGATATGCTACGAATGTCATATAGGTGCAGGTCCCAACTTTGGGACCCTCACTTATCTCCAGAACGGCACCCCCAAAGTGAGCAGACAGCACACCGATCATTCGTGCTCGCCTCCATTAATTTCTGCGGCAGTTGCGAGAATAGCTGAGCGTACTCGCTTGACTTTTTTTGGAACTCCAATAGAAATGAATAGAGAGCACGCTGCGCATGCGCTGGGCTCTCTCCTTCACTTGCAGGAGCCTATCATTCTGAAATCTGATTGGGGGGGGCTACAATGACAATCATATTAGTTGTCACCCAGCTTTCCAAGAAACAGATAGAACTAAGAATAGGCTGAATAGAAGTTTTAGCAACTCGTGGACCTCTAGCTGACTAGCCTCGAACTATGGCGCTTTCAAAATGACACAGTCCTGTCCGAGTACAAGTTTAAGGGGTTCTCCCCCTTGAACAATCCCCTTTTTGTTTTTTTTACAAGAGGTCCCTTAAAAATTAGCTTATCACAAGTTGTCCTGCCCCAGGGACCCTCAGAGATCAGTCATAATATTTAGTCTTCACTTTCCCTGCACTGCCCCCAGAGGAGAAAGGCAGTATTACACATTTCCCATTAAAATCAATGGACTGTCTGTCTGTCTGAACTTCCCAGGTCCTGCAGAGGAAGAGACGCTCTTTATCACTGTTCTCTGAGGGTCCTAAGGGGGGATTCCTTTATTAGGAATATGAAATGGGTTTTCTACACCAAGCAGTCCCAAATCACAACCATAGAAGATATAACTAAGGAGACGCAGCAGAGGTCTGCTGCCTGGACCATGGTGGGAGTAGTAGTTTCATAGATACTTCTGGGTGTAGAATGGCCGGGACCATCCAGATCCACCACTATAAAATCGTAATCTACCCTCTAAAAAATAAGCTTGTTCTCGCTGGAAATAATAAGCCCCCTGAACACGGCGCCAGATGCAGAATTGCCTCTAAATTCTTGTGCGCCAGCTCCAGCGAAAACCTTTAGGAAACTGGGCTTCCCTGATGGGTCTGTAATGCTTCTCAGCGCGGAGCTTCGTTATGTGCAGACGTTACTAACGAGCTTGGAATGTGGACGTCTTCACTCCGCTAAATGGGCCTGTCACACTGCGCTACCCCTTACTGGCAACCATCAGCCATCAAACAGACCAGCACATGAGGCGCGGGACGGCGGCTGATCAGCTTAGTTAGCTCTGCTTTATTATCCTCCTCCTGTTCACTTACTAAATGCAGTCCACAGGGGGCAGCAGTTATGTTTCACCAGGATTGAAATGCGTGGTACATGCAAATGTATAACAATTTGTTATATTTTTTTTACAATGGGGAAGTGGCATCTGCATCACCTTCCAGTAGAAATACCTTTCCCTGCCGGCAGCCTCGGAAACATTGTCAGTCACTGTGTTCATGGTAGCTTCAGACATTGAGGAGAGGGGAGGAGGGAGGTGAAGCTGCAGCGTCGTGCTGTGAGAGGGAAGGAAGAGCAGCAAGCGGACAGCAGCTGAATGGTCAGAGCTCTCCAGCTCCACAGATGAAGGGCCCACTCACTCAGTATGGTACATTGATAGAAAAGATGCCGAGGGGAGGAAAAGTCCCCAAAATATTCCGCATTTAATATGCCCCTATAGCTTCCTTAACAATATTCAGGATTAAAGGGGTTTTCCTATTTCTTTGGATAGGGTCCCCGGCGATCAGCTGTTTTAGAAGGCACCTGCGCTCCTTTCTCTCAGCTCACCGAGCACAGCGCCGTCCGTTGTATAGTGGCTGTGCTTGGTATTGCAATCATCCCCATTCGCTTCTATGCTGCACCTAGGTCACATGACCGATGAACGTGACGTCACTGGCCTTGGAAAAATGGTGAGAAGGCCACGGGGCTCACAGATGCGCCGTGCCTTCTCAAACAGATGTTCGGTAGGGGTCCCGGGTGACTGACCCCCACTACCTATCAGATACTGATGACCTATTCAGTATTTCGGTAGCCCTACCGGTACCGGTATTTTCCTGTGTGGACTAATACTAATGAGGCTTGTATTGTAAAGAGCTCATTAGTGCAGCCCCCCACTTGTGTTAATTTAAAATAAAGAAAGAACTCACCTCCTCCATTTGCTCCCGATGCAGAGAACAGTCGCTGTTGACTGGAGGACAGGACCTGTGAGATGTCATCACGCTGGAGTGCAGGTCCTGTCCTCCAGTCAGCAGTGAGTGTTCTCTGCATCGGGAGCAAATGGAGGTGAGTGCTTTTTTTGGGTTTTTTTTTTTTGGAAGAAGCAGAGAAAGGGGCATTGATGGGGGTATTATTCTTCTTGGGAGGCACTAATGGGGGCATTATTTTTTTACTGGGGGGACTTATGGGGGCATTATTTTTACTGCGGGGCACTAATGGGGGCATTATTCTTACTGGGGGCACTAATAGGGGAATTATTCTTACTGGGGGGCACTAATGGGGGAATTACTATTACTGGGGGGCACTAATTGGGGCATTATTCTTACTTGGGGCACTAATGGGAGCATTATTCTTACTGGGGGCACTAATGGGAGCATTATTCTTACTGGGGGCACTAATGGGAGCATTATTCTTACTGGGGGCACTAATGGGAGCATTATTCTTACTGGGAGCACTAATAGGGGCATTATTCTTACTGGGGGGCACTAATAGGGGCATTATTCCTACTGGGGGGCACTAATGGGGTGTTATTCTTACTGGGGGGCACTAATAGGGGAATTATTCTTACTGGGGAGCACTAATGGGGGCATTACTATTACTGTCGGCACTAATGGGGGCATTACTATTACTGGGGAGCACTAATGGGGACATTAATATTATTGGGAGCCACACTATGACAGCGACTTAGTGTTAAGCCACGCCCCCACGACCACACCCCCTTTCAGTGTGGCTTAACGTGGCCAGTATTTTTTGTTGGGAAAGGTGGCAACCCTAATTGGGTACTTGGATTTCATTTGGAGATGTCTCTCAACTATTTCCTCCCCTCTCCCTATCGAGAACACATGCATGCTCTGCCGAGTCTGCATGTGTATAGGGGGGGCCGAGAGGTAAATCTATTAAAGCGATTTATCGCTATGCACAGAGTACGCAGGTTCAGCTCTGCTACAGCTCCCGATAAAAGTGCAGAGTCTGCAAATCCTTTGAATGGCACGACCCAAGGCTGTGGCTGTACCCAGCCAATCCCAGAATACAGGCTGCCATAAATTGCACCGACCTGCTGGAGAAGCTGACTTGGAACATGGGAAGTCTTTGCACAGTGGTGTATCTTAAATCTCCTGGGCCCCAATGTAAAATTTGTATCGGGGTCCCCACTTACCATGAGCACTTTATAACACTGGTGGTGTCCTCTTGCATGCCCGAGGGGCTTTGGGCACAAGAGCAGGGGGTGACTGCTACGTCTGTACGACCCGGAAGGAACACCCCAAGGTCTAAGTCCTCCGCTGTTGCGTTGCTTTACTATTTAATCGTCTCTTCTTGTAAATGAAGTGTTATTGGAATAATATTAATAATATTATATGAGGCAATCGCTTAAATTGCAATCCGCAAATATCAAATGGCTTGACTAATTGAACTAAGGTTAGAAAGATACTTTAGGACTCTTGCTCCTCTTTGGTATTCCTCGTCCGCATAGCTGAAAAGATTTTACGCCTTAATCCCAAACTTGAAATATGGCTAAATAAGGTCAGATGGGGGTCGGCCATACAATGCCCCCTGTGTCCTATGGGGTTAACTAAGAGGATCGGACTGAAAACGGATCATCGTATGGTATGGTTGATATTAGTGAGTCCCTTTGGTCGGCAATATCCCCTATAATAGACCATTCTTTTTTCCCTATGAGATTAGATGGTATTACTAGGTTTAATCCACCAGCTGATTAGTAACGTCACTCGACCTCCGATCCGGATGGGAATGAGGTGGTCAGACCATGTGCCTAATGGGAGTTGTAGCCGATTAGAAAAATGTATCTGCATTTTGTTTGCAAACAGCGCCACTCTTTTTCCATAGGCTTTGTGGGGTATTGCAGCTCAGCCCATATTCACTAAAAATCTCTAAAATATTGCAAAACCAAACACAGCCTGTGGACATGAGTGGCGCTGTTTTATTGCAATGTCAAACACAGCCTGAAGATAAGAGTGGCGCTATTTTATTGCAATGCCAAATACAGCCTGAAGATAAGAGTGGCGCTATTTTATTGCAATGCCAAATACAGCCTGAAGATAAGAGTGGCGCTGTTTCCCAACCCGTGACGATCCAGCTACTGCAAAATTACAACTCCCAGTTGCATGCTGGGAGCTGTAGTTTTGCGATATGCATCCACATGTATAAGATATAAAGACGTTCTCTATAGCGGGGACTTCCATGGGGTGGTTCTGAAGACGTTTGGAGGGTCCCCATGCTATGGTCTGTAATTCATTCCCTGGTTTCAGGTTCGCCCCCTAAATTTTAACTTGTCTTCTGTTCTTCTGCAGCTCAGCAGACCACACACCGGGAGACCAGATTTCAATCACTTCACAAACGACAAATGGTGGTGAGTGCCTATGATGAGAACTGCCGGACAACCCCCCCTGGGGGGCCAGGGTCCCGACGAAAGTGGGGTCTACATTTTTATCACTCGATTTCGGTTGATGTCTTTGAAAGTTCATGTTGTTAAATTTGTCACCTGGAGGGGGCTAAAGTGTACAGCAGAAATCTGTAACCTGTGGCTCTCGAGCTACTATGAAACTACAACTCTCATTATGTGCTGGGAGCTGCAGGCCACTGGTCTTGATGGCGCACTGAGCCAATGACTGCAAAGGGTCTATGGTTCATTTAAGATGTCAGATGAGAGGAGGTGAGGTTGTGGCTTAGGTTGTGAGCAGTGATTCCAGAGATCCTGAGCGCTGATGATGGACGGGGGTAAGATATGGTGTGCAGCAAGTAGGTGCCATCCGAATTATGGCCGTAACAACTGGACCTGCTACTGTTAAACTAAACCTAGATTACTATAGGGATTTGTGATCTAAGCTCAGGGGCAGGGCAGGTGAATCACGTGGGAGTGGTTCCTGAGATCCTGACTGATGATGGGGAGGGCAGTCCTTATAAAACATGTGCAATAAGTGGGTGGTATGTGTGTTACGGTCACAACAAACTGAATACTCCACTAAATCTAGCTTACTATAAGGATCATGGTGATCTAAACTCGTCATGGAAAGTGGTTCCTGAGTTTTCGAGTGCTGATGGGGAAGAGGTGGGGGATACCATCCTAATAAGACATTTGCAGCAGGTAGGTGTCGTCCGTATTATGGCCATAACAATTGGACCTGCTACTGTTAGAACTAAACCTAGATTACCATAAGGGTCTGTGATCAAAGCTCAGGGCAGCTGATCCTCATGGGAGTGGTCTGCAAAGTCCTGAGCCCTGATTGGGGGGGAGAGGACAAATCTTAGAAGACTTGTGCAACAAGTGGGTGGTATCTGTATTACGGCCACAATAAAACAGACCCTTCACTAAATCTAGGTCATGATGATCTAAGCTTAGGGCAGCTGAATGGCATGGGAAGTGGTTCCTGAGATCCTGAGTGCTGGTAAAGAGGGCAGTCCTTAAAAGAATGTGCTACACGTGAAAGTGGCTATCATCTGTATTACAATTGGACCCTCCAATGTTCTGCAGAACTTAAACCTACATCATGGTGATCCAAGCTCAGGGCTGCAGAACCTTGTGGGCGGTCCAGCTGTTTCAGCCACATTTTAGTGTCCGTATAAAAACTGGTTCTGTAGAGAAGGAAAACAGATGTCAAGTTTCGAATTAATTGTAAACCCATCACTAGATACTTTTTTAGGGTCATCAGTGGGGGTTGGGTCCATGCAGAATTTTTGGATCGCTCCCAAATTATAGTAAATGGGGCAATTCCAAACTAAGTCTATTGTACCCATCTAAGGGCATGTGTCGGTGTAAATAGAGTCTAATTGATATATTATGGAGCTGCTATTTATGCACTTCCCCCCACCAGGCCTGTCTATGGGTATTGTCATTGGGGATATTATGTTGCATTTAACGTTGGGACTGAATAGCCCTAATCATACGAGTAATTCCTGAGCCGGAGAAAACATTTCTGACACTTGAGTTACATTGTATCCTGTAAATCCCTCCATTATAATATCTGCCGTAAATTATATTTCTATTACTTTCTGTCTGTAATTTTCTTCTATTTAAACCCCCTTGTTCTTTCTCCATTCAGTGCTCCTGGAGACAGGAAGCCGTTCTTCCCATTGTATTGTGTGACTGCGCTATATAAAGGCTTGCAGATAATACCTTTTTTTTTTACCTTCTTTTAAAGTGGATTCTTTTAGAATTCTTAAAACCTTCATGAACACATTCAATGACAGTAGGAACGTCTCTTCCCAGGCGTAAAACCACTGCAAAGTTCTTATCATGCAAGAAAAAATGGCACCGGACGGGAACAGCGCCACTCTTGTCCATTGGCTGTGTCTGGTATTGCAGCTCAACCCCATTCATTTTATTTATTTTTAATACCAGACATGGCCTAAGGACAAGAGTGGCGCTGTATCTGGAAGAAATCAGCCTTGTTTTTGTAATCTCCTATGCTTCCTTTAAAAATGAGGGCAGGTGAAATATTTGGGGGAATTTTCAATGAAAATTAAAATTATTATTTTTCGAGGGGGGCTGATCTCATGGACCCTACAGGTTTGATTTTTTTCTGTAGTCTGTAAAAAGATGATTTTTGACAAGGCGCAATTATTTGGCTGCTCCATCCTGGTGAATTTTCTGACCAGTAAAGGAGTGCTCTGCATGAGAGCAGAGGTTCTGGTGCAGTGTGTTGCAGCATGCAGGTTAGCGCATTCAGCCGCAGCGCTATCATGGGAGCCGGGGTCGCTGACGAAAGATATTTTTTTAATAAGATTTCTCCATCAGTTTTCCTATGAGCTTCTCTGCTGGGCTCCTGGAGCCTCTTTACACCTCATCCTGCGCAGCACTACTTGTCACATTCCTGCGCTCAGGGAAACCAAGGCTTTCAATGGAGGAGTCTTCACGCCTGGTTGCCTTCCAGTCTCCAAAACCTTTGACTTCTAGACAAGAGAGAGGATTGCATCTTAACAGCGGCCCATTCAGCTCCAGAGAATAGGAATTAAGGGACATTTCTTTTCAAAGCAATTTTAAAACTAAAATCGCCCCTCGCCTCCCCTACACAGAGCACCCCGCTTATGTGAGACGAGCAGACCTAAAGGGACGTCGTCAACTTTGTGTATTGTGTTATATAGTAACAAGATGTACAATATAGTAAAATATATACATAGATATGGCGAGCCCCGGATGAGCCCAGTAATCGAAATCACCCCCTCCATCACCCTGTGCTAGGGTCTATATATTATATGGGCTCTGTGATCTGTCTGGTTGGATTTAGTGCTGTGTCCTGCGGAGACAAGCGGTGACAGAGGTGTATGGAGGATGCTGATCTCCCATTAGGGGAATCAGGCGTGAAGGCGGTTGACATTTTTGATAAAATGTGAATATTCCCAGTAGCTAATGTTGTCTCTAACTACAATGTAGCGTCCTGGAGTAACTTTTTAAAAGGTCATGTCCACATTGCAACATTGTATGTGGACGTGTGATTTATTCTATGTGAAAAGTGGAGTCATTTTGTAAAACTACATTACATTACTTATCCTGTACTGATCCTAAATTATATCCTGTATTATAATCCAGAGCTGCACTCACTATTCTGCTCGTGCAGTCACTGTGTAGATACATTACATTACTTATCCTGTATGTATATACATAGTGACTTCACCAGCAGAATAGTGAGTGCAGCTCTGGAGTATAATACAGGATGTAACTTAGGATCAGTACAGGATAAGTAATGTATGTACACAGTGACTGTACCAGCAGAATAGTGAGTGCAGCTCTGGAGTATAATTCAAGATGGAACTCAGACTCAGTACAGGATAAGTAATGTAATGTATGTACACAGTTACTCCACCAGCAGAATAGTGAGTGCAGCTCTGGAGTATAATACAAGATGTAACTCAGACTCAGTACAGGATAAGTAATGTAATGTATGTGCACAGTGACTGCACCAGCAGAATAGTGAGTGCAGCTCTGGAGTATAATACAGGATGGAACCCAGGATCAGTACAGGATACGTAATGTATGTACACAGTGACTGCACCAGCAGAATAGTGAGTGCAGCTCTGGAGTATAATGCAAGATGTAACTCAGGATCAGTACAGGATAAGTAATGTAATGTATGTACATACAGGGCCCTCTATATAACGCGTCCCAGGTGTAGGAAATGCCGAGTGGTATGTTGTGGCCTAAAATGTCTCTTTATATGTGTCACGGTGCTCCTACATTGATACTGCTGGTCACCAGGCTTTGGCTCCGAAGTCATAAATCGAGGAATAATTGAGGGATTTGAAAGAACTTGAGTCCAGACCTTGAGATAAAGTTCATTGGCAGCTTTACTTGAATAAATGTTTCTCCAAACAGTTTCAGGCTTTGTTTTGGTTCTAGCAGGCTTGAGCATTAAACTGGCAGGAAAACTCAACTTTGCTACATCTGTTTCCCTCTGACTCTGCTGTACTGACATGCTGCCTGTGTAACTCTGCTTCTTCTGTATGCTGCACTTCTCTCTGTAGTCTGACTCTAGGTTATGCCAGGGAACTTTCCTCCTGGCTCCTGAGGCTTCAAGCTTTGGCCTCTGGGGCCAGCAGAGCTTAAGGTGTGCCCCTGCACACCCTTCCCCTGTCTAGTGACCTAAACTGGAACTAACTGGTCCTCCCCCTTCCTCCAGAAAATAGGACTAGCCCACTCCTCTCCAGAGGGGGATTAGAACGGAATGGAAGGTTCCATTCTATCTAAGTATACCTCTGCTGTGTTTGCTGCCACCTGCTGGTGAAACAGGCACATTACATGAACAGTTGCATAACATTAGAAATGCACAGTGTGGGGGACCTGGAATAAATGAATTAAGATGACATGAGGTTAGACCAATAAAGACAGTAGCAAGGTGCAGAAGTGGTAACACCAGTCTGGGATGTTACAGTTCTCTGTCAGATCCATTTAACGCAAGTGTGAACCTCCCCTTATCTGGCAGAGAGTGAGCAGGAAAGTATGGTCTCGGGTCTCGGCTCTGCCACAGCCTTTCGAAGAGGTTGTCTTCACCGCGGTTTGTAATCTTATGTTTAAACATCAGACAGCTATTCCCTAATGAGACATCTTTACAAGCAGAGAGGAGATGCATTACCGTCTCCCAGCTAAAGTGCCTGCAGTCCCAATATTTATGGGTGACTGTGATTCCAGCGAGCGGTTTACTTTTATGTAGAAGGTGCCCTCTGTTAGTGATTACTGCCGCTAGCGAGAATTACAGTCTGGAGCGGAGCTTGCGTTTCCGTGCGGCGGGGCTGAGCTGCAATTCATCGGACCCAACAGAAACCAGGCCTACAATAGTCTTAAATAAAGTCTATACAGGCGGCTTTCTTTGTGATATTAAATAGGGGTTCCGTATTGCTATTTTCTAATATGTCTTGGATATGTCGGGGGTCACCACAAAGGAGTAGCTTCTGCGGAAGTATTTTGTCCCGCTGGGGCATTATTTTGTGCTGCGCTGTGGTTTTTGATGCTGCTGGGTCAAATTGTCTTTCACTGAGGTATTTGGCTCTGCTAGGGCGGTATTTTCTGCCGCAATATGGTATTATTGGCCCTGCCTTCTGTCAATTTGGACCCACATACAACATTGGGCCACTTTTCGTTTTTTTTCCAGATTGTATTGTAATCAGTAAGGATCTGGCGTTATGTGGCAGTATACTTTATTTATTTTATGCACTTCTATAGCGCTGACATATTCCGCAGCGCTTCACAGACATTAGCCTCACACTGTCCCCAATGGGGCTCACAATCTAAGGCCCCTATCAGTAGAACCGGAGGGAACCCGGGCAATCACAGGGAGAACGTACAAACTCCATGCAGACGTTGTCCTCGGTCAGATTCGATCCTAGGACCCAGCGCTGCAAAAAAAAGCCGTAGTTCTCCAAAATAAGAGAATTAATGTTACTTTATAGCTCTTAAGAGATGGAAAAGTTGAAATGGAACTGAAGGACAAACAATCGCTGCCAACAATTTCCATAAGTGCTTGGAAACGAGAGAGACCAGGGCTGGGTGCTTACTGGCACCAATAGGCTGGCTAAAGCTGGCACCAAGGGAGGCATTCAGAAAGTGTTACCCGATGCTACCATATCTTATAACTTGCAGGTGCAGGACCCCAGAATAAGATACTTGCAAACAGTTCTTATTGCATAATGTTATTTAATATTATTTAATATGTTAATGCCTTGTAATGTACCAGCATATCCCTGTATGGATCATTTAGGGTTAATAATCGTGACTTTGCCCCTGTAGGAAGCTGAGAGATGGATTTAGGTCTGCCCCTAGCTCAGTCGGTAGTGTGTACGTGGAGGAAGTGAAAGGAAGCTACATGTGCTCACTTATCAGAAGACTTGGCCTGAACTTCTAGAATCGCAGAGAGAAAGCCATCTCTACTTCACAGTGCTCCAGGAATAGAGAAAGAAAAGAACTAGAGCAGGCATCCTCAAACTGCGGCCCTCCGGCTGTTGTAAAACTACAACTCCCACAATGCCCTGCTGTAGGCTGATACCTGTAGGCTGTGCTGGGAGTTGTAGTTTTGCAACAGCTGGAGGGCTGCAGTTAAAGGATGCCTGAACTAGAAGGTCCAGAATTTGCAAGGCCGAGCACTGGAGTCGGTCAGTAAGGTATTTGCTGTTTAAGGCTAATAGAGACTTTACTGCAGTGAGAGGGTCATTGCTAATACACTCTTTTTTGTGCTTGGACATGGTCTGGCCCACTGTATGTTAATCCTGTATCCGTCCGCTGGGAAATTCAGCCACTATTATAAGAATAATATTGCCAGTCTTAGATTCTGCAGAAACACTGGAGAGACAGAGGGAAGGAGTACTACAATCCCATACGGGCCAATATCCAAACATTGCTATCTGGCAAGATTTGCACTGTAATTTTTTTTTAATTATTGGATGTACTACAACTCCCATTCTACACCTAAGTAAAGAGAGACCCGTTTATTTTTTATATCTGGCCTGGTTACTGGCTCCAGCACCATTCGCTGGCCACAGCACCTACATCTTGTGCCTTGCACCAGCACCAAACCCACAACACCGAGGGAACTCCAACTACCATGAGGCAGGAGCCCCAATATCAGGGTGCACTCTCCTGTTAGGAGGCATCAGGGTGAAGATTGCCACTATGAATATTTATTGCAGCCCACCACCATCTCAGATTCCCCAAGCAGAGCGACTCCCCAACCCCCCATTGCCTTTGGATGGGGTACCAGCGATCAGGTAGGTGCTGTGTCTATTCGAGAGCTGAGGAAGTCTGAGACGGTGGTGGCCATCTTGAACAGGATCCAGTGGGATACCAGGTTTTTTGGAGGAGAGGGTTGCTTTAAAGGTATATACCCATCTCATTAATTAATGGCATATTTTGACTGTTGAGGGTCCAACCTCTTGGACGTCCACCACTGAGAATGAAGGGTCCACCGAGCTGATCCAGGGCTTAGATGCCTTCAGCAATGCTCCCGGCCTCTCGGTCTGTCTCATTTACTTGAATGGACTGGTGCTCCGTTCCCCACACAGAAGGTGGACAGGTTCTACGGTGCCGTACTGCGGCTCCTCCGTTCTCAGAATCGGTGGTGGCCCCAGAGGTCAGACCCACCACGATAAAGTGATTACTTGTCCTAGCGATATAGCATCACTTTATGAGATCGGAATACCCCATCCCCACCCCCATTTCCGTGTCGGTCTTTACTGTCATTGTTTCATTCTATTTAAAGATTAGGACAGAGTCAAAATAAAGAGGTAAAATGAATAAATGACAGACGATATAGCTCGTGATTCTGCCTGTTTGTGGGTTGGCAGAGCACCGTGCCGCACAAGAGGCCTGATGTCCAGGTGCAGACACAGAAGTCATGGGTGCAACAGAATTTCGGGCAAACACTCATGACTTCATTTATATAAATTTTTGTCACGGGCTATAAAAAGGGATAATCTCTTTCTAAAAGGATGTGACATTTCCAGCTTAAAGCGACACTTAGTAAATGTATATTAGAATAAGTGGATTACTTTGGGAGGGATGAACGTCGTCCTCTCCGCGACGCCCCAGGATAAGTGTAACTCCTACATAATTCAGAGGATTGCTTTGCGTAATTAAAGGAACATTTCATTCTATGTAGTTTTTCCACCCTTCCCATAAACAGCATGAATATTTAAGGTGTAGTCAGGGATATGGACATAATGCATGGGATTAACCCCATCAGCGCCTAAGAGCCTAGTAAAAGTGCAATATTACGGGAATTTTTCTCAGAAACGTATGCCATTATGTCTGTGGCATGTCTTCAGGAAGTTGCTAGGACAAGTAAGAGTAGGTCTCTAGATCAGTAAATGGCATGAATAGCAATTCCCTGCTGCGTTCAGATTGCAGTTGTAAGCTCAATATATAATCAATATGCAATGGTGACTGTTGGAAAAGTCCTTTAAGACCAGTCTTGAGATCTTACCAGGGGTCCCATTTGTTATGAGCAGTTTGCAGTCAAGGAGATGCTCAAAAGTCAAAGAAATCAAGCTGTCCGCTCCTGAATTTCTTCCCTGCTGTCTTGTTTGAGAGCCCAAGGAACGTCCTTAGCAGCCTTGCCAAAATCACATGCAATTGTATTGTACTTCTGGCGCATGCACAGTGAAACACCAGAGACTTGCCCTGGCCTCAGCAGTGTTCTGCACATGCGCAGTAGGCTGGGAGCACGACAGAAAAAGATTGATTTTTGCTGCCGACATTTCCCGCCCTCAGGGGGGTAAGGCTTGAGCAGAGACAGTTTTCATCTCCATCTCCTTCACTGCAAATGGTGCAAGCAAGCATTAAAACTTATTTTGGCAAAATGTGTTAAGGACGCGGCTGTGGATCCGCTGTGCAATTGAACAGTTGTAGGTGTTGTACTGGCAGCCACTTCACAGGGGAACCACCAGACCCCTATCATCTGTAGTAGTCTCTGTTCAGTGACCACTGACCAACGGGGATCAAGACATTGGCGAAGAACAGTGAGGGATCTGGTAAAACCGTAGTCGGGGACTAGCAGAGGTCGGTGCAGGCACAGTACATACAATCTGGAAACAGACCAGAGGTCAGGCCAGGAAGCATAGGTAAGTATAGGAATCAGGCAGAAGTCAGATCAGGCAGCAGAGGGTCAAAATCCAGTAGTCAGGCCGAGGTCAAATGCAAACAGTCAGATGGAATGAGGCACAGCTTTGTAGGGTCTAGTGGACTAACCTATTGCTCAAGCACCTTTTTCAGGGGAAGATGCCTTAAATATACAATGGCTTTTGCCATAGGCTGGAGAAAATTAAAGTGGTTGTCTCATTTCGCAGTTACTGAGGTGAGATAGGACTAAGCCCTGACCACCAGGTGGCTGGAAAATAGCGCAGCGGGCCAGTGCTCTGCTCTTTGTAGAGCATGGGAGCTACAGAAACAGTGTAGCTCCGGCCTGCTGCGCAGTTTTCCGGCCACCTAGTGGTTGGGGCTTATTCCCATGTTGCCTTTATAACGGTGAGGTGACACGATCCTTTTAAGTTGCTCACGCACTGGGCTGGAAGAAGCATGTGCTTCCCTTGGGCAGTGAAAGGCATAACAAGCAAGAGGCCGGCTGTGCCCACCAGGAAAGAGCAGAGAGATGGCGATGGGCTCGGACCAACAGACAAACAACGCGAGAGGGCAAGTGAGCTCTCTGGTGCCCGTGTCCATGGGAGGAGGGAGATGACAGTGTGCATGGACCACTGATGCAACAATAAGTCATCTGCTCGGAATACAAAGTAATGGTAGCAGTTTTGGGGGTAAAATGCGTCAGACATGTTCCTTTGGAATGCTGTATTTTGCCTGCTTCCAGCCACCACTAGGTGGAGCTCAGGGGCTACCTGCATACTGATTTATTATTGAGCTCTATGTATAAACTGTATACAGTCAGTATCTTCTTCTATACACCTCTGATGCTTCAGGCTTTGCTTATCTGTTTAACGACTTTCCAAGGATAAAACGAGATGAGATATTTTGTGTCCGCCGGCTTCTCATGCCAACGCTTCTTCGTTACTGTGATATTAAAATGAATGGCTCCGGTGTGATCCCTTGCGCTTGCACTGACCTAGCTACAGACAACTTAACAAATGACAGCGCTATTTCATTTTATCTTGGTAATTGGTGTGGCAGATATGAGCGATGGCCTTAAATGATTGCTCAGAAATCACCCTGTGTCCTCGGCATTAGAGGCACCGGAGCCGAACTTTCCAGAACATCAATAGTCCCCATGGTCATTGCGCAGAGAATACTTGATCAGGAGTTGTTGCTAGGCTGCTTTCTCCGCGTCCATCACCTCGTATATTTGTCCTGTGTCAGCATTTTCCTTTGCATCAAGTTCACGGCTAAATCCGTACATGAATTTTTGATATCACTTGGGTATTTGGATCACGTGCCCTTTTGCCAAGCTCTGGCGTAAGAAGCTGCCAATCTGCCCCAAACCCCCCCATTTACTGTCAATCTTACTCTTTCTTAGCATCGCTGGTTTTGCGGAATGTGAAGGAAACAAGCGGACTGAAGGCTGCGCTCCCAAACCCATGACATTGCCTTTGTCCCAGTTTCCTAAATCTCCTTGATTTAGGTTCTACTTTGCACCATGTAATTGCCCAGGATTAAATAAAGGACAGCACCAAATTCTATCAACTATCTTTTCTTGGAAACGAGTATATAACTTCATTTACAACTCCTATCATCCATGTCTGCCCAGGTATGTAGTCTTACAAGCTATATATGTCTGCATAGCTAAATAGGTGTACCAGTCAGGAGTCTTGGAAAGCTGAGAGACAACCCCTGAGGAGCTATAATGGCCTCATAATTGGTCTTCTTAGCAGGGGTGTAGCTATAGGAAGTGCAGAGATCGCACCCAGACCCTGGTACCTATGGGTGCCTAAAGGTCCTTCTGGCATTTAGGAAGATACCAGTATTATAAATGGCATAAATTTTGCATTGGAACCAGGGGTGCATCTAGCCTTTTTGCTGCCTGAGGCAAAAACTGAAACGGCGCCCCAAGCCCCCAATGTTAATTTCTTAACCTAACCCCTTTCCTCCGGCCCTACTGTTAAAGACATACATTGCTTGAGGCAATTGCCTCACCTCGCCTCATTGGTGGTGCGCCCCTGATTGGAACCCAAAGATTCAAGTTGCACTAGAAGCAGATGGTCCTCACCTTCACCAGGTTCTGGTTACCTATGCTAATCTAGGTAAATACAAGGACCATTCTAGGAGGTGGTCTTCTCAAAGAAGATGGTCATTATGCGTCCATAGAATATGGTAGAGCTGAAAACCTGCCATTGGTAATGTGAGTTGGATAAGGAGGTGGTCTTCCCAGAGAGGTGGTCTATGCTCTACAGTTGTCAGGCTGACTATGACGCTGTTGCCCAAGGCCCATAAACATTGGGAGTCAAACTATATAAAATAAAAGGGGAGCCCTTAAAGGGGTTTTACAGGTGTGTTTTTTTTACTGACGACCTATCCTCAGGATAGGTCATCAGTATCTGATCGGTGGGGGGTCGACACCCGGGACCCTCGCTGATCAACTGTTTGAGAAGGCAGCAGCACTCGCAGTAGCACCATGGCCTCCTCCAGCTTTTAGTAGGCCGTGTGACTTTGCGTTCATCGGTCACATGGCCTAGGCCAGGCATCCTCTAACTGCGGCCTTCCAGCTGTTGTAAAACTACAACTCCCACAATGCCCTACTGTAGGCTGATACCTGTAGGCTGTTCGGGCATGCTGGAAGTTGTAGTTTTGCAATAGCTGGAGGGCCGCAGTTTGAGGTTGCCTGGCCTAGGCCATACCAAGCACGGTCGCTATACAATGGACGGCGCTGTGCTTGGTAAGCAGGGGGAAGGCCGCAGGGCTACTGAGAGTGCCGGTGGCTTCTCAAACAGCTGATTGGTGGGGGTCGCCCACCATTCAGATACTGATGACCTACAGGGGATAGATCATCAGTAAAAACCCCTTCAAAAGATCACTTCAGGTAAAATAAATCGGTGTAGTACAGGGAGTAAAGGGGGGTGCGGGGTGACACAAGGTTTGGATACCAATGATAGAGCCCCTGTCATTCTGCCCCTCATGCCCTGCATTAGGCATTGTACGGTATACCAGTTTGGCGTGCAGTGTTCCTTTTTTTGTTTTAATTTTGCTCGTTCATGTGATAAATGTACAGTATGTAGTTGGTTAGAGAATTCTATGCGATGACTTACATGATATTAAGTGACCTTTAAAAATAATTAATTCGCAGTTCACTCGATTGCTGACATTTCCAGATGTTTCTGTTCCTGAATAAGCATACGTCTTGCATATTATAGGGTAGGTCCATTGATATTGGGGTAAA
The DNA here is from genome assembly GCA_033119425.1 of Bufotes viridis. NCBI lineage: Eukaryota > Metazoa > Chordata > Amphibia > Anura > Bufonidae > Bufotes > Bufotes viridis. The sequence continues at coordinate 16,737,173 of CM065596.1, read as the reverse complement.
TTTGACAAACTGCTCTCTTAAAGGGGTTTCCAGGTTTTTATAGGTCATCAATATCTAATCGATGGGGGTCTACTTCTCGGCACCCACGCCGATCAACTGTGTGAAGAGGCCTGGCACTCTGGTGAGTACTTCAGGCTCCTTTTGGCTTTTCATGACCCATCTATTGGCCACACAGCCATTCAAGAGAATAAGACTGAGCTGCAATACCAAGTACAGCCACTATCCAATATATGGCGCTGTGCTTGGTATAGCATGAAAAAGCTGCAGGGCTCATCCCAGCGCCGTGGCCCCTTCACAAAGCTGATCGGCGAGGGTTGCTGGAAATTGGACCTCCACCCATCAGATACCGATAACCTATCCTCAGGACGGGTCATCAATATTTAATTCTTGGAAAACCACTTTCCATAAAGATCGTAAATTTAAATTTTGATGACTACGTTCCGTCATGCACAGATTTCATATTCTCCTTTGCTTGGGAGGGGCTTCATTCTGTACTCGTTGTGGCCCCTGTGCAGAGTATTGCAGAGGCTGCCAGGTGGGGGATGGGAAGTGACAACCACTCTGTGCACATTTCTGAAAATGTTGTGCCCAGCAAGTCTGCAATCAGCCATGACCATTCAGATGCAGGAGCAGCTCTCTGCTGGGGCTCTTAGAGAGGGGCCACGAGTGGTGGCCCCCTTTCTTTGAAGCCCATATTCTGTAATAAAACATATGGAGAAAGGTGGTTGCAATGAGACAACCCCTTTAAGATGCTCTAATTAGAATGGGGGGGGGGGGGTCCTGCACTCCTCATAAGCTATGTGGCATCACACTATATAGCACGGTATTTACCCATAGTAGTAATACTTCCAGGGTAGAATACCCCCTAATACTGCATGAGATGGAGCACACCGAGACCCAGGTCCAGTATTAGGGACCTATATGCCAGCGCTGCCGTATATAAGACCTGCATTACCAGCCGCTATCTGCTGCATCCACATATAATAACCACACGTGTACATGAGCTAAATATATTACCGCCTGATCAATGCATGTCTTGTAATTCGTTCTCCAATTATTCTTCATTTTCCGTATTGACTTTTTACACCTGTTAGCGACTTTCCACTTAAATATTAATTTAATTACGTCCTTAATTTATTGGAAGCAGATTGGATATTATTATAATTGAGCTTCTTCTGCTGACGATGACCAGAAAACACGGCTCTATGTAGAAGACCTTGGGGTGGCTTCTTGTCACGCAGTCTTACCATTGCTCTTTTTTTTTTGGCACAGTGTATCATACGGATAGCCCCTTTGGGTATATAACGTCTATGGGTCTTATAGCGAGAAGGGACTTAGCATCAAATTAATTTCCCTACTAAATGCTGTCACCACTAGGGGGAGCTCACTGCATACTGATTTACTCTTCTCCCATTGAGTTCAATACGACCTGTATAATCCATATACGGTGAGCTCCCTCTAGAGGTGGCTGCAGGAATCAATAATTATATCATTTTTCAAGTCACAAAAACAGAGCACCCCTGTATAAATGATAAAAAAAAAATTAACCAGCACAGAATTTTAGAACAAAAAAATGTAATCAACTTTAAGTTTATCAACATGAGGTATCATGGTTACAATTTTAGGGATAGCCCCTTTTGGGTATACAACCTCTGTGGTGTTCAGCACAATTTTTTTTTCCTAGCCCTAGCTACTACCTTCTGCTACCACTAGAGGGAGTTCACTGCATACAGATTTACTCTACTCTCAATATGACCTGAATAATCCATATGCAGTGAGCTCCCCCTAGTGGTGGCTGCAGGAATCAAGAGTTCTATCACTTATCAAGTGAGAAAAACAGAGCGTCCCTGTACAAATGATAAAAATTTACCAGCGCAGAATTTTGGAACAAAAATGTAATGGTAGACATGAACTTTATTAAAGGCGTAGAGCATCTGATGGGGCATTCAGTGGTGTTTAGGCAATCTAGGGGCTTTCCTTTGAGGCCCCATGATTTGGAAACCCCCGATTGAGCCCCCTCCTCTGAGATAGAGGTACTGGGGTCCATTCATTATATGGACCCACAATGATTTTAATAGGCAAGGGGCTTCCTCTCAATAGTGGCCCTACCAAAGCTGACCTAGTGGGTACAAAAGCACCCTCGAGTGTCCATACCATTGGGTGCCAGACTAAAGGAATTTTACTGTGTATTTATAAAACAGCAGTGACCTTTTCCTTTAATCACTTCCTGGCAGCGATCATGTGAGATCTCATAAGGAAAATCAGTGGAAGTGATCCGTTCCTACAGAGCGCAGAGATGAAAGCGAGGTTCCGCAGCGACTTCCTCCCTGATGAGGAGTGAAGCTTTTATAGAATTGAAGCGATCTGGGTACAGCTGGCGGCCGCCTCATTAAAGCTGGCATCTTCTGAGGGTTGTGGGGATAGATTCCAGATGTGGAAATTTATTCTTAACAGCAGTTTTCTGCCCATATGTATTTGAAGTTCTGTGCGGTTTCCTGCATTCGGATTTTTAAGAAGGTGACAGCCGACGTGTAGTGTATGATATGCATTAGGATAGGGTATGTAACATCGAGCATGAATCCTCGGATGCTGAAATCTAATACACTTACTAAGGTGTATGAAGGCACAGTCATTATACCATTAAAAGATCTGCCTTTTTTTGAGCTCTAAATCCCCTGCATGTACATAAAATCCTGGCTTCCAGCAGTCACCACTAGAGGGAGCTCACTGCATACTGTTTATACATTGCACTCAATAGTAAGGCTACTTTCACACTTGTGTTTTGCTGGATCCAGCAGGAATCAGCAAAAACGCTTCCGTTACTCATAATACAACCGCCTGCATCCGTTATGAACGGATCCAGTTCTAATATCTTTAACATGGTCAAGACAGATCCGTCATGAACTCGACGGATCTGTTTTCTGTTGTGTCTGATAAAATGGATCTGTCCCCATTGACTTGCATTGTGGGTCATGCCGGATGCTGTTTTGCTCCGCATCCCATGACGGAAAGAAAACCGCAGCTTGCTCTCCGGTATGGGAACACAACCGAACGGAATGCATTCTGGAGCTCTCCGTTCTGTTCAGTTACGTTTTGTCCCCATTGACAATGAATGGGGACAAAACGGAAGCGTTTTTCTCCAGTATTGAGATCCTCTGCCGGATCTCAATACCGGAAAATGTAAACGCAAGTGTGAAAGTAGCCTAACTCTGATTGCAGTAAGCTCATAAGCTCCCTCTAGTGGTGGCTGCAGGAAGCCAAAATAATGTCATGCAGTTTATGCAGTGGAGTTGCGTCCACAATATAGATGTCTTAAGAAATTAATAAGCAGAGAATTCTGGATCTAAGAACAACGTGAAGATAACATTTTAATTGCGCCTCTTATTTAAATGCCGTTTGGGGGTCGCATGGATAGAGGCACGGCTGGGGTCAATGATATATTTGCACAAGGTGCCATATAATGTTCTATTCATCCTTGTTTTTGGGAAGCGATGGCCTTCTATAATAGCCTTACGCTCCAGGCCCAATTACTTGCGCTTCACACAGATCTGATCCTAAGACATCAAATGTAGCCAGTGAAGAACTACGGCTCTGAAGTTGCCATTTTCTATTAATTCATCAATATTTGAGCACAGTTCCACTCACATCAATGGGAAATGTGCTTTGTGGGCTACAGATGTCCAATTATATATTTATTTATTTTTAAAAGAAGAGACAATCTGCAAATCCAGAGTAATGAATAATGAAATAGATGAATAGAGGATATCCTCCAAGGAATGAAAACAGGGGATTAGTTACAAGTCGGGGCATTCTCGGAGGACCGGCCGTGGACCACATCCAGCACAGATAATTGTGATGACTCTGTTAAAGGCACAGCGTCCTATTATACTTTCCAGCTGCGCCGATGGCTGTGGTCTCTCTCCTCAGATCTGCTGTCATCGGTGCATGGTGGCTGAGAAACTGTCTAACACAGGTGTTCCTCATCTCTTCCTACTGGAAATACGCTTGCAGTGGTTGTCACCCAGCTTTCCTAGGTTCTGACATGGGAGCAGAGCATGCATCACTTCATAGGTAGATCTGCCATTCAGAAGTCTAAGAAAGCTAGGTGACAAATAATATGGACACTTTGGCCTCATGCACACGGCCGTTGTTCGGGTCCGTGTCCGAGCCGCATACTTCGCGGCTCGGCCGCGGACCCATTCATTTCAATGGGGCCGCAAAAGATGCGGACAGAACTCCGTGTGCTGTCCGCATCCGTTGCTCCGTTCCGTGCCCCCGCAAAAAAAATATAGCATGTCTTATTCTTGTCCGTTTTGCGGACAAGAATAGGCATTTCTATAATGGGCTGCGTTCCGTTCCGCAAAATGCGGAACGGAACGCGGATCAGCTTCCGTGTTTTGCGGATCCGCGATTTGCGGACCGCAAAACACCAACGGTCATGTGCATGTAGCCTTTTACAGAGGTTGTCACCCAGCTTTTCTGAGGTGGTATTGAAGCAAAGGGTGGAACGCTTCCAAACTAGATAAATGTGTCATTCAGGAGTCTAGAAAAGCTGGGTGACAATTATTATGGGCACTTTTACAGAGGTTGTCCACTATATGTTCTAGACTCTGCAAAGCACATCTGCATCCCTTCAGAACTAGGCAAGTGTCATTCAGGAGCCTGGGAAAGCTGGGTGACAATATAGTCACTTTTGCCAAGGTTGTCACCCAGCTTTCCAGGATTCTGACAAGCAAATCTGATATGGGAGCAGAGCATGTATCACTTCATAGGAAGATTTGCCATTCAGGTGTCTAAGAAAGCTAGGTGTAGGTGACAATATGGACACTTCTACAGAGGTTCTCATCCAGCTTTTCTAAACTCTGCAAAGCAAATTCCTTAGTGCTAAAGCAGCAAAGGCTGCATCCTTTCAGAAGTAGGCAATGCGTCATTCAGGAGTCTAGGAAAGCTGGGTGACAATTAATATAGACACTTTTACAGAGGTTGCACCCAGCTTTTCTTGACTCTGCAAGCCAAATTTACAGTGTTATGGGAGCAAAGTATGCATCCCTTCAGATCTAGGCAAGTATGTCATTCAGGAGCCTGGGAAAGCTGGGTGACAAGATGGACACTTTTACAGAGGTTGTCACTCAGCTTTCCTAGACTCTACAAAGCAAATTCAGAGTGGTATGCAGCAAAGGATATAACTCTTTAGAACTAAGTAAATGTGTCATTCTGGAGTCTGGGAAAGCTGGGTGACAGAAAATTTACCTGTAAATTTGAGTATTTCATAGGCTTTGAATTGAAAGTTAATATGGCCTATTTTATAAAGGTTGTCACCCAGCTTTCCAAGAGCAGGATATCTGCAGTGATTTGGGAAACAGAGCATATACCACTTCACAGGCAGATGTGCCCTTCAGGAATCTGGGAGAGATGGATGGGTGCCAACATCATTAGTAAATTTAAGCTTCCGAGTTGTCTTCTTCTGTGAGGCTGTGGCCATCCATAACAAGGTTGTCACCCAGCTTTCCTAGACTCGGTCAATGCAATCTGCAGGGATGGGGGAGCAGAGTATACATTATTTTACAGGTATATTTGCCATTCAAGAGTCTGGGAAAGCTGGGTAACAAAATTCAGTTGTCTTCTGCAAAATTGTGAAAAAAAAATCTAAAAATTTATATTACGGGCTGAGCAAAAAAAGAATTTGCCCACTTTTACCCAGCTTTCTGAGACAGATTTGCCATGTAGGAGTCTGGGAAAGATGGATGACAGCAAACATCACCAGTCAATATAATCTTTGAATTATCACCTTCTGTGTGGCTGTAAAATAATTTTCTACCCATATGTTTTAGAAAAGCTGAGTTATGGCTGAGTTGTGGTGCAAAGGTGGTCACCCAGTTTTCCAAGGACATGGAGCAGAGGGGGCGTCACTTCATAATGAAAGTTGAGTGACGACCCTTATGGAACAGGGGTGCACCACCAATGAGGCCAGGTGAGGCAATTGCCTCAGGCAGCACCAGGTAGGGGCAAGAGGGGGGCAGCGGTAGGTGCATAGGCAATGAGCGCTTTCATTGTGGCAAAGGGTTAGGTTAAGAAATTGGCATTGGGAAGGGGGGCACCGTTTCAGTTTTCGACTCCGGCCGCAGAAAGGCTAGGTGCACCCCTGCTATGGAAAGTTTATATTGGATATCACACAAGGTCTTGGGGGCGTGCTCTCTCAGCGTGCTGCGCTGCCGGCTGCCATTGCTCAGGTGTGGCCCCTACACATAGTAGAGCAGTGTATTATAAAGCTATAATTATATCCTAATTCATAATGTAAATGAGACGCCGACGCCTTCAGATGACTTAATTCTTCTGATCTGCACATTTCCAGTTAATTAGAAACCATTGAGTAACACTTTAGACAGATGCACATAATGAATGATCACTGTTTAGCTTGTTTAATAGACAGAGGTAGCAGAGCCGAGTGTGACATTTAACTCGTTTGTGATGATTTATAGCAGGGCAGGTAAAATCATTACATTCACGAGTGACTTAAAATATTATCTAAGAGGGTTAAGTGAAGCCCTGCTACTTCTGCACAAGCTGCTGAATCGGATTAAGGTTGGTGGAGGGGGCCACATAGGCAGCACCCGAGAATAGGGTTACTGCAAAAGGTTGATTGTTACAATGTTATGTTGCTAAAGAGAAATGTTTTGATTTAATGTGTTTGTGCCCCGAAAAGGGATGTATGGATAGGTCAGGGTTAAACACCTTGACTCAGCCCCTTTTGGGTTGCGGAGAGATGGACTGCGCCTGGTTAGAGGGAGTTCCAGTCCAGCTGTGCCATAGAGAGGGCCTATGCTGTGTGATCTCCTGAGAGCTAGACCTGAGTTTCAGAGAACAATCATCTCTAAGGCCTCATGCATACGAACGTATTTTGTTTCCCTGTCCGTTCCGTTTTTTTTGCGGACCATAAAAAAACGGAAGGTACTCCGTGTAAATTCCGTTTCCGTATGTTCGTTTTTCTGTTTCGAAAAAAAATAGAGCATGTCCTATTTTTTTTTAGTTTGCAGACAAGGATAGGCATTATTACAATGGATCCGCAAAAATAACGGATTCGCAAAAAAAATGGATGCCATACGGAACGTCATCCGTTTTTTTTTTGCGGATCCACAATTTGCGGACCGCAAAACACATACGGTCGTGTGCATGAGGCCTAAGACTACAACTTCTCAAGCAATCTATTCTACTACAAAAGAGCCTGAGAGAGAGAGCGGGAACTAGAAGTTCCAGATTCTGCAAAGCCGTGCAGCAAGGTATTATGCGCGTTTATGGCAGAGAAACTTTACTGCTGTGAGGGGGAACATTGCTAATACACCTTTATAGACTTTGAGACGGTTTGGCCATCCGTGCCTTAAATCTGTACCCCTCAGCCCGGGAATTACCAAAAATCTCAATGACATGTTCAAAGTTCTACAGAGAGACATTAGAAAGACGAAAAGAAAGGGAACAACAACCCCCATCGTTGCTGTGATTCATACATACATTGCGATTGGGGAAGGAAATTGCACTGTTCTGCTCTGAATTGTGCCTGTGGGGTGTACTACTACTCCTATCCAGCACTTTATTACTTATTACCACTGGCCTGGTCACTGACTCCACCACCATCTGCCTGGTACCCTGCCAAACACTTAACACCAAGGGCACCCCAACTACCACCAGGCAGAAGCCCAGTGCCAGGGCGTGCCCTGAGGGAAGAAAGTGGGGGAGAGCTCCTGCTGCAGCCAGTTTCTTTACAGCCAGACACAGGTCTTATCTAGGCGAAAGAAGAATTCCTTGTACATTTCTCACCGTTCTCATCATAACATGGGACTGGTTAGGGTCAAAAACATTGCGGCCATATACTCTACAGTAACTGCAGCATGGCCAAAAACCGCCCCATAAAAATTACCCCCAACCTGTGCCCGTGATTATAGAAGTGTCGCGGTGAGATGGGGTCACATGTATAAGACGGAGTTCATAATCGTTCTGTGTGTGTTGGATGACATTACAGATCGATGCAAATGCTCTTCGTCCTACTTAACGTATGGCTGCAATTAGTGCGTCTCGCAGGAGGGCCGTGCCGGTTCCCCGTCCAATTTAATGAGGTCTGCACATCGTCCTCTGGATACTGCCGAGAAATCCGAAGTATCCTCCAGATAGATCCCTCTCACAGAGACAGACATTACCCCGGGGGGAGAAGGAAAGAATAACCGGCTATGGGCATAAATTAACCCCTAGGGACCAGGGGTTCAGCTCTGAACAAGACCCCTCCTCAGGAGTAGACTTGAGAATTAACCCTTTGAGATCTTTGTCTATTATTATACAATTATGATACAATCATTTGTGTTGAGCGAATCGAAGTATCCAAAGTAGAATTCAATCCGAATTTCAGGAAAAAGCCCATTAGCCACACAGCCTCGTGCTTCGTGGTAACGAATCAATTTTCCCTGAAATGTCAGAAAAAATAATAATACATACTCACCTCATCCTCACTGGTCGCGGCGGCCTCTATGCATTCAAATGGATAAGGTGAGTATTTTTTTTTACCGGAACCCCTGAAATCCCTCAATGGTCTCAGATGCTGCAATCAGCGAAGAATGTGGCATCTGAGAGGTTCAATGACGGGGGCCGGTGAGATCGCGGTTCCCCCTCATTGCGCCCTCTACATAGTAATTCGTCCCAAAGCGAATTTCTTTGCGAAGCAGCTGAATTAAATTTATCATGGGTCTTGCGCCAATTTTCTGGCTTGAAAAAGTTGAACTTTTTGTTGCAAGCTGGTTTTGCGCAAAAAATTTAGCCTTTTTTTTAAATCGTACTGCTTTTTTTGTGTGGGTGGAGCTAAGTGGAAGGGGGCAGGACTCCAACATATTATGGCTGTTATAGATCTGCTTTTCTGGTGCACAGACTGCCACAAGATATGCCAACATGATTAAGCGCCTCTTAATAAGTTTGGCGCATCTTACTCCAGCAAGCTTCTGATTAGGACTGGTGTATAAATATTTATCTCTCTCTTCTTTCAGCTTGTCAACAATGCATCACCATGGTAACAGACTACATACAAACCATGTGTAGTCTGATTCTGCCTTCACACTCCCACAAATGAATCACCTTTTGCAAGTACTCTTGATTAAAACTCTCCAACCGTTTTGCCTACACAGCGCCTATGTGTAGTCTAATCCTGTTACCATATTGTCATCTATCTGTCCCCTTCTTACTAAAAAAATAAAATAAAATGTAGCACGTAAGCATGAAATATGAGAGAGAAGGGAATCAGGCTGGACATAAGTCTGCATGGGTAATGTATGCACCAAACAGTAGGAAAGTTTTAATCTTTCTCTTCTATTATCTCGTCACCAATGTGTCACCATGGTAACAGACTACAAACAAACCATGTGTAGTCTGATCTCGCCTTCACACTCCCCAAAATGAAGCACTTCTGCAAAAAGTCTTGATTCTTGAATAAAACTCTCCTACCATTTTGCATATACAACACCTGTGCAGATCAATGAACACTCTAAGGCCCCTTTCACACGGGCGAGTTTTCCGCGCGGGTGCAATGCGTGAGGAGGACGCATTGCACCCGCACTGAATCCGGACCCATTCATTTCTATGGGGCTGTGCACATGAGCGGTGATTTTCACGCATCACTTCTGCGCTGCGTGAAAATCGCAGCATGTTCTATATTCTGCGTTTTCACGCAACGCAGGCCCCATAGAAGTGAATGGGGCTGCGGAAAATCGCAATCATCCGCAAACTGGCGCGGATGCGTATGCATTTTCCCGCATTATTGCTTAGCAACGGACTCGATCTCTATTATTTCCCTTATAACATGGTTATAAGGAAATAATAGCATTCTTAATAAAGAGTGCATTGTTAAATGAAGAGAGAGGTTGAATAATAAAAGTTAACTTATTTAGCCACTTGATCGCGTAGTCGCGATCTGTCCTTCTCTTCCCTGCAGCATCTATATCAGTGACCTGTGATGACATCACATCACATGGTCCAATCACATGGTCCATCTTACCATGGTGATGGACTATGTGATTGGACCATGTGATGTGACATCATCACAGGTCCTGTAGATCTTAGAAGATGCAGGAAAGAGAGGAGAGATCGCAACTACGCGATCAAGTGGCTAAGGTAAGTTAACTTTTATTATTTTTAACCCCTCTCTCTTCATTTAACAATGCATTCTTTATTAAGAATGCTATTATTTCCCCTTATAACCATGTTATAAGGGAAAATAATCAATTCTTCAGTAGAGTCCAAACCGGACTTCAGTGATGAAGTCCGGCTTCGGGTTGGGTACCAAACATGGCGTTTTTTCTCACGCGCGTGCAAAACGTGTTGCAAACGTTTGCACCCGCGCGGGAAAAACGCACATATTCCCGCAACGCACCCGCCTCTTATCCGGGCATCAAACATGACGCCCGTGTGAAAGAGGCCTAAGGGTACTTTCACTCTAGCGGCATAGCTAGTTCGCCTGCTGGATCCGCCATGCCGCAAGCACCCGTGTGCTGCCGCTCCGTCCCCATTGATCTATGCGCCGCGGGGACCTTTGACGTCATGAAGGAGCGCCTGGCGGCTGCAGCGCAGGTAAGTACACTGCTGCGGAGTACTTACCATGGTAGCCAGGACTTCAGTAGCGTCCTGGCTGCCATGGTAACCTGAAAGCATTTCGAAGACTGATCAGGATCCTGATCAGTCTTCAAATGCTTTCAGATGACTTGCGTTCTGACAGATCCGGCGGGACGGAAGTGCCTACCGGATCCTCAGAACGCAAGTGTGAAAGCACCCTTACGGAAGAATTCAAAGCTGTGCGGCCTTTTTTGGAATTAATGACTGCGTGTGAATTTGAACCTACTTCACTATAGACCTTTGTGGTTTGGGATTTTTATAATATAGCTGAGACTTGTTTTTAGCTGATTCAGAGATATTTTACTGGAGTACTTTTAGTCCGGCGATCTCCGCCACGGCAGCACACGGGTACTTGCGGCATGGCGGATCGGGCAGGCTGTTCACCTGCCGGAACAGCCTGCCGGATAGCTATACCGCTAGTGTGAAAGTACCCTAATACTGCAGTCCTATTCCCTTCCATCAGCCCCCTTCTTGCTTAAGGGTAGCTTCTCACCTCCATTGACTTAAATAGGATACGGCGGGGATCCAGCCACTTTTTGGCATGAGTGCTGGGTTTTGGCCACACAAAAAAAAACGCTGCATGTACAGGTTTCCGTCCGGCCAGAAAGAGGACGATCCCCGTCAAATCCCATTATAGTCAAACGGGTACGGCGGTGAACAGCAGTATACGGCTAGGCTGGATCCGGTGAACTCCGACAGGGAGCATCCTGCCGGATCAGTTAAATGGAGGTGTGAGCCTAACCTAAGGCAGGTGAGCAAAAAGTATGAGACCGATATAAGGAATATGACGTCCAGATCTATTCACACCTAAGTCTGCATGGTAGCTGTATACACCAAACGGTAGGCGATTTTTAATCAAGACTATTCGCTAAGCTGTTTCATTTTTTTGATCTGAAGTTCTACAAAAAAAACTATAAAGCAGTGTATATTTTCTCGTGACTTTGCATTAGCAGATAAAGGGACAGGACGGACCATCGAGATTGCTGGGCTGAAGGGTCAAGCGAAACCTGTGTCCTCTGTCTAAAAAGTGATTACTCCGCGCTCCAATCCGCTCTCCACGACCTTGGCAGTCTCTGATTTCCATTAGTGAAAGTCACCAAGATTTAGAGAACTCATCTCCCATCTGAGTGGATTTACACAGAGGCCCGCTTCTGTTACCCGTGCAAGAACGGACCTGTGCGGCTGCAGATTCTGCCTTCATGACCTCATTTGGATTCTTGGCTCCTTTCCGGGGACCACCTCAGGGGTCGTCTCATCATTCTCTAGCCTGGAGACATCATGGACAGGAGCCAAAACTCCCCTCTCTATTCAAAAATTATTTTTAGAAAATCATATGTAGATTGGAACCATAGACCTAAAATATGTCCTAATATCTTGCGTGCTGTCATTCCTAGAAGATAATGGCTCAGCATGGAGATGTGACCAAGGAGGAAGACAGAGGTCTTATGCCAATGCTTTGCTCTCTGTCTAGATATCTGGTTTGTAATTTAGTGGCTTGAAAAGCAAATTCACACTACAGGAAGAAGGATGGCTGTAAGGTTAAGGTAAAGCGTTTCATAGATCTGCTCAATCATCGACAAAAGTATTGATCTGAAATACAGTGCTCTCAGGATACAATATTTTCAACATACAATGGTCTTTTTATAAATTTGGTGCATCTTTTGGCTGTCTGTGTGAGTCCATGCCCCTTCCCGCTCAGCCTCTCCTACTTTCACGGCGACTTTTGAAAAGTGGTGAGAAAAGTAAATATATGCAAAGTGTGGTGAACCTCAAAATTTAAGATTTTTTTTACATGATAAAAGTGGCCTAAAAGGTTTAATATTTGCCCTAGTGTGTCGGCTTGACATAGAGTGCCCCTTTAATCAAGTCTACAATGACTATGAGTGACAGAGGGGGATCTGTGGCCATCAGCCATACTTCCAATGTGTCATTTACTACTACACTGAAGGTATCGATACTTCATCCCAGATCCAAGACAGGGAATTACCAACCATCAAGTCTGAAGAAAAATACATTGTCACCATCAAATATGTTGTTAATCCCATAATGGTCTTCTGAAAAATGGCAGACAATGAGCGATACGGTGCGATTATTAGACAATGAGTGTATCTTGCGGAGGACATGTCGGAGCAGCGAGGGGAAGTAGCCTGGGGGTTATATGTCTGCAATTATAGAAAACAGTGATTAGATCACACAGTCGGACTAATTACTGGCTTGTAGACAAGCTCCAGCATTGAGGGGAGCTGGATTCTCGGATCCCGCGCTCTCGCCGTACATTTTTAGAGCAGGTAGTAACATGACGGTATTACACACCAGCTTCTGCATTTCCTGCAGGAGGGGAAATTAATACGTATAGCTGCTATTTTAAGGGTTAATATGTCCTGCTAAAATATGTCACCTAAAAAAAAACATCCTCCCCCATTACAATGGATTGCAAATCAAAATGCGCCCCCTGTAGTTTATCTTCATTAGGGCTTCTTAAATATGGTCTTACTGACGGACTCCAATTTAAAGGGGGTGTGCCACCATTAAATGTTATTTTAATATAATTCAGCATGAAAAAAAAAAGACTTTTGTAATTTACTCTCTGGTACAAAAATGCTCCAGTTGTGAGATATTTTCTGTACTTCATTATAATGGTGCCCCCCGGTGTTTAATCAGTACGGTAATGTGCACGTCTGCCTATTGAGGCGGTCGCACATGCTCATTTCCACTCTTCAACCGCCACCAGCTGTATCTAGTGTTAGAAACTGAGACCGTTAACGGGAGAGACCTGCAGTAGAAAGGAAACGTCCCCCAGAAAGGACACGCCTCCTGCGCTGTGATAGGGAGAGAGCTGCAGTAGAAAGGACACCCCCTGAGAAAGGACATACCTCCTGAGCGGTGATAGGAAGAGAGCAGCAGTAGAAAGGACACCCCCTCAAAAAGGACACACCTCCTGAGCTGTGATAGGAAGAGACCTGCACTAGAAAGGACACGCCTACTGCACTGTGATGGGGAGAGAGCTGCAGTAGAAAGGACAGCCCCTGAAAAGGACACACCTCCTGAGCTGTGATAGGAAGAGCGCTCCAGTAGAATGGACACGCCACCTGCAGTGTGATAGAGAGAGCTGCAGTAGAAAGGACACACTTCCTGAGCTGTGATAGTAAGAAAGCTGCAGTAGAAAGGACACGCCTACTGTACTGTGATAGGGAGAGAGCTGCAGTAGATAGGACATCCCCTGAGAATGAATGGCAGCCGGGTGGAGTCTGTCAAAGGGGGAATGCTCTTCCACCACGACACCCCATTTGCCCTACTGGGGTATGTAAAAGGCCATTTGGACATCCTGTATGCGGGGGTGGCTTGGCCATAGATCTTACAGGGAAATTTCCTGGTGGGCCGGTGCCCAGGGGGCCACTCCTCATGTCCAGCCAGTGGAAGTTTTTGGGGATGTATTTTGTGCTGCTGGCAGTGTCTTGTGATGGACTGTGGTATTTGGCACTGTTAGGGTGGTATAATGTGCTGTAATATAGTATTGCTGGCCCCGCCTTCCATCAATTTTGACTTGACTACAAAAAAGGGCCACTTTTAGTACTTTTTCCAGGGCCACTTTAAGTCTCCAGGCCGCCCTGCCTGTATGACATGTAGGGCGGCTAGTTTCTCCAGCAGCAGCATGTAAAGATGACCAAGAGCAAGGGATCCTGGATGATTTCAGCTCTGAAGCCTATAAAATTGTGAATGCAGCTTTAATGTATAATACATATACTTTAATGCTTTAATGCTGCATTTACATAAAGACTGTAAAGCAGGATTAGTACAGGATTACCCTACTGCATAGTGGTTTTCGGTGGCCGCACACCCTATATGTAATCTCATGCACACGACCAGATGTATTTTGCAGTCTGCAGAACACGGATCCTCAAAATGCGCATGACGTTTGTGTTTCATATTCATCTTTGTTTTTATTTTTGCCGACCCCATTGACTTTAATGGGTCCATGGTCCGCATTTTGCAGCCAAGAATAGGACATGTGCGGAGAAGCACACGTATCATCCATGCGCTTTCTGCATCCGTATGTCCGTTCTGCGAAAAGATATCATCCGTATTTTGCAGATCTGCGTTTTGCGGACCATAAAACACGTACGGTCGTTTGCATGAGGCCTAAAGCTGACAGTACAGGATCTTCGTGTTGAGCTCCGTACATTAGTCATCTATACTGTCCGATAACCTGTGAACTCCTACACAGGCGTATGGCAGGAAGGAAGCGTAATTATATAGCAGCGAGCGCCTCGTTAATGGCTCCTAAATGGAGTGTCTGACCTAAGTCCTCGGCACTTCTTAATGCAGAGCTCAAGCTGCCGGCTCAATACTACAACTCTCAAGTAGTAAGGAGCTCTGTGGGGATTGGTGCAGACTGAACTGCCCATTACTTAGGATTCCCACTTCCAGACAGTAAAATATGAATCTTAGCCGCAGTAAATAAGACATTACAGAAGCCCGGGCTCACGGAAATGACTCTGGAGCCGCATTCAAGATCCAGCCTCTCGTCTTGGCGGCAGTCGTATCGGCCTCAGGTGGTCAAGTGCCGCTTCCTTCATTGATAGTCATTGGGCAAGGTCAAAGGCAGGCCCAAAATTCTCAATGCAATCATGAGATATCGCAGTGATACATTGTTTCTATGAGGAACATTCTATGTTTCTATTGTTTCAGTGATACTTTGTTTCTATGAAGAACAGTCTATGTTTCTATTGTTTCAGTGATACATTGTTTCTGTGAGGAACATTCTATGTTTCTATTGTTTCAATGATACTTTGTTTCTATGAGGAACATTTTATATGTTTCTGTTGTTTCAGTGATACATTGTTTCTATGAAGAACAGTCTATGTTTCTGTTGTTTCAGTAATACATTGTTTCTATGAGGAACATTCTGTTTCTATTGTTTCAGTGATACATTGTTTCTATGAGGAACATTCTATGTTTCTATTGTTTCAGTGATACATTGTTTCTATGAGGAACATTCTATGTTTCTATTGTTTCAGTGATACATTGTTTCTATGAGGAACATTCTATGTTTCTATTGTTTCAATGATACATTGTTTCTATGAGGAACATTCTGTTTCTATTGTTTCAGTGATACATTGTTTCTATGAGGAACATTCAATGTTTCTATTGTTTCAGTGATACATTGTTTCTATGAGGAACATTCTGTTTCTATTGTTTCAGTGATACATTGTTTCTATGAGGAACATTCTATGTTTCTATTGTTTCAGTGATACATTGTTTCTATGAGGAACATTCTATGTTTCTATTGTTTCAGTGATACATTGTTTCTATGAGGAACATTCTATGTTTCTATTGTTTCAGTGATACATTGTTTCTATGAGGAACATTCCATGTTTCTATTGTTTCAGTGATACATTGTTTCTATGAGGAACATTCAATGTTTCTATTGTTTCAGTGATACATTGTTTCTATGAGGAACATTCTATGTTTCTGTTGTTTCAGTGATACATTGTTTCTATGAGGAGCATTCCATTTCGTAACATTATAGCGTCACCTTCATTGAGAGAGGGCCTTAATATGTACATGAGATTCCCATTTGGGATATATAGGATACATAGATTTCTAGGGATCATGCACATGGCCGTATAACGACTCCAGGGCTGTAATTTGGCACCTATACTAGTGTACGGGCCTCCGGTGACCTGCAGAAGAAGATGGCTCCGTACCTACGGCTCTGGACAGGGACTATATGACAGCACCCGAAGGCCTCCAATATTTAAAGGGGTATTCTGGTTGTTTCAAAGGGGTTATGCCATGAGTAATGTAAAAAATTAAAACCCAATATTATATAGCGCATGAATGTCTCTTTCGGACAAACCTAGAACCGGCCCTGTACCTCATATGGATCCTGAGATTTCCATGTTCATTGCTCCAATTTCTCTCCTAGCTTTATTCCAAGCTGTCAGCGTAGGGGTGTGTTCTTTCTCAGGGGCTGTGTCCTTTCTGCTGCAGCTGGTGGCATTTGACGGATGGAATTGAGCATGTGCTTCCATCTCGGTGTGCAGGACAGAGAAATTCGAAAAAGATCAAACAGCAGGTGGCGCTATGCAGATAGATTTTATTGAATAACTCAGTGGCTAGACTAAATGTTTAATGACACGCAATTACAAAAGTATTCAGATCCAGGTGCTGGTTTGAAAAATGTAGAATCATTTTTGTGGGACAACCCCTTTACGTTATCCCCTATCCAGAGCCCCTGGAAACCCTACCGATCAAAAAAACAGGGACCTCATACCCCTCAGAGCCCCCAAACTGAACAGAGCAGCAGGTCGAGCGTGCGCAGTTCATCTCTATGGGAGTTCCTGAAATAGTGAGATGAACGGAGCATTAGTGCACATGCTAGACCCGTCACCGTCATGTGATCAGTGCAGGGGGCGTGGCTCAGCACTGGATTGGATAAGAGGTGATCCAGTACTGAGCCACGCCCCTGGAATGATCACATGATGGTGATGTCACCCCAGGTCCTTAGTGTTGTCCAAGGTTCGGGTTCATTGAAGAATCCCCTTATGGATTCCAAATGCCGTTATGGTCCGTGGTAGCGGAATCCATAACGGGATTCTTCGATAACCCGAAAATGAACTTTGGACGCCGAACTTAAAATACAAGTTCGCTCAACTCTAGCTCTGAGGAGTATGGGATCCCCGTTCTCATGGTGAATGGGGGTCCCAGTGGTAGATTTCCCCTATCCTATGGAGAGGTGATAATTTGTAACAACCAGAATACCCCTTTAAGCCACAGTCTACAGTCCAGACACTATATGGCCTAGTATAAGAAACGACATTCAGTTTTGCAGCAGACTGTAAAATGAGATGGTGTAAATCGCCATCTACTGACCTCTAGTGGCCTATATGAAAACTGCAAGGTTTCATGTTATCATAAAAATGAACCTTTTGGTGGCTAATGTGTCTGAATTAAAGAGCGAATGAATGAAATATTGGTTTATTCCTCATTTTATCACATTTTAATCAAAAACATCTTACAAGTGTGTGTGCAGTACGGCTGTAATATGCGCAAAAGTCGAAAAACTTTAATAATTGCTTATTATTATCATCCTTTCCTCACATTTTATCAGTGGTACGGATTTGTCGCATGGAGAGAGATTTAATGTCGCCAAGCCCGTCAGACCCGGTGTGCTCCTCTATATCGCGGCCTGTTTTCTATGTGATAGATACCGCTGTGACTGCAAATCAGCGCGGCGTCCGATAAATCATCCTAACAGCGTCTCCTGTTGTGTAGGATGATTGCAAGCGGAGAAAAACAAGATTATGTTTCTCCCCGGGCGTTTCGTACGTTTGCAAACACACCTTGACTGATTGTATTGATCCGGGGAGATGTTTGAAATGTCCTCCACGCCGTCCTCTTGTATGGATCCCTGACTCCCGGCTGGTAACGCCGGTCATTGGAGGAAGATCCCTGAAGGCTCAGAGTCCTGTCTGTACAGAAAAAGAAGTTACGTACAAAGGTGCAATACACACTTTGCCCAATAGATGGAGCCCTAATGTTTCTATTTTATAACGTTGATTTTTGTGGACTACTCTAAAGGTCCATTCACGCATCCATAGTGTTTTGCGGATCCGCAATACACCCGGCCGGCACCCCCCATAGAACTGTGTATTCTTGTCTGCAATTGTGGACGAGAATAGGACATGTTCTATTTTTTTGCGGAGCTGCGGCCCGGAAGTTTGGGGCCATGCTCTGGAAATGCGGATGCAGTGAGCAGATAGAATTGCGAAATGGGTGCGGACACATTTACGGACGTGTGCATGGACCCTTAGGCTACTTTCATACTAGCGTTAATATTTTCCGGTATTGAGATCCATCATAGGGTCTCAATACCGGAAAAAAACGCTTCCGTTTTGTCCCCATTCATTGTCAATGGGGACAAAACGTAACTGATCCGTTCCGTTCTCATACCGGAGAGCAAACCGCAGCATGCTGCTGTTTGTTTTCCATCCTGGGATGTGTCAGATTGTGTCAGAGAAAACAGATCTGTCCCATTGACTTGCATTGTGGGTCATGACGGATCTGCCCCCCCGCTGACTTTCAATCGAGTTTATGACGGATCCGTCTTGGCACAGATATGTCACAGATAATACAACCGGATCCATTCATAACGGATACAGATAGTTGTATTATGAGTAACGGAAGTGTTTTATGCTGATTTGCCGCATCCAGCAAAAACGCTGGTGTAAGGGTACTTTCACACTAGCGTTGGTGCGGATCCGTCTGTTTATTTGTACAGACGGATCCGCACCTCTAATGCAAACGTTTGTATCCGTTCAGAACGGATCCGTTTGCATTAGGTTTAAAGAAAAATGACAAAGTCCAAAACGGATCCGTTTTGGATTACATTGAAAGTCAATGGGGAACAGATCCGTTTTCAAATGCACCATATTGTGTCACTGACAACGGATCCGTCCCCATTGACTTACATTGTAAAAAAAAACGGATCCGTTAGGCTCCGCCTCTTCAGATGGACACCAAAATGCTGCAAGCTGCGTTTTGGTGTCCTTATCCATTCAGAATGCATTGGGGCTTAACTGATCCGTTTTGGACCGTTTGTGAGAGCCCTGAAACGGATCTCACAAACGGAATCCAAAACGCTAGTGTGAAAGTACCCTAAAAGTAAAAGTAAATTTGCTAAGTTCCTGAGGCTCTCCAGCTGTTGCAAAACTACAACTCCCAGCATGCCTCAGAGGTTGAAAAGGACTACTACAGCAGGACTGGGTCTTGTAGTTCCTCCACGGTTACAGAATGCTATGGTGAGATAAAAGCTGTATATTGCATTGCATGACCCGGGTCCTTGAGACGGCTGAGCCCGCCGCCATTCTTATTTCTTCCTTCTCTGATCTTTAAGTCTTGTATTGTACTGAGAAGCAAATCTTATTTCAGTGTGAAAACTCGCCCATGGTCCCAGGCAGCGATCAGGGTTTAGCCGTGCCGTATTGCATGCTGGGTAATCTACTTGCCGAGATTTTGTGCTAGATAGCGGGGCTGAGTTTGTACCAGAAGGTGCCAGTTAAGTGCTGCTGTAATCGCTGGGACCATTAACGGTGCAGGAATGTATAACAGTCTGTGCAGCGGCAGCGGCCGCCCTCCCCGTGTCTCGGGCATAGTGTAATGTAAACCTTTTTCAAAAGAAAATGATTCCTTTCAGAGTATTCCCAGCTTTGCAGTGAGCTACGCACATTCGATAATCACTTCTCTGCCATTTTCCTCATACAGTCGAGCCTTAAAGGCACAGCGCACTAAACCGTAATATCCTGTGCAATATAAGGTGGAAACCAATATTATAAATTTTTCATGTTTCGTTTTTTGTTTTTTTTGTACACTTTTTTATTGTCCTGTACCAATTGATATTACCAATGCTGTGGTTATATATCCCATCACCATTTTGGATCACTGCATCAATTATAAGGAGTATCTGGCTTGGAAAGCCCAGTTTCTATGATCCTGAGTGAATAGAGGGGGGTCCCACCCATATTTATTAGCTTGACTGAAGGTCTGTAGGACTTGGCATATCCATGCGTTACACAGACAGCCCATTGATTGCAATGGGAAAGGTGCAGTACTAAGTTTGACCTGTGGAGGCACTGCAGAGAAACTGAACACTTGCTACCAGATCAAGAGCGACCCTTTGTATCGGAAAAAAAAGTGATTGTCCAAAATGGAAACTCCCTTTGCTATAAGAGACCGGAGGCTTTTCAGCGTTTTTGTAGTTTGTATTTTTTTACTGAAACTTGCGTTACAAACTTTAGAGGTGATCGCTATTACTCAAGGAGAGATTGCACTTCCTCCGTCAAATGCTTTGAAGATCAAACCTCTGGCTCTAATCCTTATGTCCTTGGGCGAGTTGTTTTATCAGTCTAAAATAATGTTCTGTAGTGAATGTGAGCCAACAATCTAATTAGAAAGCCTACGCGAGAATACAGCCGAGGACGGAAAAGTGGATGCTTTAATCCCTAAATAATGACTGCAGACGTCTTCACCCTGAAAGAGCTACCTCCAGGGGCCTAGCTTTAGGGGTGGGGGGCCGAGGTACCATTCACACATGAACCCAGGTGCCTAAGGGGGCCCCCAGGGCCAATCATGTCCCAGGTTTTTAGGAATGGCCATAACAGTTTTGTGTGTGTCACGGTGCTCCTACCTGTATACCGTCGCTCCCCAGGGTTAGGCTCCGCAGCAATAAAGGGGAGAGTAATAGTTGGTGGAGTAGGAGTCCACACTTAGTAAAAGTTCAATAGCTTTACTTGCATCCAGACAATACTTGATCTTTTCTCTTGGCTTCAGCAGGTCTTGGGGTAAACTGGCAGGCAAACTTAGATACCTTGCTTTCACTTTCTTTTCTGTGCTAGACTGGTAGCGGGACTTTCTGAAAGTTCTTGTAGCTATAGGAGTGGGGTGCCTTTGGCTGTTGACCCCCTCGTGATGCTCTGTATACTGTAGGGAGTCATGGTGCTCTATGAGCTGCTTCACTTGGAAGACTCCTGCTGTAGGAGGGGGGCCATTCCCCTCACTGCGCCATGACTTGACCAGACTAGAATGAATATAGCTTCCTGCAACACTTCCCTTGGTAGGAAGCAAGACCAACCCACTTCTGCCCAAAAGGGGGAAGAATGGAATGGTAAGTTCCATTCTATCTAGACGTCTCTCTCTGCCACATACACTGCCACCTGCTGGTGAACCAGGCACAGTACATGAACATAACAGTTTCATAGGAATACTATTAATGCACAGTAGCAAAGGACCTGGAATAAATACGCAGATTACATTATTGTTAGCCTATTAGAGACAGTAGCAGGGTATAAGAATGGTAGGGCCCGCTCTGGGGTACTACATATCGATCTATCTATCTATCTATCTATCTATCTATCTATCTATCTATATCTTCCTTCTTTTCTTTCTCTTTTTTTCTTTCTTCTGGACTAATTACCATACGGTCCAGTGTTCATGATAAAGATGGGAACCTCCTTCTTCATGGGCCACGCGGTGGTTCCAGGGGCCACCTGCCTGGTAGACATGCTGTAGACCGGCAGTGAAGAGGTTATGGGGAATATACAATCTGTAAGACGCTTGTTGTGTGGGTTACGAGGACTGTAAATGATATTTATGCGTCCATTAAGAGGTGGTGAGGATGCGGCCGGTGTGATTTATCTTGGTTACACGGCACATGGGTGACGGATGACACCGGTTATGGATTATAAATTCCCGGCTAATGTTCTGTGGTGAGGCGGCCACACCTGGATAGCTCCGGACCTTCATTGTTTGGCTGCAGTAAAACAAGAGGCATTTGGAAAAGCAGAACCAATATCTTCCAAAGTTAATGGCAGCAGACGGGCCGAGGTTCATTAGCCGGGCTGGGGACCGAGCGTCAGCTCCAGGAACCGAAATCTGTAATTATAAGAGCTGGTGAGGTGTGCCCAACATACTGAGCCATGGGCTACTGGTGGAGGGACACGTCACATACACAGGATGGGACGGAGGAAGATGGACGTGAGCATAGAAAGTATTCTACAAGTAAAAAGTAAAGAGATGAAATATAGAGAGGTAGAGAGAGATGAGACAGAGAGAGAGAGAGATGAGACAGAGAAAGAGATGAGAGAGGTGGAGAGAGAGAAGAGAGGTAGAGAGAGATGAGAGGTGAGAGAGATGAGAGAGGTGAAGGGATGAGAGAGGTGGAGAGATGAGAGAGGTGAAGGGATGAGAGAGGTGGAGGGACACGTCACATACACAGGATGGGACGGAGGAAGATGGACGTGAGCATAGAAAGTATTCTACAAGTATCAAGTAAAGAGAGGAAATATAGAGAGGTAGAGAAAGATGAGACAGAGAGAGAGAGAGATGAGACAGAGAGAGATGAGAGAGGTGGAGAGAGATGAGAGAGGTGGAGAGAGATGAGAGAGGTGGAGGGATGAGAGAGGTGGAGGGATGAGAGAGGTGGAGAGAGATGAGAGAGGTGGAGGGATGAGAGAGGTGGAGAGAGATGAGAGAGGTGGAGGGATGAGAGAGGTGGAGGGATGAGAGAGGTGGAGAGAGATGAGAGAGGTGGAGGGATGAGAGAGGTGGAGAGAGATGAGAGAGGTGGAGAGAGATGAGAGAGGTGGAGAGATGAGAGAGGTGGAGGGATGAGAGAGGTGGTGGGATGAGAGAGGTGGAGGGATGAGAGAGGTGGAGGGATGAGAGAGGTGGTGGGATGAGAGAGGTGGTGGGATGAGAGAGGTGGATGAGAGATGAGGATGAGAGAGGTGGGATGAGAGAGTGGTGGGATGAGAGAGGTGGTGGGATGAGAGAGGTGGTGGGATGAGAGAGGTGGAGAGAAAGATGAGAGAGGTGGTGGGATGAGAGAGGTGGAGAGAGATGAGAGAGGTGGAGAGAGATGAGAGAGGTGTAGGGATGAGAGAGATGAGACAGAGAGATGAGAGAGGTAGAAAGAGATGAGAGAGGTGGAGAGAGAGATGAGAGAGGTGGAGGGATGAGAGAGATGAGAAAGAAATGAGAGAGGTGGAGAGAGAGATGATAGAGGTTAGACATAGAGAGAGGTAGAGAGATGAGACAGAGAGAGATGAGAGGTAAAGCCATGAGAAAGAGAGATGAGACAGAGAGAGCGATGGATAGATATGAGATGAAGTCATAGATGCTCCGGGATTGTTATTACATGGGGATTGCCAGTAGTTACTAAACAGCCACGTCAGGAGAGGTGACGGCTCCTCTTTAAATATCCTAAGGGGAATTATCCTAAATTTCCTAAGCGTGGGGTAACCCTCCACCTGGTGCACTGCCCATGTGCGCTTCACTATGTGCGGAGACGTTTACTAGGCCTCGGATAATCACCCATAAATTATGATCCGTCCTCTACCACTCCTTAGAGATTATACTGGTTAGGGGCCTATTCTCTGTCTGTATGGCAGTATTTCTTACCTATTGTCTAATGTTTATAGTAGTGTCAGGTCCCTTTATATTGATGAGCCCAAACATGTCTGAGCCAGGGACATTATAAGATTAAGCGACGTGCCCAAGGTCATAAGCCGGCAAGGAAATCAAACAGACTCTCCTAGTTCCGACAGGCTCATTGTTTTCAATCAGTAGAGATATTGACCGGTTTACACCCTTCTAGTCACCTTAGAAAAATGTATAAAACAAACCCATCGGTACTGTATTCCATCAAATCCGGAGACACTCGCCATTTACATCAAGAATATAAAATAATGTTATTAATATAATGGATTATTACTGCTATTGCTGGTCCATGTTACTTCTTCCCATACAAGTAGTAAGGTGCTGTTCTAAGATATATAGATATAAGATAGATAGATAGATAGATAGATAGATAGATAGATAGATAGATAGATAGGTATGATAGATAGATAGATAGATAGATAGATAGATAGATAGATAGATATACTGTATGATAGATAGATAGAGAGATAGATAGATAGATATACTGTATGATAGATAGATAGATAGATAGATAGATAGATAGATAGATAGAAGACAGGCACTTACCAACTTATTGTAAATAATTGTCCCTTCTTCACATGTGGCTTTATGGGTGCAGACATGTTGGTGAATGCACCAGTTACACCCCCCTGTGCGCTCTTGACTATTGCTCAGTTTGCTACTACCTAAAACTGACCCAGGTTAAGTATATCATATATCTTGAATGTTTTCAACCCTATAGATTCTTATTTGTGTCACCACATTCAGTTTTCTGCCTGAAGGAATAAAGCTGCTTACTTCACTTATGTGAATGTGTACCATAAATGCAGATTGATTGTGCAGTATATCCTTATAGCGGTCAGTGCTCCAAATCACCTGTGTGTACATTCAGAATTCAGACTACCTGCAGCCACCACTAGAGGGAGCTTACGAGTTACTGTGAGCTGGTTTGCTGTAAGCTCCCTCTAGTGGCGACAGCCAGAATGGTATCATTCAATTGTCTATAAAGAGGATTTGGAGCTCTCCTGTCAGAAAAAAATGGAGCTCTGACTGTTATAAAAATATATGCGTTGGGAATGCTGAAATATTAACAGAAAAGGTTCCTCCACTGAGCACAAGAAACAGGCGCTCTTAAGAGAGTTCCCGTTAACACATGAATGGCATCATAGACCCATGTTTACAGGGTCAAAGCCTTTTCCCTTTGAAGAGGTATCGGTACAGAGAGCTCTTTGAGTCGGGGCTAGATTTGTGCGGTTTTTTGCTAAATTATACATTCACGTAGAAGAGGCGCTCATCACTGGCTGCAGTGGAAAAATCCTGCTTATAAAGGATTGTATTCAAACATTACTTTGCCTGTGAGAGAGGGGAGCTATTCCGCGATGTTAGGTGTATACAAAGATCTATCCTTTGTCTGGGCACTCTGGGTCTGATCCAATTACAAACTTAAAGGGATAATACAATAACAGTATTTAAAGGGATCGTCCACTTTGGACAATCCATTGGTCCCTAAGGATGAGCTTTATTAAGGGGTCCCCTGAGGCTGAGTCCCCCAGTGATCAGCTACAATCTGTGGTGGAACCTGGAAGCAAGTGTTCACTTTCCCTGCAGTGCCACCAGAAGTGAAACATTGAAATCAATGGGCTGTCTGTGTAATGCTCCAGAGTATCCAAAATGGGGAGCTCTAATTAATGAACCCCTTAGTGACCACCAATACGCTTTTTTTACGGTGGTCACTAATGGAGCTTAGGCTAGGCTGCCGCCTTCTTATGGGGGCCTACTCTAAGTGCTGAAAAGGCTCAGCTTTCACATGAGGGCCGGGCTCCTGCTCTAAAACACCAGACCGACAGAAGCCCTGATCTGGGAAGTTTAAACCCTTAGATGCCTCAGTAAAAAGCGACTGCAGCATTTAAGTGGTTTAGATGGAGGAAGCTCCCTTTGTCTCCTATTGGCTCCATCTCAAATGAGATTGCAGGGTGCCGATGTCTTGGCATGGCATCCTGGGGCCTAATGAAGGTCTCCGGCCTGCCTGCAGTATGTCCCTATCGTGCTGTGCCTCTATGGTCTGTATAGCACTGACAGTATAATTATTTGCACTGCATAAGCAGTACACGGTATTATAGAAGCAGTCAAAAGATCACCTGTTAAAGGTTCCCTTGTCGGACAAGTAAATGGTTAAAAATATTTAGAAAAAAAGCGTTTCAATGGAAAATTTGCAAAAATAAATCCCCTCCACATATTTTTATTGCCGCATCCGTAACAACCCACTCTAAATAATATTATGTAATTTTGTCCTTTTAGTAAACGACATAAAAAAAGCCAGAATTTCAGTTTTTTGCTTAATCGCCACAATAAGGCCCCTTTCACACGGGCGAGTTTTCCTCACGGGTGCCATGCGTGACGTGAACGCATTGCACCCGCACTGAATCCTGACCCATTCATTTCAATAGGGCTGTGCACATGAGCGTTTTTTTTCACGCATCACTTGTGCGTTGCGTTAAGATCGCAGCATGTTCTATATTCTGCGTTTATCACGCATAGAAGTGAATGGGGCTGCGTGAAAAACGCATTGCATCTGCAAGCAAGTGCGGGAGCGTTGTGTTTTTCACTGATGGTTGCTAGGAGATGTTGTTTGTAAACCTTCAGTTTTTTATCACGCGTGAAAAACGCATCAAAACGCATTGCACCCGCGTGGAAAAAACTGAACAACTGAACGCAATTGCAGGCAAAACTGAATGGCTTTGCCTGTGAAATCGCACAGTTTTCACTGAAAGCATCCGCACCTAATCCGGACACGCTCGTGTGAAAGAGGCCTAAAAGTAATAAAAAGCGATCAAAAAGTGTAATGTACCCCAAAATGATACCAACTACAAGTCGTTCCAACAAAAATCAAGCCCCCGCACAGCTCTGTAGAAGAAAAAAGCTACCAGTCTTGGGATGTGGTGATGCAAAAGCATTTTCTTTTTTTATTGCGCAAAAGTAGTAAAATGTGAAATAAAAAACAATATATTTGGTGTGGCTGTAATCGTACTGATAATAAAGTTACCATATTTTGACATGTAAAAAAGTTAGAGTTCTTGGAATGTGACGATGAAAAAAAAAAGAGAAAAAGTTCTTGGTCACTAAGGGTTTAATACCGTAATGATATATCGTTTACCTATGTTTCGATATGAACTGATCAATATTTTGTCTCTGTCACAGAATGATCACCATGCCACCAGGAACTGTCCTCCTCACCGCCTTGTGTTTTCTTGGCACCTCGGTCTCCGTCACACAAGCCTATGTCACCTTCTCACGGAACAACACGATGTTCAACCACCTCACCCTGGACGCCTACACAGGGACTCTATATCTCGGTGCCACAAACTCTCTCTACCAGTTGACCGAGGATTTATTGCTTGAGACAGAACCAGTTCAGACTGGGCCCGTGTTGGACAGCAAGGATTGTTTACCCCCGGTCACCGCCGAATGTGCACATGTACAGAATACAAATAATCACAACAAGCTTTTGCTGGTGGTGCCAAGCCAAAAAGAGCTGATAGTATGCGGTAGCGTTTTTCAAGGCATTTGTGAAAAAAGGCTCTTGGGATCTGTCAACGAGGTTCTCTTCAGACCCGAAAGACCTGTAGACTCTCAGTATGTGGCTGCAAATGATCCAAATGTCACCACAGTTGGCTTGGTTGGGCTTTCCAAGGATGGCACACCTCTCTTTTTCGTAGGAAGAGGCTACACCAGTAAAGGAGTGGGTGGTATTCCTCCCATCACCACTCGCAACCTGAATGGAGGAAGCGACTCCCATTCCGTCTTCTCATACGAAGAGACAGCCAAACTGGCCGTGGTTGGACGACTCTCGGAGTATAACCACCACTTTGTGAAAGTCTTTACTCACCGGTCCAACGTTTATTTCCTGTTTTATCGTCGTGACCTGAAATCACCCTCCCGGGAATATAAGACCTACATCTCACGTATCTGCCCCGATGACTCCCATTACTATTCCTACGTTGAGTTGCCTCTTAGTTGCCAAACTAAAGATGGTAGTAGGAGCTACAACCTTCTTCAGGCCGCCTATGTCACCCAGCCTGGAGAGAAGATGGCAAGGGGCGTCTTAAACACCAACGGAGATGTGCTCTTTGCGGTGTTCTCCCAGTGGCATGCAGCTTCTGGAAAAGTTAGTGAAGAATCTGGTTTGTGCTTGTATCCTATGGAACTTATCGACCGATTGATCAATCAGACAAGAGACATTTGCTACACCAGGGATGGCAAAGATGAAGAGGGCAGAGAAGTGGCGTACATTGAATACGATGTGAAGTCCAACTGTGTTCAACTTCCTTCTGTGAGTATTGGTTTTATTTGTCCACACACAATCCAGGCAAAATTGATATACTATATTAGACCACGTGTAGCTCCTCAGGGGAGGGGCATAACAGAGTTTCAAAGAACACCACGGAGAGTGTCATGTGCCACACATCATGTTCCTGACCTGTTCTCAGGCCCTGTAATTTAGCATGGTAGCCTTACACATATGTGTGTAACTGTATTATACTCTGGTCAGACACCATGTCCAAATTATAAACTTAGAGTGTTCTTTTCTTTACACCCCCCCCAATGATACTCTAGGAGACCACCTGCTCTGCTGACCCCTTGCCCATAGCTAACCATCTACAGTATATGTTGAAATCCCAACCCATACAG
The DNA here is from genome assembly GCA_033119425.1 of Bufotes viridis. NCBI lineage: Eukaryota > Metazoa > Chordata > Amphibia > Anura > Bufonidae > Bufotes > Bufotes viridis. Next base: position 16,708,865 of record CM065596.1, on the reverse strand, counting down.
TAAGGGTCATCTAGGTAGGGTACGACAGCAGTCAACCCGTTTTCTTGTAGACTAAAAGTTGGGGTTGTAGTGATTCCAATACCTGGAAGGAGTAGAGTCTGAAGATTTAGACCCATTTCCATTGCTAGAGTCATTTCCATTAGCACATTACATGAATATATATGTTTTATGTTTGCAGGACACACTAGATGCTTATCCATGTGGCTCAGACCATACTCCAAGCCCCATGGCAAGCTGGGATCCCTTGGAAGCTGCTCCTGTTTTTGAGAGCCCAGACGCCCGCCTTACCGCCATTGCCGTCAACGTAGAAGAAGAACACACCATTGCATTTATCGGTGACCACAAAGGACAACTTAATAAAGTAGGTGACCACAGTGCAACAAAAATGGCTGCAGTTGTGACCGCTATGATTTGTATTAACAGAGTTTTCCAGAACCACTGACCATCAGCTATTATAACCTGGGGAATAATGGTCAAGCCATGCTACTGCAGGTGAAATATAGTAATACATGGCGGGCTCTTCACGTGAATGGACCTGGTCAACCAAAATGGGATTGTAATGGGAACCTAATTAGGTCTTCCTAATTCAGAATTTTCAAAATTTCTTCTTAGTGGTCACAGAGGGTTCATTTTTGTATTGCACGCCTTGCAGAATCCAATACCTACACTACTTTGGGGCGCTGTGCTGCTCAGGTCTTGGGAGCCACATATCAATGTGATATGCCTCCATCTGCCATCTACAGAACATGGATATTTCTGTTTATGGGAGGAGAAGCTAGCTACGTCTTTCCTCACTGGTATCATGGTTGAGCTGCACCTCCCAACGTTCATCCTAATATTATAAGAAATAACTAGTTGTAATGTTTTGATCTTTCTAACTCATACATGATGGGAGGGCTGAGGTGACTCCATTGGGTGGTAGAGTCAAAGCAGGTCCTGTGTCTACCCCATCCACAGCTTAGGAAAATCTTGATAGCCTTCCCAAGCTCAATGGGTTGTCCTCTACATGGGTTTGACCAGTACAGATGCCGACTTGCCTCATGTACAAGTCAATAAAAAGTTGGCTACCAGATCATGAGACAAAGACCCACGGCATCTAATATGGCGGACAATGGTCCATGTCAGACAGGTACTTCCTGTCTAAAAGGAGGTGAAATCTTATCTGATTTTTGGTACGGGAATAGAAGATATCAACTCCATGCAGAAGTTACTCCAGCACCTAGAGTCTAGACCAGGCATCCTCAAACTGCGGCCCTCCAGATGTTGTAAAACTACAACTCCCAGAATACCCTACTGTAGGCTGACACCTGTAGGCTGTTCGGGCCATGCTGGGAGTTGTAGTTTTGCAACAGCTGGAGGGCTGCAGTTTGAAGATGCCTGGTCTAGACCTTAGTTTTCCAAAAATAAACCTCCCTCCCTTTCATGGAACATTTCCGTGTGCCGCGGGAGTCAATGGTGCATAACCTCCGTAGCAGACCTGGAGATAACAGGATAATTGAACCATGTTCCTCTGCTGTTCAGGCGCTTCTCAATTTTAATTGTTCATTTAGACCTAAATTACTTTATATGCAAATACAAGCCAACTATGGAGTCAGTGATCCGGTCACCTGCGGGATTTTCCAATTTCAGTCTGATGCCTGCAAACCTGACTTTTTTGTATAATGAGTTTGGTTCACTATATACAGACAGCATTCAGACCGTTCTGCATATGTGTTCATGGACCTGACTGAAGCCCAAGCAATGGGGGTCCCAGTTCAAGGACCCCAACGATGGTATCTTCCATTCAGAGACATAAGGTCCTATTGTGTACTTCTGTATTCAAGATGCAACCAAGGGCAGAAGGTAGAAGTCTTAAAGGTGTTGTCCAAGTGTTTAAGGGTACTTTCACACTCGCGGCATGGCTATCCGGCAGGCTGTGCCGGCGGGTGAACAGCCTGCCGGATCCGCCATGCCGCAAGTACCCATGTGCTGCCGCTCTGTCCCCATTGACTATAATGAAGCGGGGGACGGAGCTACGGCGCAGCACGGCAGTGCACGGCAGTGATCGCCGGACTAAAAAGTCAGACCTGCAGTACTTTTAGTCCGGCGATCTCCGACCGTGCACTGCCGTTATAGTCAATGGGGACAGAGCGGCAGCACACGACTACTTGCGGCATGGCGGATCCAGCAGGCTGTTCACCCGCCGGAACAGCCTGCCTGATAGCCATGCCACAAGTGCATGGCAGTAGGCAGTAGGAAAAAAAAAATGCCATGTGAACCCGGTCATACAGAGCAAGGTCACGGTGATATTTGGCGCTGATCTTGTTGTTTTTCAGCCGGTCACTGACCGCATTAGGTTTAAGCAGCTAATTTGTACTCAAGCAAAATTCCTGCTGCCCGTTCACCTGGATCAAATCGTATTACAGCCATTTCCTGTTCACACAAGCAGCGCTCTGCGCAGGATTCGCGCTGGAACTCCCAGAGAAATCACCATGGATAACACGGCTGGAGGAGAAAACCCGTTCTGATTCATCAGCCATCCTCAGGCATTGGTCCACCGTGGCTGTGATTGCCACAATGAAAGCGCTCATTGCCCGTGGCCCTTCCGCTGCCCCCCTCTTGCCCCTTCCTGGTGCTGCCTCACTTAGCCTCATTGGTGGTGCACCCCTGCTTAGTTGGTACCTTGGCACAGTTCCTTGTAATTTCATATTTCCAGGTATTTTTTTGTTTATGGAATGATCCTAATGGGTTAGTTTAGATGAGAAAAGTGTCCTTTTATTTCTAAGAAACAGCGCCCCCTTAATCTATAGGCTGTGCCTGGTATTGAAGCTCAGTCTCATCCAAGTGAGGCCATTTCACAGCTAACATTTGATTTGCACTGGAACTATTAGGCAGATTTAATAGAGACCCAATAATCTGAAGGATGTAATATTAGAGTCATACTGTATGACTTGCATACAGGGGTCAATTTGGCATTTCTGGTGCCCCAACCAAATTTTGGGAACCTCCGTCACGGCACTGATCTTCACCACATCGTACAATCACTCAACCCCATTGCATCACTTAGCTCTGCTCTATTTGCCAAGCTCCACCCCCATCAGCCCACCAAGCTCCGCCCCATCTCCCTGCAAAGCCCCACTCTCAGCTTAGCAGTGCAGCCTGGATGCTCCTGCCACTTGTCTATAGCCAGAATGGGCCCCTCTCCCTGCCTGAGCCCCTACGCAGCATAGGGCACTAGGGGCAGCTTAGTGCATGTGTATAATCCCCATTTATTAAGTTCAATAGGAGCTACATAAATCAGTCTGCAGTGAGCTCCCCCTAGTGGCAGCTGCAGATACCAGAATTTTTATAGTATGCAGCATCAGACTACACAGGGTTTGTTTGTAGTCTGTAACCATGGGGATACATGGGTCCGCCCTTTAGTCATTTGGTCAACTTGTTGCCAGCAGTGCGCCCCAAGCATTTGCTTGCTGTGTGCATGGTGACAAAGTCTAAAAATTATTTCAGTCCCGGTCCCTAGAATAGAGCATAAATGGGTCATGTTAGAAAGGATATTGTCTTCTTTGACAGGACAGAATATTTCCATCTTGGGTTCATGAATTAATACAAAGTAATATTTAATTTACGGAAATTTCTTTCGCTTAGCCTGAGCTACCTAGTCCGAGTCCTAACATGCATCCAGCTGTCCTTAGGACAGCAATGTACAGAGATAAGGACCCCATAGCAAGAAATTAGAGTTGTCCCGTCCCAGGATGGGGGTTGTGCTGTTTCTTAAGAACTATTCCTCCCCTCCTTATTCCTCCCCCATCCTGGAATTGATGGGCTGACCACCATCTTAAACCTTGTTCATTCCTATCCCTTGTGGCATTTTAAGCCCAGCCCAATATCAATGTCAACACCCTAGAAACGCCCCTGTGATGCAAATTTACAGAAGCCCCGCCCCTGAGGTTCCACAAACAATGACTTAAATGCACAAATTCTCTCCCTACTTGGATATCAGTAGAAAGTTGGCCTTCAGGAATATAACTATACGAAACCAAAGGTTGTGACGTGAGATCTTATCCAAATGTAGATGATTTATTGTCCGCCTTGACTAATTTGCAGCATGCGTCAATGCGGTTTCAGAAAAGTAGCCGCCTCTCCCTTATGTTGATTCTTTGCGGAAACCTGGAAGTCTGTACGTGATTTGAGCGCGGCCACTTTCTTCCAATCACATTATCTAATAAAACGCCTCACGTCTGGCTTTTGGCGATCGCATACATGTACAGCGTCGGTGTATATAATGTAAGTGGTGTTGCTGTGGCCCAGTCCCTTTATCCTTTCAATGACATATACAATAGAGAGTTGTGTAGGACAGCACTCTCGGGTTATGAGTTAATTGGTATGGCTCCCGAGCACTTTCCAATTCACAGCACGGTCGCCTCGCCAGTTTACGAATTACGTGCCCGAACTTTATAAAACATTGTTGCCGTTTTTATGTTTTCCATTGTTGGTTCTCCACTGCCACCTAGTGGTGAAGTGTGGGATTGAAGGTCCTGCTCAAGGTCGAGTAAACCTGACCAGCCGCTCAGAACAACCTTGTTGCTATCGTATGATGGATTGGTCAGGGACGGTATTAGGATCTGAAGGAGCAGATAGCTGAGAAATGACTCCGGAAGGTGACATTATGTATCTGCACAATGCTCAGACTTCAGATTGCTTGTCTAATAAACTCCAGTGTGTCACAAGCTTCCACACTGAGGACCGCTGCTTGCAAAATGAGATTTCTCCCTAGCAACAACCAAGTAAAGCAGCTCCAGGAATATCATGCGGTGCCAATATCAAATCCTGGGCACCCTTCCTTGAATGACATGGATATGTATGGACAGATCTCTTCATAGAATTGCCAGTCTTCATTTTTGTGATATTCAGATCTGGGCTTATGAAGGAGGAGGGGGGGAGGGGGGGGGGTTTACAAAAAATCATAGGGCACTAGGGGCAGCTTCGTGCATATAAGTTCAATTGGAGCTGCATAAATCTGCAGGGAGCTCCCTCTAATTATGCAGGATCAGACTACACAGTTTTTTTTTTTTTGTAGCCTGTAATGATGGGAATTGCATAGGTCTTCATAGGAGCTGTATACACAAAACGACAAGAGTTTTTTTGATCACGAATGCCCACATATTGCCTTTGCACTCATTTCATATTCTGTTTTCTTATTTTCAGATTAAGATCACGGCCTTATTTATAATTGGTGATACAGGAGAAATCTCCTTTGTTAGGCGTAGACAGTACTGACATTGTGATTTTCCATCTTCAGGTCTACCTGGGAGGTAACAACGATGCCCGGCTGTATGCCAGTGTGCCCACACAGTCCAACACCGCCGTTTCTGCAGACCTGCTGTTTGATCAGCCAGAAAAAAATCTGTACATCATGACTCAGTCCACGGTAAGGGAGAGATGTAACTATTACATGGCTTGGCGAAAGATTTAAAGGGTATGGACACCTTCAGAGGCGTTTTTTTATGATTGCATTTTTACTCATTTTGGCCTAAAAATCATTTTGGCCTAAAATAATTTTTTTAATTAGTCTTTATTAAAAATGTTCGGCCGTTTTTGAGTTACAGGGTTTAAAAAAATCAGTCTGTTTGCATATGGTCACAGTCTATTTTCATTGAATCCTGTCATCTGACAGCTCATGTGTAGCTCATATCTCTTATGTCCTGACCTCATGAACAGTCAGTATAGCTCAATTCTTATCAAACAGATAAGAATATGGCTTAAATAAGTGTTTATGAGCTATCAGATGACAGGATTCAGAGAAAATAGAAAACATTTTGACAGCTTACCAACAGACTGCTTTTTAGCCCTTGTAGCTAAGAAACAGCTGAACATTTTTAATAAAGACCAATTGAAAAAAATATTTTTAGCCCAAAATTTGTAAAATCTAATCATTAAAAAAAATGCCCCTGATGGTGTACATCGCCTTTAAGGCATCACTAACTTTTCAAAAAACTTTTCAAAAACTTTTGATCGGTGGGGTATGAGTTCTGAGATTCACACGATCTCTAGAATAAGGGAAGAGAAGTGCACGCTTATCATGCTTTTTCTCCCCACTGCACAAAACAGGCTCCATGAAAGTCTATGGGCCCATCACTATTCCGTCCGCTGTAGTGAGGAGAGAGAGCGCGATATCCACGCAATTCTCTTCCCTCATTCTTTGGACCGTGGGGGACTCAGCACTCAGACCCCCAACAGATGACCGAACATGTCTCTGTGACATATCAAAAGTTTTTCGAAAAGTTAGTGACTCTTAAAATAACTCAACGGACGAGACTCTTTAGAGAGTTACAATGTAAAGTAATTTTTACAATTTTTTTTTTCTAAATACAAATCTTCTATTGTGAACGTAGCTCCTTCCATCATGCCTCAGAATGCAGCACAAATTTTACAGTCTCGCTAATAATGGGAGGAGCTTTCTTCTTTGCTCTTTGACGCCATCTGCTGAGCAGACAAGGAACTGTTGTCACTGTCTGATGCTATTTACTGGTCTTACAGTCCAAGCTGAAGAATGTTTTGGACACTGATATTCTTATTTATTCATCGTCTTCATACATAATATTAGTTTGCAGATGACGGTCACAGTAAGGTGACATTCAGGGTGTAGATTTTCACTGTATAAGGTTTATTATACACTTATAGTATAAAGCATTATTATATATGCGTTTTTATATGTTCCACTGTTCTCATTGCTAAGGATATTCTGCTATTTGTGTCCTCTTCAGATTACAAAGTTGCCACTTTCTGAATGTTCCCAACATCCAGACTGCACATCATGCCTTAGTGCCGAAGATCCTTACTGTGGTTGGTGCGTTCTCCATGGAAAGTAAGTGTCATGTCATAGAGCAAAAGATTTGTGCATTTGGCTTCGTTATCCATTTAAGAAGCATTTGGAAAGTCTTCAGACCCGTTCACTTTTTTTCACATTTTGTTATGCTGAAATTAAAAAAAAAGTCCAGTTTCCCCCTCATTCTGCACCTTTCACCCCATAATGAGAAAGTGAGGACAGAATGTTAGAAATCTGGGCTGATTTATTAAAAAGGAAAAACTAAAATCTTGCATTGACATAAGTCTTCACACCCTTTACTCAGGACGTGGTTGAAGCCCCATTTGGCAGTGAATATGGCCTCTAGCCTTCTTGGAGATGATGCTACAAGGTTTGCACATCTGGATTTGGGGAGGTTCTTCCATTCTTCTCTGCAGATCCTCTCCAGCTCTGTCAGGTTGGATGGGGACCGTCAGTGGACAGCCATTTTCAGGTCTCTCCAGAGATGTTCCATTGGGTCCAGGACTCTGGCTGGGCCACTCAAGAACATTCAGCCCCTAAGCCTCTCCTGTGTTGTCTTGGCCGTGTGCTTAGAGACACTGTCTTGTTGGAAGGTGAACCTTCTGCCCAGTCTGAGGTCCAGAGCTCCGGATCAGGTTTTCATTAAGAATATTTCTGCACTTTGCTCCATTCAGCTTTCCCTCAACCCTGGACGGTCTCCCTGTCCCCCCATGATGCTGCCACCACCGTGCTTTACTGTAGGTGGGGATTGTATTGGGCAGGTGATTGGCAGGGCCTGGTTCCCTCGAAACGTGATGCTTAGAATTGAGGCTAAAAAATGACTTCTTCGTGAGACCAGAGAGTCTTGTTTCTCATAGTCTGAGAGTTTTTTAGGTGCTTTTTCTGCAAACTCCAGGCAGCTTTCATGTGTCTTTTACTGAGGAGAGGCTTCATTCTGGTCATAAAACCCCAGATTGGTGGAGGCTGCCGTGATGGTCGACTTTCTGGAATGTTCTCCTATCTTCCACACAAGATCTTTGGAGCTCAACCAGTGTGACCATTAGGTTCTTGGCCACCTCTCTTACCAAGGCCCTTCTCCTCTGATTACTCCAGGAAGAGCCCTGGTTGGTCTATACTTCTTCCATTTAGAAATTAAGGAGGCCCCTGTGCTCTTGGGAACTTCCAGTGCGGGAGAAATGTTTCTGTCCCCTTCTCCAGATCTGTTCCTCCCCACAATCCTGTCTCTGAACTCTACAGGCAGTTCTTTCCTCCTCATGGCTTGGTTTTTGCTCTGATATGCATTGTCTGCTGTGAGACCTTCTATAGACAGACCTGTGTCTTTCCAAATCACATCCAATCCACGGAATTTACCACAGGTGACTCCATCAAGGTGTTGAAACATCTCAAATATGATCAAGAGAAATGTGAGGCCACAGAACGAAATGTCAAGTGTCCTAGGAAAGGGTCTGAATTCTTATGTCTATGTGAAGTTTTAGCTTTTCCTTTTTAATACATTTGTGAAAAAATTCTAAAAATCTGTGTTTACTTTCTCATTATGGGGTACTGAGTGCAGATTGATAGGCAAAACTTTTTTTTTGGACTGAAGCAGCTGTTCATTCAGGGAACTTGGGACCCCCATTCATGTGATTAGTTGGGGAACCAGTAGTCATACCCCCACGAATGAGAAACGTATCCCCTGTCCTGTGGATAGGTGATAGGTTTCTACCTTGGGACAACCCCTTTAAAGGGGTATTCCCATCACAGACAATGGGGGCATATTGCTAGGATGTCTGATAGGTGCATAGTCCCAGAGGTGGCAGAACGGAGCGGGGAAAATAGTTGAGGGTGCACTGTGCATGCGCAGCCGCCCTTCATTCATTTCTGTGGCGCCTCCTGTGGCACGACTAATTCCGTCACCCCCTTAGAAATGAATGGGAGCGGGGGCCGCGCATGTGCTGGGCACTCTCATTTGCTTGTGTGGGAACAGCAGGGAGCAGCGCTTGGTGGTGGCTGGACCCCTGGAAAACCGAGGTCCTCCAGCCACAACTCTCCCAGCTCCGTTCTCGTTGTAGGTGCGGGTCCCAGAGGTGGCCTAGCGATATGCCCCCATTGTCTCTGATGGGAATACCCCTTTAGGTCTCTGTTCCCATCACGTTTAGGGGCTCCCTTGATGTATACGCCAGGACATATACATTAAACAGATGCCTATAATAGATGACATATAGTAGCACCCATCAGCCATAGGGGCTCATTGTAAAACACATAAATGTCTAGCAGAGTCATAGTGTGATATAACAGCCCTACAGAGGACTCCGCTGGCCAATGTGATCCTATGGACTCGCTTAGTGTGTTCATTGGGGGCTTTCTTGTCGGACACGCTAAACTTACATCACATAGCCTAAACTGGGGAACCTGGCGCATGCAATACCATGAACCAGTGGGCGCAATGGAGCCCATTATATGACCTTAAAAAAGCAGTTGTCCTACAAAAAATATCCAGCAGTTTTCAACCCAGCACCTGGATCTAAATGCGTTTGTAACTAAATGGAATTAAAAATCTTGCTTAACCACTGAGTTACCCCAAAAAATATATATCTGTATAGCGCCACCTGCTGTTTGTATTTTTCTTACCTTGCTAAGGTGGACGAACATGCTCTGTCCCATCCTTCAGATGCCTCCTGAATTGTCATAGTGAGAGAGCTACAGCAGAAGGGACACATACCCTGAGCTGCAGCAGACAGGGCGGCACGTCCCCCGAGCTGCCAGCCTGATATAAATCTAGCAGAGTAATTGGAGCAATGAATGGCAAAATCTCTGGATCTATTTTTAGGATAGTCATAGGGACTTGGCAGCTCAGAGAGGGCGTCATCCACAAAACCCCTCTCTGCGGGTAGAAGGGGCAAGTGTCAACCTCTGATTCCCTCCTGCCTGTTTACTTGCCCACAGATGTAGCCGGAGGCATGAATGTCTGCGTTCGGGAGAGAAGAACCAGTGGCTTTGGGCTCATGATGAGAATCAGCGTTGTCTGACCGTGCAATCGCTGAGCCCAGCAAATATCAGCAAAGAGGAGAAGAGAAACGTGAGTATGCTGGCAAGGCCATCGCAAGGGGCCTGGAGGAGGATGGGTGCCGTGGGCGCCTGGAGGCCACTCTACGTTTGGCCAAGATATTTAGACACAGGGCAAGGCAGCAGCAACCTGAATCTTTTGCCCCAGGTGCAGGAAGACCAAGCTACATCTTTGGCATTGGGTGCAAGATGGAGGTTGTCCTGTGATTTGGCTCACATCCTTCTTGGGCACATCTTGCTCAATGTCAAGGGTTTTGTTAACACTGTCGTCTTGTTTGTACTCGCAGATCTTCCTTTCCATCCCTGACCTACCTTCTCTGTATCAAGAAGAATCCTACTCCTGTTTTTTTGAAGATTTCGAGAGCCGGGCAGTCAGGACAGAATTCGGAGTCATGTGCCCATCTCCTGACCCCAGCAAAGCCCCTGCGATCAAAGCCGGAACAGGTCAGTGGGATCTTCTATGTTTGCTGGATCTTAGACCATTTGTAAGGACGGGGGCAGAAGCCGGGAGCTGCTTTCGCCTGCGCTCTGTTACCCCTACTGTAATGCTCTCTAGAAGCAGGATTTATCATTTACTACTCTGTGGTTTTCCTGCAGATCATGTGCGGGTCAGACTACAGCTTCAGTTTGGGGCAGTGACCATTACCACCGTGGACTTCATCTTTTACGACTGTACAGCTGTGGCCCAACTCTACAAAAGTGCCCCGTGAGTATGAAATACCGCTGTGTAATATGTCACTGATTCCACGTATAGCGCAATCTTCCCAATATAAAGGAAGGCACTTTAGTAGAGTGCAAGCTAAATAGATAGAGAGGAGATAGATAGATAGATAGATAGATAGATAGATATGATAGATAGTTATTAGATAGATAGGAGATAGATAGATAAAGAAATGTAATAGAAATAGATACAATTTTGCGAGATTTGTAATATTTGTTTTCTTTGTGCAAATTATTTCAGGTGCCGTGGATGTGTGAGTAGTGAATGGGGGTGTAACTGGTGCATTCACCAACATGTCTGCACCCATAAAGCCACATGTGAAGAAGGGACAATTATTTACAATAAGTTGGTAAATGCCTGTCTACTATCTATCTATCTATCTATCTATCTATCTCATCTATCTATCTAGCTAGCTATCTATCTCATATCTATCTCATATCTATCTATCTATCTATCTCATATCTATCTATCTCATATCTATCTATCTATCTATCTATCTATCTGTCTATCTATCTCATATCTATCTATCTATCTATCTCATATCTCCTATCTATCTATCTATCTCCTATCTATCTATCTATCTCATATCTATCTATCTATCTATCTATCTATCTCTCAGATGAGTCAGATCTGTTTCTGTGGCTCCACTTGTCTCTTATTATACTGTTTCTCTCCATTTCCAGGCTCAGTTTCCTGTGCCCGAACCATCTCCAACTCCCATTTTTGTACCAGTACCAACATCCATAGTTGTTCCTACCACAATCATTTTGACAACAACCCCTAGTCCTGTTCCTGAGACAACTACCACCACGACTCTCGCCACCACAACACCCACTGTCACAGAGACCACCCCTACACCAGTCCCTACCACTGTACCGACCACCCCTATTGTCACAACCGTGGTGACTACACCAGAAGTTACCACCACGCCTGAGCCTGAGCCGACCACCTTTGAACCCACTACTGAGGAACCTACTCCAGAAATAACAACTCAGCCTCCAACAGAAGAGCCAACCAATGTCCCCACCACGCTGCCAACCACTGTGCCCGTAGATATTGTCACATCTCCAGCTGTCACAGATGCTACCACCTTCTCCGTCACTGATGACATTGAGATGACTGAAGAGGTTTGGACAACCGAGAGCCCAACCACAGTTCCGGATACCACCGTGCCCCCATTAATCCAGGCACCTACCGCATTGGATAACGAGAGTGAGATGACTTGGGTGCCTACCACCCTTCTACCACCACCAGAGGAGTTCACGTCTGCCGTCACTTCTCTTCCAACCACTGACCAAACGCTTAGTCTTCCTTCTTTGCCCGACTTTCCGGATGATCTAGAAACTGAAATTGCAGACACTGAAGAGCCACCGACGATCGTTATGGAAGAGCGAGGTAAAGAAACCTTGGATCATACTGAAGCAGATGACTGGGTGGACTCCGCCAACGTGGAAAACGATACGTCCTCCTTCTCCGCTTCCACTATCCTCTCTGGCGACGGGGACGTTGAGGGAACATCGCCTCATTTTCCTACAATAATCGAACCGGACTTGGATTATCAGTTGGACGATCCGGGATTTATAGAATTGGTAAGAATCCGGAATGCATTAAATTGGAAAAAAAATGTCCCGAAAGCTTCACATTTTTATTCTAGGTATTTAGTTTATATCTCAAATATACTAGGCACGTAATTCTCACCCCTTTACTTCACCCCTCGGTGATTTTGGTCTTAAAAACAGCAAAATTGTTTGCCCCCCTTCCAGTTGGTCCAACATAAATTTTTTTATGACTTTTATGGCAAACTGTTGATTTTTAGGGAACATTTTCAATAATTTAATGTATGTAGCCTTCAGTTTATTTTATGGGGCAAAATACATAAAATCATATAAAAAAAAAGAACAAAGTTTCCACCAGTGCTTTTTTTATTTGCTTTTTTTTTATGATTACCAGTAACTGATCGGATTATAATTAATGCATTTTTATTTAAAAGATTATTTTGGATCTGGGAATACCAATATATATATATATATATATATATATATATACAGAGCGAGAGAGATTTTATTTATTTATTTTTTACTTTTTACCTTTTTGTCATTTTATTGTATATATTTTATCAGAAAGGAGAAGCATGGGGATTGACCTCAGGAACATGGGGAATATAACAGCAGGAAAGCAAAAATAAAAGTGATGGGATCTAGGGTAAAGGAGGGAGACACAGTACTTAAAGGGGTTATCCAGGAATTTATATTGATGACCTATCCTCAGAATAGGTCATCAATATCACATCGGTGGGGTCCGAGTCCTGGGACCCCAGCCGATCAGCTGTCTCAAGAAGCCATGGCTTTCTGGCAGCTTATCAAGAACAGCGCCGTACATTGTATAGTGGCCATTCTTGGTGTTGCAGCTCGGCTGCATTTACTTGAATAGGGCTGAGCTGCACATAGGCCACGGATGAATGCGACGGCCCTGGGCTTAGGTGCTCACGGAGCTCCACGACCTGTTCTAACAGCCGATCGGCAGGGGTCCCAGGAGTCGGATCACCAGCAATCTGATATTGATAACCTATCCTGAGGATAGGTTGTCAATATCATTTCCCAGGTAAGGGGGGTATAAAGAAGAGAGAATAGGGGACATTACTGTATTGTATTACCAAATTTTAGAAGGCAATTTTTTGCTGTGATATATCTTTCTCTTTTTTTGCAAAATATTTACAAAAAAGGTGATAAAAAACTGATACATCTATGCATTACTCACCTCATTTCAACAGACATAATACTGTAATACTTCATTTCACCTGCGGTGGTGCTGTAGGGAAATTGAACACCTACTCCCAGCTTTTCCTGCTGATCGCAGATGATTAGATCTTTCTAATAAAAAGGGATTTTTCTGTTAACAAGAGAACGTAGGAGATTCAGGTCATTCTGTCTACAGAATTAAGATTCCTGGAACGTTCCCTCCTTAGAGCGGGCAGTTTGAGGAGAGCTGGTACCTGCTTTTTTTAAGAGCCTTTAAATGTTCCGATTTTAATCAAAGTTCCTGAAGATCAAGGCTGCCATAAAATTTACCAGAGCGTCCGCCTCTGTGAACATGAGGTTTGGGAACTTGAGATTTATAGAACAAAATTGGTAAAAAGTTCAGTTTTGTGAAGGATCTTGTGTTTAATTGATAATACCACGGCGTACAATGCCCGGTCTCCAGCTTGGCAGCGCCTCTGTGAGGAATTGCTAACTTATTGAGGGCTTTGCAGGGAAGCCAGCTGGCTCACGCTGAGGACAATTATGAGCCGGGACACATTATTTGAGATCTCTCTGGCATGCACATCCCACTGCTGTGAAAACCTCCTTTTGCCAGTGGAGCCAGCTGGCACAGAGCTGCCATGTCTCAGACAAGACACTGTGTTCAAGGACAATTTCTTTTAGGTTGATGCCAGAAACCCTGTTAAACAAGAAAGTCTTGGAGAAAATGGTTAAAAATGTGACATCAGAAACTCTTTTATGACCTAGGGCTGATTCATTTCATAATATACCTTTACTGCCATTGGGGCCCAATTTTTCTGATAGAGTTCCAAATCCACTGCACAATCTAAATTGTAAAGTTTCATCTGCCTGCAGCCACCACTAGAGGGAGCTAAATTCACCTATAGAATAACACTGTATGCAGTAAGCTCATAAGCTCCCTCTAGTGGCGGCTGCAGGTAGACTAAAATGTATCCTTTAATTTTATGGAGCTGTGTATCAGAAAAAGGCAACTTTGACCACTATACAGATATGTTTATTAATTAATCAGCACATTATGTTGGATCTAAATTAGTATAAAGTTTAAGGGTGGCAACCTCCCATGTTATGCCTAGTGCAAGGCTCAAAGTCCATCTGTCAGCGGTTTTGTCCCTATCACACTGGCTGACCTGTTACATGTGCACTTGGCAGCTGAAGGCATCTGTGTTGGTCCTATGTTCATATGTGCCCGCATTGCTGAGAAAAATTATGTTTTAATACATGCAAGTGAGCTTCTAGGAGCAACTGAGGCGTTACCATTACACCTAGAGGCTCTGCTCTCTCTGCAACTGCCAAGTCCTCTCTACTTTGATTGACAGGACCAGGTGTGATCACGTTTACACTGCCTGGTCCTGTCAATCAAAGTGGAGAGGACGTGGCAGTTGCAGAGAGAGCAGAGCCTCTAGGTGTAATGGTAACGCCCCTGTTGCTCCTAGAGGCTCATTTGCATATATTAAAGCATCATTTTTCTCAGCAATGCAGACACATATGACCATGGGACCAACACAGATGCCTTCCGCTGCCAAGCGCACATGTAACAGGTCAGCCGGTGTCATAGGGACAAAACCGCTGACAGACGCCCTTTATTTTACAAATAGCAAATATCTTTTTTCTCTTTACAGAATAAAGAGGAAATGTTCTGGGGTCCAGAAACTTGTCCCTGTGTGCACAGTATTCAGAGCCCCTCTTTACTACCAGTGAACGTAGAGCGTAAAATAACATTACTTGGAAAAAACTTTCACCATTACCAGGTAATCCCAACATCCTGACAACCAGGTAATCCCAACATCCTGACAACTAGCACTCTGGCTCATAATAGCTTTGAATGGATGCTTGTGCCGTGTGCAGCGTATGGTTCTTTTCAGGTGGCCATGCCCAGATTCTATGCTGACAGGAGCTTGGGGTGGGTAATAGAAAGCTGCACATGTACTCGACCCCTTGGGAAAATTTAGAAGATTTTAAAAAAATATATATATTTTAGGGTAATGCAATTTTTTGACCCCTTTTCCCTCTCCTATGTTCTTATAAAGGATTCCCAGTGGGACTATGAGTGTGTCCTAATTCTGGAGGGCAGGACACTGATAACAGATGCCTTTATGGAGATGGATGCTATGGACTCGTCCAATTACTACATCACATGTCAACTACACCAAGTAAGAAATGTAAAAACTGTGACAACTACAACCTCCGTTACAATGGCGTTTGAGATTTGTCAGAAAATGTCATTAATGAGGGTCTATGAGTGAAGATGCCCGAAAATAACTAGATGACAGTGAGCTCTCTCTACTCACCAGCATCGTGTCGCCTCGCCACCCCCACTAGCATCGTGTCGCCTCGCCACCCCCACTAGCATCGTGTCGCCTCGCCACCCCACTCTAGTGTCGTGTTGCATCCCCACCCCCTACTATTGTCGTTTTGCCACCCCCTCACTAGTGTTGTGTCACCATCCCTACTATTGTTGTGTTGCCACCCCCTCGCTAGTGTTATGTCGCCACCCCATATACTAGTGTCATGCTACCACCCTCTACTAGTGTTCAGCACCACCCCCTCACCAGAGTCATGCACCACCCCCTCACCAGAGTCATGCACCACCCCCTCACCAGAGTCATGCACCACCCCTCACCAGGGTCATGCACCACCCTCTCACCAGGGTCATGCACCACCCCCTCACCAGAGTCATGCACCACCCTCACCAGGGTCATGCACCGCCCCTCACTAGAGTCATGCACCACCCCTCACCAGAGTCATGCACCACCCCTCACCAGAGTCATGCACCACCCCTCACCAGAGTCATGCACCACCCCTCACCAGAGTCATGCACCACCCCTCACCAGAGTCATGCACCACCCCTCACCAGAGTCATGCACCACCCCTCACCAGAGTCATGCACCACCCCTCACCAGAGTCATGCACCACCGCCTCACCAGAGTCATGCACCACCCCCTCACCAGAGTCATGCACCACCCCCTCACCAGAGTCATGCACCACCCCCTCACCAGTCATGCACCACCCCCTCACCAGAGTCATGCACCACCCCCTCACCAGAGTCATGCACCACCCCCTCACTAGAGTCATGCACCACCCCCTCCCTAGAGTCATGCACCAGCCCCTCACTAGAGTCATGCACCGCCCCCTCACCAGAGTCATGCACCGCCCGCCCCACCAGAGTCTTGCACCGCCCTCACCAGAGTCATGCACCACCCCCTCACCAGTGTTGTCACCACCTCTCACTACTGTTGTGCAGCTTATTTTATTCACTTGGCTTATGTTCGTTACGCTTGTGGCTCATTACAGTCCCTATGATAATATTAGGGGCCCCGGCAGTGCTTGTGCCCCTTTGGCTTTACTTAGATTTTACATCTCTAAGCGCCCGGACCCCACTGACAACATCTCCTGAATTGTCCTTATCAGTAGCCATGTAAACATGTATTTGGCAGGCAGCTATTGATTCTTGATTCTCCAATTAAGGATCCATTCACTCGTCCGTAGTTCAGGGTCTGCGGAACGGGTATGGATCCATTCATTTCAATAAGGCCGTAAAAGATGCGGATAGCACACCATGTACTGTCCGCTTCCGTAGTTCCATTCCGCTGCCCCGCAAAAACGATAGAGCATGTCCTATTCTTGTCTGCAATCGCGGACAAGAATAAGCATTTCTATCAAAGGACCGGCCATGTGCGGTCCGCAAAATGTGGAATGCACACGGCCGGTATCCGTGTTTTGTGGATCCCCAATTTGTGGACCACAAAACACTTACGGACGTGTGAACGCAACCTAACATGTATGTTCCTGGTTCATAGAGTGGGATCCTGAGCAGGGGAGCCCCTCTGTGGTGCCCATACGCCTAAAAGGCCATATGTACAGGAGGTGTCCTCCTGAGACAACACCTTTATCTCCACTTATCAGACCCTTCATCCATCATGAGGGTAGTATGCTGTATAAATGTCCGCCTTGTTCCATCAGCCTCTGTTCTTGTTGCAGTACAGTTACTCTGCCCCCCAGCCGGAGTTCAACGCTCTAGTATATGTGCAGAGAGAGCCGGACCTGCGGGTGGACAGTTACGAGGATCTCCATGGTAGGTTCAGTGTATTAATACCACCGCACTAGTTTCGCTCTACATTGATCATCATCAATAATGGAACCGCTTTCCTTAGTGACGCTATATAACTGCTCTGTGGGACACACTGACTGCAGCCGATGCCAGACCGCCGACCCCAAGTATAACTGTGTGTGGTGTGGAGGAGAGCACCCCAGCTGTATGTACCAAGAGTCGTGCACGGAGGAGGTTGAAGGAACCTGTCCTGCGCCTCTTATCCACTCGGTATGTTAAGGTTTTTGAAGTTGCAGATCACTTTTCAATGTATGTAGATACATCCCTTGCGAATACAAAGAGAAGTCTCTTGTTCTGGAGGACCCGGCACATCCATGTATGTCACAGGCTTTGTAATGCTTAATTTACCCTGTGGTGGCGCTGCAGGGAAATTGATCACTTGCTCCTAGCTTCCCCCACAGAATATAACTGATTACTTGGGGTCACCTCAGCAAGACATCATGTGGCCAGCTTATTATTGAGGAACCTCATACAAAAATATTTCAATTTTTTTTTATTGACCAGTTGGGCAACATGGTAGTAACTACAACAATGTGTTCTTTTTTTCTGTTTCAGATCGAGCCTCTTTCAGGTCCTGTAGATGGAGGAACAAGAATTACCATCACTGGCTCCAACTTGGGCCAAAAATTGGAAGACATTCTAGACCGAGTATCTGTGGCCAATATCCCTTGTAGGGTGGATGTCGGAAATACGAGATTTCCAGCAGGTAATGGTCTATGGGATGAGTCTATAGCTCATGTCGTGACATGGTGGTGTCTTCTATTCCCTCATCATGTTATACATTATCTTCTGCAGTATAGTGTGTGTGGCCGGGAAAAGCTGGTCGGAGAGACCTGGTCATGTCCTGGTAGAGGTTCCTGGAGGGTTACATGGAGTTTCCACCCAAGTTTTTACTTATCAGGTAATATGACCTAGATATGACTTATACTCTAACATGTGAAGATAAAATTGATTGTGATGAACACGAAAGACCCAAGGCAGGTGGCAAGTGCTAGTAATGCCATTGCTGTACAATTCTGACC
This sequence comes from Bufotes viridis, assembly GCA_033119425.1. Taxonomy (NCBI): domain Eukaryota; kingdom Metazoa; phylum Chordata; class Amphibia; order Anura; family Bufonidae; genus Bufotes; species Bufotes viridis. The sequence goes on along the minus strand of CM065596.1, from coordinate 16,690,384 downwards.
GCTTTCTCTTTACCCTTGTCCTCTCCCATCTACTTTCCATTCCTTCTTTTTGTTCCTTCCCATACTTTGTTGCCCCATCCCCCTCCTCTTGTTTCAACACTCCTCATTTGTGGTGTCACCACCCCTGACTAGTGTCATGTCACCGCCCCTCACTTGTGTCATGTCACCGCCCCTCACTTGTGTCATGTCACCACCCCTCACTTGTTGTGTCATCACCCCACCCCAGCTTCACACGACTCCATGGGCCACAGATCTCTTGATAAAGGTCATAATTGACCGAAACATCGGGACCACTGTGATTTGACCCTATGCTATAAATAATATGTAAAATCTGGATATGGAATAAGACTAAAATGTTGTAAAGAAGATATTTACACATTTATGAATTAAATATACAACTTTAAATTCTACATTGTGTGGTGTGCCATAGATCTCTACCTATCACCCCGCCTAGTGTCATCACCCCTGACTAGTGTCGTGTCACCACCCCTGATTGGTGTTGTGTCACCACCCCTGATTGGTGTTGTGTCACCACCCCTGTCAAGTGTGTTGTCACCACTCCTCACTTGTTGTGTCATCACCCCTGACTAGTGTCGTGTTACCACCCCTGACTAGTGTCGTGTCACCACCCCTGACTAGTGTCGTGTCACCACCCCTGACTAGTGTCGTGTCACCACCCCTGACTAGTGTTGTGTCACCACCCCTGACTAGTGGCGTGTCACCACCCCTGACTAGTGTTGTGTCACCACCCCTGACTAGTGGCGTGTCACCACCCCTGACTAGTGTTGTGTCTTCACCCCTGACTAATGTTGTGTCTTCACCCCTGACTAGTGTCGTGTTACCACCCCTGACTAGTGTTGTGTCACCTCCCCTGACTAGTGTCATGTCACCACCCCTGACTCGTGTCATGTTACCACCCCTGACTAGTGTTGTGTCACCTCCCTGACTAGTGTCCTGTCACCACCCCTGACTAGTGTCATGTCACCACCCCTGAATAGTGTCATGTTACCACCCCTGACTAGTGTTGTGTCACCTCCCTGACTAGTGTCCTGTCACCAACCCTGACTAGTGTCATGTCACCACCCCTGACTAGTGTCCTGTCACCACCCCTGACTAGTGTCATGTCACCACCCCTGACTAGTGTCCTGTCACCACCCCTGACTAGTGTCGTGTCACCACCCCTGACTAGTGTCCTGTCACCACCCCTGACTAGTGTCGTGTTACCACCCCTGACTAGTGTTGTGTTACCTCCCCTGACTAGTGTCCTGTCACCACCCCTGACTAGTGTTGTGTCACCACCCCTGACTAGTGTCTTGTCACCACCCCTGACTAGTGTCGTGTCACCAGCCCTGACTAGTGTCATGTCACCAGCCCTAACTTGTGTTATGTCACCACCCCCGACTATTGTTGTGTCACCACTTCTTACTACTGTTCTTGGCAATATGGCCGACCCCTTCCTCCCAACTTCTACAATGCTTCTGTGTGGTTTCTGATGACCACCATGGGAAAAGAGTAACAAACAAGAGATTTGGGAATAGATAAAAAAATTAAGTAACAATCACCTTCGAGATATGTCAGAAATATAACTTACCTTCTTACTTTCAGAATCCCGTTCTGTCTTCGTTCTTTCCATCTCGTGGGCCGAAATCTGGTGGAACACGGTTGACTATGGCAGGATCCAAACTTCTTACAGGGCGTCCCAGTGATATCCGAGTTTTGATTGGAAATATCCCCTGTTACATGTGAGTATACACAGAGGAAGACGTCATATGTGCTAGTTCTGTAGGATTAGCTGTGGAAGAATACCCAATGGCTAAAAGCAAAGGCACACCCCGTGGCAAGGATTCATTTTGCCACCGTAACCCTGTATTTGAATACCCTGGCTGAGACAGAGTGGTTAGTTGTTGCTCACCACCCACCTTGCACCCTCCAACCCCTGGCCGACCAGATGATGACATCACACATAGCTTCCTAGAAGATGAGATTGCAGGTCTTGTTGGATGCACGTGGGACACCACAGGCAAGAGACAGTGAAAACACCAGGGTTTAACATCAGCACAGAGTATTTCAGGAGTGGAGATTGTATAGGGGAAAGACTAGAAATTTGACTTTACTGAAGGAAAGAGATAGAGAGTACACAGAACATGAAACAAACTTTACATTTCAACCTTGTTCTGTCTTTCAAAGTTCCTCGGAGATTCAGGAAAACCAACTGGAATGTCTGACTGGATCCAGCAACTCCACCACAGACCTCTGGGTAACCGTCTGGTACGGAGAACAAGTATTTAGCTTCCAAGATGCATTCTTCTCATACACGGCAGACCCGAACATCACATCCGCCAGCCCTGCCAAGAGCTTCTTCAGGTACAACAGATTGTGTCCTAAAAATGCTTGAAATAAAGGGGGACTCCAGATTAATAACCCTTACCCAACTAATAACATCGGCTGGGATGGGTAACAGAAAATACCATTGTCGACCTACTGTGTATTGTTTATCACTCCGACTTTAATTGCCCCTTTTGTCCTTGTATATTCTCTGTTGCAGCGGAGGTCGGGTGATATTGGTATATGGACAGAACCTAAACGTAGTACAAGCCCCAAAAATCCGGGTCACCGTGTCCCCAATGGAAAGGAGGAGGAGACGAAGCCTTGGGAGGAAGCGCCGTATTGTCCCGGAGACAGAATGCCCAGAGGGCTCGCTTTGCACTGTCCAGCAGGTGGTGCTCTAGTCTATATTGTTTAGTGACCGTTCTGTAGACTTAAAAGGGTATTACCTAGGCTTAAAGGGGTATTACCTTCTTCATGACTTATCACTTGCAGTTGTCAGAATTTCCCAGTCTCGATTATTGGGGCCCCACTTTCCCCAGAATGAAGGGGCTTTTCCTTTCGACCTGCTATGTTGAAAAATGCACGACAGCTCCATTCGCAGTGTATCCCATACAAGGGGTGGACAGGACCCTCTCTATGCAGAAAGGGCTTCTGCCCCTTCGTTCTCAGGATCAGCAGGGGTCCCAGAGGTCAGACCCCCACCAATCATCAGATGATAACATATCCTAACAGTGAAAATACCCTTTAACATTAATCATGGCCGTCACTGCGCCCTTTGGGGACTCTTGTAGCTCTGCTTTAATAGCTGTCCTGACCTCTCCGCAGTATGAAGAGCTTTGCCAGGTGAATTCATCCTTCCTGCTGCTTTGTAAGACACCAGCCATTAACCCTTTACACTGGAACGCCCGAGTCGACGTAGAGTTCATCCTGGATAATCTCCATTTCAATTTTACTGTCATCAACTCGGCTCCATTTACGTACGTCCCGGACCCGGTGCTCCGGCATCTGAATGCTGAGGATCCTGCAAAGCCATATCGCCACAAGCCCGGCAGTGTCATTTCTGTGGAGGTAAAAACGTTCGGAAATTTAAAGGGGGTTTTTAAGTTCGTATAGACGAGGCTTAATCAATTCCTCACTATTTGTCAGATCTCTGCTTTGTGTCAGTGAATAGGGACGTTCTTGTTTACATACAAAGGCTGAAATATCTGTCCAGACCTCTCACAGCTGAAGGTTTCCCATACTCTCTGTGATGTAAACGCACTGGACTCCAGTCTGATACATTTTACCTGCCTTGATACATTGTAGCAGAATTCAACATGGCCAATCTGTCATCACTGGTACACCCCAATAAACATAAGAAAGTTGGGCGGCTCCACTTTGGCAGACTCTGCTCTAGCAGCTCTTTCTTCTTGCTCATAGATGGTGGTACCATGGGCAGATTCACCTCCATGATGCCCATAGGGCATATGTAAAGGATTGGGAAACCCATTTAGTGATAACGAGACACATTGTCTGCCCAAATCTGACATCTTGCTTCTTTTCTAGGGAGAGAATCTAGACCTGGCAATTACCAAAGAAGAGATGATTGCAATGATTGGGGATGGGGTGTGCACGGTGAAGACCCTCACAAGTAACCACCTGTATTGTGAACCTCCAGAGAAGCAGCCAGCGCCACGTTACCCATCCAAGAGAGAAGGGGTGGACTCCCTGCCTGAATTTACAGTAAGAATGTGTTATTAGAGGGCAGGGGTTAGGCTGGGCATTGCTGTGATCATGCCCCATGCATATAGGCTGCACATTTCTGGTGACGTTCTTCTGCAATGTAGATAATCATGGGAGGTCATGGGTGGCATTGGGGGAGTATAACAAATGGACGGATCACCGATCAAGAGAACGGGAGTCACGTTCCCTGTCCTGATGGAGCAACAGGTCCGTTCATTCTCCACGGGACTGGAGACTGTCGAGCATTTGTACTTGGCTATTTTCAGCAGTCCCATAGAGAGGCATAGCGCATGCTTGCTTGCGTGCTATAAAACTTTTAAAAAAAACTTAGAATTTCCCAGAATGGAAATTCTCAAACCATGCCTTGTACAGATATTGAGCCAGCAGACAATGCTGAGAGATTTCTGCTCTGAAGCCTGTAGAATTGGGACTGGAGCTCTGGAGTATCATACATTCTGTAATTCAGCATTGTTACAAGATAGTACGTGCCACTGATATGTACAACATGCATATTTCTTATAAGAACGTGACACAATATGATAATGTGCTTTTTTTAGGTGGCGATAGGAGGAATTGATCTGGTCCTTGGGAAGGTTCAGTATGACACAGAGAGCCAGCTTACATTTCCGCTGGAGGCTCAGATCAGCTTGGGAGTTGGGGCTTCTTTTGTGGCACTGATAGTTCTCATCATCGTCTTAATTTACAGGTAGGTGATATCTAAACCCTATATAGAGAATATATAGTCAAAGACGTAAAGTGAATGTAAACCTTTGAAAAACATTTTTTTTTATCAATTCTGTACTAAATATTCTCATAAATGTGTTTCTCTGATACTGAGCTCCAAATTCCCTGATGAGACAAATTGTAAAATTCTCACTTCCTGCAGTCACCACTAGAGGGAGCACACTGCATACTGTTGATACATTGAACTCAATAATAAAACTGTATGCTGTAAGCTCCCTCTAGTGGTGGCAACTGGCAGGCAGAAGTCTATGTCTATGAGTATGTGCGTATCATTTATTTATTTGTGCTTACTTTGACCATCAGGAGGAAAAGCAAGCAGGCTCTGAGGGATTACAAAAAAGTTCAAATTCAGCTTGAAAACTTGGAAACCAGTGTTAGAGATCGTTGCAAGAAAGAATTTACAGGTAAATCAGGTCTACAGCCTACTTTTAGGAGTAATAGTTGAACATTTAGATCTGTCTTCTCGTGACCTTTGTTTTCTAATTATGCAGTCTTCATGTATATTCACCATTTTTCCTTTTGGGTTTTCAAAGATCTCATGACAGAAATGATGGACCTCACCAGCGATTTGGTTGGCACTGGGATCCCCTTCCTGGATTACAAGTCATACGCAGAAAGGATATTTTTCCCTGGTCACCGGGAATCCCCATTGCACAGGGACCTAGATGTCCCAGAGGGTCGGAGGCAGACGGTGGAGCAAGGTTTGGTGCAACTATCAAACCTTCTTAACAGCAAACTGTTCCTTACCAAGGTATGTAGTCAACGAGTTTGCATTAATTCTCAACCCAACAGATAGATATGGAAAGGACATGTCTTCCAGTAACTTGTTCCTCCACCCCAGTTTATCCACACTCTGGAAAGTCAGCGAACCTTTTCAGCACGTGACCGGGCGTATGTGGCATCCCTTCTTACTGTATCTCTTCATGGAAAGCTGGAATATTTCACAGACATCTTGAAGACTCTTCTCAATGACCTTGTTGAACAATACGTTGCCAAGAACCCAAAGCTCATGTTGAGAAGGTGAGGACTGTGGCCATTCATGGATACAATATGAGGTCTTCTTCTACGTCTGCTGCCCATACATTTTCCCTGCTATGGGAAAATGCCATATTACATAGTAGCCTTTCAAAAGAAAGGCCGACTATGGACGGGCCGGGTCAACCATAGCTGGCTGATGGAAGGTGACCCCTTTCTATGATTGCAATACATGAAAATAAAGCATATGGAGGGCTAAAAACAAGTCAAGCAAGAACTCTTATGGTAATATGATAATTTTGATTTTGGTGTCTATTTCTAGGACTGAAACTGTGGTTGAGAAGCTGCTGACCAACTGGATGTCCATCTGCCTTTACACTTTTGTGAGGGTGAGTATCAGAAGCAGTGACAACATTGGGAAAACGTGTCAAAATTACTGCCCTTGTCCTAGACTTATGTCCTTTATTCTGCTCCGTATCAGGACTCGGCTGGAGAACCACTATATATGTTATTCCGAGGCATCAAACATCAAGTGGACAAAGGACCCGTGGACTGTGTAACAGGGAAAGCCAAGCATACACTCAATGATAACCGCCTACTGAGGGACGACGTGGAGTACAAGACCTTGGTGAGGAGGAAAGAAGTCTTTTGGGGTCTTACAGTCCTTCACGGGAGATTAAATATACATTATATAGGCAATGACACAAACACCCTTTGCTTTTTGTAGACTCTAAATGCAATAACACAACCCACCACTGGGAGCACTGTAGAAGAGGAAGCCCAAGGAGTCCCGGTGAAGTTACTGGACTGTGACACCATCACTCAAGTGAAAGAGAAGATCCTGGACCAGGTTTATAAAGGAACGCCTTGCTGTCTTCGTCCCTGCCCGGAGAGCCTTGACCTGGGTGGGTCGAACTTCTGCTTTATTTGACTTGTAGACACCTAAAATGTCTTAGGTCTTAATGGACTATTTTGCTCTTTATAGAATGGAGGTCAGGGCTGGCTGGACACCTTATCCTTTCTGATGAAGATCTAACATCAGTGGTCCAGGGGTCATGGAAGAGGATAAACACCCTCCAACATTACAAGGTGAGGAATTTTTGGATTTTTTGTTATTGGTCTTTTCACTTTGGAGAACCAGAAACTGAAACAAAATCTCCTTTTTTGAGTGCAGGTTCCTGATGCGGCCACTGTAGCATTGGTTCCTCGACTGAGCAAGCACATCCACCCAGAAAACCATGATTACATCCCCGGAGAAAGTGAGTTCTTGACTTTATGTTCAAAAACAAGCATAGTCAACAAAATTGATGTCATGAAGGGAAGATGACTACCCTAAAACCCTTCCATATGTCATCTACTTGATACCATTTTTGTCCATGTGACCTTTTCCCAACTTTTCTGACCAACTTATCCAATCTACTTCCTTCCAAGGATTCTCTTTCTACTCCTTTGAGTGGCTTGGCCTTTAAAAAAGATTTTGTTTGAGATGAGCCAGATGCAACCACATTATACATGGCTAGGTCTAGTACACCACCAGAGCTCCCTACTGTTTAATAGTGGTGTTCCAAGTGAACACTATGACGTCCACATCAACATTTGGGACAACGTTAAGCCATGGATAACTTATTCTTTTGACATCAATTAAGGCCCATCCTTCTAGTGAACTAGTTAAAGGGGTCTTCCCATTAAAACAATGATCACCTATCATTTATGATCGAGGTCGGTCCGTCTGTTGGGATCCCAGCTGATCATGAGAATGATGGTTTCCTGTGTGAATGAAGTGGTGCTGTACATGATTGTCCTCAGCTGCATTCACTTAAATAGGACTGCTGGAGATAGCTGAGTGTTGTACTTGGCAGTCCTATAGAAGTCAATGGAACGGTGGTCACACATGCACAAGACTACTAATGATCGGTGCGGATCCTGGATGTCAGACCCTCAGCGATCATACATCATAATCATCTATCCTGTGGACACAAACATGGGGAGAACATACAACCTCCATGCAAATCTTGTTCTTGGTCAGATTGAAAGCTAGGACCCTAGCAATGCAAGACAACGTTCCTAACCACTGAGCCACTGCGCCGCCCCATGTATTGACCATATGATGTGCATAATTCCCTGCTGGGGGCATTTATCTGTATTAGACAACAAGTGTAGCCTTAATTTTTACAGAGACCCCGATGCTGGAGGATGCGGATGAGGGCGGCATCAAACTGTGGCACCTTGTCAAACCCACAGATGAGCCTGAGTTACCAAAGCACAGAAGAGGGAGCCTACGTGACCGGGAGAGGGCAAAAGCCATCCCAGAAATCTACCTGACACGTCTGCTGTCCATGAAGGTCCGTGAAGGATTCCCGAATTCCCTCAGACATTCATATCACTTGTCATGTTCACTGACCGACCATAACAATGAAACAGCTGAAATGAACGACAATGGGATCCATCGGGGGGTGGGATATATTAGGCAGCACGTGTACAGTCATTTCTCGAAGCTGATGTGCTGGAAGCAGGAAAAAGTGACTGAGAAGGTCTAAAGTCTATTGACTAGATGACTAGGTCAGAGCATTTTAAAAATGGTCGGTCTTGTAGGGTGTCCCTGGTCTTTAGGGGTTAGTACCTACAAAAAGCTGTCCAAGGAAGGAAAACCGGTGAACCAGCGGCAGTGTTGTGGGCGCCCAAGACTCATTAAGGCATAGGAGGATGGTCAAGCAAATTGAGGATGGTCAATGCACAGTTGGCCTGCTGTCTACCCACAGATCGGTCAGAGTGCCCATGCTGACCCCTGTCCACCACTGAGAGGCCTACAGTGGGCAGATGAGCATCAGAGATGGAAGAAGGCGTCCTGTCCTGATGATGCCCGTCCACATGATGGAACATGATTCAATATGTTCCATCATGTGGACGGCCGGGTCCATTTTGTGTCACTAGCCTTGGGAAGAGACCACAGATGTGGTCTGTGGCGCAGTGTCGTGGTAGGTTGTGTCTTTATAACCCGTTTGTTTTTTCACTTCCCAGGGCACACTCCAGAAGTTTGTAGACGACTTGTTTCAGGTTATACTCAGCACCAGCCGTCCAGTGCCGCTCGCTGTCAAGTATTTCTTTGACTTGCTAGATGATCAGGCGACACACTATGGTATCGCTGACCCAGAGACCATTCACATCTGGAAAACTAATAGGTAAATAAAAAAAAGAAACTAGGAAGAACAGAACTTTTAGAATATATCTTTATAGTCATCTGATGTCTTTTCTCTGATACAGAGGTCCAAATCCCCTGAACAGACAGTTAAATAAAACAACTGTCTACAGCCGCCACTAGAGGGAGCTCAGGTGCTTACTGTTGACAATATGAAGTCAGCTCCAGAGCTCCCTCTAAAGGTGGCTGCCAGCAGACAGAATGCTGTTATTTAAAGAGGACCTTTCATCTGAAAATGCACATTAAAATACATATATCCACTTACATGGCGGTCCCCGGTGGTGCTGTTTCAGCTTTTCATTTTCCAAAATGTGCCCCCATTTGTCCGCAGTGGCCCCCGCAACAATTCGCACCTCATATGCAAATGAGCCATTCGGCTCAACTGGGCGGTCCTGCAAAAGTTCTCCTGGGCGTGGCTTTCTTCTCCCTGGCATCCAATTAGCGTGCCCCGCTCTCAGCCAGGGAGAAGAAGCTCGAGTTCTCGCGAGATTCTTGAGAACTCGAGCGATTTCACACAGCCTGAGCCGGGCGCCATCTTGGATTATTACAAATTGCTAGAAATTAATTTACAAAATTACAATTATTATTACATGAGGAATACAAGTAGTTATTTAAACAGACATGTCAGGAGAGGGAAGAGGTCATCTTTAATTCCATCTATATAAGGGGATTTGGAGCTCTGTGGAGCTGATATGGAGAGATATTGAGAACCTACTACAATCAGAATGGCTGAACTTTTGGATATGAGATAGGAAAACAATATGACCAATCTACGGGAATCCAAGAGCTCGGACCTTCCTTGTATACAATAAGGTAATTGATGAACTTTTTATATCAGTTTGCCTTTAAGGTTCTGGATCAACATAATCAAAAACCCCCAGTTCGTGTTTGACGTGCAGACCTCGGACAACGTGGACGCAGTGCTGTCTGTGATCGCTCAGACCTTCATGGACTCCTGCACCATTGCTGATCATAAGCTTGGCCGGGTACGTGAGCACTTTTTTTGAGATCTGGACTCTTATTAAAGCTAAGACTCCCAAGCTAGGGGCATAGCTACGGGGGTGCAGCGATGACAGTCATAAGTGTTGAGCGAATCGAAGTTCACGAAGTGGACTTCGATCTAAATTTCAGGAAAAATTCCTCGTAAAAATTTCTCGGTAATGAATCGATTTTCCCTGAAATGGCTGTAAAAATAAACTTACCTCATCCATTTGAGGTCATCGCAGCCATCTTGCTTGAAGATTCCACGTGAAATCTTGTGCGCAGCGATGTATGACGTCACCATGCTGGCCCATGTGATGACATCTTCACGCGCCACGCGAGATTTCGCACTTGATCTACAAGCAAGATGGCTGCGGCAGCCTCTTCACGCTCAAATGGATGAGGTTAAGTCGGTTTACTTTTTCTTTTTTTTTTTTTATCAAAACCTAAAAAGCCTTAATATTGATCTCAGATGCCGCGATCAGCAATAAATGCAGCATCTGAGGGGGTTCAATGACGGGGGGCGGCGCAATCGCCATTCCCTGTCATTGCACTTGCTATTTACAAAGAAATGCGTCGCAAAGCAAATTTCTTTTGTAAAATTCTGTGAAGTAGCCGAAAGAAATTTTTGGGGACTTCGCTCATCTCTAGCAGTCTAAGGCTACTTTCACACTTGCGGTAGCCTTTTCCCCGACCGAACAGCCTGCCAGATCCGAGCTACCGCTAGTCCACCGTGCCGCCGTGAGGTCCGGCAGCAGCACGACAAACAAGCCGAGAGGCGGCCGGACTACCCTTGGCATGAAATCTGCGGTCTTTGTCTCAGTGTCGCTCTATTTTCCTGCAGGATTCTCCCATAAACAAGCTGTTGTACGCCCGAGACATCCCCCGGTACAAGCAGATGGTGGAGAGGTGAGCCCGGAGGTTATCACATCGCCCAGGTCTGTCTACGTGACATTTACTACTATGTTAAACATCTGATTTTCTCTCCTTTTCCAGATATTATGCTGATATCCGGCAGACCATCTCGGCCAGTGACCAGGAGATGAATTCTGCACTAGCAGAGCTGTCCAGGGTACGGGTCCATACGACATCTTATCAGAGCTGCGGTTATAGCGGGAGCGGAGGGTGTAGTGGCTAATGACCCCTCTTCCATATAGGAAGCACTTCATATAGGGCACATGTAATCTAATTTTGCATTGGGGCCCAGGAGCTTGAAGCTACCCATTTAAAATCTTTGGGTGCACTAGATTAAAGGCTATGCACATCTTTGGGGAGATTTTTTTTTTTTTATGATTGCATTTTACTCATTTTGGGCTAAAAATCATGTTTTCAATTGGTCTTTATTAAAAATATTCAATAGTTCTGTTACAAAAGGTTAACTGTTTTCCAGCTGTGTGAATCCTACTTTCACTTTGTGTCGGTCATCTGATAACTCTGGTGTCCAAATTACTAAAAGGTCATAAACACTTATTTAATCCACATTCTTATCAGTAAGATAACGATTGAGCTATAATGAGTGTTTATAAGGTCAGAGATCAGAGATAAGGAGCTGTCAGCTGAGGTGCCTGACGGTGCAGAGTGAAAATTCAGAACCTGCTACTAGAGAATCTTAAGGCTGCACAGAGAAAAGTGTTCAACATTTTTAATAAAGACCAACTGAAAAAAATGATTTTGGCTCAAAATGAGTACAATGCTATAATAATAAAAAAATAATAGAAAAAACAAATAGAATGGCATCAGGCACATTCCTGCTGAGAACAAAAGCAGACACCCCCCTTCTAGGAAATAGTGGGGCTCCTAGTGATGGACTCCCCCACCTGTTAGACATGTATGAATTATCCAATAGATATAATACATATAAATATCTATAGTGGAAAACCCCTTGGAGACTTGTTCTTAAAGGGTTGATTATCATGCAGTCTAATATGGGCTTAAAGAAGTTGTGTTACCTCACACATTGACGGCTGACGAATGAGCAGTGCTAAACTCCTTCACCTGCTTGCATCTTCCAGCAGCTGCCACTAGGGGGAGCACACTGCATACATATGTACATAGCAGCAGTTCATTTCAATAATGGCTGTATGCATCCATAGGCTGTGAGCTCCCCCTAGTGGTGTCTCCATGCGCACAGGATTATAGCATCCATGAAGCTCGTGCACCTCGCTACCTGCATTTGTATTAGGAAATAATTTGCCAGAATTCTAGTCTAGCTGCTCTTATCATGTGCCTTATGCCCTTATATTGACACTTTGTATAGAAATAGTGCATATTTTGCTCATAATCTCTATATATTGTAACGGCACTTATAGGTTTCTCAAGGACATTAATCAATGATCAGTTCAGGCGTCAAATATTTTCTAATATTTTGCTTATTTCTTTGTTTTTTTTTAGAATTACTCAGGTGAACTTAATTCATTGGTGGCTCTTCACGAACTCTACAAGTATATTAATAAGTACTATGATCAGGTGAGTGGCCTCATGCTGTTATTGCTACCTTGCGCCATTAGGTGGCAGCAGAGAGTCATGTATGTCATGTCTGTCTACAGCAAGCGCTTGACGGAGAACCTCTAGATACATGTATATTACATGGATGCGATTGATATTAGCATCTCTGTTGAAAAGCCTCCCTGCTGAATTTACAACTACGGCTCGTTTAACCCCTTAACGACCACTGTCGTGCATGCACATCATAGGTGACAAGGGGATGTATGGAGCAAGCTCACGGGCTGCTCCCGCTCTATACGTGGCAGTTGCTGTGTTATACAGCTGACATCAGCGCGCAACGGCCAGGATCAGAAATAACTGTTTAACCCCGCAGATGCCACGGTGAATGGCGAACGCGTCCTCTGAGCAATTAAACACAAGGAAGGGTCTCCCTCTGTAACCCTGATCACGCTTTTCCCACCTTACTGCTTGTATTACACTGCTAGAGGCAGGGTGTAAATGAAGAATGGTAAAATTTACACTACACTGCAATGCAGAAGTATTGCAGTGTGTAATGCAAGCAGGCAAATGATTGCAGGTTCAAGCCCAAAAATATAAAGAAATGTATTCTTTAAAAAAAAAAGTTTTTACATTTTTAAAAGTAGTAAAAAAAAAAAAAAAACATTATATGAAACCTGAAATGAAATGGTCCTTAAAAATACAACTTGTGCTGCATCTAGAGTTATGCCTCTTGGCATACCCGTCTTCCAAGAGCCTAAAGTTATGGCTCTTGGAAGACTGGTATGAAAAAATTAAAACACTGCTGCCAGTGTATTTTCATACTCATCATTATAACAGTCAGAGTTTCTGATAGAGCACCAAATACCATAGATAGGGTTAAATGATACAGTTCTGTTTACCACCACTAGAGGGAGCTTGTGAGCTGACTGAATCATATTGTAGAGTTCAATGTATAAACACTGCACCATAAACTCTCCAGCTCCCCCTTGTGGTGGCTGCAGCAAGACAGAATCTTATCCGGTAACCCTATGTCTGTACAGGGAAATTACCCTGTGAATATATGATTGCAGCCACGTACAGGTTTATTCTAGTTAAAGGTGCCCTTTAAGGTTAGCATTAAGTTATTTTTCTTTCTTGCAGATTATTACAGCACTGGAAGAAGACTCGACAGCCCAAAAAATGCAGCTCGGCTACAGACTTCAGCAGATTGCAGCTGCCGTGGAGAATAAAGTCACCGACTTGTGACCGAGACACATGGACGGTCTTCGAGCAAAAACAGTTTCTTGCCAAGAGCTGAAAGGTTTTTATAAAATCACCGTCGCCTGCCTCTGAGACGCAGGCAGCCTCGTGGCTCCTTGTCACATTCCTAACTGATAAGTGACCCGGAAGGCAACTGATGGTAAAAAAGAATATTTTTTCTATGAAATTTTTTTTACAGTCAGAACTTTGATATAGAAGATTTTAACCCCACCGACGGGGTCGTCCTGCATGTTACAAAGGAGCAGATTTTATCTTCCTATGTGCCAAGTCCATCATCTTCAGTGGAAGGAGACACAAGGATGAAACAAGGCGGACTCCAGATCTCTGGCATGTTTTCTTCACTAGCCTTCTGAGAATGGACCGGTGAACTTTGGCGGTGCAGACTTGCGTTGACTGTCCCGGTCGCGGCCCGATTGAGAGCCTGCACTGATGGAACAATGGGACTCTCTGTGGACACATTGTATCACATTTTACATGATCTTCTCCTACATGGACAAAACTAACCTGAGAGGTCTCCAGTTCACACTTCTCCTTCATTCCTGCCTTTTTATTTCCACCTAGAATATTATTTTATTTTTTAACAATTGTAAAACTAATTCTATCAGAGAAGTATAATTTTATTACTTTGTAGCCGCCATATTTTTATTCGCCTTTTAAGAACTGTTCGTCTTTTCCTAAAGAAAGATAAAAAGTCTTCCTTTGCTGAGTCCCAGCAGCCAACCCGCATCTCCTCTGGTGTCCACGTGGTTGCATCGGATCGTCTTAAAGAACTACCAAACTTCTTATATATATAAAAAAAAAGTCCTCAAATCCTGCAGGACCCTATGACAACACATCCTGTCCCATGCTCTGGGAGTTCTGTCTTGTCATAAGGACATTATTGGGCTTCGAATCACTATCTAGATCAGGCATCCTCAAACTGCGGCCCTCCAGCTGTTGGAAAACTACAACTCCCAGCATGCCCGAACAGCCTACAGGTATTACCCTACCTCCAGGGCATGGTGGGAGTTGTAGTTTGACAACAGCTGGAGGGCCGCAGTTTGAGGATGCCTGATCTAGATGAATGTTCAAGGCTATGGACCTTGATGAGGATGGTGATTTGCAGCTACATAACAATTCGTATGATGGGACTGCCCCCACGTCTTAGCGAATAGTGCATTTCCTTTATGTAAAGGAGTCCAGCACAGGTGTCAAATGGGATGTTGGGCCCCTCTCTCCATAGCATCTGAATGGTCTGTCCCTACGGTATGTATGTCTTTGCTCAAGACCTGGAGCAGGAAGTGTTGTCTTAGGGGCCATGCTCAAAAGGAGATGCTGCCATTGGGCATGCAACGTCAATATACCGTATCATTGCATGTGAAACACAAAGTGGCGAATGAACTTTCCTATAGGTAGTTCTTGTTTGTCCACCATTTTCTTTATTGCGCCAATGCCTCTAAAATGGTAGGTGAAGCAACTTGGCAAAACAGCCTTTGCTTAAAAATCTCCTACCGTTTTGTGTATTCAACTTCGAGGCAGGACTATGTGTCTCCATGGTTACAGACTACAAACAAGCCCTGTGTAGTCGGGTACCAACAGTCCAGTCCTTCTTCTACTGTCTGCCCATTTACCACGAAGAGGGAGCAGAGGAGGTGAAGCAAGATATGACCGCAGGATCTGACGACACAGGTTTTGTTTGTAGTCTGTAACCATGGAGACACATTGTTCTGAATGGTAGATGGTGACGCAAGATTGCTTAGTTTTCTCTCTTTTAGATGCATTGGAGCGATATCAAAATTGGTTGTGACGGTGGACGTACCCTTTAAGTAGAATGTGTTTGGCTGTGCTTGGGCTGTAGACGGTACATTACTGCACTAAATCTCATGGTAGATGCTTATTTATTAGTTTCAGCAAGAGACACAGAAGCGCTCTATTAGATTCCATGTCTTTTGGCAATTTGCTGCTCTGAACTGGATGTGTAAATACCGTAGTTATGAGAGAAGATATTTAAATACTAAAGGAGGATTGTAATTTATTTTCACGGCGGCACGTTGCCCTGGGATACTCACATCTAGTTTTTATGTTTATTTTGGGGAAAAAAATTCCGTACTAGTTTTCTCTGATGAAGCATTCCCGCGTCCGGCTCCCAGCTTTCACTCGTGCTGCCTTTTTTTTCGTAAAATCATTAGAAATTTGTGGTTAATATAATATAAAAAAATAAAATAAAACTTGAAATTGAATCTTACGAGACCCGGATAACACGTTAGACGATGGTCGGAAGAAAAGCTGTCGAATCTGTGAAGTGATAAACTGTTTGTGAATGTAAAACACGACACAAAACACATCTAATGAGAAACAAAGTAGTCCTTACACAAACTACTCAATAAAAGTCAAAATGTTCTAAGCGCTGGTCTGTCCGCTCATTATCCTGCGCTATTCCGGAAGTGGGAAGAGGCAGCTCAAAGTGACGGGACTCTCCGAGCTGGGGTGTAGAGACTTTTGCAACCAATTGCAAGCAACTTTATTGCTCTGATGCACCTGAGATACAAAAGGAAGCGACCTCGAAAGAAGTATGATTATATTTTTAAGAAAAAAATTCTCCTACCATTTTGTGTATACAGCTCTTAGGCAGACCTATGGTGCCGATTTCTTAAAGCCCATCTGTCAGCAGACTTGTCCCTTGACACCGGCTGACCTGTTACATGTGCATTTGGCAGCTGAAGGCGTCTGTGTTGGTCCCATGTTCATATGTGCCCGCATTGCTGTGAAAAATGATGTTTTGGGCTGGGTTCACACGGGCGTCATGTTTGACGCCCGGATAAGAGGCGAGTGCAAAGCGTTTTAAAGCATTTTGCATGCGCGTGTGAAAAATCGGCACGTTTGGCACCCAGACCCGGGTTGAGTATTCTTTATATTTTATTATTTT
The DNA here is from genome assembly GCA_033119425.1 of Bufotes viridis. Classification (NCBI taxonomy): domain Eukaryota; kingdom Metazoa; phylum Chordata; class Amphibia; order Anura; family Bufonidae; genus Bufotes; species Bufotes viridis. Next base: position 16,673,828 of record CM065596.1, on the reverse strand, counting down.
CCCTTATAACATAGTTATATGGGAAAATAATAGCATTCTAAATACAGAATGCTATGTTAACAGGGCAATAGAGGGTTAAAAATAAAAAGAAATTCAACTCACCTCCTCCCATTGATCGCGTAGGTGCAAGGAACATCTTCTATCTTTATATCTATTGGTTGAAGGACCTTCGGTGACGTCACATGGTCCAATCATGGAAGCTTTTGATTGGACCATGTGACCCAGTGATGTCACCAAAGGTCCTTTACCCAGCAGAATGAAGAAAGAAGAATGATCCCAGCACCTACGCGATCAAGAGGATGAGGTGAGTTAAAGTTTTTTTGATTTTTAACCCTCTCTTCCCCTTTTTACATAACATTTTGTAATTAGAATGCTATTATTTTCCCTTATAACCATGTTATCAGGGAAAATAATAAAGATCTGGTCATCTCCTAGCAACCATGCGGGAAAATCGCACCGCATCCGCAGTTGTTTGCGGATGCTTGCGATTTTCCCGCAGCCCCATTTACTTCTATGGGGCCTGCGTTGCGTGAAAAACGCAGAATATAGAACATGCTGAGATTTTCACGCAACGCAAAAGTGATGCGGGAAAATCACCGTCATGTGCACAGCCCCATAGAAATGAATGGGTCCGGATTCAGTGCAGGTGCAATGCATTCACCTCACGCATTGCACCCGTGCGGAAATCACGCCCATGTGAATGCAGCCTTAGTATATGCAAATGAGCCTCTAGGAGCAAAGGGGGCGTTGCCGTTACACCTAGAGGCTCAGCTCTCTCGGCAAAACCACGCCCCGTGCACTTTGATTGACAGGAACAGGAGCAATGACGTTTATACTGCCTGTCCCTGTCAAAGTGGGGGGGGGGGGGGGTTGGAGCTCAGGAAAAAAAGTTGCAAAGTTTAGCATAATATGGCATGATCTATAATTGATTATTTTTTTACTTCTGTAACAGGTGTAATTTAAAGAGCCTCAGTCACCATGATCAACCCTATTAAACCAGACACACTTCCTGGCAGGGATGACCACGGTGAAGGAAATGAGCACTTTTTCTCTGCAATCGCTGTTACTGATGCAGAGAAATTCTTACTTTTAATTTTACTGTATGTAAAAGAGGGGCTTGGAGCACCAAGGGGCTGGCCTAGTCCCCCACCTGTGCATCTCTCTGTTGCCTTTCCCCCTCCCAGTGAGATTGACAGGACCAGGCATTCTTGGGGCTCCGATGCCCGCCCCTGAAGTCTCACAACAGTCCCATCAGCGCATGTGCAGTAAAGATCTCAGATCAGGGATAACTGCTCTGTGGCTTTCAATGTGCCGTTACATGGGTGAGATTTCAGAGCCGGGCGTCGGAGCACACCTCTGATGGAAGTCATTTGTCATCTGCAGCCATAGAGACACATAGCGGAAATTTACCATTAGAGCTTTGTAGCTTTTAAAAAAAAAATGTGTAAAATATAGCTAACGTTATATTATACTACAATTTGTGACTTTTTAATCCTCTGGTCACTTTTGGAAATTGGGTGAGCAGTGAAGATGTCTGGCCCTGAAATCTCACATGGGCGCCTGTGCAGGGAAGGTCTCAGAGCTGTTGTCCTTTACTGCACATGTGCTGATGGTACGGCTGCCGGTGATTGTGCCAGGCATCAGAGAAGTGCGGATGGTTGGCCCTGTCAGTCTCACTGGAAGGGGGAATGGCAACAAGAAGAGGCGAGCTGAAGTGGTGCTTCGAGAGGCCAGGCCAGCCCCTCAGTGCTCCAAGCACCTAATTTACATATAACTAAAAGTAAGACTTTCTCTGCAGCAGTAATACTGATTGCAGAGACAAAGAACTCATTTTAGTCACCATGAGCAACCCTACCTTTAATAGGGCTGATTCTGGTGATAGATGCTCTTTTAACATCCTGGTCCTACTGCAAAATCTGTACCATGTGCTGCCCCTATTACCATAGTGATGCCACTAAATCCTGTGTGTTGTCTCATCCTGCAGTCATGTCACCTGCCCCCTCTCCTTGCCAACCTTAAAGCCATAGCTACAGCCCTATAGCCCCTGGTGCAAGATTCAGTTTTCTATAATTAAAGGGGTTGTCTGGGTGTTGGTTCCCGGCATCGATCAGCTGTTTGAAGACAGCACAGAGCTCTGTGAGTGCAGCGGCCTCCTCCTAGGAGAGTGACATCACGTTCATCGGTCACATGGCCTAGGTGCAGCTCAGTCCCGTTCAAGTGAATAGGCCTGGGCTGCAATACCAAGCACAGCCACTAACAAATGGATGGCACTCTGCTTGGTGAGCTGAGAAGAAGGCTGCATCGCTGCTGGGAGCGCAAATGCCTTCTCAAACAGTTGATTGGTTGGGGTCCAGGGTGTCGGACCTCCATCACATACTGATGACCTATCGAGAGTATAGATCATCAGTTAAAATTTTTAGAAAACCCCTTGTACCCAACTGTGATACCAAGCACAGCCACTATCCAGTGGACGGTGCAGTACTTGGTGATCTGCAAACAGCTGATAAGTGGGGGTGCCGGGTGTCGGACATCCACCAATCAGACAACGATGACCGATTCTGTGGATAGGTCATCAGTATAAAACATCTGAAAAACCCCTTCAAGGAACGGTGGCCTGTTAGCTATCCACATAGTTCAGATAGGTCTAATGCGCCATAGCTGGTGATGGCCCCAATGGCTGAAACGTTGTCTGTGATTTTATGAAAAGTTGGCGCAAAGTATCATGAATTCCAATTATGGCGTCTTGGACTCTGAAAGTGCTTAGTTATCTACTGGGAATACATATCTGTATACACACTATCCACCTATACTATATACTGTACACATACACACAGAGGCTGTACCCATGATAAACACATATACAGCTATGTACACAATACATATTGTATAGATATACTCTTTGTATGTTATACTATGGTCATGTACCTATACTAAAACAATACACGGTATAAAAACATTGGGGGATTTTATGATTTGCAGTGTATTTGGTGTCAGTTTTAAGTCTGTCTTGGGTTTGTGTTGCTGCACAAAATTTATGAAATTGGCACTTGATTTTATTAAATTTGGAGCAAGTGCGATGTGGTTTCACTGTGAGAATATACCAGGGGGCTGCCTGGTGCGGAGATGCGACAAAACACTAATCTGTAATCCCAACCAACTATTCACTCCATTTTTAAAACTAGCAAAGCTCCTCAAAAGTTGCAAAAAGGCACAAAATGCTGCACGTTTATGACACACGAGCCACCAAACTGGCGCAACAGATTTTTTAAATGTCCCCCATATACTATAATATGATACATTCATACTATATCCATAAGAAACACATACATCATACTTCTGTTCTATACATACACTATATACACTACAGCGTAACTATAATATCCATATCATAACTATGTTATTTACACACACAGGGAGTTTACATAGGAAATATGCCTAAATTACTTTCACACTAGCGTTATTCATTTCCGGCATTGAGTTCCGTCCTTGGGGCTCAATACCGGAAAAAAAACTAATCAGTTTAATCCTAATGCATTCTGAATGGAGAGATATCCGTTCGGGATGCATCAGTTCACTCCCTCTTACGTTTTTTGGCTGGAGAAAATACCGCAGCATGCTGCGGTATTTTCTCCGTCCAAAATTCCGGAACACGGCATTCATTTCCATTGAAATGTATTAGTGCCGGATCCGGCATTAAAATGACCGCAGTGACGGATCCGGTCTTATGGTCTGCACATGCGCAGACCTTTAAAAATGTGAAAAAGTTAAATACCGGATCCGTTTTTCTGGATGACAACCAGAGACACGGATCTGGTATTCCAATGCATTTGTGAGATGGATCCGGATCCGTCTTTTAATGGTATCCATTTGCACACAGATTGCCGGATCCGGCAGGCAGTTCCGTCGCTGGAACTGCCTGCAGGAATCCAACAACACAAGTGTGAAAGTACCCTTAGGCGTATTTCTGGCGCAGATTGCGGAACAATCTGCGACTTCTTACGGCTCACGCTAGATTTAAAAGATTGGTCGTGGTGTGGGCGGGGAAAGGGACGGGTCAGCAGAATCGTCTCATTCATAATTTTCTACGCCTAGAAAATGGTCTAAATGTAAGGCAGCTAGGAAGCCTTCTTACATTTAGAAGTGGCGCTGGATGCGCGAAAGTTATGAAGAGGCCGGCGTCTCTAAATAACTCCAGCGGATCCACTACCAGCTATGGGCCTTTCTTAAGAAATGTGCCCTATAATGCTCATGTTATACATACACAAACTATGTACCAATTTTAAATACCTTTATTAAACACAATTTATTGTAGACACATACTATGATATAGACATATTATACACCTATACTATATCCATGATATACATGCACATCACACCCATGTTATATACTGCACGCTGTACATATTACACACATACTACAGTATATCTATATTGCACATACTATAACTATGTTATACACACTAAGGCCTCATGCACACGACCGTATGTTTGGTTCGCGTCCGAGCCGCATATTTTGCGGCTCGGGCGCGGACCCATTCACTTTAATGGGGCCGCAAAAGATGTGGCCAGCACTCCGTGTGCTATCCGCATCCGTTGCTCTGTTCCGTGGCCCGCAAAAAAAATAGAGCATGTCTTATTGTTGTCCGTTTTACAGACAAGAATAGGCATATCTATAACGAGCCGCCCGTTCTGTTCCGCAAATTGCGGAAGGCACACAGAGCGGCATCCGTGTTCGTGTGCATGTAGCCTAAAGCGGTCATTTTTCAGACCAGATATGTCAAGTTTTTGGTCTAAAAATGTCTGAAGACATGCCATTTCTGCAACATTTTAGCGGCACGCCCTTTTCAATGTGGTCTATGTTTAAGGCAGAAAAGTGAGATTAGACCTGAATTATGACACTTTTACCACTCTTTAAATGTCGCAGAAACGTTGCATCTTACGCCAGGCAGCCCCCCGAGGATATTTTTTAGGACTGAGTTATACAACACAGTGCAATTTCACCAAATACATGAAAATTGTGCACCATTTCATAAATTTGGTCCAACCACACAATGCAAAACTAGACTTAAAGGGGTTGTCCAAGTTATATTTATTGATGACCTATCCTCAGGATAGGTAATCAATATCAGATCGGCGGGGGTCCGACAGCTGGCACCCTGCCGATCAGCTGTTTGAAGAGATGGCGCACGTCGTGCCAGCGCTGCCTCCTCTTTATTGTTTACGGCTAGGTCTACACTGCAACATTTGTCACGCAACATTTTGTCTTACCAATGTCGCGCGACAATTTTTATAATGATAGTCTATGGTGTCGCACTGAGACATGTGACATGCTGCGACGCGACACCATAGATTATCATTATAAAAATTGTTGCGCGACATTAATCCGACAAAATGTCTCGCAACAAACGTTGCAGTGTAGTTGTGCACTATGTGTCGCACGACAAATGTCTTCGTGTAGACCTAGCCTTAAACAATAAAGAGGAGGCAGCGCTGGCACGGCGCGCGCCTTCTCTTCAAACAGCTGATCGGCGGGGGTGTCGGCTGTCAGACCCCCGCCGATCTGATATTGATTACCTATCCTGAGGATAGGTCATCAATAAATATAACTTGGACAACCCCTTTAAGTGATATGAAAACAATCTCAAATGATAAATGCCCCTGATATACTTATTTTATACACATGTATTACATTTACTTTATTACATGATAATACTGTAGACAAATATGTATCATACACCTATAATATAACAAGAGATAGATGGATAGATAGATAGATAGATAGATAGATAGATAATAGATAGATAGATAGATAGATAAAATGTGTAATGGATCGCACAGCAAGTTCACATGAAAATAGTGTACGGGAGTGCCAGTAGCTGTGAGGGCAATCCCCTGTGCCCACGACTATATGAAAGAAAAAATTCCACAGCACTGCTTGAGAAAGGTGCCATTGGGCGCACCGAAACGTCGTTTTTACTCGGTAAATAAATGAGGAATTTTTTTCATTATTTTGGGAAGTGCTGTGGAATTTTTTCTTTTAGATAGATAGATAGAAAGATATGAGATAGATAGATAGATAGATAGATAGAAAGATATGAGATAGATAGATAGATAGATAGATAATAGATAGATAGATAGATAGATAGAAGAAAGATATGAGATAGATAGATAGATAGATAGATAGATAGATAGATAGATATGAGATAGAAAGAAAGATATGAGATAGATAGATAGATAGATAGATAGATAGATATGAGATAGATAGATAGATAGATAGATAGATAGATAGATAGATAGATAGATATGAGATAGATAGATAGATAGATAGATAGATATGAGATAGATAGATAGATAGATAGATAGATAGATAGATAGATAGATAGATAGATAGATAGATAGATAGATAGATAGATAATAGATAGATAGAAAGAAAGATATGAGATAGATAGATAGATAGATAGATAGATAGATAGATATGAGATAGATAGATATGAGATAGATAGATAGATAGATAGATAGATATGAGATAGATAGATAGATAGATAGATAGAAAGAAAGATATGAGATAGATAGATAGATAGATATGAGATAGATAGATAGATAGATATGAGATAGATAGAAAGAAAGATATGAGATAGATAGATAGATAGATAGATAGATAGATAGATAGATAGATAGACAGACTCTGTGGTAAGTAACCCTTGCAGCGATCCCCTGTCTGGCAGTCTTGTCTGTGTGGAGCAGGGGCGTTGACTGTGCACCATTATCTGCTGCCAGTGCTGCACTCACCCAGGCTTTTGCTGTCCTGGCACCGGCTGCTGCGCATGCGCGGAGCCTCTCTGTTTTCAGCACCTCGGAGAGCGGCCGCAGACTGCGCCCTCAGCACAACAGGGAAGGGACGATCGGGAGTGTGCCCCGCTGTGCCGCCCCCGGGTGATCCATACACAGAGTGCGGGGCTGGGGGCACCAGGGACAGTAGCCTCCTACCCTGGCACGGCAGCTCTGATACCAGGAGGACCCTCGTAAAGCTGCGTCTGCTGTACCAGGGACCCATCATACCAGCCAGCTCTGCCCTGTGAACCATCTACCAGGATCTGCAGCAGGCACAGCACCCACCCAGAGGCCAGGAGGACCCTCATCAGGCACCAGACCCTCACCCTCTCCAGCCTGGCACATCTAAGGCCTCCTCCAGCTTGTGAAGCAGCTGCACTGGCACCACTATGATAGCGGGAGGACCCCCACCATGCCCCCCAGTGTGATCCCAGAGCTGTGCCACCCACACAGCAGCCAGCCTTCCTCCTCCACCCAGACAATAGGCAACTAGGAGCCTGGCAGAACAATAAGTGATCTCTGACTGCTGATGACACAGAGGAGGACGCCCCCTACTGAGCTAACAGGAGGATGGTGAGATCCTGATCATGTCTATGGGGGGAGATCTGCAACATTGTAACATTGTTTACAACATTGTATCAATCTGTAACATGGGGCATTCTCTGCTGATCGCCATGGTGACCAACAAGAAAGAGGGGAGGCCATAGACTAACCCAGTGTTTCCCAACCAGTGTGCCTCCAGCTGTTGCAAAACTACAACTCCCAGCATGCCCGGACAGACTTTTGCTGTGTGGGCATGCTGGGAGTTGTAGTTTGCAACAGCTGGAGGCACACTGGTTGGCCTTTAACCAGGGGCATGACTATAGGGGGTAGAGTGGTGGCACCTGCACCCAGGCTAGTAGACACCGCACTAATGGGGGGTCCTGTGACAGAATTTAGATGGGGGGGGGGGGGGGTTCCAGGAGCTTCAAGTTAAGGCTACAATGACCAGTAAAATAGTGACAGTGACCAGAATGCCCAATACAATGACTAACAAACCGCGCAATAATGGCAAATGTGACCAATGGGCACAGTGATGGCGACCGGCAGCAATAATGACCCGTGATACTGTGATTACTGTCCTATTGTATTATTGCTTCTATATTACTATGGTAATCAGTGGTTGATGTGATTATGTTATGCACGTTTTTCCTCTTGTCCTGATTCGTCCTGCGCTGGATCTCTACATTCACCATCGTACAGTCATTGGTTTTATTATATATATATATATATATCACTTGAAAAAGGCTCTATGAATGAGCTGAAACGTTGCGACCACATGGGTGAATAAAGCGGTTTTCTTTTCACTCATTGTTGCCATTTTTTTCTATATATATATATTTTAAATCCCATTATTAAAAATTGTACTTGTTAAAGGCATGCAGCGAAAACATAATAGGGCACACTTACTAAGGGAGTTGCGACTATTTTAGGCATAAAATAGTCGCAAGTCCCCTTTTTAAGCAGTCATGTGACAGTATTTTGTCGCACAGCCGGTTTTACGCTGTCTGTGCCATTTGGGTGAGACAATGGCGGTGTGTGGTCGTGTCGGGGGCCATGCCAGGGTCGGGACTCCAGCCCCAACATTTGGGTGTTAGTAAACGTTAGCGAAAGAAATGTTAGTGTTTTTGCACCAGGCACAGAGACTGCCACAGATTCGCCTAATATATGACGAGGCGCATTACAGCAACACAAGGGGGACACTAAGACCAGCGTAAAAAGCATGTGTTAGGCCTCGCTCGTATTTCCGTGTCTGTTTGACATCCGTGAAAAAAATCATTCTGTGTTCCATCCATGAAGATATCCGCAAAGATCCATGTGTCCATTTTTTGCCCTTCGTCTGTCATCCGTATTCCGAAGCATCAGTGGTCTGCGAAAAACGGACCAAACACGGGTGATTTTCACAGACCCATAGACTTCAATGGGAGTGTTTAGTCTGTATCACAGACCAAAGAAATGCACGTTTCCGTGATTTTTTATAGTGACGCATGGTCAGTAAAAAAATACTGATGTGGGAACAAACAGATTTAAAATCCAAGGGTAGGTCTGCTGACTGCAGAAAATGTGGCAAAAAACGGAAATGGGAACAAGGCCGTATGTCGCACTTTCTCCCTGAGCATTTACATTTAGCTGTTTCCAGCACTCCTATTCTCAGAAACAGACAAGTCTTTGGGGTTGATCCTCCCCCCCCCCCCCCGCCATTATACTTAAAAGGGTTTTCTCATGTGACATATCGATAGGATAGTAAATGTCGGATGGGTAAGGGTCCCATCTCCGAGACCCTCCCATAGCTTTCTCCATTCACCGCTATGGAACTTTGCTCGGTTATTTTCCGACGCTCCAAAGCAGCGAATGAAGAAAGCCCAAGGGCATTTGCCCTTTCCGATTTTTCAGCCTTTGGAAATACGCTCAGCCAAGGCCATTTTTCACTTTCAGCTGTTTGGTGCTTTTCGCTCATCATCGTTATGGGACAGTTATGAGGGGCTCCACCTCCGATGCGTTGTCTAATGGGAGTATTCGGTAGTCTAAAATCCGCCTTCCGTCTCATTATTGACTCAAGCCAGGGGTGGAACGGCCATTGGCCATACAAGGAGGAATCCTGGTGGGCTGGTCAGGGTGTGATATCATGAGGTGGGCCACCCCCAAAAACTATTGAGTAACACTGGGTCTGCATGTCTGGGATGACCTGTAAGCCTAGGGTGCTATAGGGCAACTATAGGGCGGCATATGTAATAACAGTGCTCTACATATCAGTATAGGGCTGTATATATATGATTCTGGTGATCCATATCTCACTATATATAGTGCTCTTTGTCTCCCTATAAGACTATATATATATTTATAGTATGTATATGTAATGACCGGCTCCACATATCACTATAGGGCTGTATATAAAACAATGGTGTGCCCTATCTGAATATAGAGCTGCATATAAGGGTTAGGACGCTCTGTCCTATTGTCTTAAAGGGGTATTCCACTGTATATTTGCATTGCCCCCTTCCACCAACTTGACTGTGGCTAGCAGTTCACTGACCCCACCTACTCGTGTTGGCCCCCATCTATTGCCAGTTTAGACCCACCTATAATATGAGGTTTTTTCCAGGACCCCTTTAAGTTCCCAAACCACCCCAGGCTCGAGCAGCTGTCCCTCCTTCCTATTCTACATTGCAGCTCTGCTTTTTGAGATTGGCTCCTATCCAAAAGCACATGCCCAACAGAAAAAATGAAGGAGCCTTGAAATTGAGGTCAACGTTCGTAAGTGTCTGAGCCTCCTGTTATCATTTTATTCTTAGATTTTGCTGAATGAAGACCTTGACCCATGAGACAGATGGGTTTCTACATAAGCTCCTTGTCCAGAAGTCCCTGCACCAAGACGCAGGTGCGACATTACCAGGTGGCCCCGAGCTACAACTACAAATGGACCGACATCCACTATGAAGCCAGCAGGGGCAACGTGGAGAAGCTGCGATCGCTGCTGACCACCTCAGGTATGACCACCCAAGAAGCGGAATCTAGCGATATTGCCCCTTCCCCACCCGCCATGCTACTTCAGCCAGTGGTGACGCCTTCTTCCATACAAACAGAGGAATTGTAGTTTTAAAGGGGCTTCTAATGTCACTCCTCTCAGGGGGAGCAAAGACACCATGTGCCCCTGAGGTCACTGCATTTAAAGGACCTCTGCAAAATCAGAACAGGGATCGGATTCTATAATTTTATCTTGCAAAAGTTTTGATAACTCTTCCCTAATGCGTCTCAAAACAGATTATTTCTTAATTTTTCTATGGTTTAGATAAAGAATTGGTGGATCGAAAAGACTATTATGGGAAGACGCCTTTATACTGGGCGGCTTATAAAGGACAAAGAGTTTCAATGGAGCTACTCTTACAGCATGGGGCCAGTGTGAACAGCTGCTGTAAGCATGGCGGCACCCCCCTACACGCAGCCATTGGCTTGTTTCCGGATTGCGCCCTCCTGCTAATACAGGTGAGATACAGTTTCCTCCAGTCTAGAGTTTTTTTGTGTGTTGGATCATAGCCGTACAGTAAAGCTAGCCATATACTTCAGATATTCGATGACTATTCCTCCCACACCCCTCGTACAGATGAGCATGCATGTGTTTTGAAATGGGGAGAAAGTAATAAACTTATCACTCTTGAGGACTAAAGGATCAGGCATGTTGAAAGTCAACTAGTCCAACCCCTCTCTCTCCCGACATCTTCCATTGAGGGAGAGTCAGGACCCAGATATATATGAAATGATCACCACAGTGGCGTATCTATCACGAGGCAAACAAGGCATTTCAGTGGCACTTCACTTCAATGGGGGGCGCGCAGCGGCAAGATGCCTTGTTGCCTCAGTGATAGATTTTTTTGTGTCCGGAGCTGTGCTGCTGGGTGTGCGCGCGCCGCTCCTCCGCCAGCGCCGTTATAAGTAATTTATTCACTCCACTTGCCTGAGAAGGCGCCCGGAAGGTCCACACAGGCGCACTGGCAGAGAGCATTGTAAAATAAGCCTGCAGTGCGCCGTGAGTCTTCAGTGGGTGTCTGCGGCTTGACCGGTGCGAGCAGGTAGGAAATGTCTGTGGGGCTCCGGATGACACTGGGGGGAAGAATCTGTGGATGACACTAGGGAATCTGTGGATGGATGACACACTAAAGAGGGGAGATCTGTGGATGACACTGAGGGGGGGAATCTGTGGATGGCAGGGGAATCTGTGGATGACACACCACAGAGGGGAAGCTGTGGATGACACTAAAGAGAGCTGTGGATGACACTGAGGGGGGGAATCTGTGGATGACACTGAGGGAGAATCTGTGGATGACTGAGGGAAATCTATGGATGACACTAAGAAAGGGGAATATGTGGATGACACTAAAGGGAATCTATGGACACTAAGGGGGAATATGTGGATGACACTAGGGGAAGTCTGTGGATGACACTGAGGGGATATGTGGATGACACTAAGGGAATCTGTGGATGACACTGAGGAGAGAATATGGATGACACTAAGGGGAATCGACACGAGAAAATCTATGAATGACACTGAGAAAATCTGAATGGCTTACTGAGAGAATCTGAATGACACTAAAGAGAATATAGATGACACTAAAGAAATCTGAATGACACATACTGAGAGAGATCTGAATGCGCAAGAGATCTGTAGATGGCACGCAAAAGTAGATCTGTAGATGGCACCAGAGAGATCTGTGAATGAAACACGAGAAGTCTGTAAGATGGCACCAAGAGAGGGATCTGTAGATAGCACCAAAGGGGTGGATCTGTCTGTGGATGGCACTTAAGGGGATGTGTGGGTGACACTAGTGGGATCAAGGGAGGGTGTGAAGGGGTGTGGCTGTGATTCACTTTTAAATACAGGAATACAGGAAAGGATGGAGCCTAAAAGGAAGGGCGGGGTTTACAGAGAAAGGGGTTTGGCCTTGACAGGAAGGGGCGGGTCAAATTTATATTAGGGGGTGCCCGAGTTTAGTCTCGCCTAGGGCAGCACAAAACCAAGATACACCACTGGATCACCACCAAAATGAGCAGGTCCGGTCAACATTCATCTTATGTGTACAAGCATCTTTAAAGGAACCTGTCATCACATATGAAGTCCCGGACCCGCCATCATAGCGTTGTACGGGATCGTAATAGGTTTGTAATGATGGCACCGTCTGAAAGGTTACTCTCAGTATTAATGAAAATTATAACGGTCTAGAGTAATGCACGCTACCTGTGAATTGTCATGGCATGGTCCTGGTCTCAGAAGTAGTCACTCAGTTTTGGTCTCAGGAGTAGTTACGAAGTCCTGGTCTCAGGAGTAGTCATGCGGTCCCAGTCTCAGGAGTAGTCATGCGATCCTGGTCTCAGGGCCACATGACTACTCCTGAAACCTAGACCACTTGACTACTCCTGAGACCGAGAAAACATAACTACTCCTGAGACCAGGACCACATGACTACTGAGACTGAGACCACATGACTACTCCTGAGTCTGAGACCACATGACTACTCCTGAGTCCGAGACCAAATGACTACTCCTGAGTCCGAGACCACATGACTACTCCTGAGACTGAGACCACATGACTACTCCTGAGTAGAGATGAGCGAACTTTAAAAAAAAGTCCGGCGTTCGGCGTTCGGGTTGTGGTAAGTCGCGCATCCCGTTATGGATTCCACTATAGCGGCATATGGAATCCATAAGGGGCGGCTGCCACCAACCCGAACTGTTGAACAGCTGAAGGACCTGGGGTGACGTCACTGTCATGTGATCAGTGCAGGGGGCATGGCTCAGCACTGGATTTGCCAGTGACTACTCCTGAGACCGAGACCACATGACTACTCCTGAGACCACATGACTACTCCTGAGACCGAGACCACATGACTACTCCTGAGACCGAGACCACATGACTACTCCTGAGACCGAGACCACATGACTACTCCTGAGACCACATGACTACTCCTGAGACCACATGACTACTCCTGAGTCCTGAGACTGAGACCACATGACTACTGAAACGGACCACTACGTGACTATTCCGTAGCTGCAAAACTCACGATCCAGTGCCAATGCTAGGGCTATCCGCGAGACACATGACTACTCCTGAGACCACATGACTACTCCTGAGACCTAGACCACATGACTACTCCTGAGACCGAGACCACATGACTACTCCTAAGGCCGAGACCACATGACTACTCCTGAGACCGAGACCACATGACTACTTCTTGAGACTCGAGAGCCACATGACTACTCCTGAGACCGAGACCACATGACTACTCCTGAGACCGAGACCACATGACTACTCCTGAGACCGAGACCACATGACTACTCCTGAGACCGGAGGCCACATGACTACTCCTGAGACCACATGACTACTCCTGAGACCACATGACTACTCCTGAGTCCTGAGACTGAGACCACATGACTACTCGTTAAACCAGGACCACTTACGTGACTATTCACAGATAGCTTGCAAAACTAACCTCTTACGATCCAGTGCAATGCTAGGGCATGCGAGAGCACATGACTACTCCTGAGACCACATGACTACTCCTGAGACCTAGACCACATGACTACTCCTGAGACCGAGACCACATGACTACTCCTAAGGCCGAGACCACATGACTACTCCTGAGACCGAGACCACATGACTACTTCTGAGACCGAGACCACATGACTACTCCTGAGACCGAGACCACATGACTACTCATGAGACCAAGACCACATGATTACTCCTGAGACCGAGACCACATGACTACTCCTGAGACCGAGACCACATGACTACTCCTGAGACCGAGACCACATGACTACTCCTGAGACCGAGACCACATGACTACTCCTGAGACCGAGATCACATGACTACTCCTGAGACCGAGACCACATGACTACTCCTGAGACCACATGACTACTCCTGAGACCGAGACCACATGACTACTCCTGAGACCGAGACCACATGACTACTCCTGAGACCGAGACCACATGACTACTCCTGAGACCACATGACTACTCCTGAGACCACATGACTACTCCTGAGTCCTGAGACTGAGACCACATGACTACTCGTTAAACCAGGACCACTTACGTGACTATTCACAGATAGCTTGCAAAACTAACCTCTTACGATCCAGTGCAATGCTAGGGCAGAGGTTTAGGGTCTTCATATTTTATGACAGGTTCTCTTTAATAATTTTTACCTTTAGTTGCGGTTACCTGGCAATTTCTTGTCTTCCTATCTGGGTGACCACTATTTCGGTACTTAGCTGGAAGATCCAATAGAAAGCTCTATCTGCTGTACAGGAGACTTGCCCTGTAGGTGTCACAGGCTTGTTATGGGTCAGGAAGCATGAGAAGACTGCACAAGAAAAGGTAGACAAGGAGAACGTCTGCAGATACAAGAAATGGTGAAGCCAATAAGACAGGCTTCAGGGTCCATACACGGCATGTACATGGCGTGCACAAAACCTGTGGCATCCATGTGCCACTGCATAGTGCCTCAGTCAGGTGCCTGCTTTGTCTTTAGAAGCCACCAATGGAGCCACCCCCATGTGCCTTTATCTAGATTGGGACATACATCATGGGTCCATAGCAGTCTATGAGTACGGTATTATTTATATATTTAATATCAGCGACTTCTGATTTTTGTCTAGCACGGTGCCGATGTTAATCTGCAGGACAACTGGGGAGTGACACCAATGTACTTGGCAGCATGCAGCGGGCAACTGGAGTGTATTCGGCTCCTTGTGCAGGCGGGCGCTGACATCACATACAAGAACAAGGTAAGTGGAGGCAGTGACCTGCAGAATATCACATTCTCTTCTAATGCTAGTCACAGATACATTGCAGTTCTAGGACCAACTGGACATGGGGACCTCTGCATGGCCAACTGGTCAAACTCCATAACTCTTTTGCTCTGGAGGACCCAACATGTCTGTCTATTCCATGGACAGCACATTGATCTCAGTGGGAACTGTGCAATGTTTAATTTTATAGGTGGGGGTGCCGCAGGGAATCCCATGAGAAGGACACCCTGTGATTAGATTATGATTCTTTTACATCATGTATTATACGCTAGAGCTGTACTCACTATTCTGCAGGTGTAGTCCCTGTGTAGATACATTACATTACTTATCCTGTACTGATCCTGAGTTACATCCTGTATTATACTCCAGAGCTGTACTCACTATTCTGCTGGTGCAGTCACTGTGTACATACATTACTTATCCTCTACTGATCCTGAGTTACATACTGTTTTATACTCTAGAGCTGTACTCACTATTCTGCTGGTGCAGTCACTGTGTACAGATCTAATAGAATTACTTATTAATTACTTATTACTTATTCTGTACTGATCCTGAGTTACATACTGTATTATACTCCAGTGCTGTACTCACGATTCTGCTGCTGCAGTCACTGTGTACATACATTACATTACTTACCCTGTACTGATCCAGAGTTACATCCTGTGTTATGCTACAGAGCTTCATTCACGATTCTGCTAGTAATTAATGGAAACACTGAACAACCGGTCCCCCCCCCCAACAGCTGAGCTCCTATAACAAAGAACAACAGTTAGTTTCTCCTACATCAGATTACTGTCTTATGTAGAAACAACTAGTATTACTAAGAGTATAATACAGGATGTAACTCAGGATCAGTACAGGATAAGTAATGCAATGTATGTACACAGTGGTTGCACCAGCAGAATAGTGAGTGCAGCTCTGGAGTATAATACGGGATGCAACTCAGGATCAGTAATGTATGTAAACAGGGACTCCACCAGCAGAATAGTGAGTGCAGCTCTGGAGTATAATACAGGATGTAACTCAGGATCAGTACATGATAAGTAATGTAATGTATGTACACAGTGACTGCACCAGCAGAATAGTGAATGCAGCTCTGGAGTATAATACAGGATGTAACTCAGGATCAGTTCAGGATAAGTAATGTATTGTATGTACACAGTGACAGCACCAGCAGAATAGTGAGTGCAGCTCTGGATTATAATACAGGATGGAGCTCAGGATCAGTACAGGATAAGTAATGTATGTAGACCGTAACTTCACCAGCAGAATTGTGAGTGCAGCTCTGGAGTATAACACAGAACACAGAGCTCAGGATGAGTACAGGATAAGTAATGTAATGTATGCACACAGTGACTCCACCAGCAGAATAGTGAGTGCAGCTCGGAAGTAAAATATAGGTTGTAACTTAGGATGAGTACAGCATTTAGTAATGTATGCACACAGTTACTCAGCCAGCAGAATAGTGAGTGCAGCTCTGGAGTATAATACAGGATGTAACTCAGGATCAGTACAGGATAAGTAATGTAATATATATACACATTGACTCCACCAGCAGAATAGTGAGTGCAGCTCTGGAGTATAATACAGGATGTAACTCAGGATCAGTACAGCATAAGTAATGTAATATATATACACATTGACTCCACCAGCAGAATAGTGAGTGCAGCTCTGGAGTATAATACAGGATGTAACTCAGGATGAGTACAGGATAACTAATGTAAAATATGTACATATTGACTCCACCAGCAGAATAGTGAGTGCAGCTCTGGAGTATAACACAGAACTCAGGATGAGTACAGGATAAGTAATGTACTTACACCATCATTGTGTCATTTAGATGTAATTGTTATCCTCTAAGAAAATGTTTGCTGTTTTATCCTAGAAAACAGGCCTGCCTCCCAAGCGCCTTGCTTCCCAAGTCGGATTTATTGCCTGGATTGAGTCCTTCTCTCATCAGCCTCGCTCATTAAAACACCTAAGCCGCTTACGAATACGATCCAGCCTTGGGCCCCAGAGGCTCCGAGCAGTGAGGACCTTTAACTTGCCACAATCACTGAAGTGCTATCTTATGTTTGAGGACCTGGTGCTGCAGGAACCTGTGTAACCTATAGCGCGTGTTGTTGTGCATTATCCCGTGCTCTTCTCCGTACAGTGGAAAGTGCTTTCTCGTATCCATCAGTGGTCAGGTGACCACAAACGACGCAACAGTGGGGAACAAAGACTCACTCTAAAATACTCAACCTTCGTGAGCTTCCATTTCTTACGACACCTACAGTCTGACCCATGGGGTTGGAAAGTATTTTTATTTTCTTTTTTATCATTTCATTGGGGCCAATATGGCGACCAAATAGTCCAAAACGGTGATATTGTATGTACTGGGAAAATAAGTTGTCAGACCTAAAATATGAACCACATCAGTTTACAATAGTCCCTAAGCCAAGGGCATATGTATCATAGAGGAAGCCTCTATAGAGAGGGTCCAGCCTTCGTTGGTCATGTCCCCTCTACCAGTGGGTGGTAACAACCTATACTGGCATTTTTAGCAAACATTGGGTGGGGGACCTTGGTCATTGTATAAAATCAATTGAATGCTTGTATTAGCTCACATGGGAAATAACCTATTATCGCTATGGGTCAGGTCTTCTACTAGATCAATTTGGACACCTCATCAGATGTTCTAGTGATGGGTTCCACGG
This sequence comes from Bufotes viridis, assembly GCA_033119425.1. Lineage (NCBI taxonomy): Eukaryota > Metazoa > Chordata > Amphibia > Anura > Bufonidae > Bufotes > Bufotes viridis. The sequence continues at coordinate 16,655,957 of CM065596.1, read as the reverse complement.
GACAAATGGGTTCATAAGTGGGCCATAGATGGGTTAATATTGAATATTTTTGTTCAATGAAGACTGGGAATGGTAGTGTTCACCACCCAGGAGGCCCCCAATGGGTATTTGTATCTTCTTCCACCATTGGTGTCAATGGGGTGTCCATCAGTCTTCATCCACAGTGGGCTTCAACCATTTTGGCCTTCAAAATGTGCATACTTTAAAATGAAGGGACTGTAAAGGGGTTGTCTCAGGAAAGACGTTGATAGTGTATATCCAGACGGTGGGGGGGTCTGACTTATCATGTGCCAGAAGAAAGTGGTCCCAAGGCAAGAAAAGTGTGTTACCCCTTCAGCTCCTGCTCTGCTTTTCTCAAAGGCTATAAGATTGGCTATCAAGCTGGGCTTCCCCCATGTCCTAGCCATTGGTAAGGACCACCCCACCTATCCGTATGCCAGAAATGCCTTTAGTAAGACAGCCCCTTTAAGCCGTTAGCCAATTCTAAAACCTTAACGCCCCCGTAAGGCATTTGACCAATGATAAAGCTGCAACCCAGAATAATTACTTTTCGAATTTCAATGCGAACAAAAATAATTTCCGGCTACAGGCCTGAACAAAAATGAGGCATGATGATCAATATAAGTTCTTGTTTTTTTTTTTTTTTAATAAACATTTTTTATGGATTATCTGGTATCGGTCTTTATTTTGGCATCACCTTCCTGTCATGGTGATGATGTCATCTAGGGGGTTATTTTGAGTTGTATTGCTTCTCCTTTCCCATCAGCTGTTAGGGAATTTTCCGGGTTGCCCTTGGCAACAGACTACAGAATAGTTCCACTCTGTAGTCAGACATGTGACCTGAAAGCTTAGCTGAGCTTCCACTGTTCTCTGGTAAAAGGAAACCAGCAGAATTCGGAATTTAACGTATTTTTCTGCCCATAAGACGCACCTTGTTTACTAAAATAACAGGAAAGAGTTACTTTGTAACAATTACAGTAATTATTTATGTAGATTGTCAACTATTGCTAAGTAGCAGGGATCTCCTTTAAGAACACATAGCCGTATAGACGTTTCTTGGCCTCCAGCATGAAAAGCTTGGCTACCTTGATCACTTCTGGTCTTCATCTTGCTGTGTGAACATGTAGCAATGTTTTGACATGAATAGATTGGGCCTGACTGTGCTATTAGGGTCCCTGGGGAAGGATATTTATACATGTGAGCTATATCCCAGGGAACAGCACCTCCGGGGAGGGATCCACACCCCTGGGAGCGGTAAACCAGGCTGCCGAACATGCACCTGGGCACCTGTCAGTGACAGCCACATCTTCAAAGAGGAGTCTATGAAACGTGAGATCGTAATCATGTAATAAGGACGAATACTTATAATAGACAGGCCACCTGGAGGTGCAGATGGGTAACCTGCAGCAATGATTGGGTGGCCTTCATTTAAAGCAGTGGACCTCACAGCTCCCCTGCCATGTCTGTAATAGCCAATACACGTATTCTTCATGACAGCTATTCTGGAGCCTCTTTCCTTAGACTTCTGCAGAGTGGCATCCCCCTGTTATTCCTCCTAGGAGGGCATAATCCACTTGCTAGCAGTTGGGGTTGTGTTCTTGCACATTGTCCTATCAGAGCGGTCGTTGCTAGACTGCGCAGGGGCACACCCCGTTGCCAAGGGGAATGGTAACACTAAGTCCTCAATTTATACATCGATTTCCAAGAGGAATAACAGAGGAACGACACAAGGTAGAGTTATGAGAAAAGATGCTCCAGAATTGCTATAGTATGGGGAATGCAAGTATTTACAAGTATTTGCAACATCTTGCCTGTTTTGCCTATAGGGGGCAGTATTAACATGGGTGGTGCTGAAAGGAGGAGGAACCATTTTTAATGCCTATCCACTCTGGCTCATTCATGAAGGTCCCACGTATAGGACTGTGGCAGATTATGCAGCTGCTATGGGGCTCATAGTGAGGTCAGGGGGGCACCACAGTGAACCCCACTTGCTTTCCAACATGAAACCATGGAATTTTCTTGCAGGGATCTCAGTGCATTAGGTTTTTAAGGCTTTATAAATCTGTACGCACTGAGCTCCCTCTAGTGGTGGCTGCAGACAGACAGCTTTATATAATACTATATGAAGGGAAGCAGAGGAGCTACACGGTGGAGATTTCTACATGTATGTTCGCCTGTTGTCTGCTGCGAATACGTTGAGACATATGGTGTTAAGAAAGGTTGTCGTATCTATAAAGCATAGAAGTCGGGTAAAATAGGTGAGGTAGGAGGGCAACTTTTGTATTAATTAAAAAATTCTTCTCCTAATAAAAAATTTCACGGGAAAGGGCCCTTACTAAGTTTTTCTACGGTGCCCCATGATATTCATGTAGGTCCCATGGAGCAATTGGTCAGTTGGCACTAGTTGGCTCCATGCTACCTCAGTTTGCCCCTCCTCAGCAATCACAGGACCAGACTCCATGTTAGGGGAGCCAGTCATTCACATACAGGTATACAGTATATAGAGGTATACAGGATATATACATTGACTCCTCCCTGAGACGACCACACAAAATTTCATTGAAAACTGGAGGTGGTCTTTGCAGTAAGAGTAGTATAAAGGATAAGAAGAGATCTTCTCAAAGAGGTGGTCTTATGGAGATGTATCAGTATATATAGATGGCAGTCCCAGCCTTCGTCCCCCTCACATATAGCTGTGATGAGGATGATATTATATAGTCTGTGCGGCCGGCTATAGAAAGCAGACACTATTATTAGCTGCAGAGAGGAAAGGTTAGTGGAGGGGCGGATGGCAGGGAAGAAATGCTCAGCGCGGATTTGCAGGGAGAGATCTGATATCACCCAGGTCCTGGCGGCCCCTTCTATAATACTAGATACCCTATGGAGATAGATAGAAATGGAGACCCCTAGAAAGTGAGCAATAAAGGAAGAAGAGACTCAATGCAACGTGATCAGATCCGGGCTAAGCTTTAGAGGATCACTCCCCAGCCTAGGTATTACTGACAGATATATACTGTATATTGGATCGCGCATGTCACAGCTAAGGATGGTACCCCAAGCAGGGTTGTACATACCATACAAAGCAGTGGTCTCCAACCTATGGCTCTCCAGCTGTTGCAAAACTACAATTCCCAGCACGCTGTCAGGGCATGCTGGGAGTTGCAGTTCAGCTGAAGAACCACAGGTCGGAAACCATTGCCAGAGAGCAGCTGGGATGGGTGACAACCCTAAAAAGGTGGCCATACTGTCACCCAGAAACTGATACAGATAGCACCCGCAGGCTGTCAGGGCATGCTGGGAGTTGTAGTTTTGCAACAGCTGGAGAGCCACAGGTTGGAGACCTTTGCCATAGAGCAGCTGGAATGGGTGACAACAACCCTAAAAAGGTGGCCATACTGTCACCCAGAAACGGATACAGATAACACTTGTGGAATACAATGCAATGACTTGACAGTAGAGGGCGCCACGGAGAAGTCACTGGAAAGTAAAACCAGTGCATTTGACCCCATGGGGACCAGATGGTAACTTGCTTCTCCCTGAACCTGCAGTTGAATATAAGGATCCCCGTCTCGTCGTTCACGGAGCTGACAGCTGCTCTCTGCCCCAAGCCATCAGCCTAATATGAGCCAAGGACAGAACAGGAGCATCTGTGCATTAGGTATCTGTGCCAGGGCACTCAGCGGGGCGCAGCCACATCTAATTACATTCCGAAACCGGTGAGGCCACAGTCACACAGAGGTCTGCTGGCCAAAATCTGGTCTGGATCTTTAGAAGACTCCACATTTATGGAGGAGCATGGATGCCAGGCAAATGCTATGCACTACAGTCGCTACTAGTGCACCCCTCATTCTAGTTCTGGGGAGCGGCTTCCATCTTGCACCCTCTGTGGGGCCGGTTATCCCAGGGGTATACCTATAGGGGGTGCAGTTTGTGGAGGCCCAAATGGTCCCTTTGCACAATTAGAGGAGACCAGTTGGGGAGCTGGGGGCGAGCTTTACAAATTTTGCATTGGGGTCCAAGGACGTCACGTCCGGGTCTTCATTAAGCTGGCCACACACTTGAGATGAATGTTGGTTGAAAACAACCAACAGCTGTCTCTACTGAGCCCTCTAACACACATGCATGCTCAGCTCGTCTGTGCATGCATGTATTATTAATGCAACATGCCTGTTCTTTTTTTCCACCATACTTCTGCTGTTGGTTGAGAGTCGGGAGGCCCCCATACATATTATATCAAGGATCAGCAACCTCCAGCACTCCAGCTGTTCTGGAACTACAACTTCCAGAATGCTCCTTTCACTTCTAAGGGTGTTACAAGTATTGCCAAGCAATTGTGCATGCTGGGAGTTGTAGTTTTAAAGCAGCTGGAGTGCTGGAGATTGCTGACCCCTGCATAAGATGATCAGCCGAACCTGTTGAATTTGTAGTGCCCTTTAAAGCACCAGGATCCGGCCTGTGGCACGCGATGGCAGGTTAGCAGCAGCGCTTAGGTGTCAGTTTCCAGAAGGGGTCATTGTTTTCCATTTTTGGCTATCACATGGATGTATGTGCTAAATGCATCTCCCTTCCTTCACAGAAGTGTGTGGGGGGGTGCAGGAGAGAATGCCTGAGCCTACGAGAGCCAGTGGCTTGGTGCCAACCTGCTTTACTGGCACTCTCCCGTGATGACAATTAACAAACTGACCTTTCCTAGGGCTTCAGACCTGCTTGACTTCAAAATCTCTCTAATTCACGGTCATTATAAGGTCAACGGATAGGTCAGACCCGTACGAGGCGGTCCCGGCCATAGAAGCATGGTCAGGTCGTGAGATCCAGCTGCAGTGCACAGAGGATTCCCCACCATTTTTGGGTTGACCCTTACATTGACCTGACTTAATCTGTTTGACCACATCAAAATTGCCCTCAATAACTCATGCAGCATTTAACCATGGATGCTTTTTTGTTTTCCGCTACATTTTTTTTTACATTTTCAGTACTTTCTCTTCTGCATCCAGAGACCACAGCGGCAAAAAATTCACATCCGAATGTGAAAAACTGCTTGTGAGCATTGCCGTTTTTTCATGTTATTGCGGCGCAACTTCATTTTACTTGAATAACGATAATGCGTAATAAGGCGCTATTCTTGGAAAAAAACATTTTTTTTTTGTCTTCTTGTTCTTGAAACCTCTGCCCCCTGAAATAACCATAATGCATTTAATGGGGTGTGAGATTGTAAAAACGTCAGAATTTTACCCCCTATCCCACCCCTCACCCCTCGATCTATCAATGTGACCGATAACATATGAAGCATACAGTAATATTCTTAGTTTTCCAGAAACTTATGGAGGATAGCAAAGGGTTAAAACAGGTGCCATTATAAGAGGCAGTAACCTGATCGTTGCGCAGCTGTCCCAGTATGATGACCCCCCCCCCCCCCAGTTTTCCCACCAATGGACTTTCTAAAGGGGCCAAACATGATTTGAAACTGATCCCACCTCTCTTTCCTGACCACATTCTTCCTCGGAGGAAATCTCTGTCACTCGCCTTCGGTGAACTCAGCGGTCTCTTAATTCCAGCTTCGCCTTTTCTCCTATAATCGAGGGGGATATCTCAAGCTCTGGGGCTCTGCAAAATAAATGCAGAAGACGTCTGGAGTAGTAAGGAACGTTCCTACAAGACCCAAGGGGCCGCCATAACCTGCTGATTGTAAGTGACCTGTATCTGAGCCTGTATAGAGACCCCACAGAGTATAATTTGAAGTTTAGGGGGGGGGGGGGGGGCGACTGGGAAAATGTCTCAGCATTGTGCAGTCAAAATGTCTCATGCATGCTATAGTTCTGATTCTTTTATCCCAGGATGATGGGAGTCACAGCCGTCACACAGGTGGATTTTCAGTAGCCGATTTTATTGTGGATTTCACCTTATGCAAAGGGTTAAAGCCACAGCGTTGATCCACAGCATAAGTGGACACACTAAGGGGCCATTCACACAGCATTTTTTGCCGCAGAGACACGCTCTAAAATTAATTTCGATGGTTCGCAACACTGAGGATTGCGGAGCGGCTGTTAAAAACCACGGCTACACCGAGAAGGGACGTGTCCCTTCTCAGTGGGGTCCCAGCATTAAGCCACCGCAAACTTCATCACTGCGACCCATTGAAATGAATATGAGGCAGAAAGGACGAAGCCGTCGGCAGGATTTTGGTAAAATTTTGCTGCAGTTGTATGAACAGCCTCTCAAGAATTAATTTCCACACCACAGGTCAATTTAGGCTGATGTTTTTTATATGGATGAGATTTTGTAAAATCCTTAGGGTCACAAACGATAAATGCCAATGGTAGCTCCAACATTCAATGCACTTCGTAATCTATTGGAACCAATTATTTTTCTGATACAGAGCTCCAAATCACCTGCAAAGACAATGACAGGAAAAATTATGGAATTCTAACTGCCTGCAGCCACCACTAGAGGGAGCTCACTGCATACTGGTTTATCAGGGAGTTCTACGTAGAAAGATTATGCGGTGAGCTCCCTCTAGTGGTGGCAGAATTTCATCATCTTTGTCTATGCAGGGGATCTGGAGCTCTGTCTCAGGAAGGGCATGATATGAGCACTGTGAAGATGTATTCATCAGCACACCGTTTTTAAATTGAAAAAAATTGTATTCAAGAGTTAATATTCACTTTCACACAGCCTTTTCATGACACTTCCATACACTCTGGTCCACAATATCTCAGATCGGGAGTAAAATTGACGTTACCTACTTTAGGAGCTCCACATGCTGAAAGTTTTGGCTCATCTTCCCTTCCAGGGTTCTCCTTTATTTTCAGAGTTACTAGATTTTTAAACATGGCAGATACTTCCGTATATCTGCTCCGTGCAGCCGTACCCTGAAATGGTCACTAACTTTTCACGCAGCTTTGCATCCATGAATAGTACAAGCGACCACAAGAAACTTTGTGAAATGTCTAGTTCTCCTGTTATCTGCTGTTTACCAGCTCTACCTCAATCCCACACCCCACTGATAATTGCTTTTCAATTTAAAAAATTCCCTTTTCAGTACAAGACAAATCATCTCTGCAGGGCGATATTACACATGGCAATTCAAGTCTATGGAGAGGGGAGGGGGAAGGAGTGAGCAGGAGCTGAGGAGACACATACACACACACACATACAAGCAGACTGCACAACTACATAGGAAGGTTATTACTCAACACAAGTGCTTTATTCACAAAGATACAGGTTATTACCTCTCGTTAATGTCCTCCATAACCCCAGGGCTGCTTCTGAGTGACTGTGAGACAGTTAGAAAGCAGATTCTCCTCTACTTTCTGTGTGTAGTGGATGGTAGCTGATCTCCACCCATCAACTGCTAAAAAATGCCACATACAAGTCATATAATGGCCAGGGGCACTTCCAGAATTAGCTTTGGGGCTCAAGGAAATAGTGTACAAACTTCTTGAAAATTTTATGGAAACAATGAACATTTGCAGCTTGTTGTGGTTCTTGGGTTACATGGACCATATGGAGGAATCGCATATCATCCGCGTGCCAAATTCTGAACTGTCGCCAGCAGACGTCATGACATTCATTACTGGCAAAAAGAAAAAGCCGTCCAAAGAGCCAAGGAGCATTAGTCATATGACTACCTAGATGTAGCAGTGCTGGATTTACTATGGTTTATGATTTACAGGACTGCAGGTTAACCTTATCAAGTCTCACAATTGACAAAGTCAGCTCTGCTACATCTATGCCTGTTTCAAATATTTGAGCTCAAATTTGTGGAAATTTGTGTATTTGTGCAATATATATTTTCAATGAGTTACTGGTAAATTACTATCAAATATATCGCAGGGGCTCAGGTTGTCAGATAAATTTGGGGCAGCGGTAGATACTTTCACATCAACTTTCCTTCATCTATTAGTTTGCTTACCTTTCGCCAAAATTCTGTTGCCTCTTAAGAGACACCCCTTTTGGCTACATGCACATGAACGTTGTTTGTTTCCGTGTCCGTTCTGTTTTTTTTGCGGATAGGATGCGGACTCATTCATTTCAATGGGTCCGCAAAAAATGCGGACAGCACACCGTGTGCTGTCCACATCAGTATATCTGTTCAGTAGCCCCGCAAAAAAAAAAATAGAACATGTCCTATTCTTGTCCGTTTTAAGCATTGTTACAATGGATACTCAAAAAAAACGGATGACCTACGGATGTCACCCATTTTTTTTTTTTTTGCGGATCCGCAATTTGAGGACCGCAAAACACATACGGTCGTGTGCATGTAGCCTTTTCCTGTAAAATAAAATAGGTGCAGCGGATTATTCTTTTTTGGCGCATTTGCTTCTAAAACTTGATGCAATAGTTTTAGCCAGAAATGGCACAAATTTTGGCGCCTTTTAACGGCGATTGCATTAGAAATTTGCCCCAATACGTTTACTAACGTCAGCTAAGCAGCACTCATTACCAGGCAGCAGCTGCAATGGGGTGTCTGAAATGCCTGCTTATAGTAAATGTATGTGAGGCCGTGTCTGGTACCGCAGCTCAGTCCATTCCAGTGATTGTGACTGACCCCCTACCGATCAAATCTAGAAGACCGCACCCAAAAATAAGGCATTAATGTAAAACCTCTTTAAATGTATCAATTCTGTTTATAATCTTATCATGAAGTAACAGGATGTAACGAAGTGTGACAGTAACAGGGGGATAAGTCGCTACAATGTAACCCCACACGCCACCTCTAAGCCTCGCCACATACTTGTGCTAAACTAGACCGTTCTACATCAGAGGTGGAACGGCAAGATACTAGGCGGCCGTGCTGATCTGTCTGGATTACATGTAGCATTCGCTGATTAACCCAGTGGTGGGCCGGCAGCTTTAAGTAATTTACAGATAATTACACAATCTGCACTGCCCTATCGGGCAACATATGGATAGTGACTTAAAGGGATATGATAAGGTCCAACACTAACTGTACCTCATAACCATGCTCTACTCATTGAATATTTTCTTACCCATCCAGGTCCATATTTTGCCTATAGGGGGCAGTATTATAGCATACGATAGAAGGGACCTCCAAAGAATAGCTGATCTCAGCAATCATCTGTTTCAAGTATTGAGTTTCCCTACAGCACCACCACAGGGGAAATGAAGTATTGCATGCTAACTATTGAGATCAATGTAATGTACGGACATGTTGAGTCTAGAGTGGGGGACCTTCTTTTTTTTCGGGGGGGGGGGGCAGTTGGTGTGTTTTTCTAAGGCAGACATGCTCTGTAATTGATGGATTTCACAGTAGTGGGGCTCAGTATAAAATAGTCATGACTGGGCACTTCCATGTGTGCTTGTAGGTATTCCCGCAGATGGCCACCCCCTTCTCTTGTGTCTAGAAGTGAAGATCTAGAGATATGCGAGGAGAAGCGGCAATGGATCAGCTTGGCACTAATGCCCCTTCCATTAGCGTTATCCTCCCTGTAACATCTGAGGACAACGCCAGAATGAAATGCTAGACCCTTGAACAGCCTTGGCAGCTTTCTGAGTTGAAAAAGGCACCTAAGGATAGGGAGAAAGGGTCCTCGAGGACAGCCGAGAGGGGCAGCTGCAGACACGAATGGTAAATCAGAGATTATCACATGATATACGATATATAATCTATGTAGGCCCACAGTAATACGCTGCATGTCATCACATTTCAGGAGCAAGCTTCCTGCCTGAGGACAAAATCGCCTTAGAATATGTCTGAAGATGGCGCCCAGGAGAACCCTGCAGAGTACTGTCCAGGTGAGTGGCATAATGCATCATTTCAGATTGGTTAAGGTCTTACCGCTGGGATTAGTGTGTAGTTCCTGGCGCTATTGTTCTGCTTCTCCAATTCACTTGAATGCACCCGGCATGGCCCGAAACGGCTTGTGATCGTGAGCCAAAACCAGGTGTGGGTTTAAACAGAGAACAGGTGCAAATCCTACTTCTGACACCAAAAGTAATCTGGTGTATTCAAAGACTGGAGGAATAAAGACGGCAAATAACGGAATAATAATGTGACTTTACTTAATTCTATGCAAAATAAAGTAATACATCAACATATGCAGCATATAAATGAAGTATCCTAACACAAGGGAACGTGAATTAAGCAGAATAAGCTCTGGGTCCATGTTAGATTGTTGGACGGTCCCATTAGAAACTGCAGATTTGGCCAATAATACACCAACGACCTTATCATTGCTTCATTTAGGAGGATACCATCCAGTACAAAGAGAGGAGATGCTGAACAGAAGATACCAAGTCATTGACAAGGTTGGCTGGGGCTATTTCTCCACCGTATGGGTGTGCCGTGATTTACAGTAAGTGGCATTTTCTTATTTTTAGAAGGATCCTCTGACAATAAGCGGATCATAGGGTCTTCCTGCTGCTGGGACTTCCAGCGATCATCTGTAATCAGTGAGGAGCAAGTGTTCAGTTTCCCTGCAGCGCCACCACAGGAGAAATGAAGTATGACATTGATGTTACTGAAATCAGTGGATTGTCTGTGGCATGTAGGACAGTTCAGGTCCTCCAGAGCGGGAAACCCTCTTCGTACCCAGTCTACTTTCTGGCTTATAGATGATTAAAAAATGAGTTCTTAAAATCAGACAACCCCTTTAATAGCCCTGAATTAGACCTATTTAGAACAAGTCTGTCATACACAACCTAATCTAACCTTTTACAGCTGATTTTGGAAGGTATTAGGAAATACAAAAAAAGTTACGCGCTGAGGATTGTCCCTGGTTTTGTGATTACAGGAAGAAGAAGTATGTTGCAGTCAAAATATCAAAAAGTGGGAAGAAGTTTAATGAATCTGCACTGGACGAAATCGCACTGCTGAACTGTGTAATAAGATCACATAAGAGCGCCAGGTCTCCCGATCCTGCATTCAGAGCTGTATTCAGAATTCTGCTGATCATGACTCGGGGTCTGTCAGCACTGAGCTGACAGCTACATCCCCAGCAACACTGATCAGTTCTTATTAGACATAATAAGCGGAGACACTTAAGGGCAGGGAGATGTGAGGCAGCCTGAGAGCTAACTAATGATGACCATAAGTATCTATAATATATGTGATAGATGTGAATATGTCTGAATTATTAATGTTTTCCTATTATTTCATACACTTAGGTAAATGGAGCACGAAAAAAAGAATCCCAAGGAGAGAACATCATACACTTCCTACACGACTTTAAACTGATTGGAGAAAATGGACTTCATATCCTTCTCTTTACAGCAGATACACAGTAACAGATTTCAGTTCTGACAAACATGTGTAACACATAACAGATACTTTGTGAATTAACAGTGGTGACAGGATACCATTATGTCCACAGCCATGGCCAGATTATAGAGAGGGCACAAGGAGCCTATGTCCCAGGTCTCGACCACCCGGGGAACTCGGGGCCTCCATAGGTCTAGTGATGTCTATCCATCTAATATTTCTATATATATTTAATATTTTATTGTTAAGGGTCCAACTCCCAGCACTCCTGCCGATCAGTTGTTTGAAGACGTCATGGTGCTCCGTTGAGAGCTGTGGCCGCCTTGCAGCTAACCAAGCACAGCGTATTGCAGTCAAGGCCCATCCACTTCAATGGAGCAGAGCTGCACATGGGCCACGTGACCGATGAACTTGACGTCAGAGGCCTAGAAAGAGCTCTGTAGCCTCTTCAAACAGCTGATCAAGGTGCTTGGAATTGGGACCCCCACTCATCGAATGTTGATGGCCAATGCTGAGGATACACCCTGGATATTTTACTTCTGGAAACCCCATTTAACCAAACATTTAAGACCTATAGGATCTCCACTGCTTAAGAAATTGGGGATCCCCTGATGTCTGTTGGGGATCCTATCCATCACTGAAGAGAGGAGATGCATGCAATGTCAGACTGGGGTGCCTAGAGCCCACCAGTAAAATTTTCATTTTGGGGGCCCATTGTAAAGCTACATGCATATACTCCCTGCTCACACTACCCAGTTTTTATATGGACATATGCAATGTACTGTATAGCATAGCATCTCAGTCAGCCTACTGTGCCATGTGCCACTTGTGCAGGGGGTGGGGGAGTAGGGGTCCATCTTGGTCAGAGGCCCACCAGGGGATGCACCTGTTCACCTGTGGGCCAGTCGGAGCCTGGATGCATGTATGTGGTTCTTACTCATACAGTCTAAGGCAGGCATGTCCGAACTGCGGCCCTCCAGCTGTTGCAAAACTACAACACTCACAGCATGCCTGGATGGCCTACAACTATTAGGGCATGCTGGGAGTTGTAGTTTTGCAACAGCTGGAGGACCACAGTTTGGACATGCCTGGTCTAAGGGTATAATCAGATACTGCAGGTTAGTTGCAGAAAATTCTGCAACAGAGAATTTAGTGGTAAAGGCATGGCTTTCTGCAAGCTCCGGGCAGACGTATGGAACAGTTGCAGAAATTTCTGCAGGATATCTGCCGAATGCAAATTCACCCCAAGTGGGTTACCGACTCAGTTGTCCCTCAGAATACCTCAGTGGAGAGGCCATATGGATTCCCACCACCTCTACTGCATGGGGCTGCTACATCTGAGGTCCAGGTGTCAGAAGTGAGCGTCCTGGCTACAGAGGTCTGTTCAGTCAATGGAGACTGGATCTCCACTTATCAGACCAAGGAATGGTTATACTGTAACTCCACCCAAAATTAAAAGGGTGTTATCATCAAAACTGAGAAATGCTTGTGCCACCAGGTCTTGCACGGAATATTCTGGCATGCATGTGTGCCGGAGCATCTCTGCCTGATGCTATTGATGTTAATGAATCCATAACTCAGTTCTACATGTCTGTCTGGTTTTTGAGCTCCTGGGACCTTCTCTCTTACATCTGATGAAAAACTATAGGCCAGAGGGTCTCCCATTGACGTGTGTGAAGAGGATACTGCAGCAGGTATGTACACTGGCCTACGACTGTTTTGCAGGGTGGTCTGACCATTCATTCACCTCCCCACTGACTCAAGTAGAGAGGAAAAGGGAATGTTCCACGCCCAGATGCAGGGTGACATGGCTCCCTGGTTTTGTCCTTTCCTTGGGGCAGGAGGGGGATGTTGATGGTGATTGTCCTTGAATGACTTGGCTTCTTATATTACAAGTTCTCATTTCTCTTATTCCTCTCCTGATTGAGTAAAAGGATAACTTCCAGCAGTTACGGATCCATCATCATATAATGGATGCTAGTTTATCATATATAATATATTAGAACGGAAAGCAAGCCAATTGTTTGGATTCCGAGCACCTGGTGGAGCCTGAAAAATATCATTTTGAAGCCTTGTCATATCGAAACTGATATTATACTAATAGGGTTGTATTGGCAGACCAAGTGGTTGATCACGGAAGCACCAACACACTTGAGATGGGCTTTTATCCCAAATTAAAGACTGGGCCCATCAGTGGTTCCCAGAAGATGCTGCCAATGGAGCTTCTATGATACCCAACCAGTCGACTGACTGATTGCCTCATACTAAAGCTGGCGATACACATTAGATGTACTTTGGCTAAACCAGTGATTTTGGAAGGGTCGGCCAAGCATCCAATGAGTATGGGGGCCTCTGAACTATTACCTGACAATGTCGAAGGGAGATAAAGTTTCTCCCATTTACATAACTTACCTGTTCAGCTGAACCAAGGATGCATGTAGATGGGTGGATCGAGAGAGATAGCTTTTGGCCAAACGAGCAATCGACCAACAGTTATCTACTGTGTTCAACCAACTTAACTGGTCTCAACATCTAGCATGCATTGACCTTACTTGTCCCATCTTGTGGGACCAGGTTGGTTTTCAATGACCTCTGATATCCTCCAAAAGCATATCATCAGAGTGGTATTACACCTTTGACTGGATTTTCCATATGGCGGGTAGACATGGTCTGGTACAAGGGCACCAAGATGATGTCCCTAGAGTCGTGGTCTCCAATCTGTGGCTCACAAACTGTTGTGAAACTAAATGCTGAGAGTAGTAGTTTTGCAACAACTGGAGATTACTGCTGAGAGTATAAACTGGTGTACATCTAGTCCTTATGGTCTAATGACCAAGTTTCTGGTGTTGAAGGTGCTTCAAGGTCTGAACTTCCTTCACAAGAAATGTCGCATTATCCACACTGATATTAAGCCAGAAAACATCCTAGTTTGTGTGAAGGCAGACAACTTCCAGCAGTATATGGCAGAGGCAGAAGTCTGGAACCACAACAGGACCCACGGAAGTACAGTCAACGGTATGATCACATCTACTGATAATAGGATCAGCGTCTTTAGGAGAAGATCAAGTTGACTATGCCATTGTCACACCATCAATGTCTTGTTCTAGGGGTAGATGCCAACTTCTTATCTCATCTTTTTGAAACTGGAAATGTAGACATGCTTGGGGTGAAGATTGCAGATTTGGGAAGTGCATGTTGGACGGTAAGTCTTCTAATGTGATGTGATGAACATTGACTAATGGGTAGAGATGGTCTTTAAAGGGGAAAGTTATGACCAAAAATGATCTTCTGATAGGTCGTAGTCATAGACACTTGGACTTGGTCAATCCTAGATTTCTATAATGAAGGTGGTATGACGCTCTATACAGCATTTAAACACCCTTGGCACCGCTGATTTTTCTGACACTAGTCAGAAAGCAAAGTGTCCTGGACCATAAAATCTTGTGTAGACTGTTGTCCCAAACTTCGAGTGATGAATATTTATAGGTGGATATCAGAGAAGATCGGTGTTTATAGACCTTACTGTTGGTTTTATTGCATGGATTTTGGATGGATCATTATTGGATGCATTTCCCTTTTAAGAAACTAAATAAACCGAGACTGCCAAATAAAAAAACATGAAAAAATACCAAAAGGGGTAGTTCAGTTTCAACATTTATGAAATACCCACAGGATATGGTATTACCGAGGTTGGACCTGTCCCTGACCATGGTGCAAACTTAACCAATCAGTTTCTGTTTTGCAGTATAAACCATTCTCTGACGAGATCCAAACTCAACACTACAGGGCACTGGAGGTCCTGCTGGGCTCTGGGTACAGTACACCAGCCGATATATGGAGTACTGCGTGTATGGTATGTATTCGTTCATTCCTCTCTTCTTCTTAATGAAATGATAAAATGATAAAAATGGTCTACCTGAAGCCACCACCAGGGGGAGCGCAAGAGCATGTTAAATATATATGTATAGAGCCACCACTAGAGGGAGCTCATCAGCTTACAGCATAGTATTTATTGAACGGTTTAATGGTAGTGCTAAGCCATGGAAACCATTACTGATGTTACCCTATTAAGATAGTGATGGACCCCATTATTTACAAGCTCCGAATCAAAGGCTTGTGTGAATATCCACATGGAAGCTGAAGATGTCATTGATTACTGGGGGTCTAAGTATTGGAGTATTTCACTGTTTGACTTATTACTCTAGGCATTCGAATTGGCTACTTCCCACTACCTGTTCGAGCCACAAGCTGGGGAAACCTTCTCAAGAGATGATGGTAGGAACCTGATTTGTGATGGTTTTCTCATAGTGTACACATAAGGGGTACATAGTGTAAATGGTGGGACTTCATGGTTTCTGTGCTTCAGCCACATGGAAAAAATACAGGCATATACAGGGGATTCAATGGAAAACCAGTTCTTAAAGGGGTTGTTCAGAATTAGAAAACAATGGCTGCTTTCTTCCAGAAACAGTGCCACACCTGTGCATAGGTCATGTCTGGTATTGCAGCTCAAAGACAATAAAATCTGTCAATGTGTATAGAAACTGTGCTATACTTAAGAAGTCCTGAAAGAATGACCTGTTGAGTAGAGTTGAGCGAACTTCTGTTTTAAGTTCGGCTTCCAAAGTTCGGGTTATCCAAGCATCCCGTTATGGATTCCGCTACCACGGACCATAACGGCATTTGGAACACGGGGTGAAGGACCTGGGGTGACGTCACCGTCATGTGATCAGTGCAGGGGGCGTGGCTCAGTACTGGATTGGATAAGAGGTGGTAGGCTACCACCTCTTATCTAATCCAGTACTGAGCCACGCCCCCTGCACTGATCACATGACGGTGACGTCACCCCAGGTCCTCCATGTTGTCCAAGGTTCGGGTTCATTGAAGAATCCCCTTATGGATTCCAAATGCCGTTATGGTCCGTGGTAGCGGAATCCATAATGGGATGGATAACACGAACCTGAACTTTGGATGCCGAACTTAAAACAGAAATTCGCTCAACTCTACTGTTGAGCTTTACTCGGGGAGCGGAGCTGTAAAGCACTGGTCCACAGCTACAGACATGCTTATTTTAAGCAGTTCTCTGTCTGGCCAGTAGAGGGAGGTGGAGAGCAGGGGACCATTCTGTATTACATACATAAGCTCTATCACATTTACAAAAGGTGTTGTCCAACAGAGCAATATTTGAGGAAGCAATAACTATTTTTGGTATTTCAGATCACATCGCCTGCATTATTGAACTGCTCGGCCGCATACCACCGAAAATCGCCTTTTCAGGGAAAAAATCTGCAACCTATTTCAATAAACAAGGTACTGGGATGTCTGGTGAAATCCACAGAAAGTATCATACTGTACACACGTAGAAGGAAACCCGTATTTTTGCAGCATTTCCTACATTTAAGGAAAAATGATGCAGTTTTCTCTCCCTTTCGGAAAACTGCATCAAAAGTGGCGCATGACTTTTGATCCTTAAATTAAAATGAAAGGGGCTGTCACATAAAGACAATGCCTTTACATATGCCCTGCTAGGGGAGACGTACCAAAATTAGTGCAAGGGATAAGTGCTTATAGCAGGGGTGCACAACCTGCGGCCCGGGGGCCACATGCGGCCCCCGATACCATTCTGTGCGGCCCCCAAACATCTGGTAAAGACATGTAGGTCTATGTCTTATGGCTTCTTACATGTATCTTTCATGTATTCTTCTATTAGATGGGAGTCCTAGAACTGTAATTAGACATTTATAGTATATACTGTATGTTCAATATGGCAAAAATACTGTATTTCAGTTGGTAATACCCCTTTAAGTTTTATTTTCGGCCCTTGGAATTGGTTCAGGCTGACAATGTGGCCCCCAACCAGAAAAGGTTGTGCACCCCTGGCTTATAGCAACCAACAGGGGTGCACTCAGAAATTAGGGGGTCCCTAGAGCAAGAAAAATATTCTCATCCTTCCCTTTTTAGGTCTAAACTTGTAGACTGATCGATTTAATAATATATGGTAATATGCATTATAGAGTTGTTAATGCATGCAGCCACCACTAGGGGGAGCTAATTGTCTATGGAATTATACAACTAGTTTTAAACTTACAGGAGCTCTGTAAATCTGTAGGCAGTGAGCTCCCCCTAGTGGCAGCTGCAAGTGGGAAAAAGGGGAGGCATTTCAACGCCAGACCAGTATAAACCAGATGACCAACCTCAATAGTATGTAGGCAATATTTTTTATTTGCACCAGTTTTGATAAATCTTCCCCTTTTGTGTCTATTATAACAAAAAGGAACGATCCTAGTTTTATTCCAAGCAGTTTCCTGCTTTCTCCACTACAGGTGAACTCCTGCGGATTCCATATTTATACCCCTGCGGCCTGTACGATAATCTGGTGAAACGGCACAAGTGGCAGCATAACGAGGCGCTGGAATTTGCCAGTTTGCTGTTACCGATGCTGGAATATTATCCAGAAAAGCGAGCGTCAGCTGAGAAATGTCTGGAACATCCATGGTTACAATCCTGACGACATCCTGGCTGGCTCGCCACTTTCTTTCTATTTTTATACTTTACATTGTTTGTCGCTGTTAGAACGTATAGAACAGGAAATAACTGTGAAGAAATGTTAATAAATGTTCTATGTAAAGACCAGTCCATGGATTTCGATGATTGGGTTATTAGCGTGGAATTCCTTTAATCTGGCGTAATGCTGAATGTTTGATAATCCGGCACTTTCCAGTACAGATTTGCTTTAACAACATGAGAATAGTAGCCAGCATTGTGCACTACATGTAACAGATGTAACAGTGTGACTGACACATCATAGAAGCCTTATCGGAATGCAGCTAGAGTATTAAAGGCAATGTCCACCTTAATGGTTGTCAATGATTTTTATTGATTTTCAAAAATAAGTCAATATTACAGGAGTTACAACATTGGTAGCAATGTAATACAGAGTCAAACATATGTACACCTTAATTATTGCACTGTACTCATTTTGAGCTAAAATAATTTTTTCAATCGGTATTTAAAGGGAGTCTTTAACCCCCAAACCAAATTTTTCATCACTCACATCTTCCTGTGCTAAATTGCCCCCCCCCCCTTTAAAAAGCCTCTTACCCCATTGCTGTACCGCTTACCTATCTTCATAAAATCACTTTTATTGCAGCTGTCAATCACAGCTGAAGGTGCCCAGGGGCGGCGTCACAACGGCCGGTGCCCAGGCCGTGCGCTCATCTTCCTAACTGTCCACGCCCCCTTTTTACCCAGATGGCCCGCCCAGTGTCTTCTGCATGTCCTCCTCCCCAAGTATCCAAATCTCGCGCCTGCACCGAAGATCTGGCAGTCCGCTCTGAACAGCCCTCCGATGCAGCGCTTGCAGGAGTATCGCTGTATGGGCCCGCTCCTGCGCACAGGATACCCCGATGCTTGTGCCAGTAATCGGGAAACCAGTGCGCAGGCGCGGACTGCTGGATCCTCGGCGCAGGCGCGGGATTTGGCTACTTGAGGAGGACAAGCAGAAGACACTGGGCGGGCCGTCTGGGTGAAAGGGAGCATGGACAGTTAGGAAGATGAGCGCGCGGCCTGGGCACCGCCGTTGTGACGCCGCCCCTGGGCACCTTCAGCTGTGATTGACAGCTGCAATAAAAGCGATTTTATGAAGATAGGTAAGCGGTACAGCAATGAGATAAGAGGCTTTTTAATGGGGGGCAATTTAGCACAGGAAGATGTGAGTGCTGAAAAATGGGGTTTGGGGGTGAAAGACTCCCTTTAATGATGAGCTGTTTTCCCTGCACAGCTTTGAGTTTATCTACTAGCAGGAGCTGTATTTTCTCTCTGCTCCGTCAGGCAGGGAGCTGACAGGCTCCATATCTTTGATCTCCCACCTTATAAACACTCATTAAAGCTCAATTCTTACCTTAGTGATAAGAATGTGGCTTAAAGGGGTTATCCAATCCTATAAACTGCCCCCCCTATGCTGGGCCCCTCACATTGAATATACTTACCTGGCTCCCCGCACCGCCACAGCTGCTTCTCCTCGTGCGTGGATGAAAACACTGTGTCGGGGGGAGCAGCCAATGGCAGGTGGGGACGGGATGAGCCTCCCTAGCATTGTGGGATAAGAGTTATTAGAGATAAGAGTTATTAGATGACGGGCACAAAGTACCAGTCACACAGCTGGAAAAACAGGTAACCCTTTGTGACAGAATGGCTCAATATTTTTAATAAAGACCAATTGAATAAATGATTTTTAGCCCAAAATGAGTAAAATGCAATCATTAAAATAAAAAAAATAGTCCCTGAAGGTGTACATAGCCTTTAAGGCAAGGTTTACACACATGCAGATCATGGTTACAGATTTTTGTGCACAAATGGCGGTGAAATCCGTGGTGCTCATAAGACGCAGCCACGTCTTGGGCATCAGGTCGTAGCAAGGTTTTCCTTCTCCAGGGGAAAAGATTCCGTTTTTTGCTCTACTCCTGAATACTCCGGCCAAGGCAGAACGGCTTGTTGGTGCCCACAGTAAGCAACTCCGAATCTGCATGTTTGTCATCTCTCCGGGAGCCTCTTGGAATAAGTGGAGACATCTCCGAAGAGTTGGCAAATCTCCCGGCCACCGCAGAAACTACTGGGAACGGAGAGCTCCGGAGTCAGGAGGCACACGTCGGACGCCATAGCGTCAGGGACAGGCTGTCTGCCTGTGGTTGTGAATATGTACGGCACAGGTGACCCCAGACGTGGCCATAATGTAGTGAGCAGGGAGGGGCGAGGAGTAAGATTATGTGGAGCCACAACAGGGATGAGGGGCCACATGCAGCTCAGAAAGTAATACTAATGTATTATTATACAGGGAGGTGGGGGGCACAGGCAACTTATATGGGACCCTAAGGTATTACAAATTACATACCTCCCGAGACTAGAGAGCGCACAGGCCAAGGATTGTCCCCCAACTGGGGAATCGGCCTTTGTGCTCTCCTGGTGAGATGACATCACCGCATCGCACCTCCTGCCAAAGAGAGCAGAACGTGCTCCAATCATCGGGGGGACAGGCCTGAGTATTACTTTTTTAGTTTATCAATGCTAAGGGGGTAACATTGTTGTAAGGTGGGCACAAAGGGGTTAGCACTACTACGAGGGGGCACTATTAGGACCTTTTAGGCACTGAATTGGCATATCTACTGTTAGGGGACATAACTAGTGTGTGGGGGCATAACTACTGTGTGGGGACACTATGTAGGCATAACTACTGTGTGGGGGCACAAACTACTGTGTGGGGGCACTACGGAGGCATAACTTCTATGTGGGGGCACTATTAAGTCATAACTTCTGTGTGGAGAAACTATGGAGGCATAACTACTGTGTGAGGGCACTTTGGAGGCATAACTACTGTGTGGGGGAACTATGGAGGCATAACTACTGTGTGGGGGTACTATGGAGGCATAACTACTGTGTGGGGGCACTATGGAGGCATAACTACTGTGTGAGGGCACTATGTAGGCATAACTACTGTGTGGGGGCACTATGGAGGCATATCTACTGTGTGAGGGCACTATGGAGGCATAACTACTGTGTGGAGACACTATGGAGGCATAAATACTGTGTGGGGGCACTATGGAGGCTTAACTACTATGTGGGTGCACTATGGAGGCATAACAACTGTGTGGGGGCACTATGGAGGCATAACTACTATGTGGGGGCACTATGTAGGCATAACTACTGTGTGGGGGCACAAACTACTGTAGGGGGCACTACGGAGGAATAACTACTATGTGGGGGCACTATGGAGTCATAACTATTGTGTGGAGACACTATGGAGGCATAACCACTGTGTGAGGGCACTATGGAGGCATAACTATTGTGTGGGGGAACTATGGAGGCATAACTACTATGTGGGGGCACTATGTAGGCATAACTACTGTGTGGGGGCACTACAGAGGAATAACTACTATGTGGGGACACTATGGAGTCATAACTACTGTGTGGAGACACTATGGAGGCATAACTACTGTGTGTGAGGGTCTAAGGGACATAACTAGTGTGTGTGGGCACTAGTGATGAGCGGCAGGTGCCATATTCGATTTCGACGAAATTCGCGAATATTCGAATGAATATTCGTTTCATATTCGTCGAAATCGAATATTCGTCATTTTTTCTAGTTATCGCGATTAACATGCGATTTAAATAATCGCATATTGCGATTTGTACTTAAGGCTACTTTCCTATTGGTTTCATATCTAGAATTAGCGAGGATGACGAATATGACGAATGTATTCGTCTATTCCTCAAAACGAAGATAACGAAGTATTCTACATCTTCGTTTAGCTACCTATTCGTCAACCTCGCTAATTCTAGCAATCAAATAGGAAGGTTGACTATAGAGACAGCTGTGTTAAATTCGCTATGCGATTTTTTTTTTTTTAATAAATAGAATAATTATAATAATTATATCAAGTAATATAATTATTCTATTAAAAAAAATAAATACGCATAGCTAATTTAACACAGCTGTCTCTATAGTCAACCTTCCTATTTGATTGCTAGAATTAGCGAGGTTGACGAATAGGTTGCTAAAACGAAGATGTAGAATACTTCGTTATCTTCGTTTTGAGGAATATGACGAATACATTCGTCATATTCGCTATTCGCTAATTCTACCAAGCCAACCATAACTTCTGTGCTCATGGAGCGTCCCCATCACCATGGGAACGTCTCCATATACTAAAATGTACTGTCGGATTTGAGGAATTACGTTGAAATCGCAATGCGATTAATTCAAGTTATATTAATCGCATTGCGATTTCAACTTAGAGCTGGGTTTATAATGGGTCAGCTTGCTAGAATGAACGAGTTAACGAATATGGAATATAGCAGCACTGCTAAGTTGAATTCGCAATGCGATTAATTTAACTTGAAGTAATCGCATTGCGATTTCAACTTAGCACTGCTTTCTTACATAGGCTAGAATTAACGAATATGGAATATAGCACTAGCAGTGCCAAGTTGAAATCGCAATGCGATTACTTCAAGTTAAATTAATCGCATTGCGAATTCAACTTAGCAGTGCTGCTATATTCCATATTCGTTAACTCGTTCATTCTAGCAAGCTGACCCATTATAAACTCAGCTCTAAGTTAAAATCGCAATGCGATTAATATAACTTGAATTAATCGCATTGCGATTTCAACGTAATTCCTCAAATCCGACAGTACATTTTAGTATATGGAGATTCTCCCATGGATGGGGACGCTCCATGAGCACGGAAGTCGGCAGAAGCGGCAACGGGCACTGACTAGAGCAGCCAGGAAGCCAGGAATCCTCAGGACAGGTAAGAACTACTGTTGGGAAGAGGGAAAGAAAAAAATATAACTAAAAAAAAAACAAAAAACGAATATTCGAAATAGCGAATTTATAGCGCTATATTCGAAATATTCGCGAATTAGCGAAGTGCCGATATTCGCTAAAAAAATTCGCTTTTCGAATATTCGCGCTCAACACTAGTGGGCACTACAGAGGCATTTTAGTGTGGCGGTACTATGGAGGCATAACTACTGTGTGCCGGAACTACGGGGGCATTTGGGGCACAAAGGGGACATACTGTGTGGAGGTACAAAATGGGCATAACTACTGCGGGGGCAATACGGGAGCACCCTACTGTGAGGGGGCAATAATTACTGTGAGGGGGTACAAAAAGGACTGGGCAGGATCAGGAATGTATAAATAAACATTGGGCGGAGTTAGAGGTGTGGCTTAGTGAGAAAAAACATGTGAAGAGCGCCACGCACGGGCATTTCATAAGTTGGGAGGCTCACGATATTAGGACGGAACTACACGGCGGTAGCAGGGTTTTGGGAGATTTTTATATTGATGACCTTTCCTCTGGATAGGTCATCAGTATCTGATCAGTGGGGGTCTGCACTTGGGACCCCCGCCAATCAGCTCTTTTACTATAGACCATTTCTAAAAAATTGGCAAATATGGGGATAGGTTGTCCATATCCGCATTATGGAGGGCCCTGGTTGGGTATAATGAAAGATTCTTGTCACATTGGCTCCTTGAAGTCATATTATACCCAAGATATTAGTGAACCTCATCACAAGACCATTACACTTCTATAAGTGTAATTCACACTCTGCCCGCTAGTGGCCGCTCTTTATAAGCTTGGAGATTTCCCAGAGAGGAAGTACTCCACGCCGGCCACCAGAGGGCGCCCCTGCGTTAACAGTAAACAGCTCTATGGTCATCAGCTTCCTTTAGCGTTTCCGGTCACATGATCCAGCTGTCTCCGCGGTGTGAGGTGAATGAGAGGAGTGGGCACCGGCAGCTGGAGGTTTCTGGGACTGAAGAGGCGTCTTGTTATTGTCTGGAGCAATCCTTAGAGGCGGCAGGAGGTGAGGAGCTGTTGATGCCAGCTGCTGGCATGGTTATTTTAGGACTGAGCTATAGTCTGCTTGCTGCATTTGCAGGGCATGTGGTGCTCCGCATACGTTAGCATTGTTAACTGTAGTCGAGAAGGTAATGGAAGCTGTAGAGATGTCATGCCCTTAGCAACCATCATTGCTATGGACTTGGATGGTCTCCTAGGTAACACGGGCTACAGATATGTCATACAGAGCCCATGGTAACTGGCACCTGATCTTCGTTACAGTGGGAGGGGTCCTGATCTCGGTTACTGGGGGGTGGGGGTTGGAAGGTCCTGATCTCGGTTACTGGGGGAGGTCCTGATCTCGGTTACTGGAGGGGGAGGTCCTGATCTCGGTTACTGGGGGGTCCTGATCTCGGTTACTGGGGGGTCCTGATCTCGGTTACTGGGGGTCCTGATCTGTTACTGGGGGGTCCTGATCTCTGTTACTGGGGGGTCCTGATCTCTGTTACTGGGGGAGGTCCTGATCTCTGTTACTGGGGGAAGGTCCTGATCTCGTTGCACTGGGGGAGGTCCTGATCTCGTGTACTGGGGGAGGTCCTGATCTCGTGTACTGGGGGAGGTCCTGATCTCGTTACTGGGGGAGGTCCTGATCTCGTTACTGGGCGATGCGGGGGAGGTCCTGATCTCGTTACTGGGGGAGGTCCTGATCTCAGTTACTGGGGGAGGTCCTGATCTCGTTACTGGGGGAGGTCCTGATCTCGTTACTGGGGCGTGGGTTGGATGGTCCTGATCTCGGGTTACTGGGGCGTGGGGTTGGATGGTCCTGATCTCGGGTTACTGGGGCGTGGGGGTTGGATGGTCCTGATCTCGGGTTACTGGGGCGTGGGGGTTGGATGGTCCTGATCTCGGGTTACTGGGGCGTGGGGGTTGGATGGTCCTGATCTCGGGTTACTGGGGCGTGGGGTTGGATGGTCCTGATCTCGGGTTACTGGGGCGTGGGGGTTGGATGGTCCTGATCTCGGGTTACTGGGGCGTGGGGTTGGATGGTCCTGATCTCGGGTTACTGGGGCGTGGGGTTGGATGGTCCTGATCTCGGGTTACTGGGGCGTGGGGGTTGGATGGTCCTGATCTCGGGTTACTGGGGCGTGGGGGTTGGATGGTCCTGATCTCGGGTTACTGGGGCGTGGGGGTTGGATGGTCCTGATCTCGGGTTACTGGGGCGTGGGGTTGGATGGTCCTGATCTCGGGTTACTGGGGCGTGGGGTTGGATGGTTCTGATCTCGGGTTACTGGGGCGTGGGGGTTGGATGGTCCTGATCTCGGGTTACTGGGGCGTGGGGTTGGATGGTCCTGATCTCGGGTTACTGGGGCGTGGGGGTTGGATGGTCCTGATCTCGGGTTACTGGGGCGTGGGGTTGGATGGTCCTGATCTCGGGTTACTGGGGCGTGGGGGTTGGATGGTCCTGATCTCGGGTTACTGGGGCGTGGGGGTTGGATGGTCCTGATCTCGGGTTACTGGGGCGTGGGGGTTGGATGGTCCTGATCTCGGGTTACTGGGGGTTGGATGGTCCTGATCTCGGGTTGCGTTAAAGTGAAGAACCGCGCTGCTTGGTCAAGGAGTACTTCCAACCGTGCTGCAGGCCCACCAGACTGATACAGGATAACAGTGCTTCCCAGCTCTAGGTTCCAAATAACGTCACTTGGGTTCCTCTGCAGAGCACCAAAAAATTACACCATAGTGAAGTACTGAAGATACATTTAAACAACTTGTGGTTTTATTATACTTACAAACGAGCTTAAAATATTCGCATGTATAAAATCATAGTCCGCTGCCCGACCCGGGTTTCACACCCAAGCTTCGTCAGGTTACTGGGGGGTGGGGGTTGGAAGGTCCTGATCTCGGGTTACCGGGTGGTTGGGGTTGGAAGGTCCTGATCTCTGTTACTGGGGGGCATTTGGAAGGTCCTGATTCTGCTTACTATAGGGGAGGTCCTGATTTTGGTTACTGGGGGGGGGGGGGAGGTCCTGACTTTGGTTACTGGGGGTGGCGGTCCTTTTCTCGGTTACTTGAGGGGCCCCGATCTCGGTCACTGTGGCCCCCAAATGGAGCTAGTAACAGGAATGTTTGCACTTGGCTGTTTCCAACACCCCAATGCATTGCTCTGCAGCCAGGAATGGGCCCTTAGGGCCTCTACATGTCAATAAATCGGCAAAGAAGGAGCCACTGAGGCAATAAATCTTTCATGGCCTTTGGCGGACCCGGGTTGATTGGCCTCCTGTTGTACAGATGTTAGAGTGTTAAATACACAGATGCAGCCCAGCGTATGGAGCAGTGTAATCTGCTGCACCTCTTCTTTGCTGTAGCCCGAAAACGTCCCAGTTGCGGCTAAATAGACACACTTTTAGCCTCTGACGGCTAGTGAAGCCCCATGGATATGCTCAGCACATATGCCGGGAGTTTTTTTGACGTACATGCTGTGCGGAAGTCATAAACTTGATATAAACCCAGACTTAAAGGGGTTGTCTGGTTTAGAAAACCAATATCATGGCCGTGTCAATCTTTTAAAAATGATATTAATGCCAAAACTCCGATACCTACTCCATAATGCACCGATCTGGATCCCGCTTCGATTTTTTCATACCGTTAATGCAGTCTTTAGAGACCTGATATGGAGAAGAGGTGTCCCTAGGATTAAATTGTCTACCCTACAGCAGCCGAAAACCCAAGGGGGGCTGGCTGTGCCGGACCCATGGTCCTACTGTGTTGCAGCCCAGTTGCAACATTTTAGGGGCTGGGGGGACAGCGCACAGTTAAACACTGCTGGATGTATTGATCAACATTTGGTTCACCGTACTTGTTTATTATCGGCTTTGGAAGATGGATCCTTTCGTACACATGGTACCCAATACCCATTGCTAGGTATGATACACAAAATATGGTGGAAAACTAAAGCGATGGTACATATTAATGGTTATGTTTCTCATACTCCTATTGGGCCTAACATCTTATACTCGGAGTTAGATAAAGTCCGAGACTTGCAACAGTGGGAGCAATTTGGGCTGGATAGAATGACACAGCTGTTCTCTGAAAAGACACTGAAAAGTTTTAACCTTCTGAGACAGGAATTTAATATTCCGCATAAGTATTTCTATCTATATTTGCAGCTGAGACATGCTATTCAGACTCGGGAAAAACAGGGGAAGATCCAGCCTGCACCCAACTGTATAATTCTAGACTATACGATAAAATCAGGTACCACGAGTGGGGTGATATCCCTCTATTACAATACGTTCAGGACAGAAATCAATAAAGCTAATCCACTACAGCTATACAAGAAATGGAAGACAGATGTAGAAGACTTGACAAAGGAGCAATTGGAGGAAATACTTAATGATTTCCCAACATTGTCGATGAGTGAGTCATATAGAATTTCCCAGCTATATCTACTACATAGGGTTTACAGAACGCCAGCTTTGCTATAGAGAATGGGCTACCGTATGGATGACGCGTGCCCGCCCTGTGACACCTCGCGGGCAAACCTGATCCACCTTATGTGGAATTGCCCACGACTGAGGAGATATTGGGTGGAGGTAGTGGAACTCATAAACAGAATCTTTCAGTCTAGTCTAGAGGTTACTCCCCTGACATGTTTACTTGGATATGTAAAAGTACCAAGAGGGATGTTGAATAAAAAAGTGGCTATCATGCGTATATTATACCAGGCACGAAAATGCATTGCATTTCACTGGATTGATAAAATAGCACCGACAGTTCAGGAGGTGGTGAAAAGAGTACACACATTGATACAATTGGAAAAATATGTTTACCTCAATTAAAAAATATGAAGTGATCTGGTCTTCATGGGTCTCGCATTATAATCTCGCTTAGAGAGGGTTGGTAAATTTGGAAGCAGAGAGATGGGAATGGGTCATGTTCTTCTCTGCCTATGCTAGAGTGGATCTGAACGGGTCGCCGTGTGAACATATGACAAGCTACAGTAGTCCTTCAACGAAGAGATGTCATCATCACTGAAAAGGGACATTGCTACCTAACGGGACTTATTATTTCTGGTCATGGACTGCACCTTCCACCTTATGATTGTAGTTTTTTTTTTGAAGCTGGGTGGGTAGGGGAGGGATAGGGTGGGATGTGTTGGGATATTGATGTACTTGCATTTGAAAAAATTTCAAAACTTAATAAAAATAATCTGATTCAAAAAAAGAAAACCAATATCATATACCTGCATTAAAGGGGTTGTCAATGGGTATGGGAGACACAACTGCACCCTGGGGCGGACAGTTGCACAGGTTTCATTAGAGGGAGTCTGGCACTTCCAAAGTAACCATACCGCCATGCAGAGTAGGTGCCCTGAAGTAGAACCACACCCTTTCGTGTGAAAATCCGGTGCATTTTATTCCATTCTGCCCCCATTTACAAAGCTCCTCTATAAGAGACACACACCAGGGGGGTCTGGCCTCTGTATATATTACACAGACAGTCCTTCGACTTCAATGGAAGCATGTAATGCTTCATTTCTCCTGTGGTGGCGCTGCAGGGTAAAGCGGACAGGCCCTTTAATTGTGAGATTATGGGATGTGCAAATGGCCTGGATCTCAGATCATTGTAGAGATGAATCCATCTTCTTTCCCTTCTAGTATAATGGACACATGTAAGCAGGAAGCGGCTGATGTGGCCCAGGAAGACCCCGAGGTGAACGCACAGTATTTACAGCAGCTCAAGGACCTGGATATTCCTGAAGATGAAGCCAAGAAGGTAAACCCTC
The DNA here is from genome assembly GCA_033119425.1 of Bufotes viridis. Taxonomy (NCBI): domain Eukaryota; kingdom Metazoa; phylum Chordata; class Amphibia; order Anura; family Bufonidae; genus Bufotes; species Bufotes viridis. The sequence goes on along the minus strand of CM065596.1, from coordinate 16,627,607 downwards.
CCCCTCTAAAAAGTGACCGTAAAACACATCACATGTCAAAAGGATCACCCCCATCATTTGCAGTGTAGACTGTGATACCATTTTACCTTTTTTTCACCAGGCACTTATTCTTACTGGGAATGTATCGGCCGAAGAAGCTGCGATATTTTACTTTGACAGTTTAGAAAATCAGAACCCGGTAAGTGACTTGTAAAGGGGTTTTCTGGGCTACGGATATGAGGTTAGGTCATAAGCTTCAGCCCCAGGCGCTCAGCTGTTTGCAGCAGCAGCCAGAATGCAGAATGGAAGCAGACAGCTCCATTCTCGTTGTAGTCGCCATGGGGGTTTTCCGAGGGGTTTTCCGAGATTTTTCTTTTCTGATCGGTGGGGGCCTGACACCCAGGACCCTCGCTAATCAGTTGTTTGAGAAGGCACCAGTTCGCACAGTAGTGCTGCGGCCTTCTTACAGCTCTCTAAGCTGTGCTTGGTATCGCAGCTCAGCCCCATTCACTTCAGTTGGGCTGAGCTGCAACTAGACCATGTAACCGTGACATCACACGGCCTAGGCAAAGCTGGATAAGGCTGCGGTGCTACTCTGAGCACCGCTGCCTTCTAAAACAGCCGATCAGTGGGGGTCCTGGGAAGAGATGAGCGAATTTCATATTTTGAAATTTGTTCACGCTTCATTTGGTGGTAAAAGCGGAATTGCGTTATGGATTCCATTACCACGGACCATAACGCAATTCTGTGACAGAATGCATAACGGAATGCCTTTAGTCTATAGGCTGGACTTCTAGTCTATGGGCTGCAAAACTGATCTGTCCTGTTTCCGTTATGCAGGGGAGTCCTCTCCTGCATAACGGAAATGGGACGGATCCGTTTTGCAGCCCATAGACTTCTATTATGACGGAATGAATAATGGAAAGCCTTTAAAGGCATTCAGTCATAGAATTGCGTTACGGTCCGTGGTAACGGAATCGATATCGCAATTCTGCTTTTACCACCAAACGAAGTGTGAACGAATTTCATAACATGAAATTCGCTCATCTCTAGTCCTGGGTGTCGGATCCCCACCGATAAGATACTGTTGACCTATCAAAAGGAAAGGTCTTCAGTTAAATACTCTCAGTAAACCCCTTTAATGCTGCTCAGGTCCCTTTTGAGGGAAAGGACGGATCTTGATATCTGTAGCCCAGAAAACCCCTTTAAATCAAGCTGGGAAACTTTTTTAAAGGGGTGTTCCAGGTTTTATGATTGATTTGTCTGTTCTTACGGTAGGCCATCAGTCCTGCCCGTGTCCTAGAGGTTGTGACATGAATAAGGCTGAGCTGCAGTACCAGTCCCGGCCACACACTGGGATGGTGCTGTATCTTTGAGCCAGGATAGTGACCCCCATTGGTAGACGTGGCGGCCATTATAACTGAATTACTTTATCTTCTTTGGAGACTGTTGATAAAATCCATCCGTTGCTAATCCCGTTCTGGTTTCTGTTTAGGACACAGATGATGACGACACTTATTTCAAGATGGTGTTTGTGGTGAACATGGAGCTGTCTATGGGTGTAGGGAAGGTAAGACCGAAATGTGGTAGAAAAGAGTCTCTCTAGATAATAAACCAACACTGGTAACATGGTAATACTGTGTGGCCCCAGAAGTGATGGGGGCGTTCCGGAAACAGTAGTTTGCACGACTGTTTTGTAACCCCTGCCCACCACATAGCACAGTATGGAAATGCCCCTAGTAAGACCAGGTTATCCCCTAGATTGGTGGGGGTCTGATGGTTGGCACCTCCACCATTCACAACAAGTTCTGCACCCCCTGTTTTGAAAGGAGCTCTGGTTGAGCAGGGTACTGCAGCTCCATTCATTCTTTATGGGACTGCCAAGGATAGCAAAGCACAGTGATCAGCTATCTCTGGCAGGCCCCTAGACTCTGATTGGAAGTGGAGCGCATACGCTCGACCAGTGCTCTATTCAAACAGGGGACATGGATGTCTAGTTCTTGTGAATGGTAAGGTTCCCATCGGTCAGACCCTCACCAGTCTAACAGTTATCCCCTGTGGATAGGAGATACCTTGTTCCCCTTTTAAGGTCATCTGTCAGCAGATTTGTACCTGTGAAACTGGATTTGCGCATCTGTGTTGGTCCCATGTTCATATGTGCCCGCATTGCTGAGAAAAATGAAGTTTTAATTTATGCAAATGAGCCTCTAGGAGCAACGGGGGCGTTACCATTACACCTAGAGGGTCTGCTTTCTCTGCAACTGCTGCGCTCTCTGCACTTTGACAGGGCCAGGCAGTGACAACATCATAACATCTGGCCGTGTCAAAGTGTAGTGTGTGACATGAATACAGTGTTAGTGCAGCACCGAGGTGTTAACCCAGGTACACTGTCTCTTCTCAGATTGCTGCTCAGGTCGGACATGGAGCGGTTGGCTTATATCAGCTCTTGTTAAAGGACTCCAAGACCAAGGAGATGGCGGAGAAATGGGATGAATATGGGTAAGTCTGGATGGTGCTCGTTTACTCATCACACATGGGAATGTTGTTTTCTAAATGGGTTCATCTGTGAGTATATGAAGTGTCTACAGCAGTATCAGCAGAATAGTGAGTGCAGCTCTGGAGTATAATACAGGATGTAACTCGGGATCAGTAGAGGATAAGTAATGTATGTACACAGTGACTGCACCAGCAGAATAGTGAGTGCAGCTCTGGAGTATAACACAAGATGTAATTCAGGATCAGTAGAGGATAAGTAATGTAATGTATGTACACAGTGACTGCACCAGCAGAATAGTGAGTACAGCTCTGGAGTATAATACAGGATGTAACTCAGGATCAGTACAGGATAAGTAATGTAATGTATGTACACAGTGACTGCACCAGCAGAATAGTGAGTGCAGCTCTGGAGTATAATACACGATGTAACTCAGGATCAGTAATGTATGTACACAGTGACTGCACTAGCAGAATAGTGAGTGCAGCTCTGGAGTATAATACAGGATGTAATTCAGGATCAGTAGAGGATAAGTAATGTATGTACACAGTGACTGCACCAGCAGAATAGTGAGTGCAGCTCTGGAGTATAATACAGTATGTAATTCAGGATCAGTAGAGGATATGTAATGTATGTACACAGTGACTGCACCAGCAGAATAGTGAGTGCAGCTCTGCAGTATAATGCAGGATGTAACTCAGGATCAGTACAGGATAAGTCATGTAATGTATGTACACAGTGACTTATGTAGATTAGCTTTGTGTAAATTATGAAGTGGTGCAGCATGGTGGACACACACTGCTAATCTACCCTCTTTGGTCTCCTGATGTATATTCCTTGTCTGTCCCTTTAAGAGCTAAGAAGATTGTCATTCAGGGCGCCAGTACTTCTCATCTGCTGGAGTTACAAGCTTTGGCGTTAAGTTTGGATTTACCAACATACCTGGTGCAGGATGCAGGCAGGACACAGGTAAGTCACTTATTGTCTTGAAAGGGAATATCTGCTCCTGGTACTGACTGCCGGGCCACTGACGTCTCATCCTGTTGCCAGATTTCAGCCGGTTCACGCACTGTTCTCGCCATCATGGGGGAAGAAGAAATGGTGAATAAAGTGACGGGCAAGCTGAAACTGCTGAACTGAGGTGAGCAAGACAGGAAGAAGGCATCAAAGTGCCGGTGATGGAGGGACAGCTGATGAGACATCCCAGGCACGTCCTCCACACACCATGGAACACTTCGGTGCAGAGGGAGAAGAATAGAGAACAAGATGTGTGCAAATCATGTTCCAGAGCCATCGCCAGCCAATGAGGGAAGGAGACACGGAGTCTTCACATACACAATGCACACTAGTTGGTGATAGAAGTAGGTACCTAGAGCTGCTGGCATCACACAGCGCCAGAATACTGACCAATCCGACAATGCTTTCATATAGATCGCCATCTTCTTTTAAAGGCGTTCTCTCACCATTGCTTATTCATTGTACAGATCATAAAAATGAAGCACGTTTACATGCTGTTGAAAACTGATCCAGTGATTTACTTATGGCGCCACCCGGTGTGCACATCCCCCTAAACACCTGAATGCTAGTGGACACACATGCTCAGTCACTCTCCCCGTAGCCAGGTCTCTCCATAGCAGCCACTAGAAAAATCTTTCTGCCCTGCTTGTCAGGGAAGGAGCAGAATCTCTGCAGTAGCTTGACAGTACAGCTGATAGGAATACTGCTGCAGGTTAAGGAAGAAGGAATTATTATGCTAGCTTCCAGAGGGGGAAGGAGATTGATTCTGTCCTAAGGGTAAAACACAATAGCAAAAAATTATGGAAAAGGTATTTTATATACTGGAAACACTGCACAATATTTTAAAACCGCTATTACCAGCCTTTTAGTATGAAGATGATCCATTGAAAAATAACTTTAAAAGGCATCTGTCAGCAGATTTGGCAGCTGAAGGCGTCTGTGTTGGTGCCATGTTCGTATGTGCCCGCATTGCTGAGCTGATGTTTTAATATGTGCAAATGAGCCTCTAGGAGCACTTTGACAGGACCAGGCAGTGAAAACATCTTCAAGCCTGATCCTGTCAAAGTGCAGAGGGCGTGGCAGTTGCAGAGAGAGCAGAGCCTCTAGGTGTAATGGTAACGCCCCCCATTGCTCCTAGAGGCTCATCTGCATATATTAAAACCTTTTCTCAGCACTGTGGGCAGATATGACCATGGGACCAACACAGATGCCTTCAGCTGCAAAGCGCACATGCAACAGGTCAGCCGTTGTCATAGGGACAAATCTGCTGACAGATGCCCTTTAAAGGGGTGCTGCAGCTCTTTTAAACTGATCAGCGGGGGTCCGACACCCGTCGATCAGCTGTTTGAAAGCAGCGGCGTTGTCAGTAGCGCCACGGCCTTCACTCTGTTTACTGCAGACCCAGTGACATCACGACTAGTTTCTCTGGGCGGTGCTAAGCTCCATTCAAGTGAACAGAGCTTAGCCCCGCCCAGGCCAGTGATACTAGTTGTGACGTCACTGGGCCTGACGACAACCGAGAAAAGGCTGCGGCGCTCCTGGAGCGCCACTGCCTTCTCCAACAGCTGATCGGCAGGGGTCCCGGGTGTCGGACCCCTGCTGATCAGATGCTGATCATCAGTTTAAAAGAACTGCAGAACCCCTTTAAAGAGCCCTAAAGTCTGCACATAGCGAATACCAATCACACATGTATGTAGCCATTAAAAGGCTCTATCATCACTGAAACACTAGATTTAATTCAACTGCCCTGCAAATAGGGATGTTCCTGACCTGAAAACAGATTATGGAGCCAAATTTCCCAGCAGGCCAGGGAGGGTGATTCTTGTGCCATAAAAGTATGGCATTGAGCTTCTTTGTAGACTTAAATCCTAACAGTCACTTCATAGCTTAAGTTTCCAGTTCACATTATGGTCACTTCTATTATGAAGAGGGATTTTTTTTTTAGGGGGAGGGGGTTAAACCAGTATTATGTATATAGACAGTATTTCCGTATTTTTCGCTTTATAAGACGCACCCGATGTTAAGACGCACCCCAGATTTTAGAGTAGTAAAATAAGAAAAAAAAATTTTTTTCATCAGACCTCATATCAGCCCATTAGTACCCCCAATCAGACCTCAGATTATCCCATCAGTACCCCCGATCAGACTTCAGATCAGACGAAAATAAAAAATCATATTGCCTGTCCTGTGCCGCGGCTCCTCTTCAGCGGTCGCGCTCCCATCTTCAGCAGTCGTGCTTCCATCTTCCCGGCCTGCGCTGCACTGACACATGACTACGTGCAGCGTCAGGTCATAGTGCGCGCACTACATCCTGACGTTGTACGGGGTCAGGACAGTGCAGCGCAGGCCGGGAAGATGGAAGCGCGACCGCTGAAGAGGAGCTGCCGCGCAGACCAGGGAGGCGCTTTGCTCCCTGCTCCTAATACATACTAGTGAGCACTTCCATAATGAAAGCGCTCACTAGTATTCGTTTTATAAGACGCACAGACATTTTCCCCCCAATTTTGGGGAGGAAAAAGTGCGTCCTAAAAAGTGAAAAATATGGTATATTACTTCAGGAGTTAGTTCATATGTCTGATATAAACCATACTTTGAAATGCTGATTTATGCGTTCAGACTGGGCAGTGATCTCCTGAAAACATACATGTCAAGCTCTTGCCAGCCACTAGGGGGATCCAAACTCTATGTAGGTGGATACAGCTCCTGCTGCAGTGTATCCTCTGCATAACGCCTCATGCACACGACCATATTCTGTATCTGTGTCCTGCACACGGACCTGTTCATTTCTATGGGTCTGCAGAAAAAAACATTGGTGTGCTGTCCACATCCGTATGTCCGTTGCACAAATTATGGAACACTTCCTAATATTGACCGTATTGCGGACAAGAATAGTCATGTCTAATGATGGGAGTGAGAACAATGCGGATTGCACACAGATGGTACCTGCATTTTGTAGACTGCAATACAGACGCAGTTATGTGCATGAGGCCTGACCCAGAGATCCCAACCTGTCCAGGGTCAGCTGTCCGTGATGGTTTGGATCCCAGTGCCATGTTTCAGTAATACTTAGTAATATCGCCATATGCAGGGGCCCTGACACTGGTTCGGCAGTACGATCATAGAGAGGGTAGAACACATTGGTTGTATCGTCATCTACGTACACAAGAGATGACCTCAACTGGAATATCCTATATTCACCATTTTACTATAAGATTCATTTACAGTTATATTTTGTAACGTGTAAACTGATTGTGTCCTGGCTATGTAACGCAAAAAATGTAAGTAAATGGATTTTTTTTATTTCATTGGATGTGCTGATTATTTCTGTAAATGCCTTTGTTTTAACGGTCGAGATTGGACGAGGATCCTGAGATAATCCTTATCAAACCCAGTAACATTTCTGCAACCAGTGCAAGTAAATGTGGTATTAGATACTGCAGAGGAGGCCCACGTGGATTCGCCCAGCTGCAGAAGTGCGAGTATCTGCCTTGGATTTCCGTCGCCAAATCTCGTGTGTAGTTCACCACAGACACAAGGACAGGTCTTCTGGATTATGCTGTGTGCTCGTCCGTTCCCATAACCTGCAGCCATGATTCACACAGACATAGGGGGAGATTTATCAAACTGGTGTAAGGTAGAACTGGCTTAGTTGCCCATAGCAACCAGATTCCACCTTTTATTTTCCAAAAGAGATGTAAAACATGAAAGGTGAAATATGATTGGTTACTATGGGCAACTAAGCCAGTTCTCCTTTTAGGTGTGGGTCTCAGCGGTGGGACCCGCAGCTATAAGACAATGGGGGTGTTCTGCCAGATCTCTATAGTTTGCCGAAAGTCTATAGCGGAAGTCACGTGGCGCACTGCGCAAGCGCACAAGCGTACTTCCGCGAATCACTCCTGCTGGCTCCATTGCAGTAGTCCGCGCACCGCGCGTGCGCACACTTAAGGGTATAGAGGCTTCTTAAAGTGACAGTAATCCCCATTAAAATACAGCTCCGCGCCCCCCCCCCCCCCCAGCACTCATTAATCTACATTAATTTGTACCCTCGCGGGCTCGCTTCGCTCGCCACGCATCGGGCTCGGCCTCGCTGCACTCGGCATTTAGTAAAACTAACTCTATGCCGCCATTGATAGTAAAGAAGGAAATGGATGGTAAAGAATTTCTTTACCATCCATTTCCTTCTTTACTATTAATGGCGGCACAGAGTTAGTTTGACTAACTGCCGAGAGCAGCGAGGGTACAAATTAATGTAGATGCTGTATTTTACTGGAGATGACTGTCACTTTAAGATGTCTCTTGTGCGCACGCGCGGTGGGCGAAGTACTTCAGTGGAGGCTGCAGGGATGATGTGTGGAAGCGCGCTTGTGCGCTTGCGCAGCGAACCACGTGACTTCCGCTATAGACTTTCGGCAATCTATAGAGATCTGGCAGAACAGGGGCATATCCTAGCAATATGCCCCCATTGTCTGAGATGGGAAAACCCCTTTAAGGCTACATGCATACGAACATATGTGTTTTGCGGTCCGCAAAAAAAGAAAAAAAAAAGACGTCTGTATAACATGCGTTTTTTTTTTTGCGGATCCATTGTAATAATGCCTATCCTTGTCCACAAAACGGACAAGAATAGGACATGCTCTATTTCTTTTGCGGGGCTACGGAACGGACATATGGATGCGGATAGTACACGGTGTGCTGTCAGCATTTTTTGCTGACCCATTGAAATGAATGAGTCCGCATCCTATTCGCAAAAAAAAAAAAAACCTGAACGGACACTGAAACAAAATACGTTCGTGTGCATGTAGCCAAAGGCTGTGGAGCCAGAATGTGCAGCCGCAGCCTGAGAAGGATTCGGTGCTACTCTCTGCCCAGGAGTCAGCAGGAGGAAACTGGAAATCGGCAGAAACCATCGTTTACTAGTTTTTCCACCATGTCATAGTCACAGCATTGAGATATTTGTCTCATCACTTTTTCCCTATAGTCCATGACGGCACCATGAGAGAGGGTTCGCCTCCCAGGACAGGAAACCCACAGGTATAAAAAAGGAGGAGCCTCCCTCTTCCTCCATAGTTTCCTGTCCTAGGAATAGTAGCCCCATCCAGGCAGAGTTGTCTTTCACAGGCAGACCAAGTAATTCAGATCCTGGAATCATTGGGTTGGATGGTGAACATGGAGAAATCCAGAATGACCTCCCTACAGTCGCAGAGGTTCCTCGGAATTTTGCTCGACTCGACCTCCCAGAGATCCTTTCTGACCTTGGACAAAGTGAACTAAGTAAGGTCAGTGGTGCGAAATCTAATTCTATGCCCTTACGTTTCAGTCAGGAAAGCTATGTCCGTCCTCGGTACCTTGACATCATGCATACCAGCAGTTCTCTGGGCTCCAGTGGGAGATTCTCCAGTCATGGTCAGGGAGGCCAGAGGAGCTGAACAACAAGATTGTAATCTCCAGGAAGACCTGTCGTCACTAGAATGGTGGCTGATAAAGGAGAATCTAGATCAGGGGGAAGGTGGTAAACCCTTTAGTAGTCACTACAGACGCCAGTCATTCTGGTGGGGGGGGGGGGGCACATGTTCTGGACACAGGTTTTCGGAGATCCTAGGGCAGTGCAGATTGGGAAATTTCTTTCAATGCAAAGGAATTAACAGCGGTTCTGAAGACTCTGCAGAAGATCCTGCCTTGGCTTGAGAACTGGCATTTAAAAGTTTTGTCTGCCAATGGTTCCGTGGTGGCCTAATTAAATGATCAGGGGGTAACCCGATCCAGGGAGTTGATGGGAATCAAATATTCCCCTTGTTGGAAGGGAGGGTGTTGTCACTGTCAGCCCTGCATATCAGGGGTATAGACAATGGAAAGCAGACTACCTAAGTCGAAACAGAGGGAATGGTCTTGAAACAAGTCATATTTGCAAAGATAGTAAGCCTGTGGGGGATGCCAGGCATAGACCTCTGCTACAGGAAGGTGAAGAGGTTATTTTCCCTTTTCTCCAGGGGATTCTCCCACAGCCCTGGTGAAGGCGTCTTCTGTATGCTTTCTCTCCATTCCAATTAATTCCCAGGGAGTTAAACAAAATAAGGGAAGACAGAGCTTCTGTGATCTTGATAGCCCCCGTCGAGCATGTCAGTCAGGGAGCCATGGTTCTTTCCGGAAATTCCGGATCTCGTGTCAAGAGCCAGTGATACATCCCCCAGTCAAGGGCCTTCACTTGATGGCTTGGTTGTAGAAAGGTCGATATTGATCAAAAAGGGGCTATCGGGGTCGGTAGTCTCTACCCTATTAAAAAGTAGGAAGGAAGTGACTACAGACATATATGCTAGAGTATGGTCGGTTTTCTTTGTTTTCAGGGATATCTCCTTCACCTTCTTGTCAGCTTAGCATCCCTAGGATTTTAGAAATTCTCCAGAGGGGATTAGATAAGGGGTTGGCCTTAAGTACCTTAAAGGTAATGATTTCAGCCCTAAGTGTTTTGTTTGATTCAAGTCTAGCTGCTCATCCTCTGATTGTGCTAGGAACACCCCCTCTAGGATCACAAAGGTCCCTCCTTGGGACCTTGGCCTGGTCCTTCAGGCTTTGGTTAAAGATCCCTTTAATCCCCTCTCTGAAGTCTCCATTAAGATTCTAACATTGAAATGTGTCGTTTTAGTGGCCATCACATCGGCCAGGAGATTAGGTGAAATGCAGGCTCTTTCCATTAACCCTCCTTATATGTCCATTCAGGAGGATGGAATTACTCTTCGCCCTGATCCCGCATTTCTCCCCAAGGTAGTCTCTAATTTTCACAAGGGCCAGGAAGTGTTTCTGCTTTCCTTTTGTGATCACCCTAAGGAAGCTGAGCTCTATCATTTGGCTGTTAGGAGATGTGTGCTGGCTTATTTAGAGGCTGCCAAGAGGTGGTGGAAGACAACCTCCTTGTTTATACAATTTGTAGGCCCTAATAGAGGAAAATCAGCTAGCAAAAGTTCATTAGCTAGGTGGATAAGGTAGGCCCGGGGATGGTCGGCTCACTCAACAAGAGCGGTGGCAACTTCTTGGGCAGAAGCTTCAATCCAAGACATCTGCAAAGCCGCAACTTGGTCATCTACTTTGACCTTCTTTAGGCACTATAGGTTGGATCTCTCTTCTTCCTCTAACTTGTCCTTTGGTCGTAAGGTTCTCCAGGCCGTGGTCCCACCCTAGTTTTTCTCTGGGATATCTCATGGAAGATAGGGAAAAATGATAATTACACTTACCGTTAATTTTATTTTTAGGAGTCCATGAAAGCGCCCCTAAATTTCCCACCCTTTTTACTTCGGTGTTGCTAACGGTTCTTGGGTATGGTCAGGAGGTGTTCAAAAATAAATAAAAAAAACGGAGGATATAATTATACGTGAAGAGAGCATATGCCTTCAGCCAGCCAAGCGAGGAAGATCGGATTATAGGGGGCTTCTCGTCTGTGAAAACCACTGAGGAAGTGAGGGGCTCCTCCTTTTTTTTTTTTTTACCTGTGGGTTTCCTGTCCTGGGACGCAGACCTCTCTCATGGTGCTGTCTAGGACTCCTGAAAATCAAATTACCGGTCAGTGTAATTATCATCATCCAGGTTTTCAAGGAAATTCTGCTATATTCACACCACACGTAAAAAGAGCCTAAGACGTGTTGGTTTCAGACGGCAGTAACACGCAAAATCGTACATCCGCCCTATTACCCGATTCCCAAGCAGGTCTACTAAAGCTAACTAAGGGCTCTTTCACACTTGCGTTTTTGTTTTCCGGCATAGAGTTCCGTCGTCGAGGCTCTATGCCGGAAAAATCCTGATCAGTTTTATCCCCATGCATTCTGAATAGAGAGAAATCCGTTCAGGAAGCATCAGGATGTCATCAGTTCAGGACCGGAACATTTTGCTCCGGCCAAAAATCCTGAACACTTGCTGCAAGGCCGGATCCGACGTTTAGCTTTTTCTCAAACGGGGCATTCCAGAGTGACGTCAGGGCGCCTCATGCGCCCCAGGAGCCGCACGGACTGTAAGTATACCGCTCCCCCGCTCCCCACTACTACTATGGCAACCAGGACTTTAATAGCATCCTGGCTGCCATAGTAACATTGAAAGCATTTTGAAGACTGATCAGTCTTTAAATACTTTCAGGTCACTTGTGTTGTTACGGATGCGGCGGGCAATTCCGGCGACGGAAGTGCACGCCGGATCCTAACAACGCAAGTGTGAAAGAGGCCTTAGCTCAGCGCTGGGTGATCCATTATGCAAGGTCTGTCTTATACAAAGAGTTTAAATGGACAATTCTGTCTTAGCCACACTGAAGGACACCCCCAAAATATGCCTCTAGTAGGGTGTGTTTTTTTTTATACAAGGAGGTTAAACATAGCAGGATCCAGCCATCAATCAGCTCTGCCTTGAAACAAAACAAAAAAAAAAAAAACGATGTAAAATTTGGGGTGAATTTACACATCATGTATCGTTACTCCATGGCTAAATATTTGTGACTTAGGCCGCTTTTACAGTCGGGACTCATACACACGACCGTATTTTTTGTCCGCGTCCGATACGCATTTTTGTGGTTCAAACGCAGACCAATTCATTTCTATGGGGGCCACAAAAGATGCAGACAGCAGACTGATATCACCCATGTGCTGTCAGCGGCCAATCTGCAAATGATAGAATGAACCCTATTCATGTCCGTTTTTACGGAACGGGTATGTTGACAATGGGGCCTAAATAAACACTGCCTGTGTGCATGAACCCTTAGGCTAGGGCTACACCGTGGCATGTGTTGCGCGACTTCTTGTTGCAGAAAAGTTGCACCAGAATGCATTCCGTTTCGTTTGGTTGGGTCCCCATCGCGGACAGAAAAACTGACAATAGAAAATGGATCCGTCCCGCAATGACTTTCAATGGTGTTCAAGATGGATCCGTCATGGCTACAGAAGACATAATACAACCGGATCCGTTCATGACGGATGCATGCGGTTGTATTATTGTAACGGAAGTGTTTTTTGCAGATCCATGACGGATCCGCTAAAAATGCTAATATGAAAGTAGCCCAAGTTGGATTTTTGTGCGACTGTCGCGTTGCAGAGCGACACCATTGACTATCATAACATCGGATGAGATTTGGTATTTTGCATCCAAATCTGAATGCAAGACGTGCAGACTCTGCCCGCATGTGTCCAAGGAGTAATGTGGCTGTGTGTAACGGATCCGTGCTGCAGTGATCCACAATGCATCTCATTGACAGTGCTGCATGAAACCATCATATGGCAGCACCTGTGCAGCCACGAGTCTGTATTGCGCTTTATTACCATGTGTCTCTCCCAAGCAAGATCTGTTTTTTTCAAGGAGATGTCACATGGCCCTGCTGGCGACTGATCCCATATTTTATGCTACATTTCATCATGCACACACACAGCGTAATAAAGTTTATGACGTGTGAATAAATCGTAAAGCCTTAGGGAGTGTTCACACTTCTGTGTTTAAGGTCCACGTCCCATACATATTTCTTGCCAACTGGAGTGGATCCCATCAGATGTTAGGGCTTATTCACATGACCGTGATCGGCCGCCTCTCCCGGGTCAACCATGGTTCCCCTAACCCAGTGATGGGCAACGTGCGGCTGCCCTGCAGTAGGCTGATAGCTATAGACAGGCTTTGCATGCTGGGAGTTGTAGTTTAGCAACAGCTGGAGAGCCGCACAGTTGCCCATCACTGCCCTAACCCAAACGGTCTGCATCATAGTGATGTCCGTTCTAGAGATGAGCGAATGTCATGTTATCAAAACAGAATTGCATTATGGATTCCGTTACCACGGACCATAACGCAATTCTATGACTCAGTGCCTTTAGAGGCATTCCGTTATTCTTTCCGTCATAATGGAAGTCTATGGCCTGTATAACGGATCCGCCCCGTTTCTGTTATGTAGAAGAGGACTCAGGATCAGGAGACGACTCCCCTACATAACGGAAACGGGACAGATCCGTTTTGCAGCTCATAGACTTCTATTATGACGGAATGAATAACAGACTGCCTCTAAGGGCATTCCGTTATACATTTGTCATAGAATTGCGTTCTGATCCGTGGTAATGGAATCCATAATGCAACTCTGCTTTTACCACCAAACGAAGCATGAACGAATTTCTAAATCTGAAATTCCCTCATCTCTAGTAAGTTCATATCTGGTGACTGGTCTGACATGATGTGAGCACAGTAGACTATGAACTGACCATCATGAATTACTATGATTCCGTCAGTTTGGGTCAGTAGAGCTGCGGCCGATAAATGGGCTGTTTTTCTTGTGTGAATCAGCCCTTACACAGGCTGTGAGAAAACCACTGAATTTTCATGGTTTCTAAAATAAATGGTTAATTGAATTAATTTTGTACTCCGTTGTTTTTTGGCCATTGTACAGACATAAACGCTAAATCCACTGTAGTACTGCACCCTGCCCACCAGAGGGTGCTCCCACCTCCACGACCGCTTTCCTGTTTGTCTTTTTTCACGTCCCACTGATCTTTAGTGTTTCTGTCACAAGACTATGAGGTCATTGTGTTATTCCAGGAGGGAGGGTCGCTGGTAGCGCACCTACCGCAGGCGAGGGCCTTCATACGTTCCTCCCAGAACACTTTACTCCTTTAACTTGAATTCTACTAATGGAAATGACATGTGAAATGTAATCAACGCTGCATACAAATGCACCATTTTGCTACACTGTATCCTGTGATCACACGGATGTAGGTCATAAAGAAAGCTTTTTAATAAAAGAGTAACTTCTCCCCTCACTGCATTTCTGGTGAATGACGACTGACGGGGCAGGAATGCTTCTCGTGCGTGTGATCCAAGTAGATTGCGGCCGCACAAATGAATATTGAAAAGCAACCCGAGTCTTTTTAGCTGGAAATGAGAAATGTCCATATGAATGTACAGAGGAACGGCCTGGCCACGTCTACAGCGGCGCACATTGCATTCCTTTCTATTTAAGGATGACTCTGCAGAACCTTTCGCTTGCACAGCTGCAAGGAACAGGGTTTCTTATACGAGCCGCCCGTCCCTAAATAAGTTTGCGCCTTAACCCTTTACGCTGTGCTGGAGTGCTGGTATTTCCCCCGCAAGGGCCTTTCAGTACAGAAAACTGGATTTTGGGGGTACTATGTCTCCTTGGGGAGACTAAAGAAAGCTTGCACGGAGTTATAGTGTTTGAATCTATAAGGCTTGGACGACACATTGTGCCAAAATTGTGCACCATACAGCATAAAAGGTCCATAGGCACGCTGCAGATAATCCAATCCACGCTGTGGGGTCGGTTGCAGATTTCTGGATTTTACCCCTGGGTGAAGTCATCAGAGGCAACAATCCACATGTAATCCCCACACGTAGGGTACTGTCAGCCAAACCCGACATTTTCTGCAGCAGACGACGGCCCACGGTGTATGGGGAGAGAAGGATCGGAGGGGCATGTTGGATTGCACTATCGGATCTTTTCGTTCTCCCGGGAGATAAGTCACCGCCAGACGCATCACTAAGTGGCTCTCTCCTCTCTTCCTACTGAAAACACATGCATGCTTGGCCAAACTGTGCGTGCATTTATATGGGGAGTCAGAAGAGATAGCGGTCGGCTGACAGCCCCTGAAGGCATAGGGGCAGATTTCATTCCAGAGGAGATCATAAAAATAGTTGCAAGTACCTTTTTTGATCAGCCGTGCGTCAATATTTAGTTGCACATCAGTTTTTTTTTTGCCGTCTTCGGCAGTTGGGTGAGGCGCAGGCCTTGTCAGAAATTAGCTGAATTTTATGGCAGCTCAGATGAGAATCTAAGACCGGCGGAAAAAGCCGGTCCTAGTAAATGACCCCAAAGTCTCAGGCTAGTTCCATAGAGTATATGTTACACTATCTTGCATGTGTACTTATCCATCATCCTTCGTGCCGTTTCCCCTAGAGGTATTGGTTTGAGGCAGAAGACAGTGCCTCATGAGGTGACCTCCGATAGCACAGGGAATGGACAGGGCAGGCCATCAGATCGTTAGTCATCGTTGTCTGCCACGCGCAGTGCTATATGTTACAGATCAAGGCTCCACAAGACTGGGCGCAGCCGCTGCCAAATGTACAAGCACTGTGCCTAGTAAACATGGCGCCTTCAGCCATCTTTATGGTAAAGGTGAACTGGACTTGAGCTTGCAATACCACACACAACGCGTAGACAGGTGTGGTGCAAATTGTTTCTATTTCTGGACAGTCCCTTTAATTACTGACAGAGGCTCCGACCTACATGTGCTCCAGAGCAACCGCGGCTCGGCTCCAACCCAAGTTCAGGATCCCTTCCCTGTAAAGGAATTATTTCTAGCCAGATACATATGCAATGTTTGCTGACTACTATTTCCTCTGTATTACAGCTATCCGCGGCCCGGCCGCCCTTAGTCAACATTTTCTCTGTGGCAACAGTTCAATCGTGAAAAGGTCCTAAACCACCGGAGGGAAGCGAATCCCCCGGGAGGAATGTTTTTGTCTACGAGTTCAAGGATTCACTGTAAGAAGAAATGTGGCAGAGCCCGGAGCAGAGACTCACCGAAAAGAGGGATCGAAACCAACAGGATGAACCTCAGTCAATGGATAACTTTGGGTTTGGTCTCCGTGTGTAAAGTTCACAGATCTGGAGCGCGGAAATATGGGACTTGCGCAGGGTGAGCGCAGCCCCTGCCAACTAGGACTTTACAGGACTGACCTATAGTCACCAATACAAAGCAACCCAAAACACGGAGGTGGCTGTAGTCAGCGGACAGCTATTCCTTCTCATTTCCCTCACACGCATGCTCAGTTCAGCCGAGCATGCAAGTAGGGAGGGGGGAATCAGCTGCCGCTAAACGCCGATGACACTGCTTTTCCTCCCTGGGGGACAAAAGAATCAGGTATACTGTAATCCAACATGCCCGACCCACCTTTCCGCTGTCCTAGGAGAGAGGGGCTCCCTCCCATACACATTCGATGCCAAGATCACCAGGCACCGGTAACGTCCTGCATTAATGTCTGCTGGGATTTGTCCGGCCTGGTCCTCTGCTGCCACATTAGATTGCTGGCTGAACGCTGGGATTTTGGCCGGATAACCACCTGTATGGGGGGCGGGGGTGTCCGGACTCTCCTCCCATGGCAGATGTTGGTGGAAAAAAGATTAGGCAAGCTGGATTTCCACATGCCTGATCCTTCTCGGTGGAGATGAGCCGCCTCAAGGTGTCTAATTTCTCTCCCCATTCAGAACTGAAGCGTGGATCTGTATGAGGTCAGGGAGAGACAGACGTCGGCCCATCAGCTGACAGCTACCCAAGGGCTCATGCACATGAACGTATTTTCTTTCCGCGTCCGTTCCGTTTTTTTGTGGACTGTATGCAGAACCATTCATTTCAGTGGATCTGCAAAAAAAAAAAACGGAAGCTTCTGTGTGCATTCCATTTCCATATGTGCTATTATTGCCCGCATTACGGACAAGGATATGACTGTTCTATTAGGGGACAGCTGTTCTGTTCTGCAAAATACACACGGACGTCATCTGTATTTGTTGCCGACCCGTTTTTTGTGGAATGCCAAAATATGTACGGTCGTGTGCATGAGCCCTAAAGCTCACAGTCGGCTTAGGTTTCTACTCTCTGGGAGCATGCGACCAGGCAACGCACAGGTTTCAGTCGCAGTCTGTAGAAAAACGGCTGCCATCGCTGATGAAGACGTTTGTTCCGCCAGCTGCTTTGACAGACAGTCTCCAGACCAACAGACATGGATCCCACCGAAATCAGCAGCGTGCAAGTTCTTCTTCCAACGTGAACCATTTTAGACCGGCTGCGGTAATTGCACAACCATACCGCCCTTTGTGCCCGACCGTCGATCCCCAGCTTAGTGTAATTCCAGTCCGGCGCACCTTCCTGTCCGCAGCACGCCTGACGTAAGCCTTAGGTACGAAGACTCATCACTGATCCATAATATGAGGCCCACACAATGGACGTTTACTGCACCAGAAAGCTGCTGACAACGCTGGATCCACCTGCTTCTTGTGACCAGCGTTGTCGCCCACCAGCATTACGGACACAGGGAGACTGGTCTGTCTTTTTTTTTTTTCTCCTTCCAGATAAAGAGCGAGGTCATGAATTAAAGGGAAAACAAGGGTGTGTTAAGTATTCATGGTGTGACTGCCCTCTAAATCCCTGCAGCCGCATCCAGTCCGAGGCGTTCCACAGGTAGAGCGCCTTTTTGAACTTCGTCCAAAAGAAAACCTAGCAGGTCTGTCCAGGGGAGCGATTTATTATTTTTTTTTTTACTTTTTTTATATTTTGTGAGAAAATACCAAAAAAAATTTAAAACCGCAGTTGCATTTAACCACGTCGCTGCGACATGCAGAGCCAGCCAATCAGATCTCAGCTCCTCATCAACTGTGCCATAACTGGCTGGTACTGGAAGCATGGCCATGTTTTCTCGTGGAACTGATTCACATGACCGCGCTCAGTCCGGGAAACACAGCCCGTGTGTCGGCCGCATCTCCTATCTTTTGGATTGTGCTCACATGATGATAGGAGTACAGTACAATAGCTCCGCTACCAGATAGGAACTGACCATCATAAATCACTATGGTGCAGTCTGTTCAGGTCCGGGAGATGCGGCTGACACATGGCCCATGTTTCCTGGACCGAGCGCAGTCATGTGGATCAGCCCGTAGGGCAGCAGTTTTATTATAATTTGCACCCGGTTTTAGTGATGCGGTGGGCAGGTGAAGCACGCTGAATCTACGTAAGAACGCCACAGACTTCTCATAGATGGAACCACCAATCCCACCTGGTGAGACAGGGTCTGGCCACCACATCTACATGGAGAATGAACATTGAGGATGATGCGTGTGTGTGTGTGTTGCGGCACTCTCCATTCACTTCTATGGTAATTATCCGAGCGTGCTCAGCTGGCAGCCTTCGTTCCATTGATTCTCCACCTGGGCGCGGCTTCCTCACCAGACGGGACCCCCGTTCTGGAGAGAGGTGTCGGTCCCAGAGGCGGAACTCACATCCTATGAAGATGGATGAGGCTGACGCAAAAACTTCTGCAACAGATCCACCTCTTAAAGAGGCATTCCCGTCTATATAACCTCTATTGAGAACAGACGGCGGCTGTTACTATGGCGGTCTGCAGTCGTCCATGTATTACAGGGTTGACCACTCGCCTGGCCATGTAATACCCCGACATGGGGTTCCCTGCTCAGGACCCCCCTCCATCTGACCATACTGCTGCTGCACAGGGTTGATTCCAGTCTTAATACAGATTTCCATGGGATTTTACCTTCTTCCTTCCTCACAACCCTTGTAACCCTCATAAAACACATCCCTCCCCCCCTGCTTTGAGTCAGGAAAGAGTTAACTTGCCGACATTCTTGCACTGAGCTCCGTGCAGTCATGGCTGCTGTTGGCTGACTGCAGGACAGGTAGGGACTAGGTTTCCAGCACAGTCCTGCCTTAGCCTCGGTCCGCCCTGTTCTGGAAGCTTCTGCCTGGGACAGCCCTCACATGACCTCTGAGGCGGCTACAATGTTACCACCCGCGGAAGCAAAACTTTTCCCAGGAGCATGCGCAGTAGCCGCCATGCGGCCGCACTTCCTTGACGTCACTAGACATGCGCGATAGCAGCAGTCCACAGCCTGAACGCCTGTCTGCACGCATGCGCTGTGTAAACAACGTTTTAAAACGTTATGTAAAACGCGTTAAAATTTTGTTTTCCCCCTTTTTATTACAACTTTTCACGTTCATTTATGGTACATTGTTCTCCATGTGTGGTTTGAATAGAAGACATGATGAATGGCTATGTTGTGGCACCCTTACCCTAAATGTTATAATTTATACACAAAATTCCTATTAAATTTAGCATGTGCCACCACTGACAGCCCTAACTGACATCACATGACTGTATTATGCACTAGTCACATGACTGTACACCTTAGATAGTGGTCAGAACTCGCCGCCCCCCCAACAGTACACACGCATGCTCGGTTTGGCTGAGCGTACATGTGTTCTCTCTAGGGAGAAGGAGGTTTGTCTCCCTTGAGAACAAAAGTATTGGACATACTGAAATCCATCAGCCCGATCCTTCTTACCCATGACATCTGCCATCAGGAAAGAGTCGGAACGCCCCCATATACATTATATGGTTGCCTGGTCCCAAGGAAATCGTTGGGCTTGGCCCACTCTCATCTGAGGGTAAGGGCACGTGTAGCCCCTGTGCTCCGGCCGAGTGCACGCTGCCAGGCCACGCCCACCCAGATCAGTCAATGGCCGCATGCACAGAGTGGCTTGGGCCCGCCCTCATTGCACTTATCTGCTCATTTGCATATGGGTTAAAAGTACCTTTTCTCCAGAATGAAGCAACAGATCACTAAGTGAAAGGTATCATTCAGACGAGCGAGTGCTGGGTATAGCCGTGAATTTCCTGGCGACACGCTCCCTTTAACAGCAGAGCAATAAATGGAATAGATTGTGTATATCTGGCCGCATTAGGCGACTGAAGAAATGCAAACCTCAGCTCCGGGGGAGGTGGATGATATCAGAGCGCTCACATAATGGCTGCTGTGAGGTCACCCGACAGAAATAAGTCAAGTGACAGAGAAAGGACACAGCAGACTCCACCTGCAGCGCTCCCTGTCTCCTGGCCGGGGATCAGCCGTGTATTATACACTTCTCCTCAGCTACTTTCACCTTCATTATGTCACTGATTAGGAACGTGACTAATGCATTCTTCTGGAATAAGGTCTCTGGCGGTTTTGATGAGGCGTCCCTCGGTATGTGCTCGCAGCCGTCCACATGCATGTCCTGGAAGTGAGTAATCACGTGACGACATCAACAGTCTCAGTATGTGGTGTCTGGGAGCGCACAATGACGGTAACCCTTACATAGCCAGAACTATCTAACCTCTATGGGGCTCAGTGCCGTCCCCTGGCGGCTGCCGTCAGGGAAAAGAAAGACCGTGACGGTTGTCCAACCCTCGGTCTGTGTGCGACCGCGGGCTTAATAGGGGCAGGAAAAAAGTCGCTGTCAAACCCTGTAAGAAGAAAAGATCGAGCATGTTGAAACCCTATATGCCCGATCCAAGTTTAGGCCCCTTGCAGACGAGCGTTCCTCCCGCAGCGAGTCCGCAACGCAGCAACCGCCCTGACCTCCCAGCACTGACGCGATTCACATAGCATCATAAATCAATATAATGCTATGTAGCCCTTACAGTTATGCCAGTGTTATCCAATACATTCCAGAACTGTAAGGGTTACATAGCATCATAAATCGATAGAAGGCTATGTGACCCCAGGCAGCGATGAGAGTTCAGGCCGGGTTGCTGCGATGCGGACTCGCTGCGGGAGGAACGCTCATCTGCAAGGGGCCTTAACCTGACACCTTCCATCAGAGTCATCGGCCACATACATAGAGGGTGGACCGGTCCCTCCAAAAGTCAACCAGCCAACTGTCACTCCTGACTCTCCCATACACATTGGCACTGAGCTCAGCCGAGCATGCATGTGTTTTTAGTGAGTAAAAGGTGAAATAAGCAGCTTTTCTCCTTTGGAATCAAAGGCTTCAAGCTGCCCAATCCTCCTTTCCCCGACATCTTTTGTTTGGAGGAGGTTGTTATTCCTCTGCACACAACCGATAGTTCCTCCCAGTGTCAGACTGGGGTACCTAGGGCCCACCAGTAAAATTTATTTTGGGGCCCACCATACGTATACATTCAAATATAATAAATAATCTAACAAGTTTTTTTTATATGAACTGGTTGAGGTGCTGTACATTGAGTCTATGTATAGGGGCCCACCGGTGGATTCCCCTGCGGGCCAGTCCGAGCCTGGTACCTCCTACATTCTGTATGCATTGGTCTGTGTAATCAGGTCGGTGCAAACGTGGCCAGACCTGCAGTGGGGAGTATACTTACCTGCTCCCCACCGCCGCCACTCTCCGGTCTCCCTGTATCAACATCTGCTCTGATTCGAGGCAAGTGCCGCGGCAGGCAATGGCCGGCTGCGGAGGTGACATGTCCCTTCTACATCATGTGATGCATGGGGTGGCTATGTCACCACAGCAGCCAGTGTTTGGCTGCAGCGGTCAGGTGACCTGGATCAAACTAGACGCTGACACAGGGAGACCGCAAAGATGCAGCAGCGGTGGGGAGCAAGAGCCCAGTGGTGGGAAGTAGGTAAGTATGCTTCTCTACGCAGGCCTGGCCATGTGGTGCGGGAGGATTTCTGAAAGCACCTTTTAAGCCACCACCCATATATTAGGGTTGTGCAGGATTAGAGGGGCCTGGTACCCGTTCACCATGCTTTCCACTCTTGTGCAAGACCCCTGGGCCGGTTTCTCTTATCATGAGTGTTAATAATGGGTATGTACACACATGCCAGACATGTCGCAAATTTTTTCTGCGGTGGAAAATCCATCACTGTTACTCTGAATGAGGCTGTTTTGCTGGCGGGCACGTGGTCTTCTGCAAGACCCATGCAGATAAATAGGACAGCAGCAGCGAATCTATGTGTGCTACAGATTCAGCACAGATCTATCCCTATACATTGCAAAGGGTAAATCCTGCTTTAAAAAATATGCAGCAAATTTCTTAGAGTTTTAAAAAAGCATATCCATCTGTATGGTGCAAATTTGCTGCAAATACGCCACATCTGAACATGGCCTTATCGTATCCTCATTTTCTGCAGCACCTTTAGTAAGAGATTACATTTTCTAATTTCTAACACTAATAATTACGCGGTAAAGAAGTCATGGTCGCGTGGGGACAATACTTCCATAGTGCCGGTTGCTATGAACCAGTGACCTCAACCTTGACACAATCTGCTGCTGCTTCCAGCTGTAACCCCAGGGCCAATGATCAAATATTCATAAGGCAGAATCCTCGGCTCCCTATCTCTCCTCTCACAGATGACGACAGCATAGAGGCCTGGTCTACAACCACAGCTACAAGGACAATATACAGTGCCTTGCAAAAGTATTCACCCCCCTTGACTTTATTCGTGCTTTGGGGCCTCACAACCTGGAATTAACATAGATTGTTTTAGGATTTGCATCATTTAATTTACAGAAGATGCCCACAACTCTGAAGATGGTTTTTATTGTGAAAACATCATAAGTCTCTATGAGCTGCCACATCTTACCACTGGGATTTCTGCCCGTTCCTCCTCTTGCTGCTCCAGCTCCTTCAGGCTGGACGGTTTGCGCTTGTGAACAGCGATCTTTCAGTCTGACCACAGATTTTTCTGTTGGATTGAGATCTGGGCTGTGACTCGGCCATTCTAACACATTTACATGTTTTCCCTTAAACCACTCCAGTGGTAGCTTTAGCCGTGTGTTTGGGGTCAGTCCTGCTGGAAGGTGAACCTCCGTCCTAGCCTCAGATCACGCACAGAGAGCTACAGGTTCTGCTCAGGAATATCCCTGTATATAGCACCATCCACCTTTCCCTCAGCTCTGACCAGTTTCCCAGTCCTGTCCCCCCCATGATGCTGCCACCACCATGTCTCACTGTGGGATGGTGTTCTTTGGGTGATGTGATGGGTTTGCGCCAGACATAGCGTTTTCTAGATGGCCGAAAAGTTCAGTTTTAGTCTCCTCAGAACAGAGCACCTTCCTCCATACATTTTGGGAGTCTCCCACACGCCTTTTCACAATCTCACAACGTGCCTTTTTGTTTTTAGCTGGCAGTAATGGCTTCTTCTGGCCGCTCTGCCATAAAGCCCAACTCTATGGAGCGCACGGCTTATTGTCGTCCTCTGTACAGATCCTCCAGTCTCTGCTGTGGACTCTGCAGCTCCTCCAGGGTTACCTTAGGTCTCTGTGCTGCCTCTCTGATTAATGCCCTCCTTGCCCGGTCCGTGAGTTTTGGTGGGCGGCCGTCTCTTGGCAGGTTTGCTGTTGTGGCACTGTTCTTTCCATTTGGATATGATAGATTTGATGGTGCTCCTGGGAATCAGCAAAGATTTGGATATTTGTTATAACCTAACCCTGACTTATACTTCTCAACAACATTGTCCCTTACTTGTTTGGAGAGCTCCTCGGCCTTCATGGCAGTGTTTGGTCAGTGATGCCTCTTGCTCAGGTGTTGCAGCCTCTGGTGTGTATATGTAATGACAGATGATGTGACACTTAGATTGCACACAGGTGACATCATGTCACTAATTATGTGACTTCTGAAGGTAATTGGTTGCACCAGAGCTTTTTATAGACTTCCTAACAAAGGGGGTGAATACATACGCACAGGACAATTTTCTGTTTTCTATTTCTAAACAATAGTTTTATTCATATATTTTTCTCATTTCACTTCACCAACTCAGACTATTGTGTTCTGATCCATCACATAGAATTCAGATTAACAAAACATTGAACTTAAGGCTGTAATGTAACAAAACATGAAAAAAGTCAAGGGGTTTTGCAAGGCACTGTATATCACACAATGTGACATGAATATGCTTTGTACGTGTCATAATGGATCGTTGTCGGTGATGTCATCACTTATAGTTAGAGATTAGAGGGATATAATGGTGAAAGGTATACTCTACAGTCTACAGTAGGGATCAGTAACCTTCAGCACTCCAGCTGTTGTGAAACTACAACTCCCAGCATGTTTCTTCCGCTTGTGTGGGAGTTTAGAGAACAGCCAAGCAAGTGTGCATGATGGGAGATGTAGTTTCACTACACCTGGAGTGCCGAAGGTTGCTGACCCCTGGTCTATAGGATGTTGATTGGATGGCTATTACAGTTGCCATGGGGTTGTCAGCCAGCTTTCCCATGAACCTGAGCGTGCATCAAAGCAATTTTTAGACGGTTACTTAAAAGGGAACCCATCAGCAGGGTCAACCCTATTATACCAGGCACACCGCTGATTAAAAGGATACTGGTCTTCTGAAAACCAGTTAAATGGGCATGATCTTGTGGACGGGTTCTCTTTAAAGCCGATACGGAAACACTCCTTCCTCTATATATTACATTCGTGACACAGAGATCAATGATCTTTAAATGTGCTGAGCTTTCAATGGCTCGCGGCACTGAAAAGCCTGGAATTTTCAAGGATAAACGGCTACCCAGCCAATCAGATGACGGCGGCATCACTGCGGTGTGAAGCATTTGTACAGCAGTGATATTCTGCAGAATACTAGATATAATGGGCTAAACGATCTGCAGCTGGGCAGAAACCTAGGAGTATAGCCGCTCTCATTATACAAAACTTTTCACCCCTAGTACGAGTCCCGCTTTTTAAATCGTTTAATGGATCCGCATTCTCGTGTGTATAATATTGTAGCAAATCCTCAGCTGTGAGATGTAATAGATCCAAAAGGGTTTACTGCCTGTGGATATCATCTGATAAGTGATCAAAGTGGGGCTCAGCACAACCGCAGAGGTCCGAATGCCACGTCCACGTATAAAACCGGCCTGAGAGATCCTCAGGGAATGTTAACTGCTGCTCCTCGCTAAAATCTAAAATGGGAATTTCTAAGCCCACTTATAGACCTGGACCCAGAGCCGCTTCCACCGACCGTCTGATAATTATTATCTGCCAATTCTTAAATGTCAGCACTGATGTCATGACTTATGGCTGTCATAATCTGAAGTACGGTTGGAGCTTTTAAAGGCGCGCTAAACCTAAAGTTGGCAGCTACGAAAACAGCTGCTCATATAATCCCCCCCCCCCCCGTGTGTAAATGTATCTGGGGGTCCTCAGCACTGATGATGGACGTAGGGGACAGGGATTTTCCTGGATTTCCTGTCCGTCATCTCATTTAGGCCTCTAGCAGACGACCGTATGGCTTTTTCAGTATTTTGCGGTCCGCAAAAAATACGGATGACGTCCGTGTGCATTCTGTTTGTTTTCGGAGCGGAACAGCTGGCCCCTGATAGAATATGTCCTATTAGATAGTACTGTTTTATCTTTCACCAGGACAGAAGGCATACAGAGTACCTTCCGTTTTTTTTGCGGCTCCATTGAAATGAATACACTAAAAACAGAACGTAAACTGAAAAAAAAACTCATGTCCAAGCGACCTTAGGGACACTACACGCAGTCTCTGCCTGGCCTGAAACAAGGAACAAATATACGTAGTGGAAATGTACATAGTGAGAAGGGGGGACACCGCATGTCTGGGCCTCTCACTATTTCTACACTTCCAGCTTACAGTGGGTTAAAGGGGTTTTCCATGATTACTTTGGTCTTTATCAGATATGCTCATGTAGTTGCTTACCTCACGCCCAGGTTTTCTTTTTCAGTTTGGACTCTCCGCTTTCACCACGTAAACCAATCCCTCTGGTTTGTGTCCATGTTGTACGCACCACTTCCTGTTGCTGCATCCAACCAAACCCACAATGCACCACTTCTTCCTCTGCCACACCTCCAGCACCGCCCCTAACGCCACCCAGCTAGTTTATGGTTCCTTCCACCCAGCTAATGACATAGACACTCCCCAAACCACCACCTTTTTGCTGCTTTGACACACCCATGGACATAACGTCCCTGGAAATAAAGCAGCACGGACATGGTCATGTGACCATAGCCCAGAATGCGAGAGAGGAGCGATAAAGGTATCAGAAATACAATACAAAGTTACTGCTCCCTTTATAACTGATTATTTTAAAGGATGTTGATGCAAACTGGAAAACCCCTTTAAGGGTATGGTCACATATACAGATTGTATTCCTAGCCGATTTTAACCTACGCATTGCAAAGGGTGAAAAAAACACAACATAAACTGACATGCTGAGGAGTTAAAACCCACAACGCATGTCAATTTCCATGCAGATTTCTTTTTTTTTTTTTGCAAAGTACAGCTGAGATTTGTGGAATATTGTATTGTAATACAGTATATTGTAATGGAGCAGCTCAGTGGTCAGCACTGGTGGCTTCCGGCGCTGGCTTCGAATCTGATCATGGACAACATCTGCATGGAGTTTGTATGTTCTCCCCGTGTTTGGGTGGGTTTCCTCCGGGTTCTCCGGTTTTCTCCCGCACTCCAAAGACATACTGATAGGGAGCTTAGATTGTGAGCTCTTGGGGACAGAAAGTAATGACAATGTCTGTAAAGAGCTGCGGAATAGGTCAGCGTTATAAAACAAATGAATATCTGCTGCAGCAAATACATGTCGGATTTTTCCGCTGTGTAAATGTGGTGGATTTTGAAATGTGCGGCATGTCAATTCTTTCTGCGGCTTTCACCCAGTGCAATGCAAAAGAGTGAAATCCGCAATGTAAAGCCTCATTCACACGTCAGTGTTTCACGGACGTGTGCTGTACGTGTTCTCCACGGACAGCACATGTCCCCATGCACTTTAATGTGTGTATTCGCACATCAGTGTTTAAGCAGGGTCCGTGGATTCGTGTTTTTAGCACGGATGCATGCTCTATTTAGCCCGTGTTCACGGATCCATCACGCTCATTATAGTCTATGGGTCCGTGAAAATCATGGATGCCATACATGTTTCACGGCTCATTAAGAAGAGATTCTTTGAAAATTATTTTTCAGCTGTTCAGTGTCAGTGAAACATGGATGCAACACGGACAGAAAAAAAACGGACACACCGATCCTTCACGGACCATCTGCTCATGGATTTGAACACGGACGTGTGAATGAGGCTTAACACATGCGGACTCTGCAGCAGATTCACTGAGGAAATCTGCATAAAATTCATTCCGTGTGCCGCCATGGATTATCCCCTAGTACAGGGGTCAGCAACCTTTGGCACGCCAGCTGTTGTGAAACTGCAATTCCCAGCATGCTCCACTGAGAAGGGCAGAGCAAGTATGCATGCTGGGAGTTGTAGTTTCACGACAGCTGGAGGTTGCCTACCCCTGTGCTAAGTGCCATCTCCGCCATCTCCCTGCCGTCCTTCTCCTTCCAGCTGCTTTATCCAATCCATAGTCCTTGGTTTGTTTCACCCGGTGACAGTGAAAGCAGATTGCAGATGCATCCGATATCGGCGAATTAATTGACGGTGCAGCGTTCAGCCTTATTATATGAGGTGTTATTCTAAGGCAGGATATCTAGCAGACTGTTAATGACATGGTGTCACCAGCACTGCACAGCGAGGAGGCGGGGGGCTCAAACCCTGCACTAATAAGGAAGGGCAGGAAAGGATTTTGTTTCCATCCTAAAGGCATAATATGCATTGTAGTAATATAGCGCTGCAGAAAAGATCTGGAGCGAAACTACAACTCCTAGCATGACCTCATAGCTCAGGACTGTCAAGGCGTGCTGGGAGTTGTGGTCTCACGGCAGCTTGGCTCACCACGCCCCTTCTCTGGGGAATACATACCTATTAATATGTATGCGGAAATCCACCCTGAATGAGACTGAATTCATCTGAAATCTATATTCTTAATTTTAAGGTCGTGCTTACGTGTTGCAATTCTCCCTCTGTCAGACTGACATCCGGATGATTAATTATCGGGCTGACCGCTGCGATTGTAGGCGGTGATATTTTGCCAGGATGGGGACAAGATGTGGCCATTATAGCAGAAAAAACCTAATACGGAGCCCCCCCCAATTACACTACCATGATGAGGACGGGGACTAGATCTGATGGACTATCCATTATCTGCATGATCCAATATGATTGCTGATTAGATCCTACTAGATCATACATGCACCAAGGTTATATTTACAACAACAGATTTTCTGACCAATTTCTGTCCAATCAGACCAATCGTTGGTGTGTACAAAAGATCTGTGTGTGTGAACGCGCCATCTGGCCAATGAATGGTCAGAAAATCTGACAATCTTGCTGGTAATGCATCCTAAGGGCTCATGCACACGGCCGTTCCGTGCATTGGGAACCGCAATTTGCGGCCCACGTCCGTGCGGCGGCCGGGACGGATCCAGACCCATTCAACTTAAATGGGTCCGTAATCTGTTCGCACTGCAAAAAATAGAACATGTTCTATCTTTTGCGGTGCGGAGGCACAGCCAGAAACACCACGTAGTGCTTGTGTGGGGTGCCAATCTGTGCTTCCGTTCTGCATCTCCGCGATTGCGGACCCATTTAAGTGAATGGGTCCGCATGTGTGATGCGGAGTGCACACGGGCCGGTGACCGTGTATTGCAGGCCGCAATACAGCCACGGGCACACATCAGCCATGTGCATGAGCCCTAAGGCTTGGTTCATACAGTGCAGTTATGGTGCTGCATGCATGGGCCCCAATTGAAGCCCTACGGGTCTGTATAAGGACTGTGAGCGCCATATCAGGGATTCATGCAGCACAGATCTATAATACGTGCATGCAACATTCCACTTATCTTTTTGGACCGGATCCTAATTTTGCACGCAGCTGCTTTATGGATCCTTGTAGTATGGTTAGGCAGTGAAGCATCAACAGAATTCTATAGAACCGTACCGCGAATTTACATGGAGGCACGCTATACATCTCATGGTATATTTCATCACATGATGTCAAAGGTATTCTCCCCTTGCCACATAGTATAATCTGGACCCAAAGGCACTTCATGCACCACCATACGAGCTGAGCATACATTCTAGAAAACTGTAGGCCAAGCGCTCATTTATCCGACAGCTCTGCCAAACCTCCATATACACACACTCGGCTAGGCATGCATGTGTTCTAGATGGGCAGTAAGCTACTGCCAGACACACCAAGCGGCCTCTTATCTCCCCTAAAAACAAATAGATTGGGCATGTTGAAATCCAACTGCACAATCTTTGTCTCTCCCAACATCTCCTGTCGGGAGGCTACCATGCACATTAGCTGATCGGCTGGTTCTGCCGAAATTGGCTTGTCCAGGGTTGTCCCACCCAGACACCTTATCCCCTATCAACAGCTTCTGATTGGCAGGGTTTAACCACTTAGGCGCGCGCCGAACACGAGCCCGTGCTCTCTGTTTGAATGGAACGCCAGAGGCGCAAGCATGTTCGCCGCTCCATGCCACTTTTGGAGATAGCGGAGAAAAAGCCCTCGTGCAAGAGCGCCGCTCCATTCAAGTGGGGGCGCATGGGCCCCTGTTCTGGTGATTGTCAGGAGCCCCAGCAGTCAGACGCTCGCTAAACAGACGCTTATCCCCTATCCTGTAGATAGGTTGACTTACTGGGACAACCCCTTTAATCTAACGTGCATCGATTTCGTCTCTGCGCACATGTCATTGCTGTGTGCATGATCCCACATACAAAATGCAAAGGATCAATAGTCAAACTGATTAGGTTCATTGGTTTCCCATTTCTATAGTGTCATCTAGGGAAATTAGATTGTCAGCCCTGCTGCCCACAGGGACTGCTGTATACACTGCTGTGGAATAGGTTGGCGCTAGGTTGGTGTAGGTGGAATAGGTTAGCGCAAGGATTGGTGGGGAGGGGGCGTAGAAAACAACCCAATGACCTACAGGGAACATACGGCACATATGGCCGGCGCAATGCATTCTTCCCTGCAGCACATGAATGATACCTTTTCAGTGGGTCCACTGGGGGGAGGGTACAAAGGGTGCTGTTTTCTTGCCGAGTCCCTGCAAACCAGAGCAGGAAACCCCTTACAATAAAAAAAAAAAAAAAAAAAAAGCTGTGACATCTGCTCTGGACTCCGCAGAGTCACTAGGAGACTGGAACCTGATGGCGTAGCATGCTATTGCAGTCTCTCCATTGGTACATCCATAGGCACAAAGAAAAATAAGCTAAAAGGACGGCTCTCATGAGTTATTACAGGAGACCTCGTTCTCTACACAGCAAACATTAGGGGGATCATCGGACAGGAGACATACGGACGTATGGGTTGTTTCATGGGGGGCAAGTGACTGGAAAAGGAAAATCGAAGTTCCTGCATTGCTTTTAGATACATCATACACATAAGAGGATGAGTCATTTATTATATGATATAATAATACAATATTCACAAACTGCAGCAGGACGGGCTATAAATGACGCGGCAGCGGACTGGCACGCTGGTGTCTTCCTATAGGACTGAACGGATTAAACATTTTATTGACAATGGTTGCAAAAAAAAAAAAAAAAAACGTACGCGATACAAAAATATGGTATTGCATATCACCCATGCGGAGAATCTGGATCAGCACAGATTTACTGGGCGGGGGGGGTCTCTGCATGTAAGGGAAGTAACAGGGCAGATCACTGACACAAGATGACGACCCAGTGCTAGCTATGGGAAGGAAAGATCTGGACACTGCAGGTCAGACCGGGGAGGTGGTAGGGTGGGGGTTAACGGTGCCTCACCCGGTGGAAGCCATGCCTCTTCCTGCCACGTAGACCTTCTCGTGTCACCCAAAACCGGATTTCCAAACCCGGTATAGAGGCGAAATACACATAAAAAGAATATGAAAATGATCTATGGAGATCAACAGTGCAGGCAAAGCAATATCCAGACGCGATAAGAGGGGACGACGATATTCCAGTGGAAGGAAGGAGGAGGAGAGGCTGGCCGTCTATCTGTCGGACCGTCCGTCCGTCTGTCTGTCACCACCCGGGGAGGAGGAGGTTCTGAGCGGCGCTGTGCCAAGCACGTCCTTATGAGGATGTAAGGAGAGGTTCTGTGCCCGGATATAAAAAGCTACATTGTAGCCACTGCATTCACACCACAAGGTTACTGTTGCAGCAA
Source organism: Bufotes viridis (assembly GCA_033119425.1). Classification (NCBI taxonomy): domain Eukaryota; kingdom Metazoa; phylum Chordata; class Amphibia; order Anura; family Bufonidae; genus Bufotes; species Bufotes viridis. Next base: position 16,596,541 of record CM065596.1, on the reverse strand, counting down.
CCCTGCGCGGCACAGAAATGCAGTCACCCCCTTCCCTGCCCCTGCTGCGCTGCCTCGGAAGCCCCGCGCCGATGGATGCTGAAAAGCCAAGCAAAGCTTGATATCCAATAAAGGTGACCGGACAGTGCCATCCTCAATAGAGGGAGGTGGTCACTGACCCCACGCAGAACCCCATTTTGTCGTCCTCCTCCTCATCATATAGATGTTGCAGCAGGTTCCCTTTCAGAGCCCCCCACTCCTGCGTCCAACAGGGGAGGGGGAGCTGTGAGGAAGTGTGAGAAAAACACAGCGCTGGAGAAGGAGGAGGCGTTACATGAGACCTTCCCTCTAAGGTCCCCCACCCCCTCCCTTCCAGTCACCCATCCTCCCTCCCTACCAGGAAATAATGGAGGGAGAGGGGGTGATGGGTGAGATCTTGCAGTTTACAATCCCAGTCTGGGGGTTTATGATAAGATCCATGGCTGTCAAGCCTCATGTTTTTCCAGAGCAGGGCAGAGATTGCAGTATTTTCTGGAGTGTGTGCTGCGGTGTGTTTTATTAGGGCTCTAATGTATCAAAATCATACGTGTTATACAATGTATCCAGTCCGCTATTGTTCCTGTAATTATTTACCAATAATCAGACCACAATTTTTTTTTAATATGTTACCCATATGACATCCTGAGGGAATAAGACGGATTGCGTCCGGCCCGGGACCCAGGGTGACGGCACGTTGTCCTTCCATAGACTCTGCAACATAGAAGATGGTTACTTGCACCCTCCAGGACTGATATTTTTCAGTAAAATAAAGGATAAAACAATAATTGTGTTCACTCCTGATTCCTGAAAATTCGACACCCTGATCCTGCAGACATACGTGCAGTTTTTGGAACCAAATTCGGGGTAGATTCAAAAACAACAGGAAATAGAGAGGATGGACCTTTATGTCTCCTTCCTGCCGGATCCTCTTCTGATTTTCTTTCTTTTAAAAAAAAAAAAAAAAACTGTTTCCAGCCTTACAAATTTAAAGGGGTTGTCTGAGAGTTTGATACTGATGGCCTATCCTCAGGTTGGGTCAACGATATTAGATTGTTGGGGGGGCCAGACTCCCGCCACTCCTGCCAACGTGGGGCTCCGATGAGCTCCTGCAGCCTTGTCCTAGGCGCAAATGGGGCTGAGCTGCGACACCAAGCACAGCCACTATACAATGTACGGCGCTGTGTTGGGTGAGCGGAGAGAAGGCTGCGGCACTGACCGATGCGCCACAGCCTTCTAACACAGCTGATCGACGGGGGTGCTGGGTGTCAGACGCCCATCAATCAGATATCGATGGGAATGGGCAGCACGGTGGTTCAGTGGTCAGCACTGGTGTCCTGGGTTTGAATCTGACCATGGACAACATCCGCATGGAGTGTGTATGTTCTCCCAGTAATTGGGTGGGTTTACTCCAGTTTCCTCCCACAGTCCAAAGACAGACTGATACAGAACGTAGATTGTGAGCTCCTGGGGACAGTGTGATGCGGATGTCTGTAAAGCTCTGCATAATATAGTACCGCTATATAAGGGAGTATAATAATAATAACAACCCCTTTAAGCCTCAGAGTGTCTATGGTTCTGTATGAACTGGTCCAGTCTGTGCAGCACAGAATATTGCCCCCATAACGCACTGCCCCCCCCCCCAAAAGCATTCCTCCGTTATATATAGTATGTGATGGTGACTTGCACATTCAAAGTCTCCTCAAGAAAAGCACTTTTACGGACACCCCATTAGACGCCACACGACCTGGCGCTGTAATATGCCAGTGCACATACCAGCTGGGTGATAGCCCCATTTTATGGCCATGCTCACGACCATAACCTGGCTCCCACAGTATCAGGTGCCATCGCTGAACCCCTATTAGGACAGTTACACCGGAGAGGTGACCACCCACTGTAAGACAGAATGGACAGCCCCTTTAAGAGGCTCTAAGCTATACATGGACGGTCTTATATAGCCCGACCTTCAGCTGCTATCGCTCACCTATAAAGGGGGTTGTCTGTTATAAGACGCCCCCTTTAAGGCTCATTCACATGAATGTATGGGTTCCGTTGCCATATTGCGGACCCCTCAATACACAGGCACCGTTCCGTGTGCATTCCGCATCGGATGCGGACCCATTCACTTCAACGGGTCCGTAAATCCGGAACAGAACACTACAGAGAGCTTCCGCTCCGCAAAAAGACAGAACATGTCCTATCTTTTTGCGGAACGGAGGGATGCAGACCCATTCAAGTTGAATGGGTCTGGATCCGTCCAAGAGGCCTCACGAACGTTCTCCGTGCACTGGGGACCGCAAATGGCAGCCCCAATGCACGGAACGGAACTTATAAGCTGGTGTGAATTAACCCTTAAAGGGATTTTATCTATAGTGAGGCCTTTATATCATGCTGTGGACTGATTTATATAGAAATGATAGAACATAATCTATAGGGATGAATACAGGATGGTATAAAGCGGGTTACAAGCAGCAAGACTTATGTCTCTCTACAACTATTATATAATAGTTGTAAACATGGCAATATCGTTATTATTAAAGACTATATTTTACAGCCAACGTATTATACAATATAGCAAACGAGAAAATATACCTCCAAATACATATATGTATATACACGTATTCACACGGCACATGGGCGTGAGGCGGCGGCGGCAGCAGCAGCCCACCAGCCCGTGCGCCTTCCTCGCCGCCTCTCCTCCTACTGTGGGAAAACAGCTCTCAGCGCGGGTACTCACTGCATCGCGTGACAGCCCTGTGATGATTGACACCGTCTGCCGCCCAGTAGGCGGCGAGCTGGGCTCCGTCCAACCAATAGGACGAAAGCCGATGGGCGTGGCCGCGCGCTCCGCCCCCTGTTCCCGCCGCCCCTGCCGCCGGAGCCGGGGATCCCCGTGTGGTCAGTCGCGTTTCCGCCCGTGGAGGTAGCAAGTCAGCGGGGGGAGGGGAAGCCGTGTGGAGCCGCTGTCGATGCGGTTTGAAGGGGGTCGGGGAGAAGCTGTGTAGTATCCCACCCCGAGCAACGCGGAAGAAGAAAGAGACGGAGCCGCGTGAAGGCACTGTGCACCGACAACGGATATACAAAGTCTGGAAGTTGCCGAATGCTGTCCCCTGCTGGAGTTTGTGTCAGGCGCTCGGCAGAGGCGCTCAGGAAACACCGCTGCTTCAGTTGAGGCCTAGTCTGTTTTGGGACTTTGGAAAGTGCGGACGCGTTCTGGGCTCCGTCCATTGGGGCAGGCCTGGTCCTGCCAAGACGGGTAAGTGTAGCAGACGTTTCCCCGAGGAGACTTTGCCTTATTTTTGGCACTTTTCGGCTGGGGCCTCGTCCTGAGGACCCTGCTGGAGGTGGCTGCTTGTTCCTTGCTGTCCGGGCTGCCTCGGCGGGCCGCTGTAGGACGGGCTCAGGGGCTTTTCTGGGAGCTTTTCCACTCTTTTCTCCGGGATACGTTGCTGGTGTTGGACATGGCTACCTGGAGGTGGGCGGTGGGGGCTTCCTGTGCACGAGATACCCGAAGTCTGCCGCCACCTCCTCCGCTACATGGGGCAGGCTCACCGGCAATGCAGAGGGGGCTCATAGGGTGTCCGATCACAAACCTGGCGCTGGGGTCCCAGACAACCTACCCCATAATATCTCACTGCCCCCTCCATAGAGACGAATTACCCCCACTATTGAAGTAAATACCCCCTCCGCCATGGAGGAAAATACCCCCTCCGCCATGGAGGAAAATACCCCCTCCGCCATGGAGGAAAATACCCCCTCCGCCATGGAGGTAAATACCCCCTCCGCCATGGAGGTAAATACCCTCCGCCATGGAGGTAAATACCCCTCCGCCATGGAGGTAAATACCCCTCCGCCATGGAGGTAAATACCCCTCCGCCATGGAGGTAAATACCCCTCCGCCATGGAGGTAAATACCCCTCCGCCATGGAGGTAAATACCCCTCCGCCATGGAGGTAAATACCCCCTCCGCCATGGAGGTAAATACCCCTCCGCCATGGAGGTAAATACCCCTCCGCCATGGAGGTAAATACCCTCCGCCATGGAGGTAAATACCCTCCGCCATGGAGGTAAATACCCCCTCCGCCATGGAGGAAAATACCCCCTCCGCCATGGAGGAAAATACCCCCTCCGCCATGGAGGAAAATACCCCCTCCGCCATGGAGGAAAATACCCCCTCCGCCATGGAGGAAAATACCCCCTCCGCCATGGAGGTAAATACCCCCTCCGCCATGGAGGTAAATACCCCCTCCGCCATGGAGGTAAATACCCCCTCCGCCATGGAGGTAAATACCCCCTCCGCCATGGAGGTAAATACCCCCTCCGCCATGGAGGTAAATACCCCTCCGCCATGGAGGTAAATACCCCCTCCGCCATGGAGCTTGAAGCTGAATAACTCAGCCATGGAGGATGATGCCCTCCCCCCCCCTCCGCCATGGAGGATGACGATGCCCTCCCCTCCGCCATGGAGGATGACGATGCCCTCCCCTCCGCCATGGAGGATGACGATGCCCTCCCCCTCCGCCATGGAGGATGACGATGCCCTCCCCCTCCGCCATGGAGGATGACGATGCCTCCCCCTCCGCCATGGAGGATGACGATGCCCTCCCCCTCCGCCATGGAGGATGACGATGCCCTCCCCTCCGCCATGGAGGATGACGATGCCCTCCCCCTCCGCCATGGAGGATGACGATGCCCTCCCCCTCCGCCATGGAGGACGATGCCCTCCCCTTCCGCCATGGAGGACGATGCCCCCTCCCCTTCCACCATGGAGCATAATGCCCCCTCCACCATGGAGCAAAATTCACCCCCGCCATGAAGTTTTTATTTATTTATTACCCCCCTCCCTGAGGCAGTTCAGTACTTTATGAAATCAGACGTGTCTCTGCTTCCACACTGTTACTTGTATTAGAGCTGATACCACTCCAAATCGGACTACTACCCCCATTATAGCAATGCAAACCCTGGGACATCTGTTACATAGGAGTCCGGGGCTGGGGATAACACTTCTTATGCCTCCAGTTTACTACAGGCTTGTGCTACGTAGACAGTTCTACACGGGTGATGGGCTCTGTGTGTACAATGGTACTACTGTATATAGGAGTTCAGGCTTGGGCTCTCTGTGGGGTCTTAGATTCTTACAGGGTGTATTGTATTGGTGAATTTTGGGCTTTTGAACAAGCATAGGGTATAGTTATTATACCATTGGTGAGATTTGCTGCTACCCCATAAGACAGCTCTATATAGGGGTGCGTGGAGGAGGGGGGTGGGGTGTATGATGGTCCTGCAGCCTGTTTCATATGGTCCCTGCATTTGCTAATTTTAGGGTCCCCCATGTAATGTAATGGGTTTGCATTGAGAGCTACATTAGACTAGGGGTTTGCCCCATGGTAGATCTCATGATTGCTGAGAGTCCTGTAGAGTCCATAGACTGTATATTTAAAGGGCATGCTCACAAATATATCGCCACGACGAGAACCGGCCGTGGTTTACATCAGTATCATTGAGTTCTACGGGGGCGATCCTTGTCCGGCTGTTGTCTGATGGGACCAATAGTAACAATAATGAGCAAGAACATTTTTTTTTGCAAAGTATCTGAGATTTTAACACAGCCCCAGTTTGGGGTGAGGGATGCTATTTGGCAACACCATCGTCCGGTTATGAACCCGGCTCTGCTCTTTTGGTTCGGGAAGGGATTAAGCATGAGTTTTGGGGTACCCATGGTGTATTGGACGCAGAGGCAATGAATATAGGGGGGTCCTCCCTTGCCGTTGTGGTCCCTAATCCTCCATGGCTGTGATCATTCCTAGTCTCCCTGTACCTGAAGGCTGCAGGGAATTCACCCCTCCTCCATCCTCAGCACAAGTATCCAAGGGGAAGGATCCCCTTTAACCACCACTTCTATTGTAATAGCAGCGGGGTCGGAGGGTGGAGTTCGGGCCTCGCGGTCAGCTCTGTACAGAAAGTGATTTGCATGGTTAAAAAGTGCTGCAAAAGAATAGAGAATGCGCCATTGTTTCTCCTCTGCTTTTGTTTTTGGCAACATAGTCACCTGTAAAGTTGTACATTGTTGGTCCGGAGTGGCTGAGTTGTGTCCATTGTGAAGCATTAGTGGAGTGTTCTTTTTTTTTTCTCCCCTTAAATTCAATCTCTGCAGTTTTAATCTGTGTACTGGCCCCCCTGATCTCCCCTCCCAGCCAGTGCTCAAGCCTAGGAATTCCTTTCATGCTCGCTCTGCCTGCTCCTTCTCAGCTTACATGCTACAGTCTCTGCTGTATTTTTTGTTTTTCTCCGAAACTCAGCAGCTCAATGCTTGATTCTCAAAACCCGTAAAGAGAGTTTGCTGTTTGCTTAAGGGATTCTCTAGCCTTCTCTCCTCTGAACCCCTGGTTACCCCCCTCTGCAGACTGCACGCTTACTACTCCCAGCTGGAGGAGCCCCATTAGGAAGACTGGCGGCGCAGCTCTGGAGTTATAAGGAGGGGTGTATCCGAAATGCTGGGGTGTATTATGAAGCCTTTCTTCTGCAGATTAGCTCATATCGGCAGAACCATAGACCCCTCCGAAAACGCGAGCGATGTGTAGACAGCTGTTTTAGGGTTCTCGTCCCCTTGTATGTGCAGAGCGGGGTGGTGCCTTAGATGCAACTCTAGGGGGAATGGGGGGGGGGTACTCATCTTGTTGTATGGAGACTTTTTTTTTTAGGTAATGCTCTATTCATTAAATTATGACGCTTTTGGGAATGAAATGCAGATCGCCCAACCTTCCCTAAAGGGGAAATATGTTCTTTATTATCAGTGCACAAGGACGTCCTCGGAATAACTTGCCTTCGTGGGTCAGGCAAGCCTTTCCTGAAATATAGTGTCGGACCCTTCATCCACAATTCTCGGTTTTGGCTGCAGCCCCTCCCTCCCCCTTGCTAGGGATACCCGACCTGGCCTCTAGATAACAGTGTCTTGGCCGTGCAGGGGTTAATGTGTGGAAAGTAGACGTCTTGGGGCCAGGTGTTTTTCATTGCTGGTGGATTAGATAGAAGGGGGAAGCATGAGAGGTATCCAGGGTTAACCATTCACGGTCTGGGATTGTTTAGAACGGCCACTGGGTTTCCTTCCTGGTGGATTGCACGTGTTACGGTATATCCTGGGATTTATATGTTTTATCTGCTTTAGGGGGAAAAAAAAACAGATTTCCTTTTCCAAGGTCGTGCAAAGCAGTAATGTTTGCACTGGTGTGATTAGCTGTCCCTTGGAACCGCCGGTAGGTTACCTCTTGCTGATGCCTGGGGGTTTACATTAGTATATGGGTACCTGTACCTGTTCCTCTGGATTATGGGGAATATATAGGGGTTCTAGCTCAGTAGTGCACCCTCATGGCTTTATTTTTGGGGGACGGTGCTTATTTTTTTTATTATTTTGCTCTTCATAATATTTTATATTTTTTAGTTATAGAGTAATTGGTTATATTTGTCATATCTCTACAGGAACTGATCGCAGTAATGGGTGTGTTGCTCGTCTGTTTTTGGGGTGTGATCTCCGTTTGTTCACCATGTGCTTGTTAGGGGGTCACTACACCCCAGGACTGAATTGTTTTGAGCTCTTGGTCTGATTCTGAAGTAGTCGTTTTTTTTGTGTGTGATGTTTTCTAGTAATCTTAATCTCCCCCCCCCCCCCCCCTTTGCATTATTCTCCTGCTGCGATAAGTGCGGGGGCATATCTCCTGTCCCTCCATGGAATGATCCTTGTGGTTTTTCTCAGGATGTGAGTAGAATCTGGGATCAGTCCTGTGAAGTGCGCATTACTATCCATGCCGGGAGATAAATGAGGAGCAGAAGGCTTGGTGCGTGGCCCCGGAGCGGCTGTTGCTACGCGAGACTCTCCAGTGGTGCCGTCCATCTCCAGGGATAGACACCACGTCCATTAGCCGAGGCTGCCTGCTCCTTGGAGAAAGGCAGTGGCTGAGCCTTAGTAATGAGATGGCTGTCTTGTGTTTTTTTTTTTTTTTTAACCATATTTCCTGTCATTCATTTTCAGCAGATTGTTCCTGGCTGAAATTAGTTTTGGTCTAACTCATTTCGCTTTAAGAACGCTATGTTGGCTCATTCACTGAGACGTTGTTCTTTCAAGATGCTCAGTGGGTTGTACCAGAACTGGTTTTGGCACCGACTCAGAAAATAGCATATTGGGAGAAAAACTGCATTACAATATATATATAAATTGCCCATGCAGGATACAGAAAAGGAGATTATGTAGGTTATTTTGGGCAGGTAGAAACATGCAAAAGCATCAAATTTCTATAAAGACCTGTTCTCGTTATATAGTTAGATGAATAACTGCAGGTCGCTGTTCTTCCCGATTTCCCAATACACATGCGTACTTGGCCGGTCGGGTGTGCATGTGTTCTCAATGGCGATGCTACCTTCTGATGGTAAATGATTGGGGTGTTGTAAATTCTCCATGCCCGATCTCTTCTTCTGAATATATACACAGCACGCCCAGTACTCCATTCTCCACCTACACATCATGAAGTTGCCTGGTCCTGTTGAAATTGGGTTTGGATGATTTTACTGTTGTGTACGGGCACCTTTAGGGCTCATGCACACGACTGTAGTTTTGGTCCGATCCGCTATTTTTGCGGCTCGAAGGCATACCCATTCATCTCAGTGGGGCCACTCTCTGTCTGTTTCGTGGCCGACAAGAATAGGCGTTCCTAACAGAGGGTAGGACGTGCCGTTCTATGAGATTTGGAACGCACACGGCCGGTATCCATGCTCAATGGCTATGGTCGTGTGCATGAGGCCTTACATAGAAATTATTTAGTGATTGTTGCTCCTTGGACCTTAAAGGGGTATTCCGGCAGGTACAAGTTATGACTACCATTCTGCTAGGACCCCCATCGATCATGAGAATGGGGGCCCTGTACCCCTGCTGCTCCCCTAAAATGAGCAGAGCTGCCGGTCGCACGTGTGTGGCCGCTCTGTTCATTTCTCTGGGAGTTCCGGAGATGGTGGAGCACTCTACTTGTCTGTCTCCGGAACGCCCATAGAAATTAATAGAGCGGCCTTGTGCATGTACAAACTGTTGCTCTGGTCGTTTTAGGCGAGCAGAAAAGGAGTATGGGGCCCCTGTTTTCATAATCGGGAGGGACCCCCAATGATCTGATAGATAACCCCTATCCTGTGGCTAGAGGATAACTTTTACCTACCGGAATACCCCTTTAAGGGTCATATGTGCTGCTTGTAATGGGATAGGAAGATGAGGAGATCTACTTCCACCCTCCTCTGAATCTGTTCTGGGCCTAAGCCCTTCTGTATCTGTTCTTGGTGTTTTGGGCATCAGGACGTCTTCATATGTCCATATTCTCTAAGGCCCCTTTCACCTGACTGAGTTTTCTGCGTGGGTGCAATGCGTGACGTGAACGCATAGCACCCGCACTGAATCCGGACCCATTCATTTCAATCAGTTCTGCGCTGCATGAAAAACGCAGCATGTTCTGTATTCTGCGTTTTTCCCGCAGCCCTGTCCCCATAGGAGTAAATGGGGCTTCCGTGAAAAACTCATCGCATCCGGATGCAATGCGTTTTTCGCTGATGGCTGCTAGGGGATGTTGTTTGTAAACCTTCAGTTTTTTATCACGTGCGTGAAAAACGCATTGCACTCGTGCGGAAAAAACTGAACGCAATTGCAGACAAAACTGACTGAAGTTGCTTGCAAAATGGTGCGAGTTTCACTGAGCGCACCCTGAACGCATCCGGACCTAATCCGTCACGGAAAGAGGCCTAAGTGCTGCATAGGTGGCCACAAAAGACTGGACCGGATCTCTTTAGGGGACTGCTTTTGTGCTTTTTCCTTCCGAGATCCAGTCCCGTTTTTGTAGATCCTTACACAGGTCCCAGAGAAGTAACGGGCTGGATTCCAAGATTTATTTATTATATTTTTTATAGCCAAAGCCAGTATTGGATACCTAAAAAGTAAAAACCCAAAGGAGAGACATAAGGGTTTATTAGTGGTAGTGAATATCGTTAGACTTTTCATATAATGGTTTGAATTTGAGCATTTAGGGCCCATTCAGACGGCTGTAGTGCCGTCCATGGATAGCGGCCATGTGCGTTCTGCATATAGAAAATGCCTATTCTTGTCCGCGATTGCGGACAGGAATAGGACATGTTCTATCTTTTCTGCGGTACGGAACCACGGATGCGGACAGCACACGGTGTGCTGTCCGCAATATTTGCGGCCCAATTGAAATGAATGGATCCGCAGACCTTCCGCAAAATTGCAGAACGGGTGCGGATCCGTTCATACGGTCGTGTGAATGGGCCCTTAGGCTCATGTAATGGCATGCAGTCATTGAATGACGATCAATAAACAAATTTTTTATTTTTTTTTGACAAATCTGCCTGACAGAAATATTGTTAGTCGCTGCCACGTCCGCTCGCCTTACAAAAAATTCACCAGTCGTCAGGAACAAGTCGCGATAACGAGTAAATAGCAAAAAAAAGTAGGGATTGTTTTTGTGTTTGGATGTCCTTTGAAGGCAGACAACTGAGTAAATTGTCAATTGCTGCTCAGTAATGAAAAAACATAGCTGTGCGGCTAATCGGACCCTCACCCATCATCTCTTTTGGATCTACTCCTAGCTCTGGCTTGGAAAAAAAAATCCCATCAAAAATGGCGCGGTGACTCCAGCCATATGGCTTTCTATAGAAACCTATTTCTAAATCTTTGTCCCTTGGGATTTCCAAGTGCGGTTGAATGTGATCCTACAATTGCTCTGTGTGTTTTGGTCAGCAACATCCAGTCCCTCGCTATACACACTCGGATTAGAAAGTCTCCCATTGATGAGCCGATTCTTGCCTTTTCCCATGACAAAGAAAGGCCAGATCTCCCGCCAGCTTCTAGCACATTGGGGGGTCTCTAAGGCATCTGCGTCTGTATGGCCGTCTTGAAACTCTTAGCATACTCGGTCAATGGCTTACCGTGGGGTGGGTTTCAGGAATTGTGCACGGCAGCGTGCTGCTCAGGGAAGAGCCCTGGATTTTGCTTTGGAAATGTTTTGCTCGTAATTTGGCAGTCCTATACCAGTTTGCTTGACGTGGCGATGGCTAATCATGTCTCGCGTAACAGCGACCTAGATTGCTGTACCTGGAAGGTAAATAGTGATAAACCTACATATGGCAGACTATGGCACCCCCTCCCCAATCCCATTACTACTATTCTGTGATGAAACCGAGCTCCCTGTTAGAGAGAAGGCGTACCCGGCCTTAGAGCTTGGCAAAGTTCAAATTGCATTTGATTTTTTCACGTACCCGGATACAGACACACTGGGCCGTGTTCACATCTGCATCGGAGGCATCTTTAGGGGCCTCTGTCGCAGATTCTGTCAAAAACACTGGAGAAATCCTGCATACAGGACTATTGTCTGGTAAAATGCCACTCCCGGACATAAACCAGACAGCCCCCGTTATAGTCAGTCGGGTCCATCTGGCACCCATTGTTTTTCCCTGAACCAACCCTGACTCATTCCTCATTGCTTGTATGAAATAAGCCTTATAGGCGTTGTGCTCGGTTTAAGACTGTCAGATAGGTGAGGGTCCCGCCTCTGGAACCCACACCTATCTCTAGAACGGAGCCCCCAAAGTGAAATGGAGCGCAGTGTGCATGCGTAGCTGCCCTCTATTAATTTATATGGGAATTCGGAGAATAGTTGAGCGGTGGCTTCGCTTGCATTGTGGCGCGCTCAACATTCATTTCTATTGGACTTCCGAAAGTAGCTAAGCGTGCATCCCTGGCTATTTTTGGAACTCTCATAGAAGTGAAAGGAGAGCAAACCCCGCATGCGCAGTGCGCTTTCGTTCACTGAGGCCCCCGTTCTAGAGATAGGTGTGGGACCTGCCCCTATCTGACATCGGTGGCTTATGCTAGTGCAGTGGTAGGCAACCTCCGGCTGTTGTGAAACTACTACTCCCAGCATGCTGCTCTGCTCTTCTCAGAACTCATAGAAATGGATGGTGCATGCTGGGGATTGTAGTTGCACAACAGCTGGAGTGCTGAAGGTTGCGGTCCACTATCCTAGCAATATGCCACCATAGTGTAAGATGACACAACATTCACACGTCCGTGTTCGGTCAGTGATTTCCATCAGTGATTTTTGAGCCAAAACCAGGTGCGGCTGTTTCCCTTATACCTTACCTCTGCGGAGGCGCCAATCCTGGTTTTGGCTCACTGACCAAACACTGATGTGTGAATGAGGCTTAATAATAGTGCACCAGAGACAGAAGCAGCTACTTGGCTTGCATCTCATTTAGGCTAGGGCTACACGACGACATTTGTCGCACCAATGTCGCGCGACAATTTTTATAATGATCTATGGTGTCGCACTGCGACACGACTGTAGCAAAAAATCCATCCCAGATTGATTTTCTGCGACTGTCGCGTCGCAGCATGTTGCAGTGCGACTCCATAGACTATCATCATTACAATTTTGCGCGGCATTGGTGCGACAAATGTCGTCGTGCAGCCCTAGCCTTAGTCTCTGTACTGGTTTTGGGCCTGGAGAAGGCCTTGTGCACAATACAGTTGATCCATGTGCTACAGATCCTTAATACAGCACCCATATTGTACCTCTGTATGCCTCCAATGTATTATTTGGAAGTACATGGAAGTTTTTTCCCCCTCATAGATTCCAGTAGGGGCCATCACACCTTCTTGGGGACAGTATGGATAAGGGCGCATTGGACTGTAACGTGAACCTCTAGTGGCCTCTCTGCAGGGTTTGTACATGTGGCTTTGCTCTGAGGAGCGTGTCCTGGACGCCCCATGCAGGAAGCTGCTTCCTATGTGTGTCTACGCCCTTGTGCTTCTGTGCAGCAAGAGCACGTCCCCGACAAAATGGATTCCTGTCTTGTAAAACCTCTGACTAGCAGATCATCCAATCTTGTCTGCGCAGCCTGAGCGTTTGTCATTTTGTCATATTAGTGAAATTGGGGAGAACTCTGTTTAATAGCTGTAGTTACAATTCTTGTATTCTCACTTCATCTAAATACTTATACACTTGTATGAAAACACATTTGCATGTCAATCTCCTGGCCGTCTAGGTTAGGCTTCTGCCCGCATTGCTGTCTTTTATAGCGTTCACCTATTGTTTTATGAAATGGGTGTGTGTGGGCTCGGTCATGTTGTGGCTTCAATTCATACCATTTGTTTCTCCTTTTTATCCAGTTAAAGGGGTAATGTACCTAACTAAAAACTCAGTAAAACCCAGGCCCCCAACTTTTTATTTTTAATGTTTTATCGCATGGCGTGGTCAGCACTATTGCCTTGTATGTATCGCTGGTTTCCTGGGTTCAGATCCCACCAAGGACAACATCTCCATGGAGTTTGCATGTTCTCCCCGTGTGGGTTTCCTCAGATTTCCTCCCACACCCCAAAGACATCCTGATACAGAACGTAGATTGTGAGCTCCTGGGGACAGAGCAATGGTTATGTATGTATATCGCTACGCAATATGTTGGCGCCATTACCATAAGTGAAAGCTGTATTTGGCCTTCAGAGATCCTTTGCCTTTACGTTTGGACGTTGTGTTTCGAGAAGTGACCTAATGCCTAACTATTAGGGTACGACCACACGGCACGGTCATGTGGTGTTTGGGCGGTGGTCATACTGCGACAAGAACCAAGCGACCATACGGACCACGGCAGATCCTAATTAAATGAATTGGATCACTATTTAAGCTGGACTGCATTGTAAGGCTGAGTTCACATCAGCGTTTGGCCTTTCCGTTATAGGAGCAGGAAAACGGAAAGGACGAATTCGACACATAACTGAGCCGAACGGGCCTACGGACCCCATAGACTATAATGGGGTCCGTTAGTTGTCCGCTCCGATGATGATTTTGGAGCTGAGACAAAAGTTGTGCATGCAGGACTTTGGTCTCCGCTCCAAAATCATCTTCAGCACGGACCCCATTATAGTCTATGGGGTCTGTAGGCCCGAATTCGGCTCAGTTATGTGCCCAATCCGTCCTTTGTTCTCCTGCTTCTATAACGGAAAGGCCGAATGCTGATGTGAACATAGCCTAATGGCCACACGGTATGACAAGGGCTAAACAGAGCGGTCTCGTTAGTTTAATTGTGGCACGTTCGGTTGCGCAGTTCTTGAGCGTAGCACATCCATGTTCTGAACGCCACGTGATGACCCCTCTATGTGACCATACCCTGAGCCATATTGCTACCAGTGTGGGAGTGATGCAACTAACAAGATCGCATGCATCCGAAAAACCTGGTGCCATCAGCAGAATGCATCTACTGCTTGTGACGGCGCTGTTCTTCCTGCTATAAGATGAGCACTTACATCAAGGAAAACGTGACCGTGTGAAGCTTCATTACTGAGTCGAGGTTCATCTGTTTCTCCTTCACTGTAGAGAAACTTGACCAAGGAGACCCTTAGTACTGTCACTATCGGTCAGCGCTGTTGGATGGGACCACAGGTCCCAGCAGCCCTGGGCTCCCTGCGTTTTGGGTTTGCTCAGGGAATTGGCATCTGCGTTTTCAATTCTGGTTTTGAAATCCGACAGAAGATCTCAAAACCGAAATTAAACTGTTCAGTTTTGTCCCAATTCATTTTCAATGCGGACAAGATGCATAAGGACGCGTCCGTTCCGTTTTGTTGCCGGCTAGCTGCAGTTTTGTGTTCGGTTTGCGAATCGGATTCGCCATGAAAATCGATGTAAGTCAGTGGTTGTGATTTGATACAGCTGGATCTGGTCGAAACGGATGCATCCAGATGTATTAAATTGCATGGATCCCCTGACGGATCTCAATACCGGAATTGAAACCGCAGATGTGACAGTAGCCGTAGGAGGGATGGATGGGCCGCTGCTGTGTGCTCCCATCTGCTATAGTCTTATACATGGTTACATTTCTCGTCTTTAATGTCTTAGTTGCAGACGCTCTCCCCTGTAGATTTCTGGAAAGAAGCGTCCTGTATTGTGTGCAGTCTCTTCCGTGGCCGCCATGTTTTTGCCGTTGCATCATCTTTGCTTTTCTCTCACGCTCCCCTCCCTGAGCAGGACTGTACTTTCTATCCTGTGGATTGAACTCTCTTGTAATTGTTGGCACGCCCCTCCTCCTGGCCTGTGCTTCGTGTCACTACCCCCCACCACCACCCTGATTCATAGCAAAAGCAGTCAGGATGAGATCACCAGCTCCTCTGAGATAACCTGCAGGCTGGGTGGTGGGGGAGGGATCCGAACTTGTCGCACTTTTCTCTCCGTCCTTTTGTTGCTCTAGGAGGACAATGCAGTTCCTCACATGTCTCTCAGGCCCGTGTGTGTGTGTTACTTGTGCTTGAAGAGTTCAACCTGAAGAAAATGGTTTTAAGCTGAGATTACAGAACAGTGCTACTCGGTGACCTGAATTTTTTTTATTAACGTTACCCTTCTCCTTTATAAAAATAATCCTTTTGTTTCCTCAGCTCGGCCTCTTTGAGGCTTTTCGTGACTCAACATTTTGCTGAACACCGTACGGTACATGTGGGGCTTGGGTGTTTTCGATTTTGAAATGCTTTACATCTGATAAAGTGTATATGGCCAGCTGAGATTCGGGAGGCTTTGTACGGTGCAGTTTTTTTGCCTAAGAAATAAATCCAAAGCAGTTTCATTACATATTGTGCACATTTTATTTATTTTTTATAAATTTGTCCGCTCCCTGGTTCCAGCGCTGTGGTTCCTGTGCTCTTCTGGCCCCTCACATGTACACCTCCTTCACGGATGGTGTCACATGCAGTGCTGCAGCCGGTGTATGGCCTCAGCGGTGACGTGGCAGCATATGGCCCAGTTCGTCCCCTTATTACTGTAGCGCCATAGCCAATGCATGGCATCCTGCATAGAGGTAAATGGATTCTCTGATGCTTGCTTCACACTACATAGTCATAGATTCTGTGCGTACAGTGCCTCCGTAAAGCGCCATATTCGGGCTCATTCACATGACCATATCCGTTTATGTGGATCCGCAAAACACGGTACTTTCGGAACCACCTTCTCGACGACAGAAATGCATGTTCGCAAATATGGACAAGAACAGGATGTTTTTTTTTTTGTTTTGTTTTTTGCGGGTCCATTGAAATATAAGTGTAGCTGCAGATGGCACACAGTGTGCTGGTTACGGATGGTGAAGGTGTGGGTGCGCGGTTAGCGGACGTCACTCCGAATGCTTGCATGAAGGAAGGAACCGGCACTCCTTTGTGCTGCAATTATATCAGATTTATTCGCCACTCATAGGAGAAGTGACGCGCGTTTCGGCACATGCAAGTGCCTTTATCAGGAGCCTGCTGCTCACATCGTTTGATAAAGGCACTTGCATGTGCTGAAACGCGCGTCACTTCTCCTATGAGTGGCGAATAAACCTGATATAATTGCAGTACAAAGGAGTGCCGGCTCCTTCATTCAGGCACACAGTGTGCTGTCCGCATCTTTTGCGGTCCCGTTGAAAATAATGGGTCCGCACCCGATCCCAAAAACTGCATTTGCACAAAATCAAATAACTCTGACTCCACGTGAAGGAAGGCAGCTTATGTACCAGCTCTGCTTTCTCTTCAGCTGATCAGCGCCTATCTGAGGATAGGACATTGATAGATAAAAAAAAAAAAAAAGCGGACGACTCCTTTAAAGGGGTGTGAGCTGCTTCACCTTCGTCTCTGTGAGATTGTTATGAGGAGTGAAGGAATAGGGAAGCTACCGAGCATGTCCGGCCACCTATGAATGAAATGAGAGGAAAATATAATGTACGTATAAAAAAAGCTATATTTTATTGCACATGTATTGTAGTAATACTTTATCTGCAATCTCCTCTTGATTACCGGTACATAGTAATATTTTCCATGAGATTTCTCCTGTAATAAGGGATGGGCCTAACTTTTGAGCCAGACCTATTTTCTCGAGTTGCTTTTGTCGTGTGGTGGTGTAACGAGTGTTTTATGACTATGTGAAAGTGGCCTTATTCCCTTTTTTTGTTTTTTACAGTGGAAATAGGGATTTTTTTTTTTGCTGAGCCCAGTAAACAAGATGCAATCTTTGTATTAGTCGAGGAGCTTGCAGCACATCTGTGATGTCTTTACAGCTCTCCCTAGCTTTTTCCCTTTATTCTATGTCCCTAACTATCTGCAGGTAACATAATGGTGAGGCCGGGTGACGCGGACATTAGGAGGATGTACCAGGCGTTGGTGCCAGCTCGTTACTTTGAGCCCTCCCTGTTGATGTCAGTGAGATCACATCTTCCATGGGTCCTTGAAAGATACAGTTGGCTCCTGAATTATACATTACTTTGTCTATCTATGAACTTCATTAGACTCTTTTAATTTCAGCAGCCCTTGCTTTCAAGCAAGCACTACGACTGTGCAGCTCCCAGGGGGCATGTCCCTGCCGAAGCAGCTGCTGGTGCCTAAATTTAAGCTGCATGTCCTTTAAGGGGAGATATGCCCGCCTTCCTGAGTCTTCTTTTTTTTCCAGTATTTTAAATGTTGCAAAGATTTAGGCCTTAAACATGACTATATTTTTTTTTATCTGCGTTTTTTGAGGATACCACACTGACCTGTTCATTTCTGCGGGTCCATGCACACATCCGTATGTTTTGCAGATCCATGCGGCCCTTCTGCAGGTTATAGAACTTGTGTTCTTGTCCCTATTGATGGGAGTGAGGAGCATGCGGAGTGCGCATGGAAGGTATCTGTGTTTTATTGCTCAGAGCACTTGTGTAATGAGCTTTTGTCCAAAAGTGTTTTTTTTTGTTTGTTTTTTATGTGACATATCAGCTTTCATCAATTCACTTGAATTGTGCCGAGCTGCCGTAACGGACGCATGACAAGGTGCTATTGCCTCTGGAGAAAAGTACCATACATAATTTCTTTACAGGGGTTGTCCCATTTTGGACATTGGCTTTATATCGTTTGAATATGCCCCGCCATGTCTGATAGGTGCAGGTCCCGGGGTGGAACCCACACCTATCCTTATAACGGAGCTCAAAGTGACGAAGGGTGCACCGCACATTCTTTCATTTGTAGGGGAGTGCTGAAAATAGCTGAGTGGTGTGCTCGGCTATTTTTGGAAGTCCCATTGAAATGAATGGGAAGCGCACCCATCGCGGAAACTGTGCTGTCCGCATCTTTTGCAGCACCATTGAAATGAATGGGTCCGCACCCGTTCTGCAAAATTGTGGAATGGATGCGGACTCATTCATATGGTCGTGTGAATGTGATTGTGACCTTAGATAAGGGTACTTTCACACTAGCGTCTTTCTTTTCCTGCATTGAGTTCCGTTGTCGGGGCTCAATACCGGAAAAAAAAACGCTTCAGTTTTATCCCAATGCATTCTGAATGGAGAGAAATCCGTTCAGGATGTCTTCAGTTCAGTCACTGTACGGTGTTTTGGACGGAGAAAATACCGCAGCATGCTGCGGTTTTATCTCCATCCAAAATGCTGCAACATTTGCCGTAATGCCCGATCCGGCATTCATTTTCATAGGAATGTATTAGTGCCGGAACCGGCATTAAAAATACCGCACTGACGGATCCATTGTTCCGGTCTGCACAATCGCAGACCTTTAAAAATGTGAACAAAAATACATAATGAATCCGTTCTTGCAATGTATTTGTGAGACGGATCCGCGTACAAATGCTGTCTGTTTCAACGCAGATTGCCGAATCCGTCTGCCGCAAGTGTGAAAGTACCCTAAATGTCTGCGCCAGTACTCAGCTATTTTCGGTGCTCCCTTTTAAATGAATGGAGGGTGCCTGTACATTTGCGGTGCACCCTCTGTCACTTTGCGGGTGATAGCTGCAGGTCCCACCTATGGGGCCCGCACCTATCAGACATTAGGACATATCCTAGCGATATGTCCTCAGTGTGCAAGATGGGACAATCCCTTTCATTTCCTCTACCCCATGGTGATTGTCCGGGACTGGATGGGGAGACAGTCCTATGCACAGCACCCCTGGGCTAAATTACGTGTCCAAGTTGAGAGAGGAGGATATCCATCATCTGTATGACGGCAGCCTGTGCGGAGCAGAGGGCGCTCTGTGTGACATACCTGTCTGCATCCATCACTATTGGGTAGTACGTTTCCTTATTCTTATGTTGAGGGCTGAGCATATTTCAGGAGCCCAAAGCGAGGTATTTGCCATGGATCCACAGCATCTTTGGTTTCCTATTGACATCTGTGTAAATTCTTATTGTCAGGTTGTTAAAACTGAGCCCCGGAATGAGCATTTGGCTGAAGGCTGTCATGGGTGTATGGGAAAGGTTTGAGCGGATCTGTGTGTGCCTGTCTTATGTCTTATGTTGTTTCTTGCATTGTAAATGTATTTTTTCCTATTTTTGCTGTTGCCCTATAATTGATACTGTTATGTAACCGATGCACTAAATGCCTCGACCTGGGACTTAACACCTTCGTTCTAGTGACAGCCCTGGTATCTGTGATAAATTATTGGAAATAATTATGGCAGAAATAGATGGCGGAGATGTTTCCCGGGCTTGCCTGTGGTATTCACGTGACCTGTCAGCTCCGTCCTCAGTTCTTTCACTGCATTGTTACTATAGCAATACGGAGTTAAGGATCTCACTTTGCATCGTGTTGTGTTGCCCGTATGCTACGCTGGTTGCAGGCAGCCTACGTGACTACGTATATATCTGTGGGGAAATGGAAGTTTTAGTTTCTTACAACAGAGAAGTGATCTGCTTCGGGAGACGCTCCGGCCTAGATGTAAATGAAATGTGCCATTTCCTGAAAATGTAATTTTGTAGTTAAAGGTCGTCATTGTCTGATCGGTGAGGGTCCGACTCCCGACACCCCTCCCTTCCATATAGCACTGCGCCCTCTTCTTAGACCGGTGACATTACATTCATCTGTCCCATTGCCTAGAAGCAGCTTAGTCCCCTCCAAGTGAATGGGTCTGAGCTGTAATACCAAGCATCGTCGCTATCCAGTGGACGGCGCTGTGTTCGGTAAGCTGCGAGGAGGCTGCAGCGGTCACCTCAGCCCCGCGGCCTCCTCAAAGAGCTGATCGGCGAGGGCGCCAAGCGTCGGACTCCTGACGATCTGCTATTGATGACCTATCCTAGGAATAGGACCCTCACATTATTTTACTTCTTGCAAGAGAGCTTTTCTTCCATATACCACAAGGATGCAGATTTTTTTTTTGTTTTGCTCGTGTCACTTATTAAAACACTTCCATCTCCGCAGCTCTGTCTGTATATTCGGAGATCTGCGGAAAGTGAAGCTCGTACTCGTTGCACAAAACTTGAGTTAATGGCTGTTATTCGCAGTGGCTTGTGTTGCTGATGAATGTAGTTACCTTTATAGAAAGGCATTTTGTCAGAACCTGATTTTGAATGATAGTTTAATATCCGATAGCCTGGGACTGACCCCCACACTTCTTGAAAACAGCAGATTAAAAGCCAAAGACTAATGTTGGCCATAGGCACGAGGTGGTCGGTCGCCAAACTTTGTTGGCCCTTCTGACGCCCACATAAACATAGACGATGATATCGGGAGAGAATGATTGGCCCTGACGGTAGATGTTCGGTTGTCTCGTACAGATTAGCCCTGTGCAAAACCTGTCCATGCCCTAGAACGGTGTTTGATAGACGTATTTGACTTTTTACGTTCAGCTTGACCGTCCTGTTTTGTGGGTTCAAGGATTTATTTTTATTTTTATGCAGAGTCTGGAAATTGACTGAGGTTTTTTCACATTCTTTAAGTGGTTTTTCAGGCTTTTCATGATGATGGCCAATCCTGAGGATAGATCATCAATGTCTGATTGGTCGGGGTCCGGTACCTGCACCCCCACCGATTAGGTGTTTGAGGAACCCGCAGCGCTCCTGTGATAGCCGCTGTATCGCGGCCCAGCCCTATTCACTTGAATAGGACTGAGTTGCGCCTGATGAAAGTGACATCACTTGGCTTAGCAAAAGGCCGGAGCGCCACTGCCTCTTCATACGGCTGGTCAGATCTCCGCTGGTCTCATGTGGACGGCCTATCCCGAAGATAAGCCATTAATATGAAAATCTCAGAAAACTTCTTCAAGTAGTTCTTCTGATGTCATGAAAGGGGAAAGGACGTGGACTGTGCGTCCTTTCTGACCTCTTCCTTGCAGCTTTATTTATTTTTTACTTGGAATCTGGTTTTATTGTCTGTGTTCATCCTGTTGATCCAGAGGAAGGCAAAAAAAACAAAAAACACCCCTATGAAGTGGATGCTAATCTTCCTGATCTCAGGGACATCGTTCCTGCATCCATCACCCTCAGTTCACACTTGCGCGTTTTACAGCGCGTTCGAACGCGCTGTAAAACGCATAACCGATGCAAACCAATGCTTCCCTATGGGACTGGTTCACATTTTCGCGTTTTACAGCGCGTTCGAAGGCACTGAAAAACGCCCGACGCATAAACAAGTACTTGAGCTTTTTTTGGGGCGTTTGTTGTGCGTTTTGGCCCATAGACTTCAACGGGAACGCGCAACGCTTGTATTTTGCGCGTTTTTGACACTGAAAACGCGCGTTCGAACGCGCGTTTATGAATTTGCAACATGCTGGAAAGGCCAAACCCCAGGTGCTAGGCACAGTTTGGAGAGAAGCCAACACTGCAGTCAATCACACAAACGCGCGTAAAACTCGCGTTTACTATTGCCAAAAACGCGCGGAGAACGCGCGTCTCAGAAACGCACAGGTCTGAACCCAGCGTTAAGCTTTAAGCGCAGGCATGGTAAGCTGATCGTGTACTGCTGGCCTTTCTATATCGGTGTACAAACCTTCCTTCCGCCCCCTTGTTATAGCTGCAGACATGAGTATATGTAGATCTTGGGAGAGATCCCTGTATTAAAGGGGTTGACCCGTTGCCTATATTGAGGTAGTAGCAGTGCATCCTGGGACCTGCAGGTGCTTGTCTCCTGTGACCCTCTGCCTGCCCCCAGAAAGGGAAGAAAGTCCTCCAGGAAAGGGAGTAAAGGTCCTTTTACACCAGGCATGTCCAAACTGCGGCCCTCCAGCTGGTGCAAAAACCACAACTCCCAGCATGCCTGGATAGCCTACAGCTTATTGGGGCATGCTGGGAGTTGTCGTTTTGCAACAGCTGGAGGGCCGCAGTTTGGACATGCCTGTTTTACACGGACCGTTGAATCAAGCAATTATCAGGATTGAACCAGTTTCCAATATTTGCCTGATCGTCAGTGGAAAATCGTTTTCCTGGCCAGCAGATCGCTGGTTAGACAGTACAATCCGCCGCACGGGGACGATGATTTTTAGTGGCAGCAGCAGGACACGACCGCCCAGTGTTCGTTCATCGGATACTCACCAGCACGTTATACACATGTCAATTGGAACGAGCGTTTATAGAAAGCAAACGCTCATCCTTGATGATCCGCCTGGTTATTGGTCCGTGCAAAAAATTCCTTAGTGATTTTTGTATTTGTTATAACTCTTAACTGATGCTCTACATCAGGCATGCTCAACCTGCGGCCCTCCAGCTGTTGTAAAACTACAACTCCCACAATGCCCTGCTGTAGGCTGTTCAGGCATGCTGGGAGTTGTAGTTTTGCAACAGCTGGAGGGCCGCAGGTTAAGCATGCCTGCTCTACATTATTTTACCTGTCTGAATTTCAGCACTTTTATTTTTAATTGGCTTTGCTGTATGAGGCCTTTTGTTACACCGGAGAAAAAAAAACTATTTTGGCTGAATCTTATGTTTCATACCATTCAATTTTCACACTCAATAACCTGTTAACCTTGTCCCGACAGTGTAGCCAGAAACCTGGAAAGGAGGAATCTCTGTGCTAAAGTACCTCCGGCAGTATAATAGACTGGAGACAGTGTGCATGCCCGACCACTGCTTCATTAAAACAGGGGATGCGCAGCCCATATTCATGGACGGTGGAGGTCCAGCAATCGTACTGGGCAGGCTGTTCAGAAAGCTCTGCAGATCTGGCCCTGGCGTTGGATTGTAGTTTATTTTGCAGTCAGTGGCGCAGTATTCGCCTGCAGTATGCTTGACCGTGCGCCACTTGTTAAGCCGGATGATTCTCGGCATCCTGGGGTGTCTCTATCCACAGGGACCCCTTTCACTCAGGGTTTTTCTTCGATCTTGCCATTTTTTGTGTGCACTTGATACCGTTGCATGAGAGAACCCCACAGGATTGGTAGTCTTTGAAATACTGGCCTGGGTAGTCCAGCACTGATGACCCTGCCTTGTTCAAAGTGTCTCAGATTTTCTCATTCTAATATGAATTCACACCAAAACGAATCCACTGGAAACTCGCTCGCTTCATTTTATGCTTGAAAGGGCAGGGTTCTGCAAGCAGTGTTTTCTTGGGGTCGTTTATTAAGACTGGCATTTTAGACACCGGTCTTAATACCCCTATGCTCCACATAACTTGGGCGCATCCACCGACAGCTTAAATCTTTACCAGCTCCCTTGCTTGCGTAGATTTAAATCACTTTCAACACTTAAAACAGGCGTAGAAAATGATAAATGAGCCGGGCCGCCCACAACCCCCTCCTTTGGCGTACATGGAGTGGATGGGGAAGAAGTCGCAGATTCGTCCGCAAATCCCCTTTGCGTCCAATTCTGCAACAGATATATGCCAAAAATTGGCGTATATCTGGTCAGAAATGACCCCCCTTTGTCTTTACTGTACAGGCGCCTCCAGTGAGCACTTTCTGAAACACACAGGAACAATATGGTTGCAGGTAAAGGATGCATCATGTGTTTTCGGATAGTGACGACTACATACACGACCTCCTCTGTACTTGAATCTGTGTATGTGACGCGGTGATGGACTATATCCTTGGTGGACAATTGCAGGGGATGATGTTTGTAGCCTTTACCTACATTTGCGGCTGATCATGTCCATGAAATTTGCCAAAGCCTCGTGTGAGGTTCAGCGCTCAGGACTATTTTTTCTAGCATGGGATTAGAGTACTTGAGATCTGTCCTTCGGTTCCTCCTTAGCGTGTTTTTGCAGGCTGCACAGCACACGGGTATGTCATCTGTTTCCTCTTGTCTGGAGCAGCGGCGCTGCAGCCGCTCAGCTAATGCTTCCCAGACCCGTCCTGAAGCTGATGAGTCATCCTCACGCTCCAAGTCTCTGTGTGCGCAGCCATCTTGTAACTTCCTTCCGTGTATCCCTAGTCAGCCATGACCCTAAAAGCAAGGAAATGGTGCCAGAGTCTTTCTTTTACAGGCTCCCAGCCATATTCACCATTATTGCACCTGCAAAATGTTGCATTACACGTACAGTTTAATGTTATCGAAGGTTTTCAATGGATATGACCGGATTTTGCATGTTCACATTATTTGAGTTTGAGAAAAAGTCAGTAATGTATGAAAAGTATCATGAAAAAATATATATTTTAGTATGATGTTTCTGATGCAGTCCCTGCACGCTGCTGTCGGCTTGTTTTATTGGACCATGTGCCTATAAGTTGCGGTGCCTATTAGTATGAATTCACATGTGGCAGGTTTATTGCAGAAATGTCTGTGGCGGAGCATCCGTTCCATACGTGTGAACGGGGTATTTTTCTGCGGCCGTCAGATGGATTTCTGCGAGCCCTATTCAGGTGTCTCAGAAACTTTTGCGACAAGCTGGCCACATGTGGACGCCCCCTAAAGCGTCATAGTGACTCGCTGTGATAGATACCTCCAAATCCCCCCCGGCCACTTGATTGACATGGACGGACAGGTTGCCCGGCCCTGCCAATCTCATGTCCGCGCTGCTGCTGCTTACACAAATGCAGAAGCTCCGCTCCCGGTGCGATGCTACCCGGAAATGCGAAAAAAAAAAAAAACTGGCTTGGTCTTTAAGGGGTAATAAAAAATAAATGAAGAACAAAAGTATATGGCTAGTATGATTAATGAACATTACATCTTGGCTTCCTGAAAAAGCATGGTAAGACATGGCAGCGAGCAGACGGTTTTAGAAGTTTGCTCAGGAACCGACTGCAGCATAAAACAGGACATTGCGTAGTGTTATCCACATGAGAGACTGTCAACATGACTGTTACCGTGGAAACAGAGCGTGTTGCTTCTCCCGAACAGCTCTCACCGCTGTGGCACATCGCCATGCGGTTCCAGCCTTAGTGTATATGTGCTTTTACCGGAATCTGCGCATTGAGGTGAGGGTCACCTATTATCCCTGAGATCCCTGAGATCCTGCAACAAATCATGAAAATATATATATGTGTATGTTCCCCCTCTAAATGAAAGTTCAGCATTTTATAATCCATTTTCGGGTAAGCTGGGTGACGGCCGGTATGACCCTAAAGCTGATTGTGAGGAAAGTCCGGCTATCGTTAGAGCGGAGGATTTTACTTGCTTTATGATACATGTCGCTCTAATATCTTTGCTTTTTATATAATTTATGCAAATTATGTTCATTTTACGTTTGCTTGACCGTGGAAGCGGTCATTTTGGTGCATGGGCCTTTAGTTCCTAAGCTGTAAAGGGCTGACTGCGGTACGCAGGATTATGCCTCATGCATACGGCCGTGTTAAAGTCAGTGGGTCCATATAGAACATGGATGGTATCTTTATGCAAAATACATGCGCTCATACCTTATTTATATGACCGCCCCTTTAATTAAAGGAACATATGCAAGCACCTATGTAAGGGCTTCTTTTCCATATATGCACTTAGCACTTTGGTCTCTCATGAGTCCATCGATTGAACTAAGACGCGGTATATTACACAATTGGGCCTCACGCACATGAACGTATCTCTTTCCCCGTTTCCATGCCAGTTTTTTGGCGCCCGTATTCACTTCCGTGTGTCCGCATAAACGGAATTTACTCCGTGTGTATCCCAGTTCAGTATGTCCTATTACGGACGAGCATAGGACTGTTCTCTTAGAGGCCAGATGTTCTGTTACTCAAAATGCGGAACGCATCGGGCCTGTGTTTTGCGAACCGACAATGGTTGTGTGCCCTCACCAAGTCTCTTCACCCGTTCACCGTGTTGTCACCTGCAGTTTAGACATCATTGCTGTCAGGTTGGAGACTGGTTGAGGGTGCGGACCCACAAGCCCACATTTAGCGATACTCGATTATTTCTATCTGATGGGAACAGGAGAGTCCATTCCCAGGGACATAACATGTAACCTCCTAGAAGACCTCGCTGACGGGTATTAGCATGCAGAGGGCGAGCAGGCAGATCGCAGCGCGTTTGTGTCCATAGCTACCTTGGCACATCGATCTGAGTGATTCACTTTGTTGTTGCAACAGGTACTATGTGAAAGGTGACATTCATGAGGGTTTAGACCTGGTTGCTTAGTTAAAAGGAGCCCTTGTGTGAGACTCGGCCTGTGAAGGTCTCTTAGGGCTCATGCACCGTGATCGCCCAGGAAGCACCGTCTGTGTGTCTGCTGGATCTCCCCCACCGGACCGCGGCTGACCTGACTGTAACTTACTGTTTTATAATGCAGTCAGTTCATATCTGATGGGCCCTGATGATGTGAGTCCAGTACAAGAGATCCATCAACTGATATGAACTGACTGCATCATAAAACTGCAGGATACCGTCAGTTCAGGGGAGTGTGGTCATGTGCATGAGCCCCTAGTCTGTAAGTGTGCTCTCACGCCGTGGAAATTTCTGCCGGAAAATCCGCAGGATCGGTGCAGATTTCCTGTATGATCTCTCTGTATGATGGCAGACTGATTCTGTGGTAGAAAACGTTGCGGAAAAATACGTATGGATTTTGTTTGCAGATTTTTCCCGCAGCGTTTTCCACTGCAGAATCAACTTGCCTTGGATAATATGGTGGAAGCAGATTTTATGGCAGAATTTTCTGTGGTGTGTGAAGGCACCGTAACAGTCTCGAACACCATGTGTATGTCAGTGCAGTAGATGTGTCCCTCTGATGTCTGCCCACCTTCCTTCCTGCTCTGCTTTTTATTCCGGCTCTGACTTGCCTTTGTTAGGCCTCTTGCACACGACTGTATGGCTTTTTCAGTATTTTCAGAGCGGAACAGCTGGCCCCTGATAGAACAGTGCTATCCTTGTCCATAATGCGGACAATAATAGGACATGTTCTATCTTTCTACGGAAACAGAAGGCATACGGAGTACCTTATGTCTTTTTTTGTAGATCCATTAAAATGAATGTTTTCGTATAAGGTCCGTATACGGAACGCAAAAGTAAAAAAAAAGTTTGTGTGCAAGAGGCCTTACTGTGTAATGTGTGCTCCAAAGCTAATTATGCTCGTCTCCGTTCTATTTTAGGCTACTTTCACACTCACAGGTGAACATCCTGCCGGATCCGCCATGCTGCAAGTACCTGTGCACTGCCGCAGATCGCCGGACTAAAAGTCCTGCAGGTCCGACTTTTTAGTCCGGCAATCTCTGCCGTGCTGCGCCGTAGCTCGCCCCCCGCCCCATTATAGTCGGTAAGGACAGAGCGGCAGCACACGGTACTTGCGGCATGGCGGATCCGGCAGGCTGTTCATCCGCCGGAACAGTCTGCCGGATAGTCATGCCGCTAGTGTGAAAGTACCCTTAGATGTCCGCTAATGGTGGCACTTTTAGTCTCGTTCCTTCACATTGGACCTGTCATGGGCGCTGTCCTGCACACTGATACAACCATGAATGGAGTATATATCCCACAATTTATTGCACTGCTGCTGTTGAAATCATGCTTCCGAGTTGTCCCTCTGGCATACTTCATCCTGGTCTTCCTTGTTCATGATGCTTGCGCTAACTAGAGATGAGCGAATCCATTTGTCACATTAGCAGGACTTCACCTGCGGGGACAGCCCTGTATAAGTGAAGAAGCTCCCACCTGCCAGAAGATTGACTGGGACGGACAGCCTGGCCTTGACAATTTTCTGCCTGCGTTGCTGCTCAAGTTAGAAAAGCAAGGGCATAAGCTCAGATTCTGCTTTGAAGCAGTGACTGCGCAGGCGCCCCCCTACTCAGCAGTGTAATGGCACCTGCGCAGTTGTTGCTCCAGAGCAGAGCCCCTTCCTCTTGCTCTGCTAATTGGAACAGTGGCGCAGGCGTAAAATTCCAGGGTCAAGCTAAATACCTGGCCCTGGCAATCTTGCAGCAGGTGGGCGCTTCTTCCCCTGCGGGGACAGCCCCTCAGGTGAAGTCCTGCTACTGAGACCCGTTGATTTGTTTATCTCTAAAACAGCACCTGGGTATGAAGCAAAAGCACACAGGAGGTGGGTGATTGTAACCCCATAAGCCACTGACCACACGGGACACGTCCGCTGTGCTAAGTCCGTAACTGCCCGAATTGCAAAAACTGGTGTGGATTTTGCTGCAGATTTCATGGCGCACATCCTGTCTGTGTCCCTGTCTGCATCGCAAAGGTTGAAATCTGCATTTAAATCCCTCAACATAAATTGACAATCACAAATGCTGTGCAGGTTCTGATGCAGAAATTTTCCGCAGTGTGTGGATGAGATTTTTAAGATATTCTACTACTGTAAGATTTTCCTCGCGCAGGGCCATATGCTGCCGACAGAAGGGGATTTTTGTACTTGTGCCTTCCCACGTGGCAGATTTTGTTGCAGGACCCTTCATCTGAATGAGGTTTGCAGAAATCCATGTGCTTGTCCCCAAAACAACCCCCCGCTCACATACATGGAGCTGATTTTCACGTGTGAAGGCACCCTGACACGTGGGCCAGCTATTGCAGTCGCTCCCAATATTTGTGCTGATCCTAGGTCCATAGCAAAGGGCCCTAAGACGGACGTTTCAGGGATTTATGTCTCTTAAAATTCTTCATTATATGAAATGCTCCTTATTGCATCATATTTAATAGCCACGGTGAAAGTGATATTTCATGCGGTGGTTTTATCGGACAGGATTCAGCTGACTGTTTGCATATCTGCTGCTAATTGCTGCCAAGAGTTGACTTCGCAGTCTTAACCCAATATGTGCTGCCGCATATCAGCGTCCATATTCTCCATTTTGCTTGTTAATGATCCCCCATATGTTCAGATGAATATTGGTGGCTGTAGTTGCTGGTTCAGACCTATGTTGGCCTCAGTATAAATGACCTATTGATGTTTTCGGGTTTAGTATTGGAGGAGCCTGTACAGACGTTCAGGAGCGTTGCAGCAGAAAGCCTCTACCCATTGTAAAAAGCACCCGTTAAATTTCCGTACTCCTTTTTAATATATATATTCTTTGCATTCCTACTACTATGGAAAACGAGGCTGCAGCATTCACCTGGGGTCTTTTAGAAGCTTACGGTCTGAGCGGGAAGAACGTGTCGATACCTGCACGTCTAATTGTAGCTTATTGAATTATCTGCTCCAAGCACTTGCCAAAGGTATGGGCTGATAAGGCCTCTGACACGTCTGTATGCAGGCCGTGGCCATGTACACTTTTTTTTTTACTCATCAGTGATTTTCCACTGACCATGGCTTAGTTGAAACTGAGACGTGCACTATTGTGTTCCGTGATGCGCCCATTGAAGTCTGTGGGTCCATGAAAACACAGGTGGCCTCCATGTTCGATCATTGGTTTTCACGGACCATTGGTAGGTGATGCTTTGGAAATCCCATTTTAGCCTTAGTGTCCGTGGAATACGGATGACATGGAGGGGAAAAAACGGATCCTACACGGGCATCTCCGCTGTCACGCTTGTCGACGCGGTCGTGTGGAAGAGGCCCATGTCAGAAAGCCTCTCGGGTTCCTCCGTAGGCCTCTGGTGGTGTAATTCGGAAGTGTAAGGAGGCTTTCTCTGTCATTCGGTACCAGGCAGAGAAATGAAATATTGCTCCAGCGTGTGATGAATGTATGGATCCGCGCGTCGTGGCCGTCCGGTATAAAGCAGCCGGCCTGGAAAAATCACATGTGTGAGGAGGAACTTGTTAATTCCACTTTACAGCAAAATGATGATTCGGAATAAATCCAGCGCAGAAGCTCTGACTCTTGGCCGTTGTCTGATTTTTTTGCTATAATGAAAGGCGACTGATTTGCCAAGAGCAGTAAACACCTATTCAGTCGTCGTCTTGTGTTCCAGGTTTCCACTTATTGGATAAGAATCCCTTAATCCTGATGATATCAGGTCGGGTCGGGGTCCGGTCACTCTTCTTGCTTTTGCATCCAACTCCAAAACTCGTGGAAATGAAAGAGTTGTATTTCCTACGGTTTGTTCCTGCCCTCCCTTCGTACAGTGTTGCATCAGCCATGTACTTTTTTTCACACGTGAAGACTTTATGTACTTAAGTTTTTGAATTTTTTTATTTTTTTTTAACAGCAGAGACAGGGGCTTGCAAAACAGGAAGCAGATCGTTTTATAGACTCGTCGTCTTATAGTCTAGGAAAAGAGAATTTCTTCCTAAAATTAGGCAAATTACATAGAAATATGAACACTTGGGCTTTCATTGAGTGCTGTGATTATAGTTAAAAGGGTTGTCCGAAATTTTGATATCGCATCAGTGGGGGTCAAACTCCCAGCTCCCCTGCCAATCAGCAGCCTCTTCCTAGGCCTACGGAAAGGGGCTGAGCTGCAGTACCAAGCACATCCACTATACGGTGCATGGCGCTGTGCTTGGTAAGCTGCGAGGAGGCTGCACCCCGCACCGGAGCGCCACAGCCTCCTCAAATAGCTGATCGGCGAGGGTCCTGGGTGTCGAACCCCGCCAATCTGATATCAACGGATGGGTTATCAGCATCAAAATCTCGGAACCCCCAGACTGCAGATCCGTGGCAGAAATACGAGGGTCTGCCCCGGCTTCTGGGTCGGATTTTCCATACAGCTAATATACGTTCCGCCCCCCGATGTCATTCTGTTCTAGTGTCATTGCCCTTCTAGTTCATGCGTTGCAAATGGTTACTATAAGGGTATAACGTGGACCCCGGCGTGGGTCTTGCCACGTAGCTTGGTATTCTCTGGTGTAGCGTCTGATTTTCGGCAGTTGTATTTCTTACATAACATCTGTTGGGTGCACGGGCTGCCAGCGAGTGCTTTCCCCTAAGCATAAATGCATACATTGGTTGGTCGTGTGCCATGCACGCAGGTAATCCCCCTCCCCCCGCCTATTAAACCGCGATCAGCCGTTTTAATTGGCACCAGGACAGATGCAGCAGTGTCACACAAACAGGTTGAAGTGCTCAGCGCCGCAGTTATGTGAAAAGATCCAATTGATTAAAATTCCTCTCCGCCCCCCTGCTCCTCACTGCCGAGGACTCCCAACTGTGCCTCTCCCTGCGTTTTATAGAGGTCACGTATGGCGCAGAGCCTCCATGATAAGACTGGTAATCGGAAATGCCTTCTCCTGACTGTACGCCGCACGGGAGGAGGAGGATGGGCTGTCAGGGGATGCTGTGAAAATGGAGAAGGCTGTTTGTCTCCACCGTGAGATTACATGTATGTTCTAGTAACCCCCTGACAAGCGCTGCCTTCGGTGTCCTGTCTCCATGGCAACACGGACCAAATCTTGGCAGTCTCTTCAGTGTGTACTTTTTTTTTTTTTTTTTTTGCATTGATTTCCAGGGTAGATGAGACCCACCGCACCACAGATCCCTGTCCCCTCTGCCTAATGCAGTTTTACATTATCAGGTGAAATTGTAGCGGGCACGTTGCGTTACTCAAGCGACAAGTGTATCGTACA
Organism: Bufotes viridis; assembly: GCA_033119425.1. NCBI lineage: Eukaryota > Metazoa > Chordata > Amphibia > Anura > Bufonidae > Bufotes > Bufotes viridis. Next base: position 16,564,926 of record CM065596.1, on the reverse strand, counting down.
AGTCTGTGGTATACAGCATGCTGTATTGGGGTGCCTGCACGAGGGGGAGGCGCAGAAGTTCTGTGCAAAATTCAGTGAGCATTTCTGTGCGTTTCTGCACCCAAACCGCACCAAAAACGGCAATTTCTATGATCGTGTCTTGGCGCAGTTTTGCTGCAGTTCTTGCCCTTCATTTGAAAAGGATAAAATCTGCAGCTAAAACCGTAAACGTAATTGACATGCGGTTTTGTCAATGCACACGGCAGGGCAATTCCCGCGCAGGAAAAATCGCTTGAGATTTCTTTCATAGGATTAGGCAATAACACAAATGTTCCTATGCAAACGATATTGCGAAAAATTTCTTATTACCCACCTAGAAGAAACTGAGACCTAATACCGTGTAATCCCCATACGGTATAATGTCTCCCTGATGCCCCCATACAGTAAACAGTAATATCGCCTTGTGGCCTCTATACTATGGGGGCTACAAGGAGACATTACTGTATGGGGGCTACAAGGAGACATTATTGTATGGGGGCTGCAAGGAGACATTACTGTATGAGGGCTACAGGGAGATATACTGTATGGGGGCTACAGGGAGACATTACTGTATGGGGGCTACAGGGAGACATTACTGTATGGGGGCTACAGGGAGACATTACTGTATGGGGGCTACAGGGAGACATTACTGTATGGGGGCTACAGGGAGACATTACTGTATGGGGGCTACAGGGAGACATTACTGTATGGGGGCTACAGGGAGACGTTACTGTATGGGGGCTACAGGGAGACGTTACTGTATGGGGGCTACAGGGAGACGTTACTGTATGGGGGCTACAGGGAGACGTTACTGTATGGGGGCTACAGGGAGACGTTACTGTATGGGGGCTACAGGGAGACGTTACTGTATGGGGGCTACAGGGAGACGTTACTGTATGGGGGCTACAGGAGACGCTACTGTATGGGGGCTACAGGAGACGTTACTGTATGGGGGCTACAGGGAGGCACGCTACTGCATGGGGGCTGGCTACAGGGAGACATTACTGTATGGGGGCTACAGGGAGACATTACTGTATGGGGGCATCAGGGAGACGTTACTGTATGGGGCTTCAGTATAATGTCTCCCTGTTGCCCCTATACACTATAGTAATGTCTCCTTGTTGCCCCAATGTCTCTCACCATGTAATAAGGCTCGGGCCGGGGAGTGAGCGGTGAACAGGGCTTTCACTCACCAGTATCGCCGCTCTTTTAGGGCTCATGCACACAATCGTATGTATTTTACCGTCTGCAAAAAAGCATTCGCAAAAAATACGGATGACGTCCGTGTGCATTCCGTATTTTACGGGACGGAACAGCTGGCCTCTAATAGAACAGTACTATCCTTGTCCGTAATGCGGACAATAATAGTACATGTTCTAATTTTTTACGGAAGGGAAATACGGAAACAGAATGAACACAGAGTATATCTGGCACTTCTGTGCAGCTGCACATCATCTTATTGCTCCCTGTTACCAACCACCGCAGGGCGGAGAGAGGCCGACGGGCAGGGATTTTCCGGTTTTATTTCGTTTGTCATCCCAGATGTGCTGTGTTGCAGAATTAAGATCGGTCGCACCGTGTAATGATCTAGAGATCTACTTACTAAAACACATCTAGGTGTTATTCGAGGCGGAGGCTGCATAGCCTTGCATGGCGGCGCTGGGAGGAGGAGTGATTAGATTGAGGTCGCAGAAGGGATCACCAGAGCGGTTATCCATTATATTCCTGTACGTGTTTGGAACAGAAAGCAGCCAGTGAATCTTTGCGGTTCGAGCCCGTGCTGCATTTTTTAACTTGGGAAATAAGATTAATGATTTCTGCATCTAGGACAGAAATAGGGCAGCGCGGGGAGACGGATGATTCCAGAAGTTGCCTGACAGTGATCCATGAGGCTGGACGTCTGCTGCACCAAAGTATTTGGTGGATTTAAAACTGAAATCTGTAGAAAAAAAAAAATCCGGATCCAATTATCTACATTTGCAGAATAGGCGGTGGTCGTTGACATGACACCCTAATGATGCATGGATATTAGAGGCTGATCCAGTCGATGGTCACAGTTGTGTAGTGTTTTTTTGTTTTTTGTTTTTACTCCTTGTGGCATCTGTAACTATATTATAAAGCTGTAGAAATAATGGGGTACAGATCAGAGTCACGTTCACGAGAAGGGATGATTTGAGCAAAGCATTAGGGGCTTCGGAAACTCCTTTATAATCGCCCCCCTCCAAACGTTTTATGGCAGTTTTGCTCATATAGCTTGTTTCAGCATCTGTTTTTTGTGTCTTGCATTTTTACATAGGAAAATGTCAGTATGTCTGTCACTTACTGTGTAGAGCAGCATGGCCAACATTCATTGCTAAAAAAAACTGTGCAAAAACACCATTACAAAATGCAACACACTTTGGTGTCATTTTTATATTTTTTATTTTTTCAAGCAGTGCAAAAAACCAATGGCTCCGTGGGACAAAAACGCCAGACCTAGAGCATGCTGCGATAAAAAAAAAAAACCCTCAAGGAACAGAAAATGCCACGACAAACCTGTTTTTTCTGCATGTGAAATCTCCCATAGACTTCAATGTACCATCTGGGGCTAAAATATCCTGCAAGAAGAGACAAACAAAATGTACCAAAGACTGCAAAACATTTCAAAAATGCCAAAAAACCTGTGAAACCTGCCTTAGTCCAGCTCTTAATATAATAGCTTTAGTTCCAGCCTTTGACCGCACATTCTGCGCTCGGCCCGGCCGCTGGTTTGGTTATTTGTGGCTGCAGTAGGTAGACACAGTTACGACTTTCCTAATGATGGATGAGTTAGAGTAAGGCTACTTTCACACTTGCGTTGTTGGATTCGGAACTGCCTGCCGGATCCGGCAATATTTATGCAAACGGATACCATTTGTAGATGGATCCGGATGTGGATCTGTCTCACAAATGCATTGCAATACCGGATCCGTGTCTCCGGTTGTCATCTGGAAAAACGGATCCGGTATTTATCTTTTTCACCGGATCCTTCAATGCGGTAATTTTAATGCCGGATCCGTCACTAATACATTTTAATGGAAATGAATGCCGGTTCTGGAATTCCGGCAAGTGTTCCGGATTTTTGGAAGGAGAAAACACCTTAAGGTATTTTCTCCGACCAAAAAACGTAAGAGTGACTGAACTGATGCATCCTGAACGGAATGCCCTCAATTCAGAATGCATTAGGATTAAACTGATCGTTTTTTTCCGGAATTGAGCCCCAAGGATGAAACTCAATACCAGAAAAGAATAACGCTAGTGTAAAAGTACCCTAAAAATGGATGTATACCAGCGTAATCTGGGCAGAGGGGTAGCACTACCTTACAGTTCAGTTCCTATGGTTTCCCATAAAATTCTTGGCTACTTTGAGGGGGCAGAGCGTGACCTAGAAACCCATGATCCTGATGGGATTCAGTTGATCGCATGCAAGTCTGCTTTACAGCACGAGCTGGTTGTAAGCATGCGGGCGCCTTCACATGCTGCAGCTTTTGCTGCAGACATGTCTGCTTGATAGCGAGCACATGGATTTTCACCAATCCAGTTTAGATGAATGGAACTGATGCTCAGGCGCCGACGTTTCTGCAGTGTGTGAAGGCGCCCTGCTTCTCTGTGGTTGAGGCAGGATAAGTGGCTGCTAGACCCCTCCGGCACAACTTGTCTTCATTGATAGTTTAGGATTCATGCACTTTAGGGGTGCCTGCACATAATTCGTATTACGTGCGGTTTTTCAATGGATATTTTCGCAGCGTAATACGGTATCAGCAAAGTGTATGAGATTAGACAAGTCTCATGTACACTTTGCTTTTTCTTCTGGGGAAATTGACCTCCCGTGCGGATTTTGAAATTTGCTGCATGTCCGTTCTTGTTGCCTTTTTCTTGTCGTGCGGATTTCGCCCTTTTTAATGGAAGGGTGTAGGGCTGCAGTAAACGATTATTTTAGAAATCGAGTATTCTATCGATTATTTTTTACGATTAATCGAGTAATCTAATAAGAATGTTACCATGGCAACCAGGGCTTCAGTAGCGTCCTGGTTGCCATGGTAACCGATAGGAGCCCAGTTATAACACTGCTGGGGCTCCAATCAGAACTTCCACCAATGAGGGGAGGGGACTCTGCTCTGTGGCCACTGCCACCAATGAGGGGGAAGGGGACTCTGCTCTGTGGCCACTGCCACCAATGAGGGGAAGGGGACTCTGCTCTGTGGCCACTGCCACCAATGAGGAGGGGACTCTGCTCTGTGGCCACTGCCACCAATGAGGGGGAGGGGACTCTGCTCTGTGGCCACTGCCACCATTGAGGGTGGAGGGGACTCTGCTCTGTGGCCACTGCCACCAACGATTTTAATACTGGGGGTGGGGGTAGGCGCACTGCGCCACCAATGAAAATTAACCTTAATACAGGCGGCAGGCAGCAGATCAGCGGCAGTTAACCCTCAGGTGCAGCACCTGAGGGGTTACCTGCGGCTGATCGCAGCTCCCTGCCTCCTGTATTAAAGGTTACAAGGACCTTTCATGGTCCGGACTTACTAACTAGCAGCTACACGCTCGGTTCTTCCTCACTGTGTGCCAGTTACAGTGTCCTGCTCCATATGCTAATTGCTACATCGGAGCAATAGGGAGGAGACATCAGCTCTGTAGGCGTTCCTTCTCCCTGCACTGTGACGTTCTCTGCTGCGATTGGACAGCGCAGGGAGAAGAAACGCCCACAGAGAAGGTGATGTCTCCTCCCCATTGGTCCGATATTAGTAATTGGCACATGGAGCACGAAACTGTAACTGACCCACAGTGGGGAGAACGGAGCGGCGCCCGGGATACTGTAGGTGCGGGGACATCCCGGCGCCGCTAGTTAGTAAGGCCAGACCATGTAAGGTCCTGTCATTGGTGGCGCAGTGTGCCCGCCCTCCTTCGCGCCCCCGCCTTCTTCCTCACTGGCAGCGCAGCACAGTGGGAGGGAGAGAGCGACTCCTTCTCCCCTGTGCGCCCCGCCTCCTCCGCTGCCAGCCGCTCTGCACAGTGTCGGGTCATAGGGCGCGCTTACGTGCTCTATGACCTGACGGGTGACCACGGAGCGGGGAGTATGGGCAAGTGCTGCCCTCCCGCTCCGTGGTCACATGACACAAACGAATCCTCGATGCAAAAAAATTGCTTCGAGGATTTTTTTGTGTCGAATTACTCGATTAAATCGAGTAATCGTTTCAGGCCTAGAAGGGTGAGATCTGGGGAAAACCTGCACCGTGTGCGGCCACCCTACGGCTACTTGCACACAGGTGTGATCTTTCTGCACAAATATCGAGGAGATTTCGCATGTGTTACTTATGGTTTTTGAAATTGGGGGAAAGAATTGACGTGCTGTAGGTTTCACAGTTCACACGGCAGGTCAATTTCCACAGAACAAAAAAGCACAGTCTGCATGAGATTTGTGTGCTCTCATGCACTTTGCCGGTATTGTATTACGCTGCGGATTTTCTGTGTAATCCTTAAACGTGCGCAGGTAGAGGCATATGAAGTTTTAATCTGTGCGGTCCTGAGTGCAGAGGCCCCCCAGAACGAGGAGAGAGAAGCGCTCGCATATGCAGGGGGTGAAATCCAGAGACTTTGTTATTTGTCTCCATCCCCCTCCTGCGGTGAGGCTGATAGGCGAGCGCTTCCCTCTCCTCATTGTAGGGATTGGTGAGCGTCTCTGCCACCGATCAAAACTTTCAGTGTGTCTCTAAACGTTTAGTAAAACTCGATGACCCTTTAATTCTAGTCGCTGCCGGAGGTCATGGTCTCACCACCGTAGACACATCATTGATGGATGCAGCCTGAACCCATGGTGTCCTCTGGTGCATCTCATGGCTATGGCCAGGCAGCACCTCGGGCCCAGTGATTTGCTTTACCATTATCTTTGGCTTTGATAAGACATACGTCACTGGTTCCATTAAACCAGTTTAGCAGGACTTGCTGCCCTCCACAGGCACATAACCAGCTGTTTATGAGGTAATGCAGTCTCCCCGGGGACTGGACGGGCCCCAGGAGCCCCGTGGACAATGCACCTAGTGAGTGTAATATTTAGCTGCCAGTCTGACCTTATATCAACTATCAGACATGACATTACCTGCAACAGGACAGGGGGGGGACGGGACATTTTTTTCCTTCTAGCAGGCCACAAATAAGCCGTGCTTTAGTGCACAAGTCCCCAGTTCACATGGAATTTGCAAAGGAAGTAGTCGCAGAACAGGAAGGAGGTCGTGTACGGCTGATTGACGGCCCGTGGGGGGAGGTGCTGCCTAATGGTGGAAATGGCCTACGGGCACATGTGAAGATAGGCGGTTAAAGGGAGACCTGCAGATTGTCCGATTCTCAGCTGAACGTGCGTAAAGCGATAAATGATCCCATGTTTGTCTCACACACGTATAGTGCACATAGGGGAGACCTAGAGGGAGATCAGTCTATCGTGTTAGGAAAGTCACAGGTGAAGCATTTTGCAGGATGAGGCAGAGAAATCAAAGTGTGGTTTAACCCTCATGCTGCACCACTGGCTTGCCACCTGTGTATATTGTCACCGTACACGATGACAGGACCCCGCGCATAGGGAAAGGTTTAAGGAAATTGTGAACAAACCCGGGTTTCTACCGGATTATTGATCCTGATCTGTCTGCCGTGCACCAGGATTGCATCATCCATAGCAGCACCGCCGGCTCCTCGTCGCTGTACAGAGAGGGAGCAGACAAGGCCTCGTCTCTTCACAGGATTCTCCCATCCTCCGGCCTCTTCAGGAAACCTCGCTAAGAGTCACCTTTGTTCTGACGTTGCCCCCCTCCCTCATCTGCTCCATCCCAGTGCCATATTCAGAGGTCTCATTTCCTGTTAACCCTTTAGCAGATGGGTTAAAAAATTTCATATGACCATTATAAAAAAAAAGGTACCAAAATTCTGAACAGTACACATACGGCTTTTTTTTTTAATATGGCGCTGTGATAATAGTCATGCTTGGAATTTCCATCTGCCACGTTTGAAACCTACAAGAACATTATAGTATATATGTGAAGGGTGCAGCATGGCGGTTACCGGACTATGTAACGTGAAAGGTGAAACTCGGGTGTTGAGGGTAGTTTATTTATATTACTCACTTATATAGCGCTGTCATATTCCGCAGGGCTTTACAGGCATTATCATCACCTGCTGTCCCCAGGAGCTCACAATTCTAGGGTACTCTCACACTAGTGTTTTGGATTCCGTTTCTGAGATCCGTTTTGGACAGTTTGTGAGAGCTCTGAAACGGATCAGTTAAGCCCCAATGCATTCTGAATGGATAAGGATCCGCTCAGAATGCATCAGTTCGGCTCCATTCCACTTCTATTCTGTTTTGGAGGCGGACACCGAAACGCAGCATGCAGCATTTTGGTGTCCGTCTGAAGAGGCGAAACCTAACGGATCCGTTTTGACTTACAATGTATGGTGCATTTGAAAACGGATCTGTCCCTTATTGACTTTCAATGTAATTCAAGACGGATCCGTTTTGACTTTGACATTTTTCTTTAAACCTTATGCAAACGCTTCCGTTCTGAACGGATACAAACGTTTGCATTATAGGTGCGGATCCATCTGTGCAAATAACAGACGGATCCGCACCAACGCAACTGTGAAAGTATCCTAAGTTCTCTATCGGTATGTCTTTGGAGTGCGGGAGGAAGCGTGGAGAACATACGTACTCCATGCATATGTTGTCCTTATTTGAATTTGTACCTAGGACCCAAGCAAGGCACCAGTGCTAGCCATTGAGCCACCATGCAACCCCTTGAACGGAATTTTTTGGAATCCCTACCACGTTGCTTGGACTCTTCGGGTATGGCGGCACTGGTCTGACTACGGCGGCACTGGTCTGACTACGGCGGCACTGGTCTGACTACGGCGGCACTGGTCTGACTACGGCGGCACTGGTCTGACTACGGCGGCACTGGTCTGACTACGGCGGCACTGGTCTGACTACGGGTCTGCTGCCAGGATTGCAGAGTAGTTGTGATCCCATAGAAATAATGGGATTGCTGTGCGACTCGCTAGAAATCCAGCAGTGTAGGATTTCTTGCGACTCTCGTAACGACCCTTTTCATTTCTGTGGGATCACTGCTGCTCTGCGACCATAACCCGCAGCACCTTCAGGAGATCTGCTTTACCAGGTCCCTGCAGCACACTCGGTGCAGTCCTTGGTAAAACAGCTGCTGTGCCATCTATGTAGAAAATTGGCGTTTTTTTTTTAACCAAAGCAAGATTTCATGCTGACAAGATGTGTGCAGTGTCCAGTCTAGCAGAAAGCTGGCCAGCGTGACCAGAAAATTGAATGTGTGCGGTCATTGGCCTGTAATAGGGCCGCCTGCCCCTCCAAAGGGGAGGTTCACAGTGTTTGCTGCTGATCACATCTATTCATGTAGAGCAAAAACTGATATTGCTCATCATTCGTATGGCTAAAAGAAATGCATCGCCCCGACGAGGTCTGCAGATACGTTGTTCGCACGTCTGCCATATTTTACAGTTTATGTGCTTTTGAATTAATCAATAAAGAAAAGCTGCCTGCAATAGGCCGGTCTTCTCACACACCTCTCCTCACATGCACGAATAGTTCACACTGTGATAGGTTCCTTCGTTCGCGTGGCTAAGGTGCTGTTCACATCTGCATTGGAGGCTCAGTGGCAGATTCCATCAAAAATGCCGGACACAGTAGTGCAGCACGACAAGCACCATGGGGTCGTGAGATGCATCCGGCACGACCGTCATTTTCAGGATTCTGCTCCTGTGATGCAACAGACCAGTGAAAAGATGAGTGCAGATGTGAACAGAACCTTACATCTGGTTCTTTGCTTTTTTTCCCTTAGCCAGACAATCCATCTGACTAATGCAGATAATATATTCCGCGTCCGGTTATACTGTCTGATCTGGGCGTCTGTTTGGCAGACATCTGAGAAAGCGTTCATCTTACGGCTTTTAGATGGCCATTTTTGTATAGGTGGAGCAGGATAAATGTGGCTGCAGCCGTAGGTATAGGTGCAGCAGTATAATATTAGGGCGAGTCTGCACATCTGAGGGTTTGCTGCAGTGGTATAGCAGTCTGGACTCCGAGCTGATACTTTGTACCTGCACTGATACATGGTAGCAGACTATCAGCACTGACTTCTGTAGGTCAGACAGAATTGCCTAGACTGGATGCATTTGTAGCAAACTCTCAGCTCTGAGAAATTATTTAAAGGGGTATTCGGGTTGGTTAACGTTATCCCCTATCCACAGGATAGGGCATAACTATCAGATCTACCGCTGGGACCTTCACCAACCACAAGAACAGGGGCCCCGTACAACGAGCAGCCGGTCGCATATGTCAGCAGCCGCTCCATTCTTTCTATGGGAATTCCGGAGATGGTGTAGCCCTGTGCTCGGGTGGTATTTTCACTTGAATATTTGCACTTATTCCATGTTGATGTTCACACAGCCCCAAATTTTGAAATGCGCGTGTCACTTCATGATGCGGTTTCCGAGCAGACACCACCGCAGTTTAGCTGCACACAGAAAATCTCCATGGAAATGGGGGCAAATCCATGTGTGGACCTGTGACCTGGGACTTACCTGTCTTTGGTATAGGTCATCAATATCTGATCAGTGGGGGCAAACTCCTGGTACCCTGCTGATCGGCTGGAGCCACAGCACTTGGATGAGCACTACAGCCTCTGCATAGTGTACCCATCACAGCGCCCTCCCTTGTATTGTGGCTGTGCTTGGTATTGCAGTTAAGTTGAATGGGACTGAGCAGCACAAAGGCCATTTGACCAACGGATGTGGTGTCTTGGGTAGAGTGTCAGATCCAGACGCCTACTGATCAGATATTAATGACCTATCCTGAGGATTGATCATCAATATCGAAGTCCTGTAAACCCCCCTATAATGCAAGTCTCTGGCAGGAATCAAAGGCTCAGCGTCGGAAATATTTGCTGTGTGTGCGTACTCTAAGGGTTATCAATCACTGCACATTATCAGGAATATTTTCCATTCGCTGACAGCAAACAGATCTTGAAAATGAGAAATGGTATTATAAAGTATATTAGAAAGTTGCTGAACTTTGTCGTACATTTATGAAAGGGGTGTCCTCCTGCAGGATAATCGGATGGCTGACGGCCGCTTCACCAGGTTTATGAGGCTGGGTCTGTGGTGGGCAGCCAATCGCAGGGGCAGCTTCAGCTTATAAAAGCTTGTGGTTAAATGAATACCTATAGAAATGTGTTATTTCTATGGATTCTGTATGCTTTCTTACTTCCTATATGCTAAAAAGACACTGACTCCTAATTTAAAGGGGTTTTCCCGGATTTTAATATTGATCACCAATCCTCAGGATAGGTCGTCAATATCGGATCAGCTGGTTGAAGGCAGGCCAGTGCAGCCTTCCCTTCATCGACGTCGCAGCGGTGAGCAGGCGTCATTACAAGAAGCCGTCCCATTAATTTCTATAGGACGGCTCCTTCCTATACATTCGCCGTCCCATTAAAGTGAATGGGACGGCTTCTTGTATTTACACCTGCAGGTAAACAATGAAGGGAAGGCTGCGCTGGCAGGGTGCGTGGCCTTCTCTTCGACCAGCTGATGGGCAGGGGTGACGGGTATCGGACCCCTGCCGTTCTGATATCTTAAGGATAGGTCATCAATATTAAAATCCTAGAAAACCCCTTTAAATACTGCCCAGTGGATGCAGCTTATAGCCTATGGAATGTCCTATAAACCATTCACAATATCCCACTGCTTTAAGGGGCCAACAAATGTATTTTCGGTCCGATCCGCAGATCAGACCCATTCATTTCAGTGGTGCTTCAAAAGATGCGGACAGCGCACCGTGTGTCTCTTCTCTGGCCCTGCAAAAAAATTGAGCTTTTCCTATAGGCAAAGGGTGGGACATGCAGATCCGAAAAATGCATGCGGCCGTGTGAATGCCCCCTTATATGCGCAGTATATTGTGCATCCTTCTCAGTAAGCGGACCTGTTTTAATGCTCGGCTTTCTGCACATTTTTCCTTCCGTGCATCACTTGATATTCATCCACGGAGGGATGTACTGACCTTTACCAGCCAGGTTGCTGTTTCTTCTTGGATCGGTATCTTTTAAAGTGACAGGCTCATTTACCGAGAAAATAAAGCCAATGAATTCCGCTTCGCTATTCTGACTCGTCTTTACGCCTTACCTTATGCAGGTGTCTCTGACTGGAGCGTCACTTGTGTGCTCCTCGCCGTGCACAGAATCCGCTCTATACATTTTTCCATAGGCAGGCTGAACCTCACTACCGCACAGCAGTTCTTTTTTTTTTTCCCTCTTCCCCAATCCCACACACTGCTGGAGAACGTGTTGTGATATGAAACCATTTGAGTATGTCTTGGTAGTAAGAGAGCACACAAGGAGGAGAGGGTGTGACAGAGCCGGTGAGAAAATCCTTCTACGTGGTAATGCAAGGGGCGCCTCTGGTCGTCACATTAATACCAGCTCACGCCGATCTCTAATATGTCACACAGGCCAGCAGTGTAAAAATATCCTTTACCCGTCATGTATGTAAAATGTGAGATTGGCCGCACGGTTTGTATAAAATATCTTGAATATCAATTTGAATGCTAATAATCAAGCGCTTTGTGATGGGTATTCGCGTCTCCCCTCTTGTAACCTGTCACGTCTTTCTTTTTATTGCAGACTTCCAGAGGAACGCTGGAAGAAAAGATTATCGGACCCTTGCGGCCACGGGCCAGTCTAAAGGTAAATTTTACCGGATTGTCCGTCACATATCACATCCTCCTCCTTTTGGTGTGCCGTTACAGGCCTCGCATGAGTTAATGCGGGCTCTCGTTTTCTGGAATGAGATGCTCTCTTTAATTGAGCCACCTAGATGGCAGAGAATCCTCCATGGGAAGATTTGGGGTCAATAGCATTTCCAGCCACACCAAGGTGTCTGATAAATCGCAGCGCCTCCTGGGGACGGGATGAGGGAGCTAGTCCAGCCTGTCTGCCATTAGCACAGGCTGTCAGCAGTGCTGCAAATCTCACTATTGATTTAGAAGGAGCCGGGAGGTTAGGACGTGCTCGCCTTGTTAGTGCTGGGAGCCTTGCTGCAGAGTGCCAGCTGTGGACAGAAGCAGAGGCGGGGGAATCGATGGAGAAGAGCACAAGTGGTTTGGTGCATATTGCAGGAGACATAAAGGATATCTCTGTAATACGCACTGCACTAAACAGACAAAACTACCTGGCATTAATGTTGCGATTCCCTTTTAATTTTCTTTCCGTAAGATGAAAAGAACCACATTTTTTCAATTTTAAATATTCTGCACAGACAATGGAGAAGACACTTCGCAGTCTAATATTCCTCTTATCCGTACGTTGCCTTTATAAAGGAGACGTCAAGGGAGATTTATATAGACTGGTGGTCTCCAACAGTTATTTTGGAATGAAATCTTCCAGTATGCTGGAAATAAGAGCTTTGCAACAGTTGAAACCTACAGATGTCTGACATTTGGGGTGCAGATTACATGGTGATTTTTGTGCGGAAAAAGCACAGCGTAAGGGCTCATGCACAGGATTGTATACCCTCCGAGACATACAGTCCGTGAGCGGGCCATATGTCCTGGAGCGTCATCGATCGTGTGCACGGGCGTACACAGCATCATAGATTACAAAGATGCTGTGCAGGTTGTGCCGCCTGCGGGACTATGAGTGCCGGACAATAATCCGACCAGTGCCCCGACGTGCACAGCATCATTCTAATATATGATGCTGTGTACGCCCCTGCGCACGATCAATACCGCTCCGGGACACACGGCCTGCTCACGGACCGTATGTCGTGGAGGGAATACGGTCGCGTGCATGTGCCCTAATACAGTACCAGCAAAGTGTGTTTTTTTTTTTTTGTTTGTTTGTTTTTTTCTAAGGTGCAGAAATTGACCTGCTGTGCAGATTTAAAATGTCAGTGTCAATTGTTGCAGGTGTTTTTTTTTTTTTTTGTACAAATTTCACCCTTTTCGATGGCAGGGTGAGATCTGTGGCAAAACTGCACTAAAAACCACACAAGAAAACGGGCCAGACCGCAATAAATAGTGAGGTTTTTGGTGCAGATTTCTTGCAAATTCTCTGCACTTGAAGCTGCATCTTGTGCAGACACCCGTAGAGGCAGATTTGGCAAAGCAACATTTTAGTGGGATGGCCAGGTTAACAAAGCATTGCCTTCATGAAAAGATGAGATTGGTGAGAGTCGGCAGTATTCTGGTGGATGGACCCGCTTTGTACATAGTTTCGGTAATCTAGTTGGTTTAATGCAGACTTGTGGGCCAAAGATGTATTCGTGTAGTGATGTGGAGTTCATAGTGTGGAGTTCAATTATCGTTATTTCCCATTTTGCGCTGGACAGATACTAGAAAGATGCTGCCAGCCGCTCCTTTTTTTTTTTTTTTTGGTGCTGTTTTAGGTTGATGCCTATAAACCCTCACCAGTAGACCATTAACAAGGAAAACTGGTCCAGCTGGCATCTTAATGTCTTCAGTATATTGTCTGTATTTGGCTTCATTGATCTGACGTGATACAGCTTAGTTTTCATCTTTAAAGCCTATATCTCTGCTTAAGGCCTCATGCACACGACCGTTGTTTGATTCCGTGTCCGTTGCTCCGTTTTTCGTGATTTTCTGCGGACCCATTGGTTTTCAATGGGTCCGTGGAAACCTCGGCAAATGCACCGTTTGTCCTCCGCGTCCGTGGTCCGTGATTCCAGTCCGTCAAAAAAATATAACCTGTCCTATTCTTGTCCGTGAAAAACGGTTCACGGACCCATTCAAGTCAATGGGTCCGTGAAAAATGCGGATGGCCATCCGTGTGTCATCCGCGTTCCGTGTCTGTTTTTTTTGCGGATCCCTTGGCAGGCACTTGGGAAACATTGTCAGCCTGTCTTTTGGTAAATTCTTTTGGGTCATGTCCGCTAAAAAAAACGGAAGACACACGGAAACACAACGGAAAGCAAAAACGGACACGGATCACTGAACAACGGAACCCCTTTTTGCGGACAGCATAAAAAAACAATCATGTGCATGAGGCCTAAGGCAGTGTTCACACCTGTGTAACGGAGCCTGTCGCAGATTCTATCACACGCTTGATGGAAACGAAAAGCATTAAGTGCATCACTGTCTGTTCCAGTGGAACCTGAAGAGCCCCATTATAATTCGGTGGGGTCCTTTGGGCACTGTTGGTGTTTACCATGTGACAGATCTGGCACTCTGCGAACAGAGCCTAAGGCGCAAAGTGCGTCAGCTCATTTTAAAACCCAATCACTGACCAGAATGCAATTACTTTCCGATCTAGAATGGTGAATAGTTAACATCTATGACCAGTGAAGACTGTGCCGCCATCCTGATGTACCTTTCTTATGTTATTGTGTGGACCGTTGGTTTTCAGTGTGTGTTGCTGCTGTGTGAAGGCTGAATGGATTTGCCTTGAACTTGTATAAAGCAGCAGAATGCTTTTCATGTGTGGATGGTGTGCCGCTATACTGCATAGCAACTGATAACACAAGGAGTAACCGCATTCCCCTCATAGCAGTATAGAAATGACAATACACGTGTGACACTATAAGGACACCTGCACGCAAGATCTGCGCGGATTTATGTGCATTTCTGCACCACATCCACCCCAAAATCTGCAATTTCTAACAGCAGATTGACTGCACTTTTGCTGCAGATCTCGCCCTTAATTGGCATGCTGTAAATTTGGAAATCCACACTACAGATCTGCAAAGTGTACGTGTAAATTGGTGTAATCTCGTTCACTTCGCTGGTAGTGCACTAGGCTGCAGATTTTCCTCAGGGGAATCCACATGGAAAAAGTGCACGTAGTCCGCAACGTGTGTAGGCGGCCTAACAGTGCAACTTTAAAAATGACATCTGCAAGTTCTCACCGACTACGCGTGATCTGAACTAATAGAGCGCCTGCCCACGCCAGTGCGGGTTTACGAAGAGAGATTCCACATTGAATTCCAATGGTATTTCTCTGCATTTCCGCACAAAATCCGAATATGTAACTTGCGTATTTGATGCGGTTTTGCAGCATATGTCACCCTTGCATTGCAATGTGTGAAATCCGCACAGAAAATCCACCCAAGCAATCGACATGCCGTAATTTCAAAATCTGCTCAGCCGATCAGTTTCCACACAGGAAGAAAAAGCAAATTGTACATTCCGGATTTATCTAATCTCATTTACATTGCTGGTACTGTATTACACTGTGGCTTTTCCCCACACGAGAATCTGCATGGAAAATCTGCACGTAATCCGCAGCCTTAGGGCTGTATTACACCTACCACTTTCTGTCCAGTCAGACCAATAGTTGGTGTGTATAACCAAAAGATCTGTGTGCGATTGGTCAGATAATCTGTTGGTGTAATGCAGCCTTTATACTGTCTGTGGACACCTCTGATGTACGTGCAAACAAGGTCCCGGCTCCTTAATGATATTCATGTCGCCGACATAAAACTGTTCCCAGTCCCCTATTACTCCAGTAGCAGAATGTGAATGGTGCTTGTGGTGCGGTCCCTTAATAGGAAATACTTCTGTTATATTGAGTTAGGATTCAGGCCTGAGATCCTGGGCGATACTTACCTGCATCTCGCTCTGATTAGGAAGAGGGTCCCATACCAAATGGAAGCAGAAGCAGCACTTTTTCTGCCCATCCTCTGTATTGTATTCCCAGACAGTTATCACCGACCAGAAAATAAGACTGGATCTCATTTTTTGGAAATATAGAGGGGTCGTTTACCAGAACATGCATGGGTCCCAGGTTGTAATATATTATAGGGTAGTGTGGGTGGCAAGTGCTTTGTCCAAGGCTAGGGCTATACGACGACATGTGTCGCGTGACATTGATGTCACACCAGTTTTTATAATGATAGTCTATGGTGTCCATTTTGGATGGGTTTTTTGAGACTGTCGTGTCGCAGTGTCGACACCCTATAACAGGGGTCAGCAACCTTTGGCACTCCAGCTGTTCTGAAACTACAACTCCCAGCATGCCCCATTCATTTCTATGAGAGTTCTGAGAAGAGAAGAGCAAGTATGTATGCTGGGAGTTGTAGTTTCACAACACCTGGAGTGCCGGAGGTTGCCCACCCCTGCCATAGACTATCATTATAAAAATCGTCGCCTGACAAATGTCGTCGTGTGGCTAGCTGCATGTTGCCAAGGCATGCTCACCTGCGGTAGCCATTGGCCACACGATTTTGCATTAAAATCTTGCATTTGCTGGCTGCCTCGTGTATGTAGCTTTGCCACATGCAGTAGATGAGCCGTCCCCTTACCCCTGTTTGCTAGTTAGATGGGGTTGTTTGGCAAAATGATCCCGAGAATGAAGGGGTCACAGCTTTTTTTTATTACGTCTGCGTCCCATTGACGGTTTTTCTTGCACACTGGTGCCTAGATCACCTTTTGCACATGAAACTGCAGCATCACCACACTTGGGGTCCTTTCACACGTCTGCAACTGTTTTGTGGTCTGCAAAACACGGACACCACCCACGTGCGTTCAGCATTTTGCAGACCACACATGACCGGCACTATAATAGAAATGTCTTTTCTTTTCCATGTCTGCGGACAAGAATAGGCCATGTTCTGTTTTTTTTGCGGCGCCGCGGAACGGAAGATGCGGATGCGGACAGCACACTGTGTGCTTTCCGCATCTTTTGCGGCGTCATTGAAAATGAATGGGTCTGCTCCCGTTCTGCAAAATTGTGGAATGAATCCGGGCCTATTTTGTGGATGTTTGAACGGACCCCTAGAGGGGTTGTCCAAGATACTGATGACCTGCCCTAAGGATAGAACATCAATATCAGATTGGCGGGGGTTCAACTCCCAGCACCCCCGATCGGCTGTTTGAAGCGGCCGTGGTGGTCTAATGAATGGGGCCAAACAGCAATACCAGTTTCCTGCTTCGGTGGAGTCGACTTCTGTCTAAGACTTTGTTCACGTTAAGATTTCATTTTTCCCTGAATTTCCTTGTGTTGGAGAGTGAGGGATTGTCCCAGAGATGACGCCAGCCGCTCTCCAGAAGGAAATGACGCACTGGGCACCATGACCAGATCAGATCCTTTGTCCTAGGCCCTTTCTTACACTGCTTTAGGCTACATGCACACGACTGTATGTGTTTTGTGGTCGAAAGTAAGGCTACTTTCACACTTGCGGCAGAGCGATCCGGCGAGCAGTTCATTTGTCGGAACTGCCTGCCGGATCCGTCGATCTGGATGTAAACTGAATGCATTGCAAGAACGGATCCGTCTCTCCGCTTGTCATACGGATAGAGCGATCCGTCTTGTATATTTTTATTACAGTTTTAAAGGTCTGCGCATGCGCAGACCGGAAGGATGGATCCATCCTTCAGGTATTTCTAATGACGGAGCTAATACATTTCAATCCGGCATTTTGGACTGAGATAATACTGCAGCATGCTGCGGTATTATCTCCGTCCAAAACGCCGTTCAGTGACTGAACTGAAGACATCCTGAACGGATTTCTCTCCATTCAGAATGCATTAGGATAAAACTGATCAGTTCTTTTCCGGTATTTAGACCCTAGGACAGAACTCAGTACCGGAAAAGAAAAAGCTAGTGTGAAAGTAGCCTTAGGCCTCAGCTTGGCCTCCTGAATTTCTAGGCCTCAGTTTTCAAGCACCGTGAAGAAGGGTGTATCACCATTACAACATGTTTCTTCTTGAAGCCCGTGGTGTATTTTTTTTTTTTTTTTTATAAAATCTTGCCTAATTAAGGTAAAGGTTATCGACTACGCCTGCAATGAAGGATGAGGCCAGGATTCCTGTGGGCAAACCGCCTTATAGATTTATAGTTACAGCAAAATGTGCGTCCTGTTGATCCCCTTCCTTCTCTCTCCCTGTGCTCGCTCTCCCCCTCCTTTGCTATTTGTGTCTTGGTTTACAAACTAGGAGGACATTTGTAACTGCAGAGAAGACGTGCAGGCTGCCTGTATGAGGCACAGAATGGGGGACACCTCATCGCACAAGCTCAGAAAAAAATGATCAGTGGTTAAAAAGTATGGCTGCTTCCCTCTAGAAACTGTAACACATCCGTCCGTAGGTTGTCTGGTATTGCAGATCAGCTCCTTTGAAGTGAATGGGACTGAGTTGTAATACCATACACAGCCTGTGGACATATGTGGTGCTGTGTTTTGAAAAAGGCAGCCATGTGGCTCATCAATATCAGACCTGCTAGGGTCTGACACCCAGTGGATTGCAGCTGCTCCTGGTGCCAGAAACATGGCGGTATATGGAGCCGGAAGCAGAAGGCGCCGTCCACTATTGCAGCTCAGCTCCTATTCAGACTCCCACTTATGTTGTGGCTGCTGCAAACACCTGATTGGTGGGAGTGCCAGGGGTGGGACCCCCACCAGTATAATATTGATGGTATATCCTCCTGGTTATCAGTATCTAAAATATGAAAACACCTTTAAGTCTTTGGTAACTAATTATCACTGTTTATATTGGCCATAAGTTGCATATGAAGTGTCTCTAGGATGCATGTCTTTTATATGAAGATGCGGCCGCTCATAGCCCTCACCCTGCATTTTTAATGTGTTTTGTATTGCTGGAGGATGGACCGTTTATGGATCCTGCAGCTGAAAAGGAATCTGTCAGCAGTTTTGACCATGCTAAACTGCTGACGTCACCAGGTAGTGGCTGTACAAACATAACTTTATCAGGAGTAGTGATAATATGAACTTTTATTCTGCCAGATTCAGTTTCTGCAAGCGCCCAGGAGGCGGAGCTTCACTGTGAATTGCTTTCTGCATTGGGCAGCGTCACAGCCCCTCCCCTTTGTTCCTGGTTGGATGCTACAGCTGTCACTCACAGCACAGGAGCGGGGCTGCGAAACAGCTAATTGCGCACAGCACTTCCCACAGAAGCCCCCTCGCCAGTCATCTCTAAATTGTCTGCAACCACATTGGGTTTATTTATTATTATACGCACTTAGATAGCGCTGACATATTCCACAGCGCTTTACAGGCGTTAACATCACGATGTCCCCAATAGTTTGCGGACTTTGTACAGATGTGACTGACCGAACTCCATCCCTGTTGCCGTTCATTGTAGTGAGCCATTAAAAGGTGATCTGATTGAAAGCTCATGAACACGGCCATATTATACAGATCTGTATGTGGGCGCCGGGTGTCTGCTACATTCTCCATGGGCCTCGCATTGTATGTCTTAGGCCTTATTCACACGTCCGTAGTGTTTATGGATCCACAAATTGCGGATCCATAAACACACCTGGCCGGCAGTCCCATAGAAATGTCTATTCTTGTCCGCAATTGCAAGCAAGAATAGGACATGCTCTACTTTTTTGCGGAGCTGCGGCCGTAAGATCGGCGGCGCACAGTGTGTGCTCTCCGCAC
Organism: Bufotes viridis; assembly: GCA_033119425.1. Taxonomy (NCBI): domain Eukaryota; kingdom Metazoa; phylum Chordata; class Amphibia; order Anura; family Bufonidae; genus Bufotes; species Bufotes viridis. Next base: position 16,545,468 of record CM065596.1, on the reverse strand, counting down.
CGTTCCATGCCCCATTCACAGTCAATGGGTCCGCATGTATTCCGCAGAATTGCGGAATATATGCGGACGTGTGAATAAGGCCTTATTCAGGTATTTTCTGCAAGAAGCATTCTTTCTTAGGGGGAAAGCTGTGCCGGTGGGGCTGCAGACCGAGCGCCTATGGGTGTCCTGGATCTGTGACGCATATGTGATCCCCTAGGTCACGGATGGTCATGCTGTGGCTCTCCAGCTGTTGCAAAACTACAACTCCCAGCATGCAGACTGCTTACAGCTATCAGCCTACAGCAGGGCATGGTGGGAATTGTAGTTTTACAACAGCTGGAGAGCCGCAGTTTGCCCATCCCCGGCCTAGGTATATTTTTATGATCCCTTGTAGAAGAACTGTGGGGCTCACTGGTTGGTAAGATTGTTCATAAATGGCTTTAAAATCTGGGGACATGGCTTCATTGAGATATGGTTGTAGATTGGTTTCCTCTTTGTGCAAGATTTGACAAGAAATAGTCTGTTCACTACTGTACAAGTGATTGTAATTGCTCAGACCCTCCTTTCTAACGAGCAGGCCTCGTGATGGCGGAGGACCGTGTCATGGGCGGAGGCTCACACGGTTACGTTTTTCACTATGCATGTAGCAGTCATTTCCCCCTCACATTAGGGCAGTCTCATCGTTACCACCCTGAGCAGACACGGTTGCAAAATAGCTGATTGCATTAACTTGTACTTTCCAGGAAAAACGATGTGCAAATAGAACATACATGGCAGCGTGCTAAGGGGGTTCACCTCTCATTAACATGCGTGTTAAGCTCAATCGAACATGTATTAGAATAGCTACAGAGGAAGGAGGCTCATCAGCCGCTCCGTGTCTTTTGGAGTCCAATTAGATCTGGATATTGTAAAGCCAGCGATACACGTAGCTTGCCATAGAAATTGCCTGGTTGACCGCTTTGCTCCCCTCCGCTTCCCCATTGCTTACAGGAAGATGAACAGATCTGTCGACGCTTATCCCAGACTTGACAGGTTAAAATATTGTGTATTCTTGTTTTGCACATTTGTTCCTTATTTCTACAGTCTACTTAAAGGGGTTGGTTTAATATTGATGCGCTATCTTCATCAATGTTAGATTAGCCAAGGTCCGACTTCTGACGCCCATGGCGATCAACTGTTGGAAAGGGCCGTGGCACTTGGTAACTCTTCAAAGTCAATTGACTTCATGTCCATTGGTCACGTGGCCTAGGCGCAGCTCAGTCCCATCAAGTGAATGGGTAAAGCTGTAATACCAAGCACAGCCATTATCCAGTTCAGGGCGCTGTGCATGGTAAGATGATCGGTGGGAGTGCCAGGATTATTACACACCCAGAAAACCCTTATTTTTCCAGGTCCCAGCTAGTCTCTGCTCCCTGGTCCAGTCTCCAAAATGGCCAATTAGCCAATCGGTCGCCGGAGAGGGGTCCCACGTCAGTCAGCGATTGGCTGAACAGACATTTCCTGCGTGAAAACTGGACCGAGAAGCGTCGGATTGCTGGGCGTTGTATGCTTTTTTTTTTTAACAGCATTTTGAGGTTTTGTAAATAATTTGTACATCCCGGACACCCCCTTTAATTTCCACCAAGATTATACACCCAAGAGCATCTGGCAGCCGATCTGACGTGTATGGGGTTAGGGTTGCTGGCGTATGTGAGACGTGTTTGTAGCCGGTTACGTTTTCATGAATGGAAGAATATTTGCCTTTGAAGCCGTCTGGATGTTATTAGGAATCTAGACCGGTCATGTCTAAAATGTCTGCTCCTCAAGACAGCCTCGTATACAGAGACCACAGGAATCTCCGCAGGCTTAGGCTTGATTTTGTTAGTTTTTTTTTTTTTTTAGCTTCTGTGCGACACCCCCTGTCCTCACAACACGGCTTCTCTGTCTGATACATGCAGTAATTAGTTCTACTAGTATGTAAAACGCGTCAGACGAGTGATATGAGAGTTGCTTGCTGCGGCCTAAGATGCATAGAAGATCTGAGCAACAAAATTTTTTTTTATAAATGTAGTTGCAGCATTATTTCAAAATAAATTCTAAATCGTTATATATGTATGTATTTGTGTATAGATATAGATATATAGAGGAGAGAGAGGGTTAAGAGAAGCAAAATCCCACCATCATGTGAAATATACTAGTAAAGTATGGTTCTCTGTAACCAGCTCTCCCTTAAAGACGCCTCCAGTAACTGTCTCCTTTTCCCTCAATAGGTTTCCTCATGTCCGTGAAGAGTCTCTCGTCGCTTTGCGGCTCTCCGCCCTCGGTGTGGTCAGTCGCTGCGATTCCGACCCCGTGATTCTCTCCGACCGTAGTGCCGGACGTCATGAGCATTGTAATCCCTCTGGGAGTCACCACACCAGATACATCCTACTCAGACATGGCCGCCGGATCAGAGTAAGTCCGCTTCTGTCTAATAGTAATCCTGTTAATTGATGGCATCGAATCAAGAGCGCCATTGGTGGCATCCTCAACGCGAATTTCCAAGCATATAAACTTGAAGGATCCTTGAACGTGTTAAGCATCAGGAGCGGCAGCAAGTCAGTGGGGGGAGAACTGTGGGAGATCCTGCGCCCTGAGGATGATGAGACACCACCTTCACATGTGCTGCGAGCTTGACTGATAGATGTCTCCATGCAGTGAATCCCTTTCTCATAATTTCAATTAATAAAGTAATTTAAATGTGCAATTATATATTGCCACGCAAAAAAGTTAAGGAGGTATTGCCATCTTGGACAGGGCGGGTCCGCCCTCCATTCACTTCTAAGAGACTGCCGGAAATAGCCAAGCAATGGCTCGCCTGTTTCTGTAAGCCCCATAGAAGTGAATGGAGCAGTGGCCGGGCTTGGGTGCAGGCGGCATTCTGGGACCCACACTTATCAGACATTGAGGGCCCCTAGTGTCCAAGATGATGGGAATGCCCTTTTAAGCCCATCAGACAGTATGGCAGTATTGTCTGCCAAAAGTCACGTTCCAAGTCCCCGAGGGATCCTGGCTAATCTCTGTAGGAGTGACTAGGAAGATTGGGTTACTTGGCCAAATGGCACATAATTTAGCGAGGAGGGAAAATCACATACTGGAAGCTATTTGGCTGGTTTCGGGTCAGGGTTGTTCTGTTCAAGGGCTGTTACTGTGTAATAGGTCGCCTGTCAGAAGGCATATTATTTGTGTTGCAAATTCAGCAGTGTTTCCTCATTTCTAAGAATGGGTTTTCTGGAGGAGATCTTAGCATTCCTCTCAGTCAGGGCTGTGTGATCTGCCATAAGTCATATGGTCTTAGAGCGCCACCTAGAGGCACACTTAAGTATATACTGTTTTTAAGGTTTCCCTTTCTGAAAACAGAACATACATTAAAGGGAGTTTGTCACCAGTGACCTCCCTATTAAACTGTTAGCATAGACACATAGCTGTGGGTCACCTGATTAAGGCCCCATTCACACGTCCGTGGTGTGTTGCGGATCTGCAAATTGCAGATCCGCAACACACCCAGCCGCACCCCCCATAGAAATGCCTATTCTTGTCCGCAAGCTGCGGACAAGAATAGGACATGTTCTATATTTTGCGGAGCCGCGGACCGGAAGTTCGGGGCCGCGCTCCGCATCACGTCCGGCCCCATTGAGAATGAATGGGTCTGCACCCGTTCCGCAGAATTGCGGAACGGATGCGGACGTGTAAATTAAATGGGGCCTAAAACACTGTTCTCCTTGCACCCAAGCTCCGCTCCTTTCTATGGCCAGCCCCTCCCCGTCTGCTTTGACAGGGTCAGGCTGTGGTAATTCAGCTATAGAAGGGCTAGCCACATAAATGAGTGGAGCTTGGGAGCAACAATATTAATGGTGACGCCCTCATTGCACCAAAATTTAATATGCATATTATGATCAAAAAAAAAAAAAATCTTAATTAGGTGAATCACAGCAACGTGCCTATACAAACAGGGGGTAGGCAGGTCGCTGGTGACGGAGGTAGAGGATCTCCCGACATGTACTGCGGCATCCTTCGCCCATAGGCTTCTATTGTTAAAATATATATTCTTTGCAATTTTTTTTAATGGATTCAACTATATTCAGTAATGCAGCTGATGACTGAGGCCAAAGGGACATGGTGTCCTATGGATACGTTGGACTTATGCGCTGGGAGCTTTCCCGTAAAATGGACGCTGCAACATGAAACCTTCTATACTGGACGTTTTCACTGTAGAGGCCCCCTTTAGCAGGGTTCTGGTACAGCTATGAGATCCCTTTTGCTGAAATGAGTCACCTTTTTATTTCTATCCTCCTTTTCTCCCTTTGTTAGTACTAAACTTGGTCAAGTTAATAATATTGTAATGTTTCTCTTTTCTTTTTCCTTGTGTCCCTATGTTAATGGGACTATAAAGTTCATGCAAGATAAGATCAGATCGATGTTTGGAAAAAAAAAGTAACAATGCATATTCTTGTATGTAATACTTTATTTTATTATAGAAAACAATGAAATATATGTAAAAAAAAAAAAAAAAAAAGAGATCCCTTTTGCTACCAGTGCAGAATGGCCTCGGGCAAACCATGAGCTCATGTGCCCTGTATGGGGAATGTTCACAGCCATTGTAATCCTGTGTAACATCACAATCGTATTGAAGAGGGGGTTACTTTGTATCCCAAGACTATTCCGTAAGGGTTAAAGCGGTTGTCCACTTTATTTATATTCCTCAGGATAGGTCATCAATATCCGATCGGGGGGAGGGGGGGGTTTTCTACTCCCTGCACTCCCCTGCCCCGTAGAAGTGATTGGGACGGCTTCGTTGTAATTATACCTGCTCCCTGCTGGCTTTGTGCAGGGAGCAGGTAAACCGTGAAGCGAAGGCAGCCCCTGTACGGTCCAGATACCGTCAGTCGGACCCTCTCCGATCTGATATTGATGACCTTCAGCAGTCGGACCCTCTCCGATCTGATATTGATGACCTTTAGCAGTCGGACCCTCTCCGATCTGATATTGATGACCTTTTCGCAGTCGGACCCTCTCCGATCTGATATTGATGACCTTTCCTGAGGATATGTCATCAGTATAAAGCGGACAACCCCTGTTAAGCTATACACCCGGCACCCGGCGGCTACAAACTGCCACGGTCTTGGCAGGTAACGTCAGTTTGTCTTCAGTTGCTGAGAAGCTGTTGCAATAGTGACAATCAATATGGAGGCCGCTCCTATTGTCACTTATGCAAAATTGCCATCTGCATCCGGGTAGAAATATGTCATTGTAAGTGAAGAATAGCATAACGCAGGGATGCTCAACCTGCGGCCCTCCAGCTGTTGTAAAACTACAACTCCCACCATGCCCTGCTGTAGGCTGATAGCTGTAAGCTGTTCGGGCATGCTGGGAGTTGTAGTTTTGCAACAGCTGCAGGGCCGCAGGTTGAGCATGCCTGGCATAACGGACTGTTGCTTCAGTTTCTTATATTCTTTTTGAAGGGTAATTGGGAGGATAATGCTTTACGATTTAGCACCATTGATTTGAGTACTCGTCAAACAATGGGGAAAATTATGTCTTAATTCAGCCCAAAAAAAATGAAAAGGTCCAGTAAATCTGCAAGCGCCTGTAGCACAAATTGAGGTAATCTATTGTTGGGTTGCATTTCTTTGAATTGATTGTAATGTGTTTCTTTAGCCCTGAATCAGTTGAAGCCAGCCCAGCAGTTACCGGAAAGAACATCTATGCAACTCACAATTACCCAGGCAGCCAGAGCCACGGATATCGGGGTCTGCCGTATGCAGTAAGTACAGGACTGCACTTTTCACAATGACACTGGTCATCCATTTACTAAAACACATGAAATCGCCTCTCCAGCACAGAACATCTGATACTGTGACTTAACAGGTCCTCCGCTTTAATGGCCTCTGCAACTGGACTGTAACGTTTGCTTCGGCAAGTTCATACACTGTAGTCTATATAAGAAAGGATTGCCATTGCACGTGAAAACTATCTGCCCCTGCTTGTCTGTTACCTGTGCCCGCAGCGTCCGTGGCAGGCCTAATGTTGATGATGAAACAGCTGGGTGGATACCCAGTACCTGTCCCCTCTTCAGTCCAAATCTCACGCATGCTCAGTGATTGCCGCAGTGACCCTTATGTAAGTAAATGACAGTAGTAGCAGTCGCCAGCAGCTCTTTCTGCCACTCCTTAGGACAGGCCATCGGTGGGGGTCCGGCTCCCAGCACCTCCACCAGTCAGCTTACTGAAGGGGCCCTGAAGAAGCGGCCGGCTCCGTGTAGCCTTCATGTGCCAGGCACAGCACCGTACATTTGACATTAGCTGTTCCAGGTATTACAGCTCAGTCACATTCACTTGAATGAGCTGCTGCGCCCCTTCAGTCGTTTGAATAGTGCGGGTACCAGACGTTGACCCCACCGGTATGGTATTAAAAGCCTATTGTAAGGATAGGCCATCAATATCAGAGTCCCAGAAAAGCTCCCGCTGTGACTGACCTCTTTAGATGATATACGAGTGAGTGTCATTGCCTCCACTGAACAGCCCCCAAAGTGCAAAACCTAAGGGCGTGGAAAGGAAGCAGTCACGTGGTCCCCGTTAGCCGGATCATGTGATGTAGTCTTACTCCTGTTTTAGCGGAGCGGATGTCACATGATCATTTTGAGTGTTTCTGACTGGCTGAAATGGGTCCACGTGACTGCACAGAACAGAAGCGCTTTCTTTTCAGCCCCTCTGTTTGCCACTTTGTGGCGTTGTTTATTGTATGCAATTTTACCCTCTAGTATAACTAACAGGGTACTACACGTATGACATCAGCACTTCTACAGGTTTGGCAAATGTTAAGTGAATGGACGGGATTAAAAAAACACTTGGTGGCTCTCTTCTAAAGAAAGTGCTAGGCCTGCCCGTGCATTGTCTAGTATTGAAGTGACCGGGGCTGAGCTTCAGTACCACACACCACCTGTGGACCGGGGTTTCTTTAGTGGAAAGCAGCCATGTTTCTTTAATCCTCTACGTTCTTTAAGCTTCTTCTGAAAAGGGCCATCAGAAGGCGCGATAGCACTGCCCCACGTTGGTATGACTTGTGCACTTCTTATATAGAGAGTAAACCCTTGGAGTTGCCACTGTGTGAAGGAAACTATTGAGCCCATGTTTCTTTCTCCCTTATATATGCTCGATATAACTATTTGCTTTGCAGGTTTATATAATATTAAAGGGGTTTTCAGAGATTCAAATATTGATGATTCAGGATAAGTCATCAATATCTGAGCAGTGAGGGTCCGACTCCCCTGCCGATCAGCTGTTTGAAGAAGTTCTGCAGCCTCTTCCTAAGCCTGTAGCATCATATCCGTCAGTCATGTGGCTTTTTTCAGCTCCGTACCATTCAAGTGAATTTGATTGAGGTGCAGTACCAGGCACAGCCTCTATGCTGTGCTTGGTATACAATGCAGAGAACGCAGCACTCATCTGAGGCCTTGGGACAAGTCATCAATATTTAAATCTCAGATAATCCCTTTAATATGTTTCAGTTGTATTGGAAAGGAAAGTTTTTATTTTCATTTTTTACATTGTAAACTTTTGGGTTAAACTCCAGTCACCCACTTTACAGGATCACAATTACGGAGCTCCTCCGCCACCAACACCGCCCGCCTCCCCACCGGTTCAGGCTATAATCCCACGTGCAGAACTCAATGGCGTTCACTCACCTGAAGACGAGGAGAATTCTGGAGACAGCGATACTTCTTCTGAAGGAGAGGGCATCACCAACTGGTGCCACTGCAATAACTCTGCAGACGGGTTTCTTGTAAAATGCGAGAAATGCAGGTAGGTCATCAATTTATTAACTTCTAAGCAAATTGTACCGCTGCCTTAGGCTGACAAGCAACTTTTTTGGTATAGTGGCTTTGCAGGTCCCTGATATTGATTAATATCGGATCAGTGAGGTTCTGACACCCTGCACCCCACCATTCAACTGTTCCCTTCAGCCTCAGGTGCTCTATCTAGCACCTTTAATGGGACGGGAAGTATAGACCTGTACAAAGTGTAGTCGCCGTATTGTGTTACTGTAGCTCTGCTTCCATCAAAGTTAATGGGAGCTTACCTGCAGTAACCCTGCACAGCAACTACACTAGTGTAGTGCTAGCTACAGTTCTGGAGGCTTCATGGAATAGCTTGATTGTGGGGTGTCAGACCCTTACCGATTGGATATTAAAGGGGTTGTGCCAAGTTTATTGGGGATAACAAGCTGATCATAGGGTGTCTGATCGCTGAAATACCCAGTGATCCCAAGAACGCAGATCACATTCCCACTTTCTGACGGAGCGAATTGCTCTCTGAGAGCGCCGGAGAAAACAGAGTACACCCCTCTATCTCGGCGCTCCCATAGACAATGTAGCGGCATTACACATCCTTGACCTGTTGCTCCCTCAGAACAGGAGAACAGATCCCAGGAGGTCCTAGCGATCAGCTATTTATCCCCTATCCTGTGGCACAACCCCTATAATCACCCATCCTGGGGACAGGTCATCAATATCATGAATCGGGGGAAAAACCCCTAAACACAATGGGTCCTAAAAGCTAACCAATTTCCCCACTCCTTCCCACCACAGGGGTGTCAACAGAGGAAAAGTTATTCAGCTGAATCGTCGGAAGCAAGACAATGTCTCAGGTAAGTCTGCCATTAATCGGGCTTGTCTCATTTTATCAATTCCCTTCAGTTTTCAAGATCGCTTCGTGCAGTGACTGAACAGAAAAACTTTACATGCTGAGACTGCAGGCTTGTAGTGTATCAAAGCTCTTACATGGCTTTAGTAGTTAACGGTGTGGAATAATTTCACAGTAGTGTAGGTAGTTGTCGTGTTTTATAGTCTTTTTGCATACTTGTTTCTTCTATACAGGGGGTGAGAGCAGTGCTACGGAAAGTTGGGATGAGGAACTTTCTCCATCAACAGTCCTCTATACAGCCACCCAGCACACACCAACAAGCATCACTCTCACTGTCAACAGAGTGCGGAGAAGTAAACCAAAAAAGAGGAAGAAAAGTACAGAAAAGGCTCGTAATACCCCCAAAACCAAAAAAATTAAGGTATGATAGCACACTTTTTTTTTTTTTTTTACAGTAGTTCTACTTGTGTAAAGTTTAAATTAAAGGGGTTTTCTCACTTCAGCAAGTGGCATTTATAATGTAAAGAAAGTTAATACAAGGCACTTACTAATGTATTGTGATTCTCCATATTGCTTCCTGGCTGTAGTAATTTTTCCATCACATTATACACTGCTCGTTTTCATGGTTACTATCACCCTGTATCCCAGCAGCAGTAGTCGTGCTTGCACAATATATCAAAAAGTGGTGGCCTGGACTGTGTGAGCATGCGTAGTCCAGCACTTATTTCTATAGTGCGCAAGCACGACCACTGCTGTTGGATTACAGGGTGATCATAAACCCTTTAGAAGCAATGATTAATGTGATGGGGAAATTAATCCAGCCAGCAACTGAGGCAATATGGACACTCACAGTAAATTAGTAAGTGCCAGTTATTAACTGAGTCGACATGATAAATTCCATACGCTGAAGTGAGACAACCCCTTTAAAGCCACAACATCATCAAGCGGATCTGTCCGCTGAATACTCTGCTCTATGTAGAGACCCAATTATAACCGATACGAGTTTGTACTGCTAGTAGCCAAAAGAGCACAAAAAAAAAGTTTATTTGACTACTAGAATCTCTGGACACATAAGTCTGGTGTGTTTGTGATGAGTGCTGCCTTCTGCCCTTCATCATGGTCGCTGACAGGCTCCCATATGTATGTGACTGTGCACACCTCACCTGAGGGGCAGCGGAAACACTTTCAGGAAGCTGACAAATCTATTTTAAACTTTATATAAAAAACCTGTCGCTAATTGTAGGGCCAATTATCTGGAACGGGCATTCCTGATAATAGACCCGTGTAAATGTGCTGCCAATTACCCTCTGAATGAGCAAAACGCTCGTTCATTGGGTGAAATACATGTGCAGCACATTAAGGCCTCTTACACACGACGGTATGTTTTTTGCGGTCCGCAAAAAATACAGATGACGTCCGTGTGCATTCTGTATTTTGCCGAACGGAACAGCTGGCCCCTAATAGAACAGTCCTATCCTTGTCCGTAATGTGGACAATAATAGAACATGTTCTATCCTTTAGTGGAACGAAAACGGAATGCACCCGGAATGCCTTCCGTTTTTTTTCTTTCGTGAAACAATTGAAATGGATGGTTCCGCCTACGGAATGGACACGGAAAGAAAATACGTTTGTGTGCAAGAGGCCTAAATCCGCCATTGGTCATCCATTATTTGTCACATGTTTCTTTTTAAGGTGATTGAAAGCATCTGTCACTTTGTCAACAGGGTCCACTGTCAAACCAGGTTTCTCCACTTTCTGCATAGGGAGCATGGTTACTATCACCCTGTATCCCAGCAGCAGGATGGTTTTGCAAAGGTTGTATTGTATTTGTAACTCTTACTATGTTCTGATTGTTTTAGGCTTTTCGGGAAGGTTCCCGCAAGTCTTTACGTATGAAGGTGAGTCCCCCGTTTTCCTGGTAGTCTTTAACCATTTGACAACATGCGCCTTATATGTACGGCGCATGTTGTCTCTTTAAAGATGCGGAGCGGGCGGCTTAGCCGCTGGTTGCCTGCTGTTTCACACAGCAGGCACCTGGGGCTAATGTCTACAATCACAAAAACGCTGATCGCAGACATTTAACCCCTCAGATGCCGTGGTCACTTTCCAGGACACCAAGATGGGGGAAGTCGTATGTTGGTTGTGGTGGGCTAGAGCCTGTGCAAGGCAACTGTTCCTATCATGGGTATATTCTTTTGGAGGCCTGCAGGTGGCAGTGCTCCATAGGAATATGGTGCATTTCCCATTCATGGGCTGATCTGTAGTTTTAACTGATTATTTTGGTGACAAAAAAAAAAGAAAACTGGCCATTTAATTTTTTTACCCCCTTTATGGTGTTCACCGTCCTGGATAAATACCTAATAAATACCTTATTAGTAGCTAAAAGATGTATCCTGATCTCCTGGATACACCTGACAACCCCCACAACTACAGAAGTGATATCCCAAATGAAATACATGATGTGTATGGAGAGAATAGATACATTAAATAAAGAAAAAGAAACACATTTCTTTAAAAAATTGAAAACTTTTATTAAAACACACTTGCAAACTCACAAAATAGAAAATCTGATGACTCCATTCCAACACACAGAATGGTATAATGTAGAAAAATCAAAAACACCCTAGGGAAACTAAAAATTTATAAAAATATGTGCGTATATTTTACACCTGTCTTAATATTAATGTTAAGTTATATTTGTTTTTTTTTGCACTTATATTTGGGGTTCCTTTTATTTATATGTACTGTAACTGAAAATTACAATAAAATGATTATTTAAAAAAAAAAGTTTTCCCTTTTTTTTTTTTTTTTAAAGTCCCCCCAGGTGATCATCTGATCACTTCTCCAATAGACTGCAATGATTTGCTGTGTGCCAATGAGGGCCTGACGCTGCCACAACAATCAGATGTCTCCCTTGATCTCGGCGTGAGGGAGCCATTCAGGCTCCTGGAGCACACAATTGACCATGGCATCCGAGATAGGCAGCACAAACCCTGCGGCTATGGCGCCTGTTCAGCTGCTCTCCACACTATAAAGTGTTTAATTTGTATTAAATGGGTTTTACGAAAAACTTTTGCTGATGACCTATCTTCTGGATAGGTCATCAGTATCTGATCTGTGGGGGTCCGACACCCAGGACCTCAATCATGTGAATTGGGCTGAGTTGCAATGCCAATCACTGCCACTATACAATTTATGGCGCTGTGCTTGTAAGCTGCAGGAAGGCTGCGGTGCTTACCAGAGCACCAGTGCCTTATCAAACAGCTGATCGGCAGGAGGGCCAGACTCCCACAGATCAGATACTGATGACCTATTAACAACATGCACCTTATGAAGCCGACACCTCCGTGTACCCTACGATGTGCATCAGAGAAAATGACTAATGCATTGACCTTTTAGTAGTTAAAGTACTTGCTGGTGACGCAAAACAACTTCACCTCACTTTTCTTTTTTTCAGTACTTTTCAAGCCTCAGCAGGTGATCTATTTAGTGGGAAATCTTACTGTATTGTTTAGTACATTACTATGTTCCTATTATATTATACTGTATACAGGTAGCACTTACATGGTCTTGGAGATGCTGCCATCATATTTAATTTGCTGTTTTTTTGTTTCTCATCTAGACTTCACCTTCCGATGCTCACTCATTGGATGAAAATACCACGGAGGGCTGGGAGAACAGGATCAGGCTTTGGACTGACCAGTATGAGGAGGCATTTACTAACCAGTATAGTGCAGACATGCAGAACCTTTTGGAGAGGCATGTACGCGCTAACAAAGACCTGGCTGGAAAAGCGGAGCTGCCTGAAACCATAAAGAAGACAGAGCTGTCGTGTAACAACACCGTTGTGGGATCTCAGATGCAGGTACAAGATGTATTGCAATTGCCCTTTATGCTTGCATTTTTTACTATTATTTTTCAGTCTATGTCCTATCCACATTTTTTGAGGATCGCACGCCGTCCCATTCATTTCTCCAGGGCTGCAAAAAATGCGTCCATGCAGCTGTGCCGCAAAAGAAAAGCACCTGTCCTGTGCTTGTGTGTTTTGCAGACAAGAATAGGCATTTTGTCAATAGGGCCCGTGAAAAGTGCTGGAGGCACACAGCCAGTATCCACATTTTTGTGAACTGAAAACAGATACGGCCGTGTGATTGTAGCCATGTGGCCTTGCACTTAGAGGACCTGTCCCCTCTCCTGACATGTCTGTTCTAGTATTTTTACTTGCGTTCCCCATGTAATAACAATTCTGGAGCATCATTTTATATCACTTTATATGTATATGTTATATTCCTCTGTTATTCCTACTAGAAGTTTATGAATTGAAAAGCCAGCAGTCTCCATTAGAGTCCAGTTTGGGGGGCGTTCCTGCACAGTCTGACAATATCCAAACAATCAGTGCTGTCAATGGCAGACTGTGCAGGGACATCTATCTTTACCACAACTTGCTCCCCTGTGTCGCTGTGAGTCCTAGCATACGGGGTTTATGAATCCTTTAGAATTTGTTACAAGTGTTGTTGTGTGTGTCCTTTGTATATCCTTTGTTGTGTGTGTCTTGTGTGTGTCCTTTGTATATCCTTTTCCCATAGCTGATAAATCTTTTTCTTCCAGTTTCAGCTTGGAAGGGTGGCCCGAGTACAAAAGCATCGCAAGATACTCCGTGCTTCCAAGGATTTGCCAGTAAACACTCTTGTAATTGAATACCGGGGCAAAGTTATGCTACGGCAGCAGTTTGAAGTCAATGGACACTTCTTCAAAAAGTAAGTATATGGTAATTGGGCAGAAGCTTATGCCCAGCGGTGATTGCTTATTTTCCTCAATGTCTGTTTCTTGTTTGAAAAAGACAAAGTCTACCTGAATGTTAGAACAGTGATCCCACTACAGAGTGAGCCCCATTTATTTATTACTGTCTGCAATTTTGTTAGCCTCCATTGGTATATTCATTATTTTATTTTTTTTCATTTTGTGTAATTCTTTTCTTTGACAGACCGTACCCCTTTGTGCTTTTTTACTCCAAATTTAACGGCTTGGAAATGTGTGTGGATGCACGGACCTTCGGTAATGATGCCAGGTTTATCAGACGTTCCTGCACGCCCAATGCTGAGGTAAGTCCATAGTTTGTCCCATGTTTTGCAGTATGTCATTTTGAAAGCCAATAAATAAAACAGTCCTGAGCATGGACAGAAAGTGACATAGTAGAGGTCATAGCAGCATAACGCATGATGCGGAAGCAGCAATTTTGTATAGATTTAATAGGATTTCTTTAAAGGGGCTGTCTCTCCATTGTTTGATTATTTGAAAAAATGGTAGTGGACATGCATGCTCAGTCCCTGTCCCCACTGCCAGGGCTCTGCCTAGTGATCCTCTGTTCACGCCTTTGCAGCTAATAGCTTTCTGTCTGCTTGTCAGGGAAAGAGCGGAGCCTCTGCACCAATATGGCAGCATAGCTGAAAGAACTCCTTCTGTGGGAGAAGTATTATGGAGCAATATTGTCAGCTGCCAGAGGAGGAAGGAAGCTGACTTTGAGCCTGTTCCCAGCAGCACCAAGGGGGACACATGGAAGCAAAGAATGATAATAAATATATTTTTTATGCTACAGCCATTTTTGGTTACATAAGGCAATGTCCAGGAATTGATAATGATGACCTATTTTCAGGATAGGTCATCACATCGACGAGGTTCCACGTCCCACGCCCTCGCTGATCAGATGCTCTATTGAGTGCAGCCAGCTCCCGGTAGCTTTCCGAGCGCAGAGCTGTACATTGTATAGCGGCTGTGCTTGGTATTGCTGCTTAGTCTCATTGGCTTGTACAGGGCTGAGTTGCAACTAGGCCACGTGACCGATGTACTGTGACGTCACATAGCCTAGAAGGAGGCTGCGGTGCTCACTAGGGATGAGCGAATCGACTTTAAATGAAACGTCCGAAGTCAATTCGCATAAAACTGTTTTGAATACTGTATGGAGCGAGAGCGCCGTACAGTATTAGAATGTATTGGCTCCATTGAGCCAAAATTATTACTTTGTGAAGTCTCGGGTAATAACTTCAGAAATTAATTGCTACCGTTAAAAACCGTTTCCCAAGCTCTGGTTCAGTTCCAAGTGGTAACAGTAGAAATTAACTTTTGAAGTTATTACTCGAAGTCTTGCAAGACTTCGCGGAGTAATAACTTCGGCTCATCTGAGCCAATACATTCTAATACTGTACGAAGCACTCGCTCCGTACAGTATTCAAACGAAGTTTTATGCGAATCGACTCTGGATGTTTCATCCAAAGTCGATTCGCTCATCCCTAGTGCTCACAGATCGCCTGGCTTCTTCTAAGAACTGATTTGAGGGATCTCGGGTGTCGGACCCCCACCAATCTGATATTAATGACCTGTCCATAGGATAGGTCATCAATATAAATTCCTTTAAACAGCTTTTATCAGCTGTGTATATATCGAATCAGAGACTGTGTAGTGGCATCTGCAAAGAAATTGTGTCACTGAATTAATTTTTTTTCTCTTTGCTTTATCCAGGTCAGGCACGTGATTGCAGACGGGATGGTTCATCTCTGCATTTATGCTATTGCTGCTATTGCAAAAGATACAGAGGTCACCATTGCCTTTGATTATGACTACAGTAACTGGTGAGTAAATCACTCATTTGTTGTATACATCTTACGCAAGCAGCATCCCATTCCTATAGTTATTGCAGAACGTAGCATAGTTTACCACCTTTATCACTAAGTATGGAGCCTTCCAGCGCTGTAACCAGTATTGTTTGTGATGACGTGTACCTGGCTGAACTCTGATCTGTCTATTTGGTGGCTCTGTAGCTGATCTATGTGTCTTGTGTATTGCAGTAGTTACAAGGTAGACTGTGCGTGTCACAAAGGCAACCGTAACTGTCCCGTTCAGAAGAGGAACCCTATTACTGGAGAACAGCCGCCTCCTATTCCCATTCCACTGTCCATAGGGGCAGAGACGAGGCATCGCAAGGCTCGGCGAAGGGAGTTGGAACAGCAGGGTTTTGTGGTTGACGAAAGCACCAATCACCAGAATGATGAAGCGGCTGAAGCTCCTGCCACAGATGTCGTAACTGGTGACCATGAGGTAAAAACAGCTAACAACTATAATTAATACATTTCCATTTTTGATCTTAAGATGTCTGTCTATTTACATTACTTTACCTTACTCTTGATTTGTGGTTATGTCACCATAAATCTAATAAAATGATGTCCTCCACAGACTGAAGCGGACGTTGCAACTAAAGGCGAAGATACTAAAGAGGAGGAGGTGGGAATAGTGTCCAGGACGAGAAGGGTGAGTTGTCTCTCCCCCCACCTTATTTTTTATATATAAATATATTTAAATTATGTATTAAGTAATTGTATATTGGGTATTATGTAGTTATGTATTTAAACCATGATAGTGCAGGAGTCTACATAATAGTTTTTCTAAACTTCTTGCATTCCAGATTCAGTCTCTCAATATCAGGATGGACCATCTGCGGATCCTGCTGCAGGTTGCTCATGTGTGTGCACTACGAGTCAGAAGGAGGTCCTGCTCTGTCTCCCAGGCTCCTGTATCGAGTACAGCAGCTTGTACTGTAGGGTATAATGTGATTCTACAGTGCGGGTTCTGATAGCTCAGGAAACAGCAGGACCCTCTGCCTCCTAGTACATAGATAAGAGCAGCGTGCAGCATGAACCGCTGACTTTTCCTCTGCCATTTAGAGACAGCATCTGCAGTACAAGTTGTTTGGAGAAATGATTATGCACAGTCCTGCTATAAATGTTTCTCTATATAATTGAAGGTACACTTTAATCTGTAACTTTCTGGGATATTCTGTCATTCAGTAAATGAGTTGCTCCATCTGGACAACCACTTTCCTAACTGGACAGTATTCCAGATACTTATCATTGCGTTTCTTGTAGTCAAGAGATGACAAGAAAGCAGAGCTTCCGCTGCACACGTCCGAAGGCGTGGATAGAAGAAGGCGACGCAAAGAACAGCCTGCAGAACAAGCTGCTGTTGAACCTGAGGCGCCTTCTGTTCCTGAAGTCCAGGCAGCAGTGGATCCGACCGCCCAAGCAGATGATCCAGAGCCAGGATCTGAAAGTCCCATGGATGTAGAAGCTGCGCCCAATCCTACCCAGGGTGTAAACACTCGGAGGTCTTCTCAGGCACAGGTGAGTAAATGTGCTTTGATTTGTGTCAGTACCAGGTGGGAAATTGCTAGGTTGGACAAGATTTAGTTTGTTGGATGTCATATTAGATTATTTATTAAACTATACATTTCCTTCAGTTGCAAGCTGCTTCGTGTGAAGTCCAAACCGCTGTAGTGTTCAGAAGCACGGCGTTTGCAACTAGCATGTTGAATGACATAGTTTAGTGTTGGCAAAATGTTAGCTCTCGTTTAAATTAAGAAATAAACCAAACTTTTGAGTTTGGAAGTTTAGTTATGAATATACATTTTTTTTTATTATTTGTCTGTTTTTGTAGGACACCAGCTCAGAGAAACCTGCCCCTAAACCAGTTCCACCAAAATCCACTAGACCTCGCCCCAAAAGCCGCATGTCTAGGTACCGAAGTGCCTCAGCACAACGGTTAAGAAGACAAAGGCAAGCTGTGGCTCAGCAAGTGGAGCTAGCACCCCCAGTGCCCGAAGAAGGTATTGCAAGTTCTGCCACAACAGAACCTGGCACCACAGAAAATCTAGGCTTAGGTGATGCACAGCAGGGCTCAGAGTCTCCAGCAGTTGTCCAGTTGGTTACCCTGCCAACGCGTTCTGGCCTTAAATACCATAAAGCGAAAAAGGTTGGTAAAATGCAATGTTAAGATGTCCTAATTAATGTATTCTCTGCACCACCCATTTGAAATTGATCATTTCTTTCTTCTCCAGTACCTAGTCACTGAGTGGCTAAATGATAAGGTGGAGAAGCAGGACTGCCCCATTGATCACCCTTTGCGGATTACTACGGATCCAACTGTTTTGGCAACCACCCTTAACATGCTCCCTGGACTATCCCATTCCCCGTCCATCTGCACCGCTCCTAAACACTACATACGCTTTGTGTCTCCATATATGCCAGAGAGGCGAAGGAGACCTCCAAAGGCGGATGGCACTTATGGGTCATGTAAAAAGGTTAGTGCAGTTCTTTTGAAATGCGTTGGTGTTTTGTTTATTACATGATTAATGTCAAAAGCTGATTTGCAGGAGTGCTTTTCAAACTAATTATTATCCTTTTGTAGCTATGGATTCTTTCTAGAATTAATATTCATTTCAAGCTGCAGTTACTTAAAAAATGGTCGTCTTTTTGTTTCTGAATCCAGCGCTGGATTAAACAAGCTATGGATGATGACTTCTCACAACCTGAAGGCCCTGTACAGGAAAAAACCCAACCTTTATACCAAAGCAATGAAAACACCTCGTCTTCCAGTGATAACACTGGAACCAATACAGGTATGGGATTGCCATAGTTTCAACTATTTGCTAGTATAGCAGTCAGGCACCTAAGGGTATACTCACATGGAGATTTCTATGACTGAAAATCTGTTCACTTGGGACAGTCACAGGAATTCCTGCAACAAATGTGCAGTCTTTGAATATACCCTAAGGGTGCAGCCACCAGTGGCATACCATGGATTTTGCTATAGATCTGAAGCGCAGCAATGCCGCTTAAAAATCTGCATAAGTTACATGTGGCTGAAGGGTGAAATTTGCAGCACAGTGACGTGCTGCAGATTTAAAATCCTCACCACATGTCTAGTTATGTGCAGATTCCCTAGTGGAAAACTTCCACAACTTGTGGAAGATGTTTTTTTATTTATTTATTATACTCCTATAAATGTCATCCTCTTTGCTAATACTGTAAATGCTGCAAGTTTTCTGCATGCAGTTCTGCTGTGGAGAACATTTTCTGAGGAAAACTTCAGGGAGACTGGTAAAGTAAAAATTTGAACTCTTCTTCTTGATCCGCCCTCGATCCAAATTTCAGTGCGCCTTTCCCCTTCCCGGGAAGCGGTAGTGACGTCTTGTATACTACACATGACTGCTGCAACCAGTCACTGACTTCAGCGGTCTCATACTGTACACTGCTGAGGCCAGTGATTGGTTACAGTGGTAAACGGGACTTCGCCACTGTAGCCCAGTGGAGTGGGCAGAGCGTTGGCATTAAATAGGAGGATCTAGAAGGTAATTGTACATTTTCTTTACAGTAACAGACTTTGCAGTTTGCCCAAGAAACATTTTAACTAGGGCAACACCTTGAAGAAACCGGTATTTTTTTTGGACTGGGAACTGAAGTTGATGTTTTGCTTTTCTCCCTCTTTTGACCTGGAATGTGTTACGGAGATCACTGATTATTAAAATGTTTTACAGAAATCGCAGCTCCCTTTAAAAAATGGAAGATGAAATACATCTTAGAAGAAACTTCAGCAATGTTATCAAGTCCTGTGCCGTTCCCCCCTGCACTTCCTAACTCTTTAACAACAGACTCTCTAAGTCCGATGCAGACGACGCCGAGCTCTTCCCTTCCTGGTGAAGAGGAATCCCGATATGGATATGGACTTATGTTCTCTCCCATCCCTTCTCTTGCTGCTAGTCGTTGTAATACTCCACTACAGTTTGAGGTAAGGAAAATGATGATGCTGCCCCATGCCTTGTATTTCTGAGTTGTTGTGACATAGACCTTGTGATTAATAATTAAAGATGATCACCAGAATAACCTAAATACATTTGGGAAAAATTTGTTCCAGTATCATAAATATCTACCTTTTACTACATTTAAATTTTAACATTTTAATTCATTTTAAATTAATGCAGTTTTTTTTTCTAAATGTCCCAAAACCAACCATTCCTAGTCTTTCACTTTGCAAACTAACAGATGACTGATTATGTTTTGTATTGACTTGTGGCTAAATGTGTTAATTTTATTTTACTTTTAAAGGGATTCTCCAGGAATTAAGAAAATGACAATACGTAAATATTACTTTATTATAAATATATTCCCAAATACCTTTCATTAGTTATAATGGCTCGTTTTGTCTATGGAGCAATGATTAGGAAAAATAAAATGGCCACTGTCCTATTTGTACACACAAAACCCATCCTAATCACACAGGAGGACAAGTTACTTCACAACACTGATGCAAAGAGCTGCCCCATCCCCCTCCCCTACCCGCCAGGCACCACGACCCCGAACACAGATAAGAACTTCACCTGAATCTCTGTAAGATCGGCGTTCATGAGGAGACATGAAGTACAGAGAGGACGGACAAGACAGACTGTGGTAATGGAGACTGCAGACAAGTGCTGCTCCTCATTATCCACATCTGCTCATGAACTCCATTCCTACAGAGATTAAGCTGATGACCATATTAAACTGTATTCTGGATCATAATCCCTGACGAGCAGAGAGGAGGATGAGGCAGCTTTTTACCTCAGTGTGAAGTAACTTGTCCTCCTGTGTGATTAGAACAGGTTTTGTGTGCACGAAAAGAGTGGCGGCCATTCTGTTTTTCCTAATCATTGCTCCCCAGACAAAATGAGCCATTATAACTAATGTAAGTTATTTGGGAATATATTTATAATGAAGTAATATTTAAGTATATTTTCATTTTCTTAATTCCCGGAGAACCCCTTTAACTTTTTTCTTTTTTTATTTCAAATGCAATTAACAATTTTCTTTTTTCCTGCTAGAACATCTCCTCCCCTGAAAGCTCCCCAGCGCATAGGCCCGAGTCCCTTTCACCAGAGGTAGCTATCAGACTATGGCACTTGCTAGTTATGTGTGTGTGTTCTGGGGAATAATTAAATTATGTACTTCCATGCCGATTGAGGATGGACTATAGGGTACACAACGGGCAATACTCCAGTGTTAATCGTTGGGTCATCAGTGGATAAATAATTGGGGTCCCCTCCCCACATCATACCATATGTACACATTGTTGGCTTGCCTGTTCAGAGTAGCACTATAGAGCTTTCGAGCCATTTTATTATATATATAGCTACTGTGGAATTGTATATGATAGCATGTGGAGCTATAGTTTATAGGTTACTGTACATCTTTAGCATAACACAAAGTATTGATTTTCTGTCTCGCTTCTCAGCCTAGCCTACGGACTGATGCAGATTTGCCAAAGGCCAGTTTCTTGGATATATCCATGGAGAATTGCCAGGAGCAACAAACCACAGTTAACACCGTTCTCGGTGATCTCGCTTCACAGTCTCCAAGCACATCTTTGCCATACAGTGGCACATCAGAAGCAAATGTTTTAGGAAAAGGAGGGGAAGGATCCACGCTGCTAAGAACGTCGGAACAGACTTTTCGGACAGAGTTCAATTTAATGTATGCTTTCTCCCCTTTGAACGCAATGCCTCGGGCCGATGGCTCATTACGTGGGTCCCCTCTTGTTGGGGAAAGAAAGCCTTCCCAATCAGATATGTACTGTGGCTCTCCTGTAGAGGCCTATTATACTAGGTCTGTTCCTGGACTTTTGAAAGAATCTGCACAAGGATCTATGTCTCCTTGTAGTGAAAGGACTTGCGAGGGGGTCAGATCTTCACAAAATCCACCTCAGAGGAAAAAGGTAACGGATCAAGAAAACGTATCTGCATAAAACGCAGTAGTCGCTGAATTGTATGTAGTGTGCACCTGGATAAAGATTTTCACATTTATTCACCGGAATCACTTGATGATGGATTTATAATATTGGCAATTAAAGGGGTTGTCCAGTATACTTAAAAAATCCTGGACAAGTCCTGCAATAGCCTAACATAAAAAAAAAAATCATCTTCTTACCCCATTCTCTGCCATGCTGGTCCGGTCCTTCTTCCACTGCTTGTTCAGCCAGTGCAGCCAATCATAGTTTTAGCCTATGGAGGACAGTGGCTACAGCCGTCACACACCGTAGACTGGCACATCCCTTGGGCAGTTTGTAAACAAGCAGCGGCAGGAGAACCGGAGCAGCGTGGCAGAGAATGGCGTTGGAAAAGGGGGTTTAGATTTTATTTATTTTTTTAATTGCTGGGCTTGTCCAAGATTTTTAATTATCTTGGACAATCCCTTTAATGACTGTTAAAATTCATGAGATCGGTCATACGTTTGGAGAAGACATTGGTTTTTTGTTTTTTTTTTGCCCTGTCGTCTTGCACAGTTAGGGTAAGTCCACAAAGTGAAGGCTCTGCTGCGATTTTGTGCAAGAATGTCTGCGTTTTGCCACAATTTTGCAGTATTTTCATCGGAAAAAAAGCGTAACATGAATGCACCTCTGACTAGAACCGTACATTCTTGGTCAGTTTGGTCACCTCCTTTCCCAGTATTGGTGCCTTGATTTGTCTCTTTTTTGATTTGTAAAAAAATAATTGGCTTTGAATTAGGGGTGGGCGATATGGCCTAAAATTTATATTGCGATATAATAGGAAGCATGTGCGATATGCGATATATATTTTCTATATTGGGGGAGGGTGGTTAAACTTTTTTTTTTTTTCCTTCAACTTTTTATTTAATAACGATTTAACCTCCTTAGGGGCTAGAACCCTTGTCCTATTCACCCTGATAGATCTCTCTCAGGGTAAATAGGACTTGACACTGTCCCTGCTGCCCTGTGCACACAGCAGCAGAGAGCTGACCATAGCAGCCAGGACATCAGTAGTGTCCTGGCTGCCATGGTAACTGATCGGAGCCCCAGCATTACACTGCTGGGGCTCCGATCACAACTGCCACTGCCACCAATGAGTGAATAGAAACGTAGCCTGCATGTGCCGGCCATATACCATACTGGGCCTCTGTGACTGCACTCTGCGATCCACCGCAATTAACCCCTCAGGTTCTGAGGGATTAATTGCGGCGGATCGCAGCAGGCAATCAGGGAAGCCGGGTATGGGATATGGCTTCCACATACAGGCCTTTAGGACCTTTCATTAGGTAGCAGCACATAGGGAGCCAGCACTTACTATTATATCTGTGCGGGGCTCCGTTCGCCCGCTCTGGCCCCCGTTACATGGTGAGAACACCAGGGAGGAGACATCAGCTTCTCTCCCTGGACGTTCCTTCTCCCTGCCTGTGACGTTCTGCACTGCCCCGCTCTCATTGGTGGCAGTGGCCACAGTCCCTCCCCTCCTCCACTCTCATTGGTAGCAGTGGCTACAGTCCCTACCCTCCTCCTCTCTTATTGGTGGCTCTCAGTGGGGAGGGAGGGACTCCCTCCTTCTCCACTGTGCCGGCTCAGGAGAACATGGTATGCACCGAGAGCGGCGCATACCATGTTCTACCGCGATATGGCGATATAGACGAAATCGATATCGTGGCACAAATTTATATCGCATATCGTCTATATCGCCATATCGTCCCACCCCTACTTTGAATACAATCGCATGAAAAGCGACCATGTAAATGCACGTGAACATTTTTTGGACCCACATAAGTGATATTTACAGAGTATCTAGAAAGCTTTTTTCTCGACTGTTCTTTGGGGTCTGCGCACTGTAGACACTTTTATCCATTCCGGCTGGGACCAAAGTAGTGACTCGCACTTACAATATTTTACATTGTGGTGAAACTATATCATAAGGATCATTGATCAGAGGGGCTATGCTGACTGAACTGCATTGAGAATTGCAATGCAGCCCCATTATTTTGTACCCAGCATGAATTCTTTTTTTTTTCTTTTTTTTATTGTATTTTTTGCCCCAGCGGAGAAAATTATATAGAAATACAGGTTTGTTGAGTACATAAAGGTGGTAGACCTGCTCTAATCAACTGTTAGATTTCAAAAAGTGGGGAGATGTCTGTGACGTCCCCAACCCATTTGTGGTCGCCCTCGCAGCAGGACTGGATGATTTCCTGAAGCCCCTGTTAGCGGTGCCTTCCATTTTGGGTTGATTTCTGTTCATGCCTGTGTAGGTTATTTCTGGACTATATTTTCTCCTGCAGTGCAGTATTTTACCATCCTTCATCATAGGATTGGCAGCTTCCTTAATTCTGTCTGGAAGCAATAAAATAAGTGTGACTTTTCCCAGTGTGCATCTTACTAGTGATATATTGGACGAAGCATTTTGTTGCACCCCCTGATTTTCCACCATTGTCTTTATCTTCTGTCCTTGAAGGTATCTTTGTTAGAATATCGAAAGCGAAAACAAGGAGCCAAGGAAGTCATGTCTTCTCCGGGAGGGGACATTATACGCTGTGCAGGGACACCAACACGGCAGAGCAGCAATGGGTCTATTTCTGATACAGACCTGTCAGGTGCTCTGCAGCTTCAAGCTTCATCTTCACCACAAAGTGGCTCTTTTTCTCCTGTTCACCCCTCCATGCCTCAGATGGAGGATATCAGCCCCACAGAAAGAACAGTCAGCGCTTCTTCCCACTGCAAGCAAACAGAGAGCATCAGCAGCAGATGGTAATGAGATCTTGTCACGTCCTCCTATAACACAAGAGTTTTGTGCATACATTTTTGGAGATGAATGTAAAAGCTAGTGCCTAAGGGTACTTTTACACTTGCGGCAGGACGGATCCGGTAGGCTATTCAGCCTGACGGATCCGTCCTGACGCAAGTGTAAAAGTACCCTTAGAAAAAACAGAAATAACCTTCCAAGCACTTGTCTGTTTATCTCCCAGCGAGCCTTGTGTATCTTTTGTATATTGTGTAACCCTGCACATCCTAGCTATTTTGCCATTTTAAAGAGATTAGTAATTGTAGAAAGAGAATGCTTTACCTACTGATGGAGAAGGGAGGCCGCAATTTATCTCCATTTTTAGGGTAGTTTTATGCTTATACATCAGATTGTTGTGACTAATTTTTCTGCATTTATTAACAGGATGGTTCCAACATCGGTAGAACGACTACGCGAGGGGCAGGGATTCCTAGAGCGAGTTTTGAGAGGTGGGGTTAAGGTGTCACAAAGAGGGGAGATGTCGCCTTCTAGGGAGAGCAGCCTGGACAGAGAATCAGGTAAAGTTAAACTTTTAAAGGAAGCCTATCACCAAGATATTCACCGTTAAACCAGGTACAGGGCATTGTAGGGCCTTAGTTATGAAGAAAGATTAAAAGAATTGAATTTATTTAGTCTTGAGAAGAGACATCTAAGAAGGGGGGACATGATTAACCTATACAAATATATAAATGGGACATACAAAAAATACAGAGAAAAACTGTTCCGTGTAAAATGCACTCAAAAGACAAGGGGGCACTGCCTCTGACTGGAGAAGGAAAAGTTCAGTCTCCAGAAGCGTCAAAACTTCTTTAGGGTCCATTCACACGTCCGTGAATGTGTCCGCACCCGTTCCACAATTATGACAAACGGGGGAGGACCCATTCGTTCTCTATGGGGCAGGAATGAATTCGGACAGCACACAGTGTGCTGTCCGCATTTCCTGAGCGCGCCCCCGAATTTCCAGTCTGCAGCTCCGGAAAAAAATAGAACATGTCCTATTCTTGTCTGCAATTGCGGACAAGAATAGGCAGTTCTATGGGGGTGCCGGCCGTGTGTATTGCGGATCCGCAATACGCTATGGATGTGTGAATGGACCCTTACTCTAAGAACTGTGAATCTGTGGAATAGACTTCCTCAGGACGTGGTCACAACAGGAACAGTGGACAGTTTTAAAAAGGGTTTCGATGAATTCTTAAAAGTAAACAACATTAATGCTTATGGAAACATGTAGAAATCGGAGTGTCATTTCCTTCTGGGATTTGGTTGAACCAACCGTATTAACTATGTAACTCTGCTGAATCTAATGAGGCCATTCACTTGGCGACCAGTTGCTTCATTCTGGTGAAAAAGTACTACTAATCCATATGCAAATGTGCAGTTAAAGGGTCTGTCCTATCTCGCTATTACTAAGTTCCGACCACCAGGTGGCCAGGAAACAGCGGAGCAGGCTCGCGCTCTACTATTTCAGTAGCTTCCTTTAGTAATGGCGAGATGGGAAAACCCCTCTGTTTCCCTGAGGAACGATCATAGCCACTCTGTGTGCCCTTGTTCCTCCTGCTTTTTCTGCCAGCCCATCCCTCTTCTTGATTGACAGGTTAGTTGACTATGTGGAAGACTGGCCCTGTCAATTAAGGATAGGGAGCAGCTGGCAGAGAAGCGATGCGATGAACAAGGGTGCATACAGTGGCTTGGGCCCGCCCACGGTGCACTTAACTGGTCATTTGCATATAGCTTAAAAGTACATTTCCTTTAGAATGAAGCAGCAGATCGCAGAGTGAATTGCATGAGCCAAAAGCCCTACACTTTGTGCCTGGTTTATCAGTGAATTTCCTGGTGACAAATTTCTTTTAATGGGGCTCTTTTTTCATCCTGATTGGGTCTCAGATGATCAGTAAGGGTTATTGCAGTCTAATAAAGCGATAACAGATCGCTAGCATATGCCATTGCTTTATCACTGATGGGACCTCTGGAATCACCAGTCCTGAGAATGAAGAGGTTGCAGCGCTGTTTTAGTGCCGCATCTCCTTCACCGGTTTGCTCTGCACAGCCCTTCACCTCACTGTTGAAATGATTGTAGTCGGCTGCATATTTCTGCACAGTAAAGTGACCTGGAGCACCAACATGTATGGAAAATGTGGAAAGGAACGCGGCTCCAAATCATCACTGAAGCACTCCTTCGTTTTCAGAAAGTCCCAGAAGTTAGACCCCCCCACCAGTCATAAAGCAAAGGTATATCATAGAAAACTGATTTTTGCCTTTTTAACTATTACATAAGAGAAAGTCAATCCACTTGACAGTGTTGGTGCACAATGTACTTGTCAAAGGGATCCTGTTAATGACACACATTTCATATATTCCTCTTGTTGTAAGACACATTTTATGTAATTGCATTTTTATACATTTGTGTTCTGTTACCCCTTCACAGAAGATGGCGATTCTGAGATGCTGAACCAAGCTGTTTCTAAAGGACCAATCGTTTACAGCCCTTCTAGATACAATTATCAGGTAACTATAAATCACAATCACATATAAGGCTCCATTCACACGTCCGCAATTCTGTTCTGCATTTTGCGGAATGGAATTGCGGACCCATTAATTTCAATGGGGGCAGGCGATGTCCCGCCCGGGTCCGTAATTGCGGATCCGCACTTCTGGGTCCGCAATCACCGCGTTCCCGAAAAATATAGAACACGTCCTATTCTTGTCCGCAATTGCGGACAAGAAAAGGCATTCTCTATGAGAGTGCCGGCGATGTGCGGTCCGCAAAATGCGGAACGCACATTGCCGGTGTCTGTGTTTTGCGGATCCGCAAAACACACACGGACGTGTGAATGTAGCCTATAGCATATATTTATATTTCTGATACTACTTGATGGGCTCTTGGAGACTTCAGTAATTTATTTTTTTTAATAGTTTTTTTCTTCTTTTTGCTCCTCAGTTCATGCAGTGTGATAGTCCTCAGTCAGAGCCGGTCAGCGTCCTCTCCCAGAATTCATCCCCTTTCCGTGGACCCGCAGCTCAGCCTGGTGGATTCAGCTATAGGACACCACAGAGGACAGGACACAGCCACACGGAGTCCTCTGTCATTTCTTCTTCTTTCTCAAGTCCTTCTCATATTACTTCCACAGACTCTCCCACTGCTCAGAGCTCTGGGTATTACAACAGCCAGCAGCTTTATGGAAGCAATGCTGGAACGTGTCCGCCAAGGAAAAGCTTCCATCACCGAGGCCCCAGCCGTGAGGCAAGTCCAGCCCGATTGCTCAGGACAGACTCTGTTTCCTCTGACTCTCAAGCCAGCACTGGGGCTTCTACGAATTCCTCCACCCCACAGGGGTCGAGATCAGACTCGAGAACTATAACCATGTCAGGCCCCAGGATAACAGCTGTGTCCAGTCCACAGCATTATTCACAACGAGGGTCTGGCGTTCACCAGTACCGGCTGCAGCAAATGCAAGCCTCGGGAGTAAAAACTCAGACTGGCCTTTCCTAGGACTGCTAGAGAGGAAAGAACAGGATAGCACTATCCCTAAGCCATTCCTGGACCTACAGATGGCTCAGACCCGCACCTGATGAACCTGGTGTGCCGGGCTAGGACTGAGACAGGCGGAGGCTAAATTTGCTGATCACATCGGCTCCCCTCACTCTACACACTCACGTTGCAAGAAAACAGACGTCTTGGGAAATCCACAAAACGACGATAAAAAAAAGTTGTGTAGACCTATAATCAATACAATTACTCGGTTTCTCTCTCTGTATCACCAGAAACCACCTGTAGTCACTTGTGCAGTAAGGACAACGTTTATATGATTTAAATATAAAAAATAATAAATGGTTAAAATTTAAGCTGAATTATAAGGACAGGGAGAAGGGGGCTTAAAGAAGCACCTAAAAATTGTAGCATCAGGTTATAACAAATTCTTTTTTTTTAGGGGAAGGGGTTACTGTGTTCATATTCTCCTTACGTCTGCAGATCTGTCCTTCCATTCCTGTTTTGGCGCCCCCACTACTGATTGGAACGACATCTGTGACTACTATCAAAGAGTTCCCGAAGTGAGGTTATGGATCCAGTTCTATTTTTCTATTTTTTAGGAAAGGAGAAGTGTAACCTGTTGACAGATCAGCATGGTTGTAGAACAGGAGTACCTTAACCTGCGTCCCTCCTCCCAAAGCAAAACTACAACTCCCACCGTGCTCTGGCAGCCACAGAATGTAGTTTTGCTACAGCTGGAGAGCCGCAGGTTGAGAGGCATTGCTTTAGCCACTGTCGAAAATCATGTACCAATTGGTAAGCTTGGAAAATAGAAATTTTATCAATCCAGAAAAATGCATGAAATTGGCGGTAACCCACTGCTCGGTATTATCTGGCTTCCATGTTTTATTGTAGGCATTCCAGTGCTAGCACCATTCGTCCCGTGTCATATATTATTTTTTAGTGTTTTTTTTTTTTGTGTGTACACCAGTGATTCTGCAGAATTGAGTTTCTACATTTTGATATTTATTTTAATATCAAGTTCTGGATGGGCCAGTGACCATACCTGCTGTAAATATAGAGCAGACCCAGCGCAGGTGAACCCAAGGCGGTGCTACATCTGTTACTGCGCAGCCTGGGCGGTAGACAGATAGATGGGTGTGTGTATATGTATGTGTATATATATATATATATATACACATGGTTCTCTTGTAACAACTGTACACAGGATTTTCATGTTCCAGGTAAATGCTGCATTGTACTATGCTGTATAGTAATTGACACCATAATGATATCTATATTTTTGTATGAAAAAAAAAGAAAAAAAGTTTGTTTTATTGTATCAAAATATTCTCTATTGTACATGTCAAAAGCAGGGCGTCCCGCGGCGTAACGTCTGGAGGCCGGTTAAAGTCCATGGTTGAATATTTGCATTGACTGCTAGGTATGGTCCCCTGTAATCAAGTGTAGGCATTTTTGGCTGGGCAGATATTTGATCTGTTACTCTAAACCAATGCAAATGGTTTCCTATGTATCGCAGCTTACATAGACCTATATTGTGAGTAGCAGGGGGACGCACGGAGGGTTGCTTACCATGTCTCCATGGTACTTTGACCCGTGTAAACTCAGGCTCAGCAGACAGTGAAGAATACTGTTATTTTTTATCTTGTCAAGATGGAGCTGACAGTATCCACTGACATTCAGCATCTAAGGTTAGGTTCGCCCTGAGCACGTGTGCGTGCTGTCAGCTTCAAGGAATCTCTCGCACTGTGAGTTGAGCTTTGCACTTCAAAATTTGTCAAGACATCTGACAACGCTTTCTATAGAGAACCAGGGACCTCAGTCTTTTGCCCCCATAAGGAGACATGACAGAAATCTGACCAGCAATGAAGGGGTTTAGGTTCTACGGGGGACCTGCGCCCCTTCATTTTAAGGGTTCAAGTGAATTTCGTGAAATGCTAGTTAAAAAATTATTTAGATGGGGGGGGCGGGGAAATCATAAAGGGGGCTTCCTTAAAAAGTGCAAGACCCTCTGATCTTCTAGCTACTCCCCCCATCATGTACACAAAAGTAAACTACTTGAATCATGTCAATCTACAAATATTCAAGCGTCTGCGTCACCAAAATCCAAGAAACATTGGAAATCCCGTAATCCATGTTTTATTTTGCTGCTTCTGTCTGTTCCCCCGACTGTAGAGTCAGAAACGTATTAATTTTATTTTCTCCATAGATTTATTTTTTTATTGCTTTCGGGGAGATAAAAGTTTGAGTTATACCAAAATATCAACGCCACCTCCCCCCGTCATCAACCCCCGTTTACTTTTTAACACCGGGCAGATGCTTTTATGTTTTATATTAAGTTCCGAGCATTGTGTGCTATCTAGAAAACACGGACGTTCTAATCTACGGTGCTACATCGACTCCTTGTCACGTAAGATAATACTGTGAGTCTCTCCCTTCTCCGACCCCCCTCCATTCTTTTCTCTCTCTCCAGGTCTCCGATCAGCAGTTGTCAATCATTTTTATTATTACGGTTTCGTTTTGGTGACTGTTACAGAGTATCGCCCATTGGATTAACAAATCATGTGTCCTTTCTAATAGCAAGAAGAAATTTCTATGAAAAAATGTAAGCAAAAATAAGGAAATGAGGTGATTTTATTTTTTTTTCCCTCCCCCAATATTTTTTTAAACTGTCTGATTTCTTTCCAGCTTTGTACAACTGTGAGACTGGTTAGGGATGGAAATCACGTCACCCTTTTTTTGGGTCTTGTATACTGTATATTGTGTGTGTATAAACATCACAGGGTCTGTATCGCAAGCCTCCACTTTCTGCCGGGCCTCGCGACGCGCGGCCAAATGCCTCAATAATGGCTGACATGGGGTTTGTTTTTTTTTCCGCATTTGGCAGCACATTTATAAAGATCGGTCCGTGGGGCGAGGTCACAGAAAGGAGCCGACCGCTGTCATCACTCACGTGGAGTTTTTACACAATGATGTAACATTTGATCTTTCAGAAGAGATGTAATAATTTTGATAATAAAATACTTACCTTAATCTCATCTCCTGTCGTTATTAGACGGGGGTCGTCCCATTAGAACAGTGTGATTGGCGGCCGTCCAACCGCTAGGGCGTCCACTGATCACAGCCCGTTCTCCCCCTATTGAGACGCTTGTGCTCTGCCGCTCGATTAGGCTCTTTGGGGCATCCGGAAATGGCAGAGTCCAAGTCCTTGGCTATCTCCGGCAGTCCCGTAAAGTTGAATTAAAGTTAGAATTGGTTAATTAGTTTAAGGGGGTTTTCCAGGCTTCTGATATTCCCGACCTATTCTCAGGATAGGTCATTAATATCCGATCGCTGGGGGTCTGACACCCCACACCACCACCAATCAGTTGTTCCCTGTGCCGGGCCTAGCTCTTAAATGGAGCAGGAAGCAGACAGCTCCATTCAAAGTGTAGTGGCCGTGCTGGGTTACTGCAGCTTAGCTCCCATTGAAGTGAATAGGGGCTGACCTGCTGTAACCCCGTACGTCCACTACACTTTCAGCGGATCCGTGCTTCCTGTTCCATTCAAAGTGTTAGTTCTTGAGGCTACCGGAAACTGCTGGTCAGCGGGGGTGTCGGGCCCCCACTGATTGGATATTGATGACCTATCCTGAGAATAGGTAGTCAATATCTGGAGCCTGGAAAATGCCTTTAATAAAAATGAACTGACAAAGGTCCCTGTGGTAGTGATTACTGTACTGGTGATCAGAGGTTAATTAAAGTGGTAGTATGTAGGAAAAATTCCCGGCACTCGCAGGTATGATGCAACTTAATATAGAATATTTGATAAAAAGTACAATATAAACCCAACATATAGCCAGAGGTAGCATTGAGTAAGTCTTAAATATATAGTGGGTTGTCAGTACATTTATAAGGTTACGTGGAATGGGTACATACCAAAAGGAGTGTGCTTGAGGCTGGATGGCGTTACGCTAGCTGTAGTGCGCATACCCCGTTTTAAAGCATACTTTAGCGCTACGGGTAAGTCACATGATCGATGTGTGATGTCATTACGTGCGAGTGGCCAACTTTGGGCAAAATAGATTGATATGACAGTAACGGCACACAGCCGTGTTTTTTATTCTCCGTTTTCTTTCCCCTCTTTTTATTTATTGTAATCTTTGTCCTATGTTTTTCATTTGTACTATCTGTAATTGTTATAGGCCGTGATCAAGGTCCGGGACGCACCGAAACGTTGGCCTCACTTATTGTAAACTACATATGGATGCAATAAATATTCTATATTAAATTGCATCGTACCGGGAGTGCCGGGAATTTTTCCTACATAATTGCGGAACATTTCATCCCATCACTGAGCACCAGGTTCCCGGAAACGGTGGAGTGCCAGCCAGTCATACATTTTAATTAAAGTGGTAGGGTTTTGCTTGGTCTCCATCGAAGACAGAACAGTAAGGGAATCTTTGAGAGAAGGTGGCATAGGGAACTTGGGAAAGTGTTCAGAGGGAAGGTACCTGAATCTCCGAGTCTCTCTGACTAAGGCCCCTTTCACACGGGCGAGTTTTCCGTGATGTGAACGCATTGCACCTGTACTGAATCCTGACCCATTCATTTCTATGGGGCTGTGCACATGAGCGGTTATTTTCACGCAGCACTTGTGTGTTGCGTGAAAATCGGAGCATGCTCTATATTGTGTGTTCACGCAACGCAGGCCCCAAAGAATAATTAACTCACCTTATCCACTTGATCGAGTAGTTGCCGATCTCTCCTCTTTCAATCATTAGCTGTCGTCTAAAGGACCTGTGATGACATCACATGGTCCAATCACATGGTCCATCACCATGGTCCATCACCATGGTGATGGACCATGTGATTAGCTCAGTGACGTCATCACAGGTCCTTTAGACGACAGCTAATGATTGAAAGAGAGGAGAGATCGGCAACTACGCGATCAAGTGGATAAGGTGAGTTAATTATTTTTTTAACCCTTAATCCACATTTTACTAAGCATTCTGTAGTGAGAATGCTATTATTTTCCCTTATAACCATGTTATAAGGGAAAATAATAAAATCTACAGAATACTCAACCCTAAACCGGACTTCAGTGAAGAATTTCGTGTGTGGGTACCAAACATGCCGATTTTTCCCACACGCATGCAAAATGCATTAAAAGACTTTGCACTCGCGCTGAAAAATCACGCATTTTCCCCGCAACGCACCCACATCCTATCCGGCCCCATTCCGCAATGCCCGCATGAAAGGGGCTTAAGAGCCCATGCACACTGCTGTATTTTTCTGTCTGCATCAGTTCCGCAATTTTGCAGATCTGATGCCGGCCTATTAATTCCAATGGGGACGCAAAAGATGCGGACAGCGCACCATGTGATGACATCTGGTACCCCTGCCGATCTGCTGTTTAAGAAGGCAGCGATACTCGCAGTAGCACTGCACCCTACTCCAGCTTTTCCTAGGCCACTGACGTCACGTGGCCTAGGCGCAGCTCATCCCCATTGGAATGAATGGGGCTGAGATCGGAGACCGAGCACTGCCGCTATACACCGTACGACTGAGAGACAGCCGCGGTGTTACTGCATGCGCCGGTGCCTTCTCAAACAGCTGATCGGTGGGGGTCTAAATTCAAGAAAATTGAGGGCTGGGGATGTGCTTGAGGAAATCCTTACAAGCTGCAGCTAACCCCTGATCCACTGGGCTGCAGTCTCTGTGTATATCGGTCTCCTTCAGCTTTATCGCAATCTCCTTGGTGACTTGCTTACAGGTTCCTCTCGTCGCTTGTTGTGATATGTCATTGTTCACATTGCCCAAGTCTCCTTAATTGGCTTCTGACGGCTGTGCCTTCCACCTCTTCTCATTGAGATGAATAGTCGGTGCACGGAGCAGATTCGCTCTCCCTTCACATCAGCGCAAAGGACAAACATTGTGAGGTGAGATCGACGCTGACGCCTCCCACAGTAGTGAATGTGACAAGGACATTTTACCATTGGACATTGTTATTTTTAATCATTAAGACAAAGGAATATAGAGGCAGGCGAACGGCGAGCTAAGGAACGTGCTCAGAAACTGAAGATTAGAGTCGGGTGCCCCGTTCATTAGCATTCAGCTAGAAGAAGGCCCTTGTGCTGCGTTCCTCTTGACTCAGAATTGGCTTTATAAGGAGGTTGTCTGATATTTGATTTTGGAGCCTTGTCCGGGGCTTGTTTAACACCACGCAGCCTCCCCCATCGGCATTGCCAATCGTGGGGGGAAGGGAAACAATAGACTATAAAGCTTATTAAACGGGGCAAAATCTTTAATGTATTAGTGGTTGTGCAAAAAAATGGCAGCTGTGCTTTAGAAACAGTACTGCTCCATCTATGGTACTTGGATCCGCACCTTTACCCTCAGTTCACACTTGCGCGTTTTACAGCGTGTTCGAACGCGCTGTAAAACGCTCAACAGGAGAAAACTCATGTTTCCCTATGGGCATGGTTCTCACCTGAGCGTTTTACAGCGCGTTTGAACACAAAGAAGTTCTTGAGCTTCTTTGGGGCGTTTTGTCGCGCATTTGCACCCATAGACTTCAATGGGAACGGGCGTAAAACGCGCGTTAAAGTGTAGATATGCTTTTTTCAATTGGTCTTCAGAGTCACGAATGCGCGTTTCCTATTTGCAAAAGCGCGCTGTAATACGCGCGTCTCAGAAACGCTCAGGTGTGAACCCAGGGTTAGGGCTAATGCACATGAACATGTGTTTTTTTCCATGTCCATTCCGTTTTTTTGTGACCCGTATGTGGGACCATTCATTTTAATGGGGCTGCAAAAACTGGAAATGACTGTTTGCATTCTGTGTCCATATGGCCGTTCCGCAAAAAAATCGAATGTCCTATTATTGTCCGTATTACTGACAAGGATAGGACTGTTCTTTTTGGGGACGGTTCTTTTTGTGGACCGTGTGCATGAGCCCTTAAACAGATACGTGACATAAGAGGAAACTTGGAGTGATTGTTCACACTTTGAAATATATTTATTTTGCCAAAAAAATTGTGATGAAAAAGGACCTTTCACCAGTCCTGGCACTGTAGGGCATGTTGAGGAGATATCCTCGCTTTTATTATTTTTTTTCCCCCAATGGGCTGCTCCCTTCCCCCGCTGTGCCCCTCGTTCTGCTTTCCTGCCCTGTATGCTAATCCATACCATCAGTATAGGGGGGAGGAGAAAGCATTTCTCAGGGCGCATCTCCTTCTCCCTGGCTGTGAGCTGTCCAATTGTAGAGGAGCGTGTCACAGCTAGGGAGAAGGTGAGTTTATTTTTTTTTGGTTTTGTTTTTTTTCTCCCCGGCTGTGACGCTCTCCGCTGCGATTTGGCCGCGGCACAGCCAGGGAGAAGGAGTCACCCCTTGAGAAACGTGGCAGTCTTCTCCTCCCTGTATCGATGGTATGGATTAGCATACAGGGTGGGAAACCAGAACCCAGCAGGGAAACAAAGCAGCCCATCGGAAAAAATCTATTGTGCAAGGGCATCTCCTCAGTATGCCCTACAGTGCCAGGTACTTATATTGTAATGTCAGGACCGGTGAAAGGTCCTCTTTAATGTTATTAAATAATGTGTTAGGAGTCGGAGCTCTGTTTTCTGTCAAGTTCCCAATTTTCCTGGCTGCTATAAAGTTAAATGATACAATTCTGCTGCCTGTGGCTGTCACCACCAGGGGGAGCTCAGGAGCCTACTGTGTACTGGTCATGCATAGATTTTAATACATCTGTATGCAGTGAGCTCCCTCTACTGCTGACTACAGGTTATTTATTTTAATAATTCATCTAAGCTTTTTTATTATAATAACTGTTCACTGTTCCTGCTGTGACCACATCCTGAGGTGACGATTCCACGGATTTACAGCCTTGACGCTTCTGGAGACTGAACCTTTTCTTCTCCAGTCGGAGGCAGCGCCCCCTTGTCTTTTGAGGGCATTTTACATAGAACAGTTTTTCACCGTGATTTTTGTATGGCCCATTTATATATTTGTATAGGTTAATCATTCCCTTCCCCCCTTAGACGTCTCTTCTCAAGACTAAATTAATTCAATTCTTTCAATCTTTCCTCATACCGAAGACCCTCCATGCCCCTTATCAGTTTAGTCGCTCTCCCCTGTACTTTTTCCAGCTGCAGTGCACCCTTTCTGTGGGCTGGTGCCCAGAACTGAATTGCATATTCCAGATGAGGCCGCAAGCGGTAATATTACATCCCATCCCCGCGAGTCTTTTTGGAAAAGAATTCCCCATCTTGATTGTAGAAATCGCTTCCTGCAGGCAATAACTGCGGAGACGTCACATCTATCAAAAAAAGCCATATTTCTACAGCTCATCCCAGATTCTGGGCAGGATGCTGCAGTTGATTTCAACCCAACCTTATATATAAGATATGAGTGGGCTGAATGTTGAAATGTCAGCCCGTTACAGGGCGCGGCACAGATGAGTTCCTGTGGGAGATTCAGTCACAAAAAGAATGCACGGAGCAAAGAAGATTTGCAGTCGCCGCCTAGTGCAAATTTGGATGAGTGATATGCATATGCAGTTATTATAATAATAATAAAGCTTCGATGAATTATTAAAATTAGGTATATTCTCACCGCCGACGACATGATTCCTGGGCAGAATATGCTTATAACTGGATTAGGGAGACTTGTAGGCCAGGGAAAAATATATGCAGAGAGAGAGATAGGAGTCTCTAGTGCCACCTAGTGGAGGTAGCTACCCTATAGTCAATGCCCAACCCTTTAACAGCCCTTGCAACCAGAGTCTCCTACAAAAATAAAATGGGACCCATCTGTAGACTGCACAGGGACCACCACCTGACCTAGAAGTCTCCCTACGCCAGATCTGGCACTCTCCGAAACATAGATAGCAGGCCTTTCACCTAGCCAGCCATGTACCTTGCTCTGTACTGACGAGGGGCAAGAACCTCGAAACAGCTGTTTGCAGCAGGGCCAACACTGCCGGTAGTCGGTGAAGTTCACAGAGAGTTAGAAAGATGATCTTCCTTAAACAGCGTCCCCCTTTTCTAAAGGCAGCGTCTGGTATTGCAGCTCTCACCTATATCGCAGGCCTCTTTTTTGTTTTTGCTCATTTGATACTTAACATTTGGAGATAATTTCCACTTTGTTGCTGAGTCTATAATAGTGTCTCTGAGGACCCGGAGCCGTCATTGTAAGCGTAATTGTACGTGTCATTAATTCTACGTATTAAAGGGTTTCTGTCACCTGGAAAATGGGTATTAAGCTGGCTGACATTAGCGATGGTCTGATGTCAGCTGAACATAACTATATTAGTGCCATCTCACTGCCTGCTGCCGTTATTGAGAAAAACTAACTTGTATAATATGCTAATTAACCTCAAGAGCAGGGGGAGCGTTGCCCCTGCTCCTAGAGGCTCCGTTCTACCACCTCTGGCCACGCCCTGCTTCACTAGATTGACAGGGCCAGGCAGCGTTCACCTCCTTTTGCCAATCCTGTGCGCAGTCAGCACCCATCACTCTCTTCGCCGTATACTGGACAGCGTAGGCGCGAGATTTACACTGCAAACTGCCGCAGGTAGGACACCAACGCTGCCTGGCCCTGTCAATCTAGTGAAGCAGGGCGTGGCCAGAGGTGGGAGAACGGAGCCTCTAGGAGCAGGGGCAACGCCACCCCTGCTCCTAGACACTAATTAGCATATTATAAAAGTTTGTTTTTCTCAATAACGGCAGCAGGCAGTGAGATGGCACTAATATAGTTATGTTCAGTTGACATCGCACATCGCTAATGTCAGCCAGCTTAATACCCATTTTTCAGGTGACAGAAACCCTTTAATGTCTAATGCCCAGCGAGGAGACACGAGAAAGTAACTGGATAAAAAGCACATACGCCTATACTATGGGGCAAATTTACTATGAAAATGCGCCATTTTTGTACAATTTGCACCAAAATAAACTGTTGTGCATACTTTGCATCACATTTACAGTTTTACGCCTTTTTCTAAGCTTTTAGGGGGGCGTGCCAAACTTTTGGCGCATTTTTGGTGTAAAACTACGCCAACTTATGGCTGGTGTAAACTTAGTCTAGTCAGTTTTTTGGGCGCAAAATTCTATCATAAATCTAGCACAGGAAGAAAGGTCCATGTGCCAGAGTAGTGGATTTGTCTAACATTAACCCTGGGTTCAGACCTGAGCGTTTTTGAAACGCGCGTTTTACGCGCGCATTTTAGCGCGTTTTTGCAAATAGGAAACGCGCGTCATACGCGCGTTCGTGATTCTGGAGACCAATAGAAAAAGGCATATCTACACTTTACCGCGCGTTTTACGCTCGTTCCCATTGAAGTCTATGGGAGGAAAAGCGCGACAAACGCCCAAAAAAACGCTCCTGAACGAGCTTATGCGTCGGGCGTTTTACAGCACGTTTTTACGCGCTGTAAAACGCTCAAGTGTGAACCGCTCCCATAGGGATGCATTGGTTTTCATCTGTTGAGCGTTTTACAGCGCGTTTGAACGCGCTGTAAAACGCTCAGGTGTGAACCTAGGGTAAGGGCTGTCCGCACAAATGCGTATCTGTTTATTTGCGGATTAGATGCTTCTATGGGGCCCTTTTCTTCCATTCCACGGCTGAGCAAAAAAAATTAAACATGTCCTATACTTGTCAGTGAAAATCAGAACATGACCCTATTGAAGTCTATGAATCAGCAAAAAAACGGAATGCAATCCGTTTTTTTGCGGACATGCTGAACTGTCCGCAACAAAAAAAAACGGATCTCCATTTTTTCGGACAGCATACGGCTGTCTGAATGAGCCCTAAGGCTGATTTGTATTCTCAAGTGGTGTAAAGTACAAAACTATTTGTAAATCTGTCCCTATGTGTAGTCAAGTCTCTAAGGCCTCCTGCACACAACCGTATCTGTTTTGCGGTCCGCACATCTTTGATCCACAGAATACGGATGCAGTCCATGTGCATCCAGCAATTTTTGCAGGACCCACTGTAAAAAAAAAAAAAAAAAAGCCTATTCTTGTCTGGTAAACGGGGAAGAATAGGACAGGTTCTGTAATTTGCGTCACATTTTTTTTGCAGACCCATAGAAATGAATGGGTCTGTGTGTGATCCGAAAAAATTTGTATCGGACACGGATCAAAAATACTAAAGGCTAATGCACATTTTTTGTGGGTTGGATGCGGACCCGTTCACTTCAAGTGAGGCTGCATAAGATGCGGATAGCACACCGTTCCTCGGCCCCACAGAAAATAGAACATGTCCTGTTCGTGTCTGTATTACGGACAAGGATAGGACAGCTCTATAGAGGGCAGGACATTCCATTCTGCAAAATGCAGAACGCACACGGCCCGTATCTGTGTTTTGCTGACCATAAAAACGGCTACAGCCTAGTGCACACGACCGTATGTATTTTTGCGGATTCATTGTAACAATGCCTATACTTGTCTGCAAAACGGGCAAGAATAGGACATGTTCTATCGTTATTGCGGAACGGACATACGGAAACGGAATGCATTTTGAAGTGAATGGTTACGCATACGGGCTGCCAAAAAAACCCCGGAATGGACACGGAAAAAAAATACGTTGCGTGCATGAGCCCTAAGGCTGTGTTCACACCACCGTACACAGTCTTGCGCTGTTCTCCTGATTAACTCCCTAGTGCTGCTTACCCTCCGATTCACCCACCTCCACACCATGTGCTGACGGAGTATCCAAGGTGCCAGCATCATCATCGCCATGGCAACCACTGCAAAATCACCATGGCAACAGAGTATGCCTACAGCTTTTTTTTTTTAAGCCGTTCAAGGTTTCTGCCCTGAATTTCATGAGCTCTTCACACCCCTCTATATACATTGTGTACATATGTAATATACTATTCCTTATATATATGCATTGCTGCCCCCGCCCTTATGTGACAATACAAAAAAAATCACGTCATACAGATTATAAATTCTATATGGAACTATTCATTTCAATGGGGCCGCAGAGAAATGGAAATGACTCCGTGTACATACCGTATCCGCATGTCCGTTCCGCAGAAAAACAGAACATGTCCTATTCTTAACAAGGACAGGCATTGTTACAACGGATCCGCAAAAAAAATAGGGGGTGTCATCCGTTTTTTTGTTGTCGTGTGCATGAGCCTGTAAAGGGGACTTCCCATTTCTGATGATCCTTTATTAGCTCACAGGAATCAGATCCCCAGCGATCAGCTGTGATCGGTGGGGATTGCTGGCGGTACGTGTTTGCCTGCAGCACCGCCACAGGAGAAAATAAGTATTACACAGGGTCCATTCAAGTCTGTGTAGCCTGCAGTTTTACCAGGTCCTCCAGAGAGAGAGAGATGATCTGTGAAGCAAATATATGAAAAAGGGAACCCAGAATCCCCTAATAGGGTCATTTCAAAACCAGACATTCCCTATTATAACAGGCTGCCCCAATTTTAGAAGTGAAGTAGCAATCGGACCTCACCAGGGATAACGCGCACTGTGACCGTCAACACACACAGGTCTTCATAGGAGCTGTATACACAAAACGATAAGAAATCATTTTCTCGTTTTAGATGCATCATGGTCAAAAATGTTGCATTATTATACATACCCTTTCATCCGTCCGATAGGGTGCTTGCAGTTTGCATTTCAAGTCCAATGCTGTCATCAATGGTGCAAATCTGATGTCGGAGCTAGGACGCTGGTAATGAAGCAGAAGGTAGTACGGACATGTCGGGGTTGGGATGCTTTGTCGCCTCCATGTTCGGTTTTCACCCCTGAGCCCACAATATGACCTCGCTCAAAGAGTGGAAATATTTAATGGTGTCCGACGCTCCCATAATGCCTCATTTCCAGCGCGCTGCCCATGTACATTGTGTAAGCGTGTGGTAAGGTCCCATCCCCACATACATAATGTAAAGCCATCCATATGTATGAGTGATATCTGGATCCGGCGTGCATATTAACCGCCCGGCACAGATTGTGTGTTGGAGGGATGAGAAAATTCTGACGACATTGCAGCAAAAACAACCGCCATCAGTGACCTCCGGCTGTTCTGAAACTACAACTCCCAGAATCCTCCTTTCACTTCTATGGGTCTTAGGCTACTTTCACACTAGCGGTTTTGCTGGATCCGGCAGGGTTCAGAAAAACGCTTCCGTTACTGGTAATACAACTATCCGCATCCGTTATGAACGGATCCGGTTGAATTATCTGTGACATAGCCAAGACGGATCCGTCATGAACACCACTGAATGTCAATGGGGGACGGATCCGTTTTCTATTGTGTCAGAGAAAACCAATCCGTCCCCAGTGACTTGCATTGTGGGTCAGGACGGATCCATCTTGCTCCACATCCCATGACGGAAAGAAAACTGCAGCATGCTTTCCGTTATGGGAACGCAACCAAGCGGAACGGAATGCATTTTGTCCCCATTGACAATGAATGAATGGGGACAAAGCGGAAGCGTTTTTTTCCGGTATTGGGACCCTATGATGACGGATCTCAATACCGGAAAATAGAAACTCTAATGTGAAAGTAGCCTTACAAGAACAGCCAAGTAAGTGTGCATGCTGGGAGTTGTAGTTTCACAGCAGCTGGGGTGCCGAAGGTTGCTGATCTCTGAGATAGACATTTATATATGACATATTTTATATATACTTGGGTATTTTAAGGGGATCAGAGATCTCCCTTTATTCCCACTACCAGGTGGGGGGGGGGGGGGTTCGGTGTGACACCTATCTTGGATGTTTTTGAATCCTGGTGTCGTCCTCCGCCCCCTCGGTCTTATACACCTTAAAACTAGACCAGGCAGAAGAGGCGCCAAAGTTATCATGGAGCAGCTTGCTAGACGCTGGACACTTTTCTCCTCTTTGCTTACTTTAGACTAGGGATGCTCAACCTGCGGCTGTCCAGCTGTTGTAAAACTACAACTCCCACCATGCCCTGCTGTAGGCTGTCTGGGAATGATGGAAGTTGTAGTTTTGCAACAGCTGGAGGGCCACAGGTTGAGCATGCCTGCTTTAGACCATATTTTGACGCAATTTCCGCACCATTTCGTGCATTTGAAGCCAGACCCTTTACCAAAACCCCCTAGTGAGGTGCAACACCTAATAAATCTGATGCACATATGCCCCCCCCCCCCCCAGGCCCATTGTACATGGGAGAACATTGGTGACCAGTAACTTCGGACCACCGCTGATTTCCAGACTGAAAAGGCTCCATTGACCAAAGACCCCTTTGGCACTGCTCGGAGATTTCTGTTCCTGGAAACCATTCCTTTATATCGGGGATGTCAAACGCATGGCCCTCCAGTTGTTACAAAACTGCCTGGCCGGACAGCCTACCCCGATCAGAGCCTGCTGGGAGTTGCAGTTTTGCAACAGCTGGAGGGCCACGAGTTGGACCTGCTTTATATGAACGGTTCTTTGCTTAGATTATCTCCGAGCAGTGCCAAAGGGGTCTGACCAATCTGTAGAGCCTCATCTTATGAGATCCCAATGCGATCTATGACAGATCAGTTCATGATTTTCATACATTTTTGCAGTTGATTTACTGCTCTATAGAAATTTCTTTTTTGTGTGTTTTTTACTTTGCACAATTCAAATCAAATCTATAAAGGTTCCCTTTAAGAGGCAGCATTCCTCCGCGTAGCAGGACTTACCATAATGCTGCAGATCATGCATTATTGATGCTTGTGCTCCCGGGGTCACTACAGATGGATCTCCATCAGAGCAATTTCATGTACTGAACAATGTGCGCACATTAGAGAATGCGGCCGTGTACAGTATACCGTGAATTTCTTGAGCCCGCGCCTAGATATAGCGGCATTATTGTTCGTGCTGTCTGCTGCGCAAAATGTAGGGTATGTTAGGAATGATTTGATCCTTTATTACATTGATTTGTGCTGTATTTATAAATGTGTTTTCTTTGGTATTTTAGAAAAAAACATCTATTGTGACCTGGAAACCATCAGCAAGTAGGCTGGCTGCCGCTGACAGATCTTATGACTTTATTTATTCCTATTGTGGCTTGCCTGATTATGAATACTTTAAGGGGTATTCCAATCCATCCATAAATGCCCACCTCTGCTGCCGTGTGCAGGTGGGACGAGGTTGGCGGTGGGAATACCTCT
Source organism: Bufotes viridis (assembly GCA_033119425.1). Taxonomy (NCBI): domain Eukaryota; kingdom Metazoa; phylum Chordata; class Amphibia; order Anura; family Bufonidae; genus Bufotes; species Bufotes viridis. The sequence continues at coordinate 16,502,810 of CM065596.1, read as the reverse complement.
TTAAAGAAGACCCGTCGGCTCTCCTGACATTTTATAAGGAATAAAACAGACATAAGAATCCTGTAGCCTCTTTTCTCAGAACTCTCTGGTGTTCTGTTCCTCTGTTATTCCTCCTGGAAATGTATAATAATTTCAAATCTGCAGGTTGGCTTTCCATTTGTTCCTCTATTCAATCACTGCTGGTGTTCGGAGACATGTCCCATCGATAAAGCGAATGCTGGCGCTCAGTTCTCCATTTATTCATACATTTCCAGGGGGAATAAGAGAGTATACATAGGTATGTATTATGTACAGAAAATGTTGAGTACATTAGACCCACAGTTTGTTTATGACAGGGCCCTTATACCTTCACATTAATACACTGATGCACAGCTACAAAGATCAGTCAACAGCAGCAAAAAAGAAAACCTTCAAATTAAAGAAAAATCAGTCAATGTAGATGTAGTGCAGCCAGAAATGATGTCTGACTTGTTTTTTTTGTTCTTTCTCCATGCTTGCTGAGCGGTTGGACTTTTTATGGTTCTGGGCAGTGCTATTTTTCCTTAGGCCTCATACACACGGCCGTATCCATTTTGCGGTCCACGGATCCGCAAAATACAGATACAGTCCGAGTGCCTCAATTTCGTTATAGAAATGCCCATTCTTGTCTGCAAATGGAGAAGAATAAGACATATTCTATCACTTAGAACAGGCTCACAGATGTGGACAGCGCCCAGATGACATTTTTTTGCGGACCCATAGAAGCGAATGGGTCCGCATGCGATCCGCACAAAATGTGGATTGGATGCGAACGCAACATATGGCTGTGTGCACGAGACCTTAAAGGGAATGTGTCAGTTCTGCAAGTGGCATTTATCATGTAGAGAAAGTTAAAGGGGTTGTCTCATCATGGACAAGGGGGCATATCACTAGGATATGCTCCCATTGTCTGATAGGTGCGGATCCCACCGCTGGGACCCTCACCTATATAGAGAACGGAGCCCCGAAAGTGAAGGAGAGTGCACTGCGCAGCCGCCCTCTATTTATTTTCTATAGGGCCGGAGAAAATAGCCGAGCGCTGGCTATTTCCGTTGAACGCATAGAAGTGAATGGGAGCGGTGGCCGGTCATGCGCGGTGCGCTTCCATTCACTTCTATAGGGAGCCGGCTTGGTGGTGGCCGGACCGGAGTCCTCCAACCACCACCTTGCGGGGCTCTGTTCCCGGTATAGGTGAGGGTCCCATCGCAGTGCACCCTCCTTCACTTTCGGGGCTCTGTTCTCTATATAGTTGCAGGTCCCAGCAGTGGGACCCACACCTATAAGACAATGGGAGCATATCCTAGCGATATGCCCCCATTGTCCATGATGAGACAACCCCTTTAATACAAGGCACTTACTAATGTATTGTGATTCTCCATATTGCCTCCTTTGCCGGCTGGATTCGTTTTTCCATCACATTATACACTGCCTGTTTTCATGCAATCCATCAGTGGTGGTCGCTTTGGTGGCTGGGACCATGGGAGCTCACATGGGCTGGTGCCTGCTGTCCTCAGCTCACCGCGCCTGCGCCGAATACAGAGCGGCGGCGCAGGATTTAGCAGGGAGACAGTGCCGGAGGCAGGAGAGGATCGCTGCCCGGCACTGTCAATCAAAGAAAGAAGGGGCGTGGCAGCAGGTTGGCGCACGGAGCTTCTAGGAGCAGGGGCAACACCCCCCTGCTCCTAGAGGCTAATTTACATATTATAAAAAGACGTTTTTTAGCCTAAATATACATCAGAAATACATATAAAGCACGTTATCAAGCTGATCTGACATTAGCACATAGCTAATGTCAGACAGCTTATAATGTGTAATCCTGGTGACAGAAACCCTTTAAGTAGAGCGCTTAGTGGGCGTGAGGAGTCCGCTTGGCCAGGCAACGCCAGGTTTCTGGGGGGGGGGGAAAGGATATGCAAATGAGCTGTCCTTCCAAAATGGAAAAGAAAGCTGAGCCTCTCAAGCCACCAGATGTAAGGTAGCTATCTCATAAGGTCGAGCATTGACTTCGAGGATAGCTACCTCACATCTGGTGGCATCAGAGGCTCAGCTTTCTTTTCCTTTTGGAAGGACAGCTACAGTGATTTGTCAGATGTCTCCCTCTCCCCTCTCACAGCACGCAGCCTCAGAGACAGACTGCAGCAGCACCCCCCTCCTCTCCCTTTTCGTTTTTGGTTTCACCATCTTGACCCCGTCGCCCCGCTGGGAGCAAAATCCCGCGCCCCGTTTCCATTTAAAGCTGTAGTCTCTCATTTATTTTCAATTCTTTATTTTATTTCAATCATATCAGTTACTTGCTTTTTGCAACCAGACAAATGAAGAACGAGTGTCTCTTACATCATGTTGATAAGAAAGTAGTCAGACCGTGTCTCTACTGACAGACGACCAGGAATACACAGGCTCTAGAGAGGACAAGACCATTGAAGTTACGACACCAAAGAAAATTACAGTACTTAGTTTTGCAGTGAATTATTTGGCACCAGCCGCAGCACAGTATCGGGTAGGGAGGAGACATGAGACGGGGACAAGCGGAAAGCGTACACCAGGGTTTGGGGAAAGAAGAGATGCTGGAGGGGACAGGGTCCTGCCAAAAATAATCGTCAAATGACAGCGAGGACGTCTCTGTACAGTGCACCGTTAGTGAAATTAACCACGAAATTTCCCAAAAAACTGACATGTATATTGCTGGTTATGATACAGTATGTACAACGCGTGGCTTCTCCAGCTGTGGTCTGTCCGGATCTCACATTGGCTTGACCCGCAAGCGTTGCGTTCGGGAGGGGGGGGCCACAGAGCCACATATCGTTAGATCTTAAAGGGCCATTAAAGCTAAAGCCGGCAGCTTAGAAAAAGTGCAGCTTAGAAAAAGAGCCGCTGGTATCAATCGCATGTAGACATGTAAGATGTTCCTGGAGGCTCTCAGAGCTGGAGATGTGTGGGATCTTGGGTGGTGAACACGATGGCGGAGGTGGGCTTTCGTTGGTCATCCTACTACAATCGTCCTTAGCTCGAAAAGGCTGATAACAGGGGACAATAGAGTAGATTCAACTGCTCGGCATATGGGGAGAAAATAGAGTTTAGGTTTAGCGTCCCTTTAAATGGACTTGGGCCATGCATGATCGAGGGGGTGCAGAAGAGGCAGCTGCTTGGGGCTCCTGGACTTCTGGAGCTCCATTGCAGCTGCATGCTATAGAGTAGGTGCACCTAGCCTTTCTGCTGCCTGAAATGGTGCCCTCCCCCCAATGCCAATTTCTTAACCTAACCCCTTTGCCACAATGAAAGCGCTCATTGCCCATGACCTCTGACCCCTCTTGTCCCCACCTGGTGCTGCCTGCGTCGATCGCCTCACCTGGCCTCATTGGTGGTGCGCCCCTGTCTCCAACTTGTGGCTCTCCAGCTGTTGCAAAACTACAAATCCCAGCATGCTCAGGGCATGCTGGGAATTGTAGTTTTGCAGCAGCTGGCACGCCCCCTGCTACATGAATCCCCTATGCAATGCATCTTTTGCTGCGTGTTGCAATCGCGTCGCCGATGTTGGCATCTAATGTGGCTGCTAAGTAGAAGGCACAACCAGAACGGCCCCAGTTTTACCGCAGCAAATCTGGCTCAGGTGTTCTGCTTTCCGATGGAATCTGGTGGACCTATTGTGCTGACCAATGACAGCTGACGGAGCCATCTGCTGCGCGAGGCTCTGGAGACGCTTTACAAGGCCATCTGTCTGGCATGGAACAATAGCATGCTGACAGCAAGGAAAGCAAAAAAGAAAACTGAGCAGAGATAAAAAAACTGAAATAATCCATTTTTTTGTCCAGAACAGCAACACTCGTCCTATGGCTGTGTCTAGTATCGCAACTCACCTCTATTCAAGTCAACTGGGCTAAGCTGCAATACCAGATCCAGCCTCAGGATGACGGTGGTGCTGTTTCTGGAAGAAAAAAAAAAAGGACTTTTTTTTCTTATTCATGAAAAGCATTGCGGTAGTGTAGTGGCCATGCTTGGTTACTGCAGCATACTGCAGAGCTCCACAGCTCCATTCACTGTGTAGTGGCCGTGCTTGGTTACTGCATCGTACTGCAGAGCTCCACAGCTCCATTCACTGTGCAGTGGCCGTGCTTGGTTACTGCATCGTGCTGCAGAGCTCCACAGCTCCATTCACTATGTAGTGGCCGTGTTTGGTTACTGCAGAGCTCCACAGCTCCATTCACTGTGTAGTGGCCGTGCTTGGTTACTGCATCGTACTGCAGAGCTCCACAGCTCCATTCACTGTGTAGTGGCCGTGCTTGGTTACTGCATCGTACTGCAGAGCTCCACAGCTCCATTCACTGTGTAGTGGCCGTGCTTGGTTACTGCAGAGCTCCACAGCTCCATTCACTGTGTAGTGGCCGTGCTTGGTTACTGCAGAGCTCCACAGCTCCATTCACTGTGTAGTGGCCGTGTTTGGTTACTGCATCGTACTGCAGAGCTCCACAGCTCCATTCACTGTGTAGTAGCCGTGCTTGGTTACTGCAGAGCTCCACAGCTCCATTCACTGTGTAGTGGCCGTGTTTGGTTACTGCAGAGCTCCATTCACTGTGTAGTGGCCGTGCTTGGTTACTGCAGAGCTCCACAGCTCCATTCACTGTGTAGTGGCCGTGCTTGGTTACTGCAGCACTCAAGTGAATGGGAGCAGTGCTGCAGTAACCAGGTACGGCCACTACACAGTAAACAGAGCTGTGGAGTTCTGGTGGCGGAAGTTTTGAAAACAGCTGATCGTCAGGGGGGCTAGGAGTCAGACCCCTGCCTATCTGCTACTGATGACCTGTCCTAGGGATAGATATTAAGTTAGTCCCAGAGTATCCCTTTAAATCCTAATTGTGCAGGTCTTAACTCTCTCAATGCTTTGGCATACAATATGGTTTCCTCCACCATGTGCTGGTGATGGATGCTCTGTATAGATTAAGGGAGCTACAATTCCATGGGTAATTGCTGCGGGGTGCTGAGTCAGGAACTACCCAAATATCTGCAAGATGCTTAAAGGAGTTGTCTATTTTTTGTTAGAAGGGTCCCTGGACAATATGCTGGTCATAAGGACCTCAGTGATTAGCTGTAATCCCTAGGGGTAACCTTGGAGTAAGTGTCTGATTTTCCTGCAGCACCCCCACAGGAGAAATGAAGTATTACACATTTCCCATTGACATCAATGGATTGTCTGTGTAATGTGTGGACATGTCGGGTCCTCCAAAGCAAGAGACTCTCTTTGAAGCCGCTCTACACTCTGGCTAATAGATGAAGGTCCTGGACCGGGGGGGGGGTTGGGGGGGGGGAACCCCCTTCTCTCTTTGCTATGGGACGGCTGTTGTAAAGGGGTCATGGTCACTACAAAACGGTTTTCCCTCTGAGAGAACGTCCGTGTGTAAACTGATTATCTGAGAGTTATTATGGTGGCGGCTACGACCATCAGCCCCCCCCCCCCCCCTCATTATAAATATACAGTGTGATGACCTGGGGCCCCCAAGTCTTACTACTAGAAAAGGGGGGCGTGCAGCGTGGCTCTCGTGGTTGTGCAATGTGAACCTATAGACACGTGGAGCCCATGGAAATGTTCCTGCAGGCGAAGTGATCCCATAGGTGCTGCTTGGACCTCACTCATACCTCACAAAAATCTGCACTGGATTTTATGCACGAAGCCCAAGGCATTTACTACGGATCTTATGTTTTATCATTCGGGGTGGGTTGCTCTTATTTGACACCTTTTATACAGCAGCGTGTTCTCGTCTAATCCTCGGCTTCCGTTCCACAATTTCTGACCCCAATGAAACCAAATTTACTCAAATTTCAATAGAAAACTTCATAAATACATAGAAACAGCGAGATTCCCTTAATCTGGCATCTAATGAATCCAGAAAGCCTGATGATTCGGAATTTATGTTCAGCATCTGATTTTGTGTTGCATTTTTACAGTATTTCGAGCTTTTCTTCCTAGTTTAAAGGGCATCAGTCAGCAGACTCGTCCCTATGACACTGGCTGACCTGTTACATGTGCGCTTGGCAGCTGAAGGCGTCTGTGTTGGTCCCATGTTCATATGTGCCCGCATTGCTGAGAAAAATGTGGTTTTAATATATGCAAATGAGCCTCTAGGAGCAACGGGGCGTTACCATTACTCCTAGAGGCTCTGCTCTCTCTGCAACTTCCGAATCCTCTGCACTTTGACAGGTCCAGGCAGTGTAAACGTCATCACAACTGGTCCTGTCGATCAAACTGCAGAGGACTTGGCAGTTGCAGAGAGAGCTGAGCCTCTAGGTGTAATGGTAACGCCCCCGTTGCTCCTAGATTCTCATTTGCATATCATAAAACCTCATTTTTCTCAGCAATGCGGGCACATATGAACATGGGACCAACACAGATGCCTTCAGCTGCCAAGTGCACATGTAACAGGTCAGCCAGTGTCATAGGGACAAAACTGCTGACAGATGCCCTTAATGTCCATTTAATAATCTAGAAAGTCTGATAATCTGGCATCCAAAGCCGGATCCAATTGACAGAATTCCTGTGTTGTTCGGCACTTTATAGTCTGGACGTGTTGGACTGTGACGACTGACTCATACACTTTTTTACTGATAGTGGATTTTATAGTTACATTTGACATAGATTTTTTCCTATAACTTCAGAATATCTGATCATTTGTTTTAATGCCAGATTACAGGAATTTTCTTTCCTTCAGTATACTTCCTATAATCCAGCATACTCAGGCCGGACAAGGTGCCAGAAATATTACCCCTGAATGCCAAATGTAGTCAGCCCCCTCCAGTGCCAGACTATCAGGTAATTTCCTGCTAATCTAGAATTGGGATTAATATTCTGAAATAGTAGGATTTCTGGACCATCGGATGTCAGACTACAAAACATAACAGGCTGCAATACAAATCTCTACGTACAGTAAAATTCCATTAATCTGGCATCAGCGGGACCTGATAGACCCCAGATTAGCAATATATTCCGGATTATTGGATAATCACACAAATATATAAAGCCTTATTGTAAAAAGGAAAAAACCTGGATAAATGTCGTTCTCAACCGGTGAAATTCCAAATTGTTCTGTGCTTGGGGCGTATTAACAGGAAGGCATATGCCCTGCGTGCAAGGGGGCGCCATGAGCCTCGATGCATCGATCCAAGCTATTTAGATGGGTAAAGGAAATGCCGGATTATCAGATGCCGGGATTTTTTTCCTCTGTTCTCTTATTTACATGGCTGATTCTGTTCTTGGTGGCTGTGCAGGACATATAATGGAGCAAGGATGATCATGATGGAGTTTCACGTACATTGCGGAACACCCCCTACCACTGTTAACCCTTGTGTCCCCCACCCCCCCTCGCTCAGCTCTCTTCCCCATGGATATAAAGAGACAGCATTCAGCACGTCTGACTTGCTCATTATTTAACAAGTCAAAATTAGCCTTTTTTTTGTTCCTTTTTCTTCTTTTTTTTTTTTATACCCTGTTGGCGAGAAGTTCGTAGCGATCAATGTACATGTAAAAATAACCAATAAATAGTTTTCTCGTGGCCCCCGCTGTACAAAAGGCATCTGCTGAAATCGTCAGGCCCAAGCGGGGGTGTAGCCAAACGTCAGTCCGCAAGGTATGTACAAAGTTTCTATTCCCATAGTAATGAAAAAAAAAATCCTCATTAATTTCGGAGGATGGGTGCGTTCGAGGGGAGGGGGGGCGCGCGTTGATCGTTAGAGGTATAAATGCTCCGATACAAAAATTGCGAGACGTTTTCGAGACTGGTCCTTGCAGCAGCCGTATGAGCGAGAAAGGTCCCGGTTTCCTGTGGACTCCGTTACGTCTGTGGTCGCAGATGAGGTTAACGCCATCGCTGGTTATCACGTAGCCAAGGAAAGATCTCTGGGGGGAGGGGCTCGTCGTGGCGGCAGTGCAGGCACCGTCTTGGTGGAGGAAGATTTCTCTTCAAGGCTAAGATGAAGATTTCACTGGATGGGGGGGTAGGTGGGGGTCAAGGCAGTGTGGCAGAGGACAGCAATACAAGAAGAGGGTAACCATACCAATGGGGTGGGCAGCCTGGAGACATTCCTGCGTTGGTTGAGGGTATCATGGGACCCCCCCGGGGTTCATTTACTTTATGTCATCTGTTAAAGCAAGAAAGAGAAGGTTTTAGTGAAGAATGAAAATCACATCAAAGTGTAGTAATAATAATAATAATAATGGTGGTCGGAGCTTCGTTTTTCTGAGGCGGAGTTCCGAAAACCCATCATGGACGTAAATGATAAGATTCTCTCTGCCTGCAGCCACCACTAGGGGGAGCTCCCTACATATAGCAGTATACAGAGAGCGTTTTACTGCCCATTTTCTCTATGATACACCTCCTCTTCTAATAGCTGCTGAACTAGGCAGATTTGCTATGCGGGAAGCAGCAGCGGCAACCAAATTCTATGTCATCCAGCTTTCCCAGGCACAGAAATAACATCTTGCCACTGTCACAAGCTGGCAGCAACGTTGTTTTCCCAAAGGCAACTATTGAGGTGACACTACTGAAAATTATATGAAGCTCGCAGCATAAATTGACATGCCAAGGAAGTGGTATCTGCACCGCAGGTCATTTTACATTGCAGTACATTTTTTGCTGCTTTTTCTTAAAATCTCATCCAATTTGCTGCTACTGTAAAACACTGCGGATTTGAAGCGCGTTAATTCATAGTTACCAATCTGCAGCATGTCCGTCCTGTGTGAACATGACTATCTAGGGGCAGATAGTTCGTTTTTAGTTGTTTTTGTTCAGTCCTATGTAATCATTCATTTCAATTGTAACCAGTGTATGGTTCTGCAATGTTATCGGTGAGATACAGTAAGTCAGTGAATAGCTGAGGCCACACTGCTGTACTCAGGCAGGGGCGTAACTATAGCGGGTGCAGAGGTGGCAGTCGCTCCCGGGCCCAGGAGCCTGAGGGGGCCCAAAGACCCTTGTTGTGCTTATGAAGACACAAATATTATAGAAAGGGGTTAGGGCAAGAACTTGGCAAGGGGGGGGGGGGGAGGTGCCGTTTCAATTTTTGCCTCAGGCAACATGAAGGCTATGTGCTTCCCCAGGGCCCATGAGCCTTTGTGCGACTGTATTACCCTGTATGTAAGAGGTATGGGACGCTGTATTACCCTGTATGTAAGAGGTATGGGGCGCTGTATTACCCTGTATGTAAGAGGTATGGGGCGCTGTATTACCCTGTATGTAAGAGGTATGGGACGCTGTATTACCCTGTATGTAAGAGGTATGGGGCGCTGTATTACCCTGTATGTAAGAGGTATGGGGCACTGTATTACCCTGTATGTAAGAGGTATGGGGCGCTGTATTACCCTGTATGTAAGAGGTATGGGACGCTGTATTACCCTGTATGTAAGAGGTATGGGGCGCTGTATTACCATGTATGTAAGAGGTATGGGACGCTGTATGACCCTGTATGTAAGAGGTATGGGGCGCTGTATTACCCTGTATGTAAGAGGTATGGGGCGCTGTATTACCCTGTATGTAAGAGGTATGGGGCGCTGTATTACCCTGTATGTAAGAGGTATGGGGCGCTGTATTACCCTGTATGTAAGAGGTATGGGACGCTGTATGACCCTGTATGTAAGAGGTATGGGGCGCTGTATTACCCTGTATGTAAGAGGTATGGGGCGCTGTATTACCCTGTATGTAAGAGGTATGGGACGCTGTATGACCCTGTATGTAAGAGGTATGGGACGCTGTATTACCCTGTATGTAAGAGGTATGGGGCGCTGTATTACCCTGGATTTAAGAGGTATGAGGCGCTGTATTACCCTGTATGTAAGAGGTATGGGGCGCTGTATTACCCTGTATGTAAGAGGTATGGGGTGCTGTATTACCCTGTATGTAAGAGGTATGGGACGCTGTATTACCCTGTATGTAAGAGGTATGGGGCGCTGTATTACCCTGTATGTAAGAGGTATGGGGCGCTGTATTACCCTGTATGTAAGAGGTATGGGGCGCTGTATTACCCTGTATGTAAGAGGTATGGGGCGCTGTATTACCCTGTATGTAAGAGGTATGGGACGCTGTATGACCCTGTATGTAAGAGGTATGGGGCGCTGTATTACCCTGTATGTAAGAGGTATGGGGCGCTGTATTACCCTGTATGTAAGAGGTATGGGGCGCTGTATTACCCTGTATGTAAGAGGTATGGGGCGCTGTATTACCCTGTATGTAAGAGGTATGGGCGCTGTATTACCCTGTATGTAAGAGGTATGGGGCGCTGTATTACCCTGTATGTAAGAGGTATGGGGCGCTGTATTACCCTGTATGTAAGAGGTATGGGGCGCTGTATTACCCTGTATGTAAGAGGTATGGGGCGCTGTATTACCCTGTATGTAAGAGGTATGGGGCGCTGTATTACCCTGTATGTAAGAGGTATGGGGCGCTGTATTACCCTGTATGTAAGAGGTATGGGGCGCTGTATTACCCTGTATGTAAGAGGTATGGGGCGCTGTATTACCCTGTATGTAAGAGGTATGGGGCGCTGTATTACCCTGTATGTAAGAGGTATGGGGCGCTGTATTACCCTGTATGTAAGAGGTATGGGGCGCTGTATTACCCTGTATGTAAGAGGTATGGGGCGCTGTATTACCCTGTATGTAAGAGGTATGGGGCGCTGTATTACCCTGTATGTAAGAGGTATGGGGCGCTGTATTACCCTGTATGTAAGAGGTATGGGGCGCTGTATTACCCTGTATGTAAGAGGTATGGGGCGCTGTATTACCCTGTATGTAAGAGGTATGGGGCGCTGTATTACCCTGTATGTAAGAGGTATGGGGCGCTGTATTACCCTGTATGTAAGAGGTATGGGGCGCTGTATTACCCTGTATGTAAGAGGTATGGGGCGCTGTATTACCCTGTATGTAAGAGGTATGGGGCGCTGTATTACCCTGTATGTAAGAGGTATGGGGCGCTGTATTACCCTGTATGTAAGAGGTATGGGGCGCTGTATTACCCTGTATGTAAGAGGTATGGGGCGCTGTATTACCCTGTATGTAAGAGGTATGGGGCGCTGTATTACCCTGTATGTAAGAGGTATGGGGCGCTGTATTACCCTGTATGTAAGAGGTATGGGGCGCTGTATTACCCTGTATGTAAGAGGTATGGGGCGCTGTATTACCCTGTATGTAAGAGGTATGGGGCGCTGTATTACCCTGTATGTAAGAGGTATGGGGCGCTGTATTACCCTGTATGTAAGAGGTATGGGGCGCTGTATTACCCTGTATGTAAGAGGTATGGGGCGCTGTATTACCCTGTATGTAAGAGGTATGGGGCGCTGTATTACCCTGTATGTAAGAGGTATGGGCGCTGTATTACCCTGTATGTAAGAGGTATGGGGCGCTGTATTACCCTGTATGTAAGAGGTATGGGGCGCTGTATTACCCTGTATGTAAGAGGTATGGGGCGCTGTATTACCCTGTATGTAAGAGGTATGGGGCGCTGTATTACCCTGTATGTAAGAGGTATGGGGCGCTGTATTACCCTGTATGTAAGAGGTATGGGGCGCTGTATTACCCTGTATGTAAGAGGTATGGGGCGCTGTATTACCCTGTATGTAAGAGGTATGGGGCGCTGTATTACCCTGTATGTAAGAGGTATGGGGCGCTGTATTACCCTGTATGTAAGAGGTATGGGGCGCTGTATTACCCTGTATGTAAGAGGTATGGGGCGCTGTATTACCCTGTATGTAAGAGGTATGGGGCGCTGTATTACCCTGTATGTAAGAGGTATGGAATGCTGTATTACCCTGTATGTAAGAGGTATGGGGCGCTGTATTACCCTGTATGTAAGAGGTATGGGGCGCTGTATTACCCTGTATGTAAGAGGTATGGGGCGCTGTATTACCCTGTATGTAAGAGGTATGGGGCGCTGTATTACCCTGTATGTAAGAGGTATGGGGCGCTGTATTACCCTGTATGTTCTGTAGTGATAGGAGGATGGATAAAGAATTTGGCCCACCCTGCCGCTGCCCGACCCCAGACTTTAGGTCACACTGTGCTTGTTCTGAATTTTGGGGCCTCACACCCATCTACTACATTATCTGTGCTCAGAGAATAATCACTGTTATCTATGGTGTTACATAGGACTGCAAATTATATCTACTACATTATCTGTACTCGTAGAGTTATCACTGTGTTATCTGTGGTGTTACATAGGACTGCAGGTGACATCTACTACATTATCTGTACTCGTAGAGTTATCACTGTGTTATCTGTGGTGTTACATAGGACTGCAGGTGATATTTACTACATTATCTGTACTCGTAGATTTATCACTGTGTTATCTGTGGTGTTACATAGGACTGCAGGTGATATCTACTACATTATCTGTAAAAAGGGGCGTGGCCACATGTGAAGGGGGGGGGGCGCAATGCTTGGCTTGCCCCGGGTGCTGGCAACCCACGCTATGCCACTGCTTTAATGCCATGCAACCACCTGGAGGGGAAAGTTGTGCTATACCTCACCCATTGAAATCAATGCAGGAGCTAGTTCTCCAGAACTACAACTTCCAGGAAGGCTGGGGGTTGTAGTCCACAGCAGCTTGAGAACCGCAGGTTACAGATCAGAGTTGCTGTTTGCCGAACTGGATGCAGCTCTGTCTCTTATATGGTGGGGACGTCTCCTATCTATCATCAGACTATAATGCTGTAACTGTGATTCCCTAACTAAATCTTTATAAAAACCTAGAATCTTGAGCGACACAAACATAACAGCATCTTAAGATGTAAAGTAAATGAAGAAAGCCGTATCAGAGACAAGACAACATGCCCATGGGGTGACTTCAGGACAAACTCTACCGCACTAGAATAGTAAATGTGCAGGGTGTAATACACATGTCTGGCCACCATGGGGCACTGTTGAAGCTATAATCAAGCCTGCGACGGGTCACAGTTATTTTCGGTCCCTGAACCTCCTCCTTATAATGATGGGTGACATTGTCTCCTAAGTGAAGGGGACCAGGATCCCGATTTATGGGGCGGAACGTCTCCGTCAGAGTTTTTAGACTGAAGTTCTTTGATTCCAGTCTCCATCTATACAGAATCTGTAATCTTTGTTGCTATCATTACACATAGGACCTATTCCACACGACCGCATGGTTTTGCGGTCCGCAACAAAAACGGATGACATCTGTGTGCATTCCGTTTTTTGCGGAACGGAACATCTGGCCCCTAATGGAACATTACTATCCTTGTCCGTGATGCGCACAAGAATAGGACAAGTTCTATCTTTTAACGGAACGGAAATGGAATGCATACGGAATACATTCCGTTATTTTTTGCGGACCCATTGAAATGAATTGTTCCGTATACTGATTGTATACGGAACACAAAAAACAGCCCGTACACTCGCAAAAAAACGTTCGTGTGAAAGAGGCCTAGGTCATATCCTCATTAAGGCTACTTTCACACTACCGTTTCTATTTTCCGGTATTGAGATCCGTCATAGGGCCTCAATACCGGAAAAATACGCTTCCGTTTTGTCCCCATTCATTGTCGATGGGGACAAAACGTAACTGAACAGAATGGAGAGCTCCAGAATGCATTCCGTTCCGTTTAGTTGCGTTCCCATACCGGAGAGCAAACCGCAGCAAGTTGCGGTTTTCTTTCCATCATGGGATGCGGAGCAGGACGGATCCGTCATGACCCACAATGCAAGTCTTTGGGGATGGATCTGTTTTCTCTGACACAATAGAAAACGGTTCCGTCCTCCATTGACTTTCAATGAAGTTCATGACGGATCCGTCTTGGCTATGTTAAAGATAATACAACCGGATCCGTTCATGGCGGTTGTATTATCAGTAACGGAAGCGTTTTTGATGATCCCTGCCGCATCCAGCAAAAACGCCAGTGTGAAAGTAGCCTAAGATGTGCATCATCCCATAAGAAATGGGGTGCTCTTTTGCTACAGTTTTGGGGCCCTTAGGGGCCTGGACCCTCTGGAGGTCTGGCAGCAGCTCTCACTCTGGAGGAACGTCGCTTATTACATGGTTGGAAAATGAATTTAATGTGCTTGAAAAACACTATATTGTTATTCCAAATATGTTTATATATTTATATTTTTTTATATATTAATTTTATTTTTTTACTCTCCAGTTTTCTGCGATGAATACAGTCCGTTGGAAGATTTCAGCGCTGAGAGGTGTGCTATGGATTTTTGGAGTCAATTGGATTTGTGGATTTGTCTTCAATAAATTCATGTTTAAAAATAAAAAAAATCACCCATAGAAATAAATGGCAGAATTCCTCAATTAATCCAGCCCGACACACGCGTGTTGGTATTTACTACAATCCTATATTACTTATACTATGATTTAGTTAGGCTTGGTGTCATTATACACTGCACCTCTAGTATTATATTCATTATATTCGAATTAACGCTCACCAACCACATTATTACGGCTCATGCACACGTGGTTTTTGTCCGCATCTGATCAGCATTTTTTGACCCATTCATTTCAATGGGGCCGCAGAAGATGCAGACAGCACGTGGTCATGTCCATTCGGCGGCCCTGCAAAAAACAGATAGGACATGTCCTATTCTTGTCCGTTTTGTCAGTTCTACAGAGGGCAGGACATTCCGTTCCGCAAAGTGTGGAACGCACACGGCCGGTGACGGTGTTTTGTTCGGATCTGCAATTTAGGCCCCGCGCCCGTGCTGCGGCCCGCATTTGAGGATCCGCAATACACGGGCACCGTTCCGTATCACGGATGCGGACCCATTTACTTTAATAGGTCCGATAAACCGGAGATGCAGAATGGTGCGGAATGGAATCACTGAACACTACAGAAGCACTACGGAGTGCTACCGTGGGGTTACGTTCCGTACTTCCGTCCCGCAAAAAGATTGAACATGTCCTATATTTTTGCGAAATGGGCGGGTCACGGACCCATTGAAGTGAATGGGTCCGCGAGCCGCTGCGGCTGCCCCACGGTCGGTGCCCGTGCATTGCGGACCGCAATTTGCGGTCCACAGCACGGGCACGAGGCGCACACGTTCGTGTGAAAGAGGCCTTACTGAGCATAAAACACTTTGTGTGAATGCACCCTTATGCAGAGATTACTATATGCTTTGAACTGTGCCATTACATATTGAAATTGTGCATACTACAATTCAGACACATTTGGTGTCAGTATATACCGTACTTTTTTGCATGCTATTTAAAATAATACAAATTGAATATTTTTTTAACTGTGCAATCAACTTTCAGATCTTTTCATGAACTATGTATTTCCTTTATGAAATGCAGGTCTGGTTTTACATTGTAACATCAGATCATTGGGGGGCGTTCCACCAGCTGGACTTGATGGCAATATTTTCCCCATGGAAAAAAAATCAATATGGGCTTACGGCATGCACTTCCCAAGCTATGGGGGGGGGGGGTTTCCATGAGCTGGCCCCCACAATGATGGGCCCCCAGCAGATACATGCGCTGCCACTATAGGATGTGAACCCTTGTGTTTGGGATATTTTTATCTCCTTACCTTTGTTGTCTGATTTAAACTCCTCAAGAAGCAAGTCGTTCTGTCTGTTACCCAATACGAAGGCCAGGAAGGAGAGAATAAGGGCATTCAGGATCCCAATAATTGCCAATATGTAGGCCCAGCGCACGGAGCAGTCTCCCAGGGAGTACTTCCCAGTCTTGTCCCCGCACATGTCCCTGATCGTCTCAGCATCCCATCCATCTGGGAATATCATGCAGGCGAGCACCAGGCACACGGCTGAAGAAAAGAAATAGAAGGAAACTGTTAGGAAGCAGATACTGTAAGCGAACACTGGGGATATCAAAAAAACATCATTATATCCTGTATTATACTCCAGAGCTGCACTCACTATTCTGCTGGTGGAGTCACTGTGTACATACATCACATTACTTATCCTGTACTGATCCTGAGTTACATCCTGCACTATACTCCAGAGCTGCACTCACTATTCTGCTGGTGGAGTCACTGTGTACATACATTACTTATCCTGTACTGATCCTGAGTTACATCCTGTATTATACTCCAGAGCTGCACTCACTATTCTACTGGTGGAATCACTGTGTACATACATCACTTATCCCGTACTGATCCTGAGTTACATCCTGTATTATACTCCAGAGCTGTACTCACTATTCTGCTGGTGCAGTCACTGTGTACATACATTACATTACTTATCCTGTACTGATTCTGAGTTACATCCTGTATTATACTCCAGAGCTGTACTCTCTATTCTGCTGGTGCAGTCACTGTGTACATACATTACATTACTTATCCTGTACTGATCCTGAGTTACATCCTGTATTATACTCCAGAGCTGCACTCACTATTCTGCTGGTAGAATCACTGTGTACATACATTACTTATCCTGTACTGATCCTGAGTTACATCCTGTATTATACCCCAGAGCTGCACTTACTATTCTGCTGGTGGAGTCATTGTGTACATACACTACTTAACCTGCACTGATCCCGAGTTACATCCTGTATTATACTGGGGCGGCCATCTTGCCTGAGCTGCTGTTAACAGCATTCAGAGCATTGCTTTACAGTAGCCACACTGTAAACCTGCAGACCGGCTTATTGACTTCTATGGTAGATGTTGTGGGCATGCTCTGAGACCTGTGCAGAGGTCATTGTGCAGGGAGGGGAGGTACATAAGCTGTGATATCACCTAGTGTAAATGGTGGATTCTGCATAATCTATACAAAGGTGTTTCCTGTGGTTGTAATCCTGCCTGCAATGATTATGAGAAGGCGGCTGAGAAGTGATCTTTACAGAGTGAAAACTGCAAGATTTCAGGATCATTTTTCAACTTTAGATAATGATGTGGCAAATGAAAAATAACTGAAAAGTCTGAAAAACTTTATTTATACAGTAGGTGATATCATTAAGGTAGCTCAGACGTGTCTCAATGCAAAAGCCTCGTGCAGAGGCTGTATGAGGTTAAAAAAACATGTCTGCTTTCTTCCAGAAACAGCGCCACCCTCATCTGTGGGTCGTGTCTGGAACTGCAGCTGTGCTGCATTCGCAGGGGTGGCGCTGTTTGTAGAAGAAAGCAGCCATGTTTTTCTAATCTTATGCAGCCCCTCTAAGTCCTGCAGGAAGTTGAGCTATGAGATGCTGTTTGATGTGAAACTACTTGAAACTACTGGTCTCCAATGCATATTTAACATATTGATATCTTGCTGCTCCCTCTGCGCCTCCTGCAGTTACTCCAGACACATGGTCATGTGTAGCATTGCACTCATCCCTATTCACTTAAATGACTTGCAATTCCAGACACGGCCACTAGACAAGAGTGGCACTGTTTTGAGAATGAAGCTGCAATGCCTATTATTATATCCTAAAGCTTTGATTTGCAATTCAGACTGTAGCACAATAACGGATGGAACGCTCTGATCTTTTCTTTTTTTTTGCACATCCCCAACCCCCATGCATAAGACGAAGAACCTCCGGGATATTGAGACGTCTTCATCTGCATATGGAAAACAAGTCGAGCTGAGTTTCGTTGCAGGTTTAGTTAAAGCTCTGTTCCTCTGCAGCAAATTAGCAGCAGCGGCCGACATTAGGCTTAATGAAAAGCGTAGTCCCCAGCCGCTCACAAGGACCGGCAAACACTTTCAATTTTAAGACTTGCTGCCTCCAAGACAGAATCTATTTACCTTTAATATATCTCTCTTAACATCGGGCTCCATTGGGGCCCGGCCGCCGGAACGTGCTCGAGGAGGAAGCGCTTGTTCCTTGTAAAATCAAAGTTTGGTTCAAGGAATGCAGAATAATATAGAAATTATCTCCCCGCAGCCCCGGAATAAATTACTGCTTAAGTTACTTCTCCTCTAACTGGAGTAAGGCTACATGCACACGACCGCTGCCTGCCTCCGCGTCCGCTCCTCCTTGAAATTTTACGTCCGTCAAAAAAAACGGACGACGGACCGTTTTTTTTGACGGATCCGATTTTTATGGCAGATCCATTGTAAAAATGCCTATCCTTGTCCGCAAACGTGAAAAAAATAGGACATGCACAATTTTTTTGACGAAATGAAAACACGGATCACGGATGCGGAACAAAAACAGTTGACCATCCGCATTTTTTGACGGACCCATTGAAATGAATGGGGAAGCATCCTATCCGTGAAAAAAAACGGATGCGGAAACAAACAACGGTCGTGTGCATGGGGCCTAAAGAAGATGTACTGAGCGGAAGGTAATATCACTCCCATCATGCTACTGGACCGAGCACCGATTTCCTGTTCTACTTACTAAGTGAAAATTTTTATCTATCTATCTATCTATCTATCTATCTATCTATCTATCTATCTATCTCATATCTATCTATCTATCTATCTATCTCATATCTATCTATCTATCTATTTCATATCTATCTATCTATCTATTTCATATCTATCTATCTATCATATATCTATCTATCTAATATCTATCTATCTATCTATCTATCTATCTATCATATCTATCTATCTATCTCATATCTATCTCTCTATCTATCTATCTCATATCTATCTATCTATCATATATCTATCTATCTCATATCTATCTATCTATCATATATCTATCTATCTAATATCTATCTATTTCATATCTATCTATCTATTTCATATCTATCTATCTATTTCATATCTATCTATCTATCTATCTATCTCATATCTATCTATCTATTTCATATCTATCTATCTATTTCATATCTATCTATCTATCTATCTATCTATCTATCTCATATCTATCTATCTATTTCATATCTATCTATCTATTTCATATCTATCTATCTATCTATTATCTATCTATCTATCTATCTATCTATCTATCATATATCTATCTATCTATCTAATATCTATCTATCTATCTATCTATTTCATATCTATCTATCTATTTCATATCTATCTATCTATCTATCTATTTCATATCTATCTATCTATTTAATATCTATCTAATATCTATCTATCATCTATCTATCTATCTATCTATTCATATCTATCTATTCATATCTATCTATCTATCTCATCTCTATCTATCTATCTATCTAATATCTATCTATCTATCTATCTAATATCTATCTATCTATCTCCTATCTATCTATCTATCTATCTCCTATCTATCTATCTATCTATCTATCTATCCATCTCCTATCTATCTATCTATCTATCTATCTATCTATCTATCTAATATCTATCTATCTATCTAATATCTATCTATCTATCTAATATCTATCTATCTATCTATCCCTATCTATCTATCTATCTATCTCCTATCTATCTATCTATCTATCTCTCCTATCTATCTATCTATCTATCTATCTCATTATCTATCCATCTCATATCTATCTAATATCTTATTTGTTACATTTTTATTTCCCTCACACTTTATAGTTTTCAGTGCTGTATTGACTCCGGGGTTCCTCCTTATCATCTGTTTTATATATTTTTTGCTCTCCTCTTGCAGCGACTACCAAGGTCATCTTCGTTCTGTACCTTCTGTCTTTTTTCCACCTTTGTGGAGCTTCAGCTTTGGATTTGCAATGTCGGCTAAAACCCCCGGCGTCATTTATCACAGCCCATAAAGTGATGCTCTTTTAAGGGGCTGCACATTTCTGCGGATCCTGATTAATGATCGCAGTAAACGCCTGGCTTGTACGCTGCACACTCATCCTCAGACGCTCCAACAGATTTGTCTTGCTCATTTTGGACTCGGTAACTCCAGTTGCCCGCTCCTCTCTCTCTGGGGAGCGTTAGCAATTATTTGTGGTCATATCCTTTGAATCTCCTCTTTAGAAATCAATAAGTAACTAAATTGAAAGGGTTTTTTTGCCCACGTAAACACCTGGCACCCCTGCTGGTCCCTGCAGGAATTACACCTACCCACCTGCACTTTGCAAAAGAGGTTACAGCCACACGATCGGATTTCCGCAAAAAAAAAAAAGCAGAAGTTGTATCTGTTCTTTTATAATCCACTCCTGATTTTGGCTTCCAAAACTGCATGCAGAAACCTGACCGTGTGACCATACCCTTAGACTACATGGACCACCTTTTCCTATGTAAATCCTGCCCACACAGTGACATAGCGATTAACATCGACCTTAGGGTGCCCCAATAAACACTACTGCCAGCACTGTGCCTCTTTTACACATAAATAGAATCCATTAAAATTCTACCACTAGGGGGCGCTCACTCCACACACTGTATTGAAATCAATGGAAGCAATTCAGCTAGCTCCACCTAGTGGTGACTATCAGCAGAATTTCTAGGAGCTTTGCCTGATCTGCCTGATCAAAGTTGCATTACTATTCACTATATAGAGATAGCAAATAAACGTCCAGCTCCTTTTCCTTAAGAACCAAAGCTTTATTCTTTCACATGTTCATTTAAAATCCGTGTGTACAAACAGAGAAACTATAGTAGAATGTGACGCGTTTTGGGCCACTTGCATATGGGCCCTTCAGTCTGGATGAAGGGCCCATATGCAAGTGGCCCGAAACGCGTCACATTCTACTCTAGTTTCTCCGTTTGTACACATGAATTTTAAATGAACACGTGAAAGAATAAAGCATTGGTTCTTAAGGAAAAGGAGCTGGACGTTTTTTTGCTATCTCTGGGTTGTTTACCTGGCCACGTCTGGAAGAGTATAGTCCGTGTCTCCTTTAAAAAACTGGAGGTGAGTGCTGCAGTAAATGAACTGCTTCTCTATTCATTATATAGGGAATAGTGAGATCGGAGTACCCCTTTAATGCCGCCACCAATGCTGTAGGTGTGACGTGTAGCACTGGACTGGTCAGATCAGAGCCATCCAAGCGCAGCCCAAAGCTGGACGGATTACCGAGTAAATCTCGCAGATACACATTATAGATAAGCTGGAGTTTTGCAGCCGCCGTCTTCTGCTCTGGGATCCACGCTCTATCCAGCTCATTTACTCTAATGATCTGCAGTGGTTTTTCTGCTATACGCAGAGATCCTGCGGTCATTTATTGTAAAGGAGCAGATATACCTTTGGCTGGAGGAGGACAGAGCAGAACATACATCAGAGGAGCAGGTCATTAGCTCCACCATTCCTTAAAGTAACTGTATTGGCAGAGGTTTAATGCAGATGGAGTGAGAAGAGGCTCCGACCATCCATTACTCTGCCTGAAAGAGACACTTGATTGCTAACCATACAGAACATGCCATTAGCGTTAGGGAGGGATATACCGTGGAGACGCGGACTACAGATGAACTCATAGTGTTTGTTCTCAGGGTGCACAACATGTTTTTTTTTTTTAATAACCTCCCCTCCGCCTCTTTTTGACCTGTACCTGACAAACAACTAAAATAGTCTTGTCAATCAACCTTAAAGGCTGTGTACACCTTTGGGAGCATTTTTTATTATTGCATTGTACTCATTTTGAGCTAAAAATCATATTTTTTTTCAAATGGTGTTTATTAAAAATGCTGAACCCCTGTCTCTGTGCAGCCTTGAGTTTCTCTAGTAGCAGGCTCTGAATTTTTACTCTGTTCTGTCAGGCAGCTCAGCTGATGGCTCCTTATCTCTGATCCCTGACCTTGTAAACACTCATTACTGATAAGAATGTGGCTTATATAAGTGTTTATGACCTTTTAGTAATTTAAAGATAAGGGTTATTAGATGACGGCACAAAGTGAAAGCACAATTCACACAGCTAGACAAAAAGTTAACTCCATGTGACAGAACGGCTCAATATTTATAAAAAAAAAAAAGAGCAATTGAAAAAATTATTTTTAGCCCAAAGAGAGTAAATTGCAATCATAAAAAATTGCCCCCAAAGGTGTACATAGCCTTCAAAACCACATTGTGGTCTTCCCTTCAAAACCGCATTGTTTTGTCATGAAATCGATTAATTTCCTAATATTTCTCTGTAGTAATTAAAGCTTCAAAACACCCCTGCCTAGACATAGAGAGTTTGGTGAAAACATTCTAGCTTCCTGCAGCCACCACTAGAGGGAGCTCACTGCACACTCTTTCTAATTTGAGCGCAATAATGACTCTGTAAGTAGTGAGCTCCCTCTAGTGGTGGCTGCAGGAAGTCAGAGTGTTATCTCTGAATGCTCTATGCAGGGATTTGCATTTCTGTGTCAGACAAACGGTGTTTTGGACACTGCAAATACACATATATATATATATATATCTGTAAGAGCCGAAAGGTAGCACTGTTCAGGTGAATAAAGGAGATCCTTCTTTTCCACTTTTATTGGAGTGCTGTTCGCTTTTTATACATTATTTTGGGGTAAGAAACCTATACCTTGGAACGTGCACCCAGCATTTTTCCTCCAATTTTTTGACTTGTGCCGTCATTTTTCTTATATATATATATATAAATATGGAGTTTTGTGACATGCCGATGTACACTAGACACTTTTTTTTTACCTCCATCAGGATAAGGTAACACATTTAGCAAGTGCGTCACAGATGTGATGTGACTGCAACCTAACCGCCTCTTCCTCGCCTTCCAGCAGCCTGTATTGCCCCTTTCCCTGTTTGCAGTCTGTCTATAAATTCCCAGAAACCTCCGCAGTCACCAAAACATCTAGAGTAATACAGTAAATGGGGGAGGAGGGGGATGCAGCTGCAGAAATCTCTCTGTGAGTGTAAGCCTAAATGCTGTGAGAGGGGGGAGGGAGCATCCCTAACGTTACACCACCGTGATCTAATCCACTCCGTAGACACTAGGAAGAGAAAATATGCATTTAAAGGGACATAGGTGTTTTCATTTTTCTCAATTTGAAAGAAATCTATTGTCATTTTTTCCTTCTTATCTTTATTTCAGACTTCGTTACAGAAATCGTTACCTATTAATTCTCAGAACACATCCCCGTCCATAAATTACAGTCTTTTAATCTGGACTGTAGTGGTAGGGAGCAGGCCTGTCAGTGCCAGAAAAGGTCACAGTGGAGCCGCATTGATTATTGTCATACCACGTGATGGATATATCACTTGCCCATTCCATCCAAGACCTGAGAATGAGATGTCTCCCGTCGTCTACGGCCTGACTTTTATAAATAATTAGTGCAAGGAGCCCCAGGAGTCAGCGGCCTGACAGGCATAATTATCATGTAATTATCTTGCTTCCTTACCTCCGGTGACCAGACCTCCCCTGTAGAGCGGGGGCCGGTATATCCGAAAGAATTTATTCATTTTTTTAACTATAAAGTTAGATTAGTAAATTAGTAGCGCAACCATTCTATGGTTGTATCTGATAGAAAAGATGGGGGGAGACCAATACGACAGTTATTACAGCCCCCACAGGGGGTGGACCTCAGGCCTAATGGTCAATCTGCTCAGCTATAATGGGATATAGCCATAGCATCGCACTCAGCCAAGGCTCCCATAGGGCACCATGATTGCTAACAGCCTTTTGTTCACACCCATATTATTAGATCAGGCAGGTGGTGCAGCATCTTCTAAGTACACCCCCCAATATCTCAAGACCTGGCTGCATCCAGCCTACAGGGACGGATCAGAAACTTAAAGGTCATGTACACCTTTGGTGGCAATTTTATTTTTATTACTGCCTTGTACTCATTTTGAGCTAAAAAATAATTTTTTAATTTGGTCTTTATAAAAATATTGAGCCGGTTTCCCTGCATAGCTTTGAGTTTATCTAGTAGCTGGCTCTGAATTTACTCTCTGCTCCGTCAGGCAGCTCAGCTGATGGCTCCTTATAAATACTCATTAAAGCTCAATCCTTATCTTACTGATAGGAATGTGACTTAAATAAGTGTTTATGATTATGACCTCTTGTTAGATAACCGGCACAAAGTTATAGTGAATGCACAATTCACACAGCTAGATAAACAGTTAACGCTTTGTGACAGAGCGGCTCAATATTTTTAATAGAGACCAATTGAAAAAATGATGCACATAGCCTTTAAAAGGGTTTTCCGTGATTTTAATACTGATGACCTAGCCTCAGGATAGGTCATCGGTATATGATCGGCAGGGGTCTGACACCCGAGACCTCCACCAATCAGCTGTTCGATAAGGCACTAGTGCTCCTGTGAGCGCCGTTGTCTTCTCTCAGCTCACCAAGCACAGCGCCATACATTGAATAGTGGCTGTGCCTGGCATTGCAGCTTAGCTCCATTCACTTGAATGGGACTGAGCTGCGCCTAGGCCACGTGACTGATGAATGTGACCTCCATGGCCTCTTCGTACTGCTGATCGTTAGAGATCCCGCAAGTTGGACCCCTACTGATCCCATATTGATAACCTATCCTGCGGATAGGCCATCAATATGAAAAATACGGAAACCCCCTCTAGCCTGCCCTCGTATCAGTATATTTCTCTGAAATCTTGCTGTCAATTATCCACTGAAGGGGTTAATACACTTTTTATAACCTCCCTAATAGACCTAGAACCCCCTCCCCAAAAATCCCACTTTGAAATTCATTTATTTTGAAATTTTTGCATTTATCCTGCATGTTCGGGGTCTTCCGTTCTACATCGGCCATAGCTCACCGCTGCCGTGCTGCATCTTTCATAGTCATACATCTATAAGCACAGGAGAGCAAAACTGTCCCATCTCACAGGAATGCGAGGGTCGGGGAACTGAGCACTTAGTAATCTGCCCGTGCCTCGCGCCTCTCCATCCGAGGAACTAAACCCCATAAAACAGCAAGGCTTAATAACGTAGATCAGTCAGCCTGTCAGCCTGTGAGGAGTTCCATGAGGCAGGCGCTGCTGGATAACTGGTACGGAAGAGATAAGACCCCATTTTATTGCAGCCCGATGAAGAAGCCAAAAATATATTAAAAGAACTACCGCTCCACCCCCAACGCTGATTTATTTTTTTCATCGAAATTCTGTGTTGATGCATTTCTTACTCCATCTTTAGGGCTCATGCACACAAACAAATTTTTTGTCTGCGTCCGTTCCTTTTTGCGGCCCGTATGCGGAACCATTAATTTCAATGGGGCCACAAAAAAACGGAAATGACTCCGTGTGCATTCTGTTTCCATATGTCCGAATGTCCGTTCTGCAAAAAAATAGAACCTGTGCTATTCTTATCCATTTTGCGGACAAGGACAGGCAATGGATCCAAAAAACATAAATGCAACACGGACATCTCACGGATGTCATCTGTTTTTTTTTTGTTTTGTTTTTTGTGGATCCGTGTTTTGAAGACTGCAAAATATGGTTGTGTGCATGAGCCTTAATATTGGTTGAAGCTTTGATTTTCTGATACAGAGCTCCAAATCCCCTGCACATTGAATTAAAGGGGTTTTCCTGCTCAGGATAGGTCATCAATATCTGGTGGAGGTCCGACACAATGCATCCTCCACCGATCAAGTGTTTTCGGGCAGCTGCCTATTCTGGAAGCAGAAGGCTCCGATTGGTGGGTGTCCGACACCCAACACCCTCCACCAATCAGCTGTGTCGGTCAGCAGGTAACGCCCATTGTGTGGTGGCCTTGTCAGGTACTTCAAGTCAATGGGGAGCTGAGCTGCCGTACAGCGGCACCGGAAGCTACACACTGGATGGTACCTTGTGCTTCCAGTACCGTCCACTGAATAGTCTCTGGCCCAGCCGGCTGCTCAAAACAGCTAATCAGTGGGGGTGCCGCCCCCCCCCCCACTGAGCTCCCTCTAGTGGTGGCTGTATATATCTGTATGCAGTAATCTTCTGAGCTCCCTCTAGTGGTGGCTGTATATATCTGTATGCAGTAATCTCCTGAGCTCCCTCTAGTGGTGGCTGTATATATCTGTATACAGTAATCTCCTGGGCTCCCTCTAGTGGTGGCTGTATATATCTGTATGCAGTAATCTCCTGGGCTCCCTCTAGTGGTGGCTGTATATATCTGTATGCAGTAATCTCCTGAGCTCCCCTAATGGTGGCTGTATATATCTGTATACAGTAATCTCCTGAGCTCCCTCTAGTGGTGGCTGTATATATCTGTATGCAGTAAGCTCCCGAGCTCCCTCTAGTGGTGGCTGTATATATCTGTATGCAGTAATCTCCTGAGCTTCCCTTAGTGGTGGCTGTATATATCTGTATGCAGTAATCTCCTGAGCTCCCCCTAGTGGTGGCTGTATATATCTGTATGTAGTCAGCTCCTCAGCTCCCCCTAGTGGTGGCTGTATATATCTGTATGCAGTAATCTCCTGAGCTCCCTCTAGTGGTGGCTGTATATATCTGTATGCAGTAATCTCCTGAGCTCCCCCTAGTGGTGGCTGTATATATCTGTATGTAGTCAGCTCCTCAGCTCCCCCTAGTGGTGGCTGTATATATCTGTATGCAGTAATCTTCTGAGTTCCCTCTAGTGGTGGCTGTATATATCTGTATGCAGTAATCTCCTGAGCTCCCTCTAGTGGTAGCTGTATATATCTGTATGTAGTAATCTCCTGAGCTCCCTCTAGTGGTGGCTGTATATACCTGTATGCAGTAATCTCCTGAGCTCCCTCTAGTGGTAGCTGTATATATCTGTATGTAGTAATCTCCTGAGCTCCCTCTAGTGGTGGCTGTATATATCTGTATGCAGTAATCTCCTAAACTCTCCCTAGTGGTGGCTGCAGGTCAAAAATTGATCATGGAAACTACACTATATTGACTTCCGTGGCCTCATTGTCACCAATAGGGTAGTATAAAGCTTGTCCCTCCTAACCATTATATCTGAGAGGAACCCCCATCTACACTGGAGTATAGAGGCTCTTCCACAGACCGGTATTACACATGTATTATCCCTTTCTGCTGCAGTACACGCCAATCTATTGCATGGTCTTTATGAAAAACGCAATGAAAAAAAAAAGAATTAACCTTTTCACTCGGGGATCAGGCCGTATAGATTTATTAAGCAGCTCCTCCCTCCTCCCTGACAGCTGCATTGTCAAAATCTCCTAGCAGAACACAGGGTTTGTGCCTTCCCAATGCAAGGATTTTATGTCCATCTTGGAAACGTATAGAAGACACGTACGTTACATCCGCTCCTCGGAAGCTGCAGTACGCCAGGTCTTCTTAACCCCATAAAGCCCTAAAACACATTAGATTAATGTCAGCCAAACCGGGTGGGACTAACAATCTAATGTGTATGGGGGTCCCCGGACTCTCCCCTAATGCTGGATGTTGGTGGGAGAGAAGGAGTGGGAAGCTGGTTTTCAACATGTCTGATCCTTTTTTTCTCGGGAGAGGTTTCTGATTCCCCTCTTCAGTGTAAACCTGAGTTAGGCCTCATGCACACAACCGTTGTTTGTTTCCGCGTCCGTTCCGTCTGCAAATTTTGCATCCGCCAAAAAAACGGATGATGGACCGTTTTTTTTGGCGGATCCATTGTAATAATGCCTATCCTTGTCTGCAAACGTGAAAAAAAAATAGGACATGCGCTATTTTTTTGACGGAATGTAAACACGGACCACGGATGCAAAACAAAAACGGTTGACCATCCGCATTTTTTGA
This sequence comes from Bufotes viridis, assembly GCA_033119425.1. Classification (NCBI taxonomy): domain Eukaryota; kingdom Metazoa; phylum Chordata; class Amphibia; order Anura; family Bufonidae; genus Bufotes; species Bufotes viridis. Next base: position 16,475,367 of record CM065596.1, on the reverse strand, counting down.
CGGACCCATTGAAACGAATGGGGAAGCATCCTATCCGTAAAAAACAGAACGGACGCGGAAACAAACAACGGTCATGTGCATGAGGCCTTACTGTAAGGGATCATGCACACGAACGTATTTTCTTTCCGTGTCCGTTCCATTTTTTTTGCAGACCGTATGTGGAACCATTCATTTCAATGGGGTCGCAAAAAATAACCTAAATTACTCCGTGTGCATTTCATTTCCATATGTCCGTATTTCTGTTCCGCAAAAAAATAGAACAGGTCCTATTATTGACCGCATTACGGACAAGGATAGGACCTTTCTATTAGGGGCCAGCTGTTCCGTTCCGCAAAATACGGAATGCACACGGACATCATCCGTATTTTTTGTGGACCACAAAATTCATACGGTCGTGAGCATGAGCCCTAAGGAGGGGACGGATACTGACACCGTAAACCGTCTGTTGGGGGGGGGGGGTGTCGCTGTCACCTTGTGGCTGTTATTCATTGTTACAGGAGAGGATGGCGATATATCAAAGCCGACAGACAGGGACAAGAGGGAGTCGGGCTCACTCTTCTGTATAATCTGTCCTTCCGTCTAGAGCGGACGGCGGAGCCGTCACATAGAAGACAAGAAAAGGGAAAACCAAAGCTCCTCCACCGTCATAGTAAAGGTCTATCTGCAATGTGCGGAGCTGTGCTGCAATACCAGACACCGCCCATGGAGAAGGGTGGCGCTGTTTCGAATCCTGGTCAATCCCTTTCAGTGATTAAAAATGTATTTCGTGACTTGGCTCTATCTGTGTCTGGAAAAGCTGGGTGATGAGTAATAAGGTTACTATTACAGCTTCTCTATCACACGCAAATCATAAATCTGTCACACAATGAGTGTTTCTAAATGCCCACTGGTAAGACTGCCTGGTCCAAATCAGTCCTTTCTGGCCCCCGCTAATTGAAAGTTTAGATATGAGAATAAGGATTCATGCACACTACCATATGTATTTTGCGGCAGGGGCGGACTGGGCCGGGGGGCAGGGGGGCAATTGCCCCCCGGGCCCCTCTGTTGCCTCTGTAAACGGGCCCCTCTGTAGTGCATGTGCCCTGCCGCGGCCCTGGTGACAAGTGGGGGCGGCCGGCGGCAGGGCACAGGGAGATGAACGCTTCCACTGTGGAAGCGTTCATCTCCATAGTCATCTGTATCGCCGTCCTCAGGACCGCAATACAGATGGCTGTGCTGCGGAGCAGGAGAGGGAGAGGCGTGTCCCTCCCTGTTCATCTGATAGGCTGCCAGCACTAGGCCGGCAGCCTATCAGAGGCTGGTGCAGGCGGCGCGATGACGTCATCACGCCGCCGGAGCGGTACAGCAAGGACACAGGCCAGAAGAGGCCTGCATCGCATCGCTGGAGGTAAGTATAACTGTTATTTGTATGTTTGTTTGTTTGTTTTTGTGTTTTTGGGGCTACTGGCACATAAGATAAGGGGGAATCTACTGGCACATAAGATAACGGGGGAATCTACTGGCACATAAGATAAAGGGGGGAATCTACTGGCACATAAGATAAAGGGGGAATCTACTGGCACATAAGATAATGGGGGAGGAATCTACTGGCACATAAGATAAAGGGGGGAATCTACTGGCACATAAGATAAAGGGGGGAATCTACTGGCACATAAGATAAGGGGGAGGAATCTACTGGCACATAAGATAAAGGGGGAATCTACTGGCACATAAGATAAGGGGGAATCTACTGGCACATAAGATAAAGGGGGGAATCTACTGGCACATAAGATAAAGGGGGAATCTACTGGCACATAAGATAAGGGGGGAAACTACTGGCACATGATAAAGTGAGGGGGGATTCTACTGGCACATGATAACTGAGGGGGATTCTACTGGCACATGATAAGGTGAGGGGGGATTCTACTGGCACATAAGGAGGGCGACTGGCACATAAGGAGGGCTACTGGCACATAAGGGGGTGCTACTGGCACATAAGGGGGTGCTACTGGCACATAGGGGGTGCTACTGGCACATAAGGGGTGCTACTGGCACATAAGGGGTGCTACTGGCACATAAGGGGACGGCTACTGGCACATAAGGGGACGGCTACTGGCACATAAGGGGACGGCTACTGGCACATAGGGGACGGCTACTGGCACATAAGGGGACGGCTACTGGCACATAAGGGGACGGCTACTGGCACATAAGGGGGACGGCTACTGGCACATAAGGGGACGGCTACTGGCACATAAGGGGACGGCTACTGGCACATAGGGGGACGGCTACTGGCACATAAGGGGACGGCTACTGGCACATAAGGGGGACGGCTACTGGCACATAAGGGGGCGGCTACTGGCACATAAGGGGACGGCTACTGGCACATAAGGGGGACTACTGGCACATAAGGGGACGGCTACTGGCACATAAGGGCCACGGCTACTGGCACATAAGGGGACGGCTACTGGAACATAAGGGGACGGCTACTGGCACATAAGGGTGGCTACTGGCACTTAAGGGGGACCGCTACTGGCACATAAGGGGGACGGCTACTGGCACATAAGGGGGACGGCTACTGGCACATAAGGGGGGGGGGCTATAAGCGATGTGAGTGGCCAACATCTATCCTCTCCGCAATGCTCAGCCTCCTGTGACAGATCAGGAGAGCGGAGGTGTGGGGGCGGAGATAGCTGTCAATGCTGTCAAAGGAGGCTGTGCTCTCCTCCCGCAGCTCCCCGCCCAGCCTCTTGTGACAGTGAAGGAGGAAGTAGAGGGGGGCTCAGTGGGCCTCTGGGTGTTACTTGCCCCCTGGGCCAAAAGTTGCCAGTCAGCCCCTGTTTTGCGGTCCGCAAAAAAAAATGGATGACATCCGTATTGCATCCGTTTTTTGCAGATCCATTGTAACAAAACGGATAAGAATAGGACATATTCTATTTTTTCGCGGAATGAAAACGCGGACATGTGGACACGGAGTCATTTCTGTTTTTTGCGGACCCATTGAAGTGAATGGTTCCACATACGTACCTGTAAAAAAAAAACGGAAGGGAAAAGGAAATAATATACGTTCGTGTGCATGAGCCCTAAGGCTGATATGTTGCCGACATAATAATATTGTACCACAATAACTAAATAATATCGCCATACAGTGCCAAGTAGAAGTGCCAAATTATATTACCATAGAAGCCAAATAGAAGTACCATAGATACCGCCAAGCTGTGCCAAACAGAAGTATTATACAATATCCAAATAGTAATGGCATACAGTGACAAATAGGATTACAGATCCAAATACTACTGCCAAACAGAAGTACTATAGACTATACAAATAATACCACCATACAGTGCCAAATAAAAGTTCCACAGAAAATCAAAATGAAAAGAGAAGTACTATGGAATATAAAATAATACATTACAAAATATAATACAATAATAATACAATACAAAAAAATAGCCATAAAGTGCCAAATAAGAGTACCATAGAAAATCCAAATAATACTGCCAAACAGTGCCTTTATAGTGCCATAACTTTAGTTGTAATGCCTATAAATACCATACGTGGTGCCATGATATCTGTCTGAGACAAGAGAGGACGGTGAGATTATGACGTCAGGCCAGGATGGTCCGTATTAGGCTACGTTATAAAAAGTCGCACTATTGTCGCGCGACAATTTTTATAATAGGAGTCTATGGTGTCGCATTGCGACATGCTGTGACTGCGACACGACAGTCGGAAAGAATCCATCTGGGATGGATTTTTGGCGACTGTTGTGTCGCAGTCGCAACATGTCGCATGTTGCACGTGCGACACCACCATAGACTCCCATTATAAAAATTGTCGCGCGACATTAATGTGACATCAATGTCGCACTACAAATGTCGTCGTGTGAACGTAGCCTTATACTCTCACCCTGTGCCACATGCAGGACTATTGGTGTGTAAGGCACCCAGCAGGCAGTTTTAGAATATAATATGGAACTTGCTTTATATCCGTTTGTCCCTTGGATACGACATAGAGCTGCTCTGTGCTGCCAGCTATGGCCATTGTGCACCAGAAGCCAATGCCACAAGGTATAATTTCGTGCTGCGGTTAATCGTGCTGCGGTTACCCCGTAGCATCTGCGATTATCTGAGAGGCTTTACTGTCATGACTGGGAAGACAACGAGCCGAATCTCTTAAAGTAAAGTCAAAAGGCGATCGATATTAATGAAAAAATTGTCAATTTTATTACATTCTATTGATTTCTTCAAAGTTATGTGATGGTGGACTCACCCTTTAATTACAGAGACGGTCTTAAAGGGACATTACACCTAAACTCTAATGTACATTAAAGGTTTTTTTTCCGGGACTCACATATTGATAGCCTATTCTGAGGATAGGCCATCAATATCTGATTGGAGAGCAGCAGAGGGGGGGATTTTGAGGTTTTATGTTCCTGTAGTGCAGTGGTCTCTCCAGTGGCTCTCCAGCTGTTGCAAACTACAACCCTCATCATTCCCTGACTTCCTTGGGTGGGAATTGCTACAGCTGGACTCCTCTCTGCCTGGGACTCTTGCAAGCAGAATTTGTATTGGCAGATAGATTTAGGGTCCTATCTTCCAACATTTCAGTTGTGGTTTCCTCTAGCTGTTACAAAAATGCAACCCTCGGGGCACGCTGGGAGTTGTGGTTCTGCAACAGCTTGAGAGAGCCGCAGGTTGCGGACCAGTGCTATAGAGAAACATATGAATTAAAGGGCATCTGTCAGCAGATTCGTCCCTATGACACCGGCTGACCTGTTACATGTGCGCTTGGCAGCTGACGGCATCTGTGTTGCTCCCATGTTCATATGTGCCCGCATTGCTGAGAAAAATATGCAAATAAGCCTCTAGGAGCAACGGGGGCGTTACCATTACACCTAGAGGCTGTGCTCTTTCTGCAACTGCTCAGCTTTCTCAACTTTGATTGACAGGGCCAGGTCGTGATGATGTTTTCACTATCTAGCCCTGTCAAAGTGCAGAGGGTGCGGCAGTTGCAGAGAGCGCAGAGCCTCTAGGTGTAATGGTAACGCCCCCGTTGCTCCTAGAGGCTCATTTGCATCTATTAAAACATTATTTTTCTCAGCAATGCGGGCACATATGAACATGGGACCAACACAGATGCCTTCAGCTGCCAAGTGCACATGTAACAGGTCAGCCGGTGTCATAGGGACAGAGCTGCTGACAGATGCCCTATAAAGGAGGCCCTGTACAGTGGTCTATGTTTATTCAATTGGGGACAGGTCCCCTTTAAGACAGACAACCCTTGTCTTTGGTCTCATGGTCTCTGCGGCCAGTTGTCAGCAGTGGTTCTCTTGTATAATTGGGCACGGTGCTTCACAGTGAAGCCGAACAAAGCCGGGTATCAGAGGGCTCCTTCAGGTGCGCTGTAAAGTCCCCCTTTTAATGCACAGTGTTAATGAGAGGAATTTTCTGTAGCATCCTGCGATTAATCCTGCACGTAACCACTGAGCCGGTTCTGCTGGGGCTGCGAGGTTCTCTGTGTGCCTGCGAGATAAAAATGAATCCTCCTCACCCACTGCGAGAGGAGAAAAGGAGGCAAAGCTTCCCACGCATGGCCAATCTCAGGCAAGGCTGAATGCTCCTGGCATCAAAGCCTGGGATTAGATCCATGAACGCTCCAAATCTATATGAGCCTTTTGCAAAGCGTTCTCCAAAGATGATGATTAACCCTTTGGCAATGCAAGGCTCTGGCAGAACAGCTTGTGACATCCTGAGGAAAGTGAGGGATCCCTTGCTTCCTTCAGCCCAACTATTCATTAAAGAAGAGGCGCCAAGGAAGATGGCGCAGTAGACCAGCGCTGTGCAACCTGTCGCCCTCTTGTGGCTGGAAAGCACAACTGCCATCATGCTAGCTGATGGCTCTCACGGCAGTGGCATACATAGAGAAGTAAGGGCCCCATATGAAGGATCAAACCAGGCCCCCCACACCGGACACAAGGGTTTCCGCCTAAACCCCTTTCAATGACCCTTGGGTCATTTTTCTCACTGCCTCATTTGCTAAAAGTTGCTCCTTTAGAGGGTAGAGTCCTGACCAAGTTTTTACCTCCAGTAGAAGAGGAGATAATCCCAACTAAGACTGGGCCCCTCTTGCCCTGGGCCCCACAGCAGTCGCATGGTCTTCCGCTATGGTAGTTACGCCCCTGTCTCATGGCATCGTAGAAGGTCAGCTGGGGGTCCGCAGGCTGCACGCTACTGCCCTACGGGGTCTTCTTTACCCTAAGTTCACACTTGCGCGTTTTACAGCGCGTTTGAACGAGCTGAAAAACGGCCGACGCATAAACAAGTTCTTGAGCCTTTTTTTGGGCGTTTGTCGCGCGTTTTGGCCCATAGACTTTAATAGGAACGCGCAACGCTTGTATTTTGCGCGTTTTTGACACTGAAAACGCGCGTTCGAACGCGCGTTTATGAATTTGCAACATGCTGGAAAGGCCAAACCCCAGCGTTTCAGAAACGCTCAGGTCTGAACCCAGGGTTAAGGACGTCATGCCCCTGGGCGAAGGAGACAAACTGGGTGCACCTGGCAGACATCTGATCTGTTCTACATCAGGGATGCTCAACCTGCGGCCCTCCAGCTGTTGCAAAACTAAAACTCCCAGCATGCCCTAATAGTTGTAGGCTGTCCAGGCATGCTAAGAGTTGTAGTTTTGCAACAGCCACAGGTTGGGTATCCCTGTTCTACATTATGCCACTTAGAGGGTTACTGCTTTTTGGGCATTTATCTATAGCATTTTAGGCCCACCTCTGGAAACTGCACCTGTCTGAAGAACGGGCCCCATCTAAAGCTGCTGGGGAAAAAAACATTGGCCGGACACAGGGGGCTCTCTCTGCTCCCTCTGAAAATTGAGGAGTAACTGCGATATTTCGGGAACTCCATAGAAGTGAATGGAAAGGGCTGCACATGCACGGCCGCCGCTCCATTCCAGGCAGCACGAGATGGTGGCCCCAATCTAAAGTTCAGTGGATGTGACATAAATGTCCAGATAGGAATAACCCTTTAAAGGGGTTGTTCGGATTTTGATGCTATATATTTGAAACAGTAAGTAGATGTATTAAGAAATTAATAAACCCAGACAGAAAAATTCAAGAGTTTTAAAAGTGGATTTTTTACTTACAGGAACAAACTGGAAAAATACTAAACAATATTGCAAAATGCGTACTGTTTGCAGCTCTGAATTCAGGGGCCCTGTATGGCTTATCTCTTCTATCTCCAGTCCTTCTAATTCTTCAGCCTTCGGGTTACTTTACTTATTCCACCAACTACAACGCCCTTATTACTGCGGAGCCTAACCCTGGGAGCGACAGTATCCAGTTAGGACACAAACTATATGGCCTTATTCACACTTCCATTGTGTTTATGGATCCACAAATTGCGGATCCATAAACACACCCGGCCGGGAGCCCCATAGAAATCTCTATTCTTGTCCGCAATTGCGGGCAAGAATAGGACATGCTCTACTTTTTTGCAGAGCTGCGGCCGTAAGATCGGCGGTGCGCTCCTCAAAAACTGATGCGGAGAGCACAGTGTGTGCTCTCCACATCGTTCCGTGCCCCATTCACAGTCAATGGGTCCGCATGTATTCCGCAGAATTGCGGAATACATGCGGACGACATTGCGGACGTGTGAATAGGGCCTTAGGGCCACAACACACCACTCGGCATTCCTAAACACTGGGACCTGAGTGCACCTGGGGGGCCGCCCGCTGCAAATATGGAGTCAAAGGAGTTTTAGTTGATGGAATAAATAGAGTCCAGACTTGATGAAGTTCAATGGTTTTTAATTGAATAAACTTGCAGTGAACTTGTGTCAATGTTTGATCGTTCTCTTGGCTCCAGCAGGTTAAGGGTAAACTGGAAGATGAACTCAAATACTTTGCTTTCTCTTTCTCTGCTGGTCTAATCTCTGGCTTCAGTCTGGTTACTGGACTTTCTAGCAGTTGGGGTGCCTTTGGCTGTTGACCCCCTCTTAATACTCAGTCTATGAACTGCCTGAAGCCAGGGTGCTCCGCAAGCTGCTTCCCCAGGGCTCCTGCAACAGGAGGGGGGAACGCTCCCCTCACTACGCCATGTCTGTTCCCTTTATACTCTTAACTCTACTCTAGCTTCCTGCAACCCTTCCTTTGGTGGGAAGCAGGACTCGCCTACTTCTACCAAAAGAGGGGCGAATGGAATAGAAAGTTCCATTCTATCTAAAGATACTCTCTGCCAGATACACTGCCACCGACTGGACAACCAGGCACATTACATATAATAACAGCTGCATAATAATAATATTAAGGCACAGTATCAGAGGACCTGGAATTAAATATATAGATGACATTCTCTGCTAGCCATAGGAGTAGGAATGGTAGTACTACACCATTACACCTTGAGGCTCTGTTTTCTCTGGAACTGATGCACCCTCGGCACAGGGATGCACCTAGCCTTTCTGCTGCCTGGGGCGAAAACTAAAACAGCCCCCCCCCCAAATCCCAATTTCTTAACCTAACCCCTTTGCCACAATGAAAGCGCTTATTGCCATTGGCCCTTCCGCTGCCCCCTCTGGTGCTGCCTGAGGCGATCGCCTCGCCTGGCCGAATTGGTGGTGTACCCCTGCCTCTGCACTATGATTGACAGGACCAGGTGTGATGATGTTTTCACTGCCTGATCCTGTCAATCAGAGGGCACGGCAGTTGCAGAGAGAGCAGAGCCTCTAGGTGTAATGGTAACGCCCCCCATTGCTCCTAAAGACTCATTTGCATATATTTGCCCTTTAAGAACTGATATAAAGGAGATTCCAGTGAGCTAATACAAAGCTGCGCACACCACACTGTAAATTAATTTAGTCCCCACACCAGACCAAAACAAGTCCCAAATCACCTAAAAACACAGACCTCCTAAAAACACTATCCCCTGACCAGATCACCTAAAAATACAGACCCCATAAATAATATGCAGCCCAGACCTGACCCACTAAAAAGTATAGACCCCAGACCTAGAAGATACACACCCCAAACCAGATCCTCCTGTTTCCAGACTCCAAGTCATCTCTTGGACCAGAAATTCGGATTTTCCTCCACTCCCGGGCTGCAAACAATGTCATCAAACCGCTTGATGCCAGGACGTCGCCTGCGGTGGAATCTGGGAACAGAGGGAACCGCAGGAACAGGGGGAAGAAGATTTGGCAATTATTCTCTATGATCCTCATGCTCGTCTTGGGCTTAGGGGTCATTGATCCCTCCCGTGACCAGTTCTCGCCATTGTGCACATCCCACATGAAGTATCAGGTTTCTGTAAAATCTCTGCCTGAAAGATCTAAACTATTACTAAAATCTACAGAAACAAATTAAGTAAAAAAATGATCTGTTTGGCGACTAGCGGCGTTCCCTGCGTTACGTTGCTTCGGCCTCTGCCCCCTCCGCACATTATTATATAGATATCACTTTATCTTCTTTCTTTCTGTGATTTTCTTTCGCACCTTCAGAAGAAGATGTCTATTGGCGTTGTCATGGATACGGCACAGCGAGCGTTCTCGAGCTGGATACAAAGGTATCACCAGAGCGATCAAAGGCAACAAAACGATACTGTATAGCTGCCAGAAATTTTAGGGGGCAGCCCGAAAATCCAAAGTAGTTGTTATTACTATAAATTTTTTATAACGCCTTCATCTTCCATTTAGAGTTGACCCAAAGCTTGTGGAGACCGCTGGCATCCATGAAACATGTGGCGCTCATCGCTCCCATTTCTTTGCAAGGAGTAATACTGCCATATTGCTCCTAAATAATACCACAATACAGCTCCATACAGTAGGTGCATATAATACCACTACAGAGAGCTTACAAGTGAGTACCCTATAACAGTGCCACATGGTGACCATGTAATAGCACCGTACAGCTCCTGAATTATAGTAAACCCACAGACATCCACCAAGAAGAAGTTTAGGCACAAAATACTCTCATACAAGGTTACGTTAGTACCCTATGGTGAACATAATACAGTGCAATATAGTACTCAAGTAACACCGCAGTACCTAACATATACTACAACCACAGCCCCAAGAGGGAAGACGTTTAGCCATATAATACTGTCATAGAGAGCTTACATCTTATTACCCTATTGTGAACATTTTATAGTGCAATATAGTACCCAAGTAATACCACTATATAGTGCATATGTAAGACTAGAACCAGAATATCCTTCAGGAAGTAAGCTGAGGGTAGGACATGGATCGTGGTGGAGGCCCAGGAGCAGCTGCTCAGTACCAGGTCAATATTTGTCGAGGCCTCTGAGGAAAACGGGGGCAATTCTCAATTTTTGAAATGAATGTTAGGAAGAAATGTAAAGATGCATTATGCAATGTTCACTGTATTAAAGGAGAAATAGATTTAAAAAAAAAACACATAAAACACATAAAAATATCAGTACCATACAGTGTATAAAACAATGCCACCACAATACCCAAATAACAGAACTATTTAGTGCCTAATGCTGCCACAATACCCATATAATAGAGCTACATAGTGCCTAACGCCACCACAATACCCATATAATAGAGCTACATAGTGCCTAATGCCACCACAATACCCATATAATAGAGCTACATAGTGCCTAACGCCACCACAATACCCATATAATAGAGCTACATAGTGCCTAACGCCACCACAATACCCATATAATGGAGCTACATAGTGCCTAACGCCACCACAATACCCATATAATAGAGCTACATAGTGCCTAACGCCACCACAATACCCATATAATAGAGCTACACAGTGCCTAACGCCACCACAATACCCATATAATAGAGCTACATAGTGCTTAACGCCACCGCAATATCCGTATAATAGAGCTACATAGTGCCTAATGCCCCCACAATACCTAATAGAGCTACATAGGGCCTAATGCAGGGATGCTCAACCTGTGGCCCTACAGCTGTTGCATAATTACAACTCCCACCATGCCCTAATAGCTGAAGGCTGTCCAGGCATGCTGGGAGTTGTAGTTTTGCAACAGCTGAAGGGCCGCAGGTTGGGCATCCCTGGCCTATTTCCACCACAATAACCATATAAGGCCTAATTCACATGTCCGTAGTGTGTTTTGCGGAAACACGGATCCGCAAAACACGGACAGCTGCAATGTGCATTCCGCATTTTTCGGACCGCACATTGCTGGCACTATATAGAGAATGCCTTTCCTTGTCCGCAATTGCGGACAAGAATAGGACATGTTCTATTTTTTTTCGGAAACGGAAACACGGATGCGGAAACGCGGATGCGGACATCACATAGTGTGCTGTCCACATCCATTCCTGCCCCTTTGAAATGAATGGGTCTGCAACCCTTCCGCAAAATTGCGGATGGGATGCGGATCCATTTTGCGGACGTGTGAATGGAGCCTAATATTGCTACCTGGTGCTTAAATAGTACTGCTATAAAGGTCAACAACTAAAGCCATATGCTGCCTAAATAAAAGTAACAGCGCCAACTTTTTCAAACTTAGAGACTTGGACTGGAGGGCATTTGCACTTTTTTCCCAACCTGGGTCTCTTGGGGGTACTAGTGCTCCTTGTGATTCGGCTGAAATAAGGTGACAATGCTCCATCAATATGTAAGTCCTGGAAATGACACGTGGTGGGCAGGGGCCCAGTTACAGGCGCCAGCCTTTTCTGCAGACATTTCCGTATCTCAAACACAAACCATGGGCAGTTTCCTAGGAAGCCTGGAAGCCATCATTATGATTTGGGGATGGTGGATGATACCTGCAAAAATATGGGGAGCACCTACAAACTCTATGCAGACTGCTCCGGTCCAATCTGAACCCAGGACAACAGCGCTGACATACCGTACCGCCATATAGATTTCTGGGAGGGAATGAAAGTGTTAAGTGAAGGTGTGGATGAAGATCTGACCGGGGATGAGCCCACTCTACAATGTACTGGATCGTCTCGTGCCGGAGAAGCACTCAGCACATTAACAGGAAAGAAATATCCATTCCCTCCCCCCTACAAGACTTGAGCGCACAAGTGGTCCCTGAGTGGCGGCCGCATCCTGCAGGTAAGTCTGGTTGTTTCCGCTGCGCCTCCTCTTGGACCGGGATCGGGCAGAAGTTCTTGCTCTCTTAGCTTGAAGTGCAGCAAAAAGCTTTTTAGAATTTCCGGACGTAATTGTGTTTCGCCACACAGGGACGGCTAAGAGCAGGCAATTGTTGGATGCATCTCGACAATCAATTGTCTGTCCCCGACACATTATCTGAACCCGAGTCCTCCTGGCAGGAGGGAAGATTTCAGCGCGGCAGCACTTCAGCCAAACTTTTTTCGAGGGGTCAATGAACAAACATCTTCTAAGTTTCTCCACAGAGGACTAAACGCAGGTGGAGTGGAGTTTGTTACATCATGGCGTGCTGGGGGCAGGATTTCTGCTTCTCCTACATTCATTTATTATATTCTTGGTGGGGGATTTATACTTTTTCTAAAATCCTCTGTGCTGCTGGTAGCCCTGCTTCTTCCCCGTCTCCATTTCGCTCTTAACACTGCCCCTTTTTACGATGCAGAGGGCACAGTAACACCTGAACCCTGGTGTCTGAGGGGGCCCAAAAGACCATTTTCCATAGAAGAAGACACCAGTATTATAAACGGCGCATGGTCGGTGGAAGCTATGTTATAGATTTTGCATTGGGGCCCAAAAACGTCAAGTTTCTGGTATTTGGTGGGAGACTTATAAACCCCGCTTGGCAGGTCAACTTAAAGGGGTTGTCACACTTCGCATTTTCATACTTACCTCTGCAAGCCCGGGATTCACTTCCTGGATTATGGCTGGGGGTGGGCTTCATCTTGATTGAAGTCTTCTCCCGGCTGGGCCGCAAGCTGGACTGAACGCGCACGCCGCCGCGCATGCGCCATGGTTATATAGTACAGTGCGCGTTCGCGGCTCTGTACTATATGGCATAGGAAGAAGTCACCATGGCGCATGCGCGGTGGCGTGCCCGTTCAGGACAGCGCGCGGACCGGCTGGGAGAAAAGGAGTCGTCTTCTGCGCAAGGGCGGCCACTGTGATTCGAGTGAAGAGCGGTGGCCGTAATCAGGGGAGACCGAATGACAACAAACAGGTAAGTGGGGATGAATTTCTTAAAAAGGGTGGAAATTGGGTAATTAAATATATTTACAAAAATGATCACTGTCAAATCAGTAACAGAAGGGAATACCCCTTTAACTGTGCCACAGAAAGAGACCAAATACATACTTATCACGGCCATGCGTCCGCCGCCGCCCCCTAGTTATCTCCACCCGAGGGTTTGCAACAGAGCCCCGTCTACCGCCTATAATAATGCATTTATAATACTGGTGTCCTCTTATGTACTGGAGGGGCACTGGCACCAGGTACTGAGTGCTGCCTTTGCACCCCCCATAGCTATGCCCACCAGACATTTAAGGCATTTTACCATATATATTTTCAGTCCCCTATAGACCCGCAGCTTGCGCTGCTCCCCGTAATGCATCCTGACCAGTGAAGCAGAAACTATTCCGTGCAGCGCATACGCCTAGAACATTACAACCTACCATCAATAAATAATTATCCGGCCCGGCTCTGGATTGTTCTCTACAACCGCTGGACGTTCCCTCTAATTGTAATGGAAAACCTGTAATGGAAAACGTCCCGGATGAAGCTACATTATCCAAGACACAAAATTTAATATGGCCTCCGTAATAACCCTAACAGGATTTACGGACCAGTAGAGTCAGCAGAGATGGGAACTAGGGTCTTAAAAGCACATCGATTTCAATAGCAACTGTGCAATTCTTCATGTCCCCAGAGGTGGCGCTGTAGGTAAATGAAACACTTGCTACTAGGTTCAAGCCACAGGACACCCTGTGATCTTATGGATGGATGACCATTCTAGCAAAAAAGGATTGTCCACATAGGGATAACTTCCTTTAGTCTGGGACTCCATGGGGTGGCCGCAACCTCACCCACCCACAGTGACCAATGGCTGCATAATTTTGCAGTGTAAAGGAAGTATTACCTTCAAATTTCCATGACCATTGGCTGCATCACCACCGCCCTGTGGAGATCCATCCTCAGCATCTGGACAGTCAATGCTCTAGTACCAGCTGAATATCAGCGGTTTGGATCACATACAAATGAAACCCCCACCGATCATCTGGCTGGGAAAGACTTGCGCAATTCTGCTGCAGTGGCCACTACAGGCGACCTGTTTAAATGAGTTTTCTTGGTGTTTAATATTGATGACCTAACTTCAGTATTCAGTCACATGCAGTGGCGTGCCCAGGAGGGGGCAGGGTCGGCAGTGCGCCCCGGGTGCCAGCTCTCAGGGGGGTGCCAGAACAGAAGCAATGAGCGCTTCCATTAATACAGATAGAAGCGCTCATTCCTTTTCCCTTTATAAGATGCAGTGCATCTTATAAAGGAAATACTAGTGAGCGCTTCCATAATGGAAGCGCTCACTAGTCTGCAGGAGGAGGGGGAAAGAAGCGCTGTACAGTACTTACCCCTCCTCCTGCTCGCTCTTCTCAGGCTGCCTGCATCATCAGGACGTACAGAGCGCACTCTGACCTGACGCTGCAGGAGGTCAGGTGACTGCAGCGCGGGCCCTGAGAAGAGAAGACAGCCAGGACAGGGAGAGTGGCGGCAGAAGAGGAAAGTTACTTTATTATTTTCCAGTCTGATATGGAGGTCTAATGGGGGATCTGGAGAGGTCTAATGAGGGTCTGGAGGTCTGACTGGGGGGGGTCTGAAGTGGTCTAATGGGGGGATCTGGAGAGGTCTAATGGGGGTCTGGAATGGTCTATGGGGGGGTCTGGAGGTCTGACTGGGGGGGGGGGTCTGAAGTGGTCTAATGGGGGGTCTGGAGGTCTAATGGGGGTCTGATTGGGAGTCTGGAGGTCTAATAGGGGTCTGATTGGGGGTCTGCAGGTCTAATGGGAGTCTGATTGGGGGGTCTGGAGGTCTATTAGGGGTGTGATTGGGGGGTCTGGAGGTCTAATGGGGGTCTGATTGGGGGGTCTGGAGGTCTAATGGGGGTCTGATTGGCGGTCTGGAGATCTACAGTGGACATTATTACTGTGAAGGGGGCACAGTGGGCATTATTACTGTGAAGGGGGCACAATGGGCATTATAACTGTGAAGGGGTCACAGTGGGCATTATTACTGTAAAGGGGGCACAGTGGGCATTATTACTGTGAAGGGGGCACAATGGGCATTATAACTGTGAAGGGGGCACAATGGGCATTATAACTGTAAAGGGGGCACAATAGGCATTATTACTGTGAAGGGGGCACAGTGAGCATTATTACTGTGAAGGGGGCACAATGGGCATTATTACTGTGAATGGGGGCACAATGGGCATTATTACTGTGAATGGGGGCACAGTGGGCATTATTACTGTGAAGGGGGCACAATGTAGGCATAACTACTGTGAATGGGCACACATCTGTTCAAAACTACTGTGAAGGTTGTACAATAAGGGCAATAGTACTGTGAGGGGGTACAATTTTTTAAAAGTATTAAGGGGGGGGGGGGGGGCTGCAGAGAAGAAAGGACCCGCCCCGGTAGCCAAACACCCTAGGCACGCCACTGGTCACATGACCTAGGTGAGCTGCAATACCAAGTACAGCCACTATACAATGGATGGAGCTGAGATTGGTAAGCAGCAGGGAGTGGCGCTGACTCACTGGAGCGTTATGGCACCTTTAACGGCTGATCGGTGGGGTCCCGGGAGTCAGACCCCAGCTGATCTGATATGGAGGACCTATCGTGAGGACAGGTCATCAATATTAAACACCTGGAAAACCCCTTCAAAGTGACTGGGTGACCATGTGTAATAAGTGAGAGCGGCTCTTACAGATTGGTGTCCTAGACAGCCTGATAGAGACAACTCCCTTACTAATAGATTAATTAAAGAATAGCCTATACTGTACCCAAGAGTGGCGCCGGGCACACTAACATTATATCTGATGCCACCTAGTAGCTCATTACCATGTTTCCCGGATCTCCGCTCCCTTTGTACTTTTGTAGTCGTCACCATTTAAAGCGATGCGCAAAAGAGACCGGCAATGGATGTGCATGTGAGCCAGAGATTAAGAGATCGCTGCCATTCTCTTTCCAGATCTCAGCAGAACTTCAGCCACGGATGCGAATCAAGGTGAACGCAACGTTTTCTCGCACGGATCACGGAAGGAGCTTTGTTTCTGGAACACAAATGTTGATTTCTGTGGATTGCGACCCGCCGGCAGAGCTTGCTTATTTGGATGCTCTGCTGCAGTATTTTGCATAATAGTATCACTCCAAGATACCAGGCGGAAAGCGGGCATCGCTGGCGCGCTCGGATTAGAATACATTACACAGGCGGCTAACGCCGAGCGCGGCGAGGAGCAGAAAGTCTCCCATTACACAATTAATTTCTGGGAGCTAAAAAGCTACCAAGACACTTTGTCGAACCTCTCAACTTGTCGAATGCCTGATAGGGGACATTTAAAAGCAAATCTCCAAATTTGGGTTCTTTTAGCTTGAAATAGGGCGTTTAGATTTTTTCAACCAACTTACTGCTCCAATGCGTTAGACGTAAAAAATGAAGTCTCTTGACAAATACACTTGATTAAAAATTCCTCCCGTTTTGCGTATACAGCCTATTCAGACTAGACTTTTAGTCCCCGTCTGTCAACTTCCAGCATGGATGGGGTTGCATGTGAGTCTGCAGCCAATGACTAGCCTTGGCAGTGACTTGCGCCCATGTGGCACGTCATGGGTCATGTGCTGCTTGTGGACACAAAACCGCGGAGGCCAGCCATTGGCTGTAGCAGAGCATGTGACCCTGTCCGTGTGGAATTTGACAGATGGGAACTGGAAACCCAAAGATGGCCCGGGAGCCATAGATTGAGAGACAGAACTGGCTGAGGGGGGTGGGGTCACATAAAAAAAAAAAAACATGGATAGCCCCTTTAAATGGTTTACGTCTGAGGGAAAAAAGCACAAATTTTTACATAGGGTCAGAGAAGGGTATGAGGGGTAATTTGCGGTATTTCAGTTGTGAGAAGGTTTTCCCTTTCCATGGCATAGGTGATAACTATTAGATTGATGGGGATACTACTGCTAGGACCCCCACCTGCCATGGGGACGGGGACCTTGTACCCCTCAGGACCCCCAAAATGAATGAAGCAGCAGGTCAGGCATGCACACTGCCGCCACAGTCATCTCTGTGGAAGTTCTGGAAATAGCCGAGTGCTGTACTCTACTTTTCCTAGGAATTCCCGTAGAGGTGAATGAAGCAGCGGTGCACATGCCTCACCTGCCACTCCGTTCATTTCGGGGAGCCCCAAGAAGTACAGGGTTTCCAGTCTCAATCTAATAGTTATCTTCTATCCAACTTCTCACAACTGGAATATCCTTTTAATAGAAAAGATTGGGCCACAATTCTGGCGTAAAAGTCTGTTTCAAACCAAGCCAATCAATAGTCGATAAGAAGTGTCTATCCTCGCACCCTCCTTATCATCCAGCCTGAGGCACTGTGATAAACTGGGTGCAGGTCTAGACAGCCTACCGCATCTATAGGATTAGTAAATCTGGACCACTGTATGCAGTAAGCTCACAAGCTCCCTCTAGTGGTGGCTGCAGAGAGCAAGAATTTCATCATTTATCTCCATGTCCATGCAGGGGATCTGGAGCTGAGTATCAGAAAAACAAGTTAAAAGGTAGACATTTACTTTGAGGGGTTTGATGTTGAAAAGTGTGCAGACCTGAGAGAACAGGAGCCGATTTTTCATTCAGTCCCACAGAAGATTAAAATGTAGTGTGAGGCTATGTGTGTGAAGCTGTTTGGCTTTGCAGATGACAAGGAGAATGACAGAATGAAAGTGATTACATCAAAGGTGTGTGTACAGATGACTTGTAAGAAAAGCCAAGGACAAGCCTGGCTTCCAGCTCTTGATACCTTCCTATTTAATCCACATGTGATTCATGTGCCGGCTTCTGATGCTCAAGCTGAAATGTCTGGTAGATAATGATGAAGATCATAAGACTCCCACCCCATAGGATGGCCCGCTCCTCTTCCCGCATGGAAGGGCTACTTATCACAACTAGATGCAGTCAGGAGAAAAACAAAGTCCACCCTCTTTGAATTCTTCATCAGGACACAATGAAAAAAACATCTGGTCCTTAGAAGGTCTTACAGTTAGGTGAATACAACCTCAAATGGACAACTACACCCAACGGATTTCACTGTTTCGTTATTTAACAAAAATGAAGCCCAAGACGGAAAAGTCTTGTGTGAAAAACGCAGATGACTCAGAAGTTTGTAGAACCACCTTTAGCAGCAATAACATGAAGCCATGGTTTCTGTATGGCTTTGGCAGTTTCTCACATTGTTCTGGAGGAATCTTGGCCCACTCTTCTTAGCCAGGTCGTTGAGGGTTAACGGCATTGATGTATACAGAGCTTTGTGAAGGTCCCCCCACAGCATTTCAACTGGGTTCAGGTTTGGACTTTGACGTTGTAGATTTGCTGGTGCACTCAGGACTCTTGTCCTGTTGCATGACCCAATTTCGGCCAAGCTTTCTGTGTTGGATAGATGGCCTCACATCTGACTCTAAAATACTTCGGTATACAGAGTTGTTTATGGTCAACTCAATGACTGTAAGGTGCAAAACAAGCCCAAATTATCACTCTTCCGCCATCATGGTAGACAGGTTGTGTTTGGTTTTCGCCAAGCGTGCCGCTGTGCGTTATGGCCAAACATCTCCACTTTGGTCTCATTTGTCCAAAGGACACTGTTCCAGAAGTCCTATGGCTTGTTCAGATGCAATTTTTCAAACTTAAAGGGGTTTTCTGAGACATTATAACTGATGACCTCCTCTGGATAACCCATCTGTTTCTGACCGGTGGGGATCCGACACTCGGAACCCCTGCCGATCAGCTGTTTGAGAATGCACTGGCACTCCTGTGAGAGCTGCGGCCTTCTCTAACGTTTCCTAGGCCGGTGATGACACGTTCATCGGTCACGTCGTCTAGGCACAGCTCAGCCCATACCAAGCACAGCCGCTATACAATGGATGGCGGAGTGCTTGGCAAGCTGCGAGAAGGCAGCGGCACTCACAGGAGCACAGGTGCCTTCTCAAACAGCTGATCGGCAGGGTTCTAGAGGATAGGTCTTCAGTTTTAAAATCCTGGAAAACAATTGCTTCTTCAAGATCTTTGCTGATCTCTTTCCTCCTTGGTAATGCATTAACATACTCCTGAATGCTCTAGACCAGCAAACTGCCAAAACTTCTGCTATTATAGAAGTAGGCCCACTTGCTTCATTCAAGGACATTTGATTAGCAGTACCTGGCTGATACTTATCTTTTTAATTCCTATGAAGCAGTTAGGGTAATACCACAAGGAGCGGTCATGGCGCGGCTGCAACAGTACCAGTCCAGTACCACGCGGTCATACAGGCTGTGGTTGGCTCTTGCTTATGAAGACTGCACTGTGGGTCTGCATTGTTAATGGCCTCGCGGTATTGAAGGTACGGCCATGTCACGACCATGACTAAACTGTGGTCGTATGACCGTGTGGTCGTAGCCGAAGCAAGGACTTAATTTCACACACAGCTTCTGCATTTTGGCCTAGTTTTCCTGGAATCTGTTGTATGTTGTTGTACATCTGAGGATGTACTTACCTAATGGTGAGGACCACCTTCTAAGGACCAGTTTTTTTATTTATTTTTATTATGTCCTGATATGTAAAACCATAGAGTTCACAGGGGGTGGTACTTCATATCTTTACAAATTTGTCTTGCAGGAGTCTGGGAAACGTAGGTGACAACCTTGCTGGGATCTGTAATGGTGAGGATATTACTATTCACCCAGCTTTCCCAAAAACCCCTCTGAAGATCATTGTCTGCCATAACCTAGCACCCAGCTTTTCCCAAAACCCTTCAGAAGGCAATCTCTACCATAACCTACCACCCAGCTTTTCCAAAAACCCTTCTGAAGACCATCTCTGCCATAACCTAGCACCCAGCTTTCCCCAAAATCCCTCAGAAGGCCATCTCTGTCATAACCGAGCACCCAGCTTTCCCCAAAACCCTTCTGAAAACAATCTCTGCCATAACCTAGCACTTAGCCTTCCCAAAAACTCTTCTGAAGACCATCTCTGCCATAACCTAGCACCCCGCTTTCCCTAAAACCCTTCTGAAGACCATCTCTGCCATAACCTAGCACCCCGCTTTCCCTAAAACCCTTCTGAAGACCATCTCTGCCATAACCTAGCACCCCGCTTTCCCTAAAACCCTTCTGAAGACCATCTCTGCCATAACCTAGCACCCCGCTTTCCCTAAAACCCTTCTGAAGACCATCTCTGCCATAACCTAGCACTTAGCCTTCCCAAAAACTCTTCTGAAGACCATCTCTGCCATAACCTAGCACCCCGCTTTCCCTAAAACCCTTCTGAAGACCATCTCTGCCATAACCTAGCACCCCGCTTTTCCAGACCCCTGAGTGATGAACCTATGGTCTTGTACTATACTGAAATTCTGTCTGTCTAGTGTTTGATGGATTTGGAGCTGCTAGAAAAGCGATACCCAACCGTCGGGGGAAATGGCGGTGACGCCGGGCAATCCCCAGGAAATGCATTCATCATCTCTCATGTCTGGAAATATTATCTTTGTGATAATTGAATTTGTCACAGATCCATAAACTCGTATTTCTGGTAATGACACGGCTTCATTTTCATCAGAACGTGACTCACACACCGTTATCGTCAGGTCGGAGAAATCCGATCTGGCAATTGTGATTTTATTATTATTATTATTATTATTATTAAAATTACAATTGTGATGGATCTGGTTTACTGCAAATATGAGCATCCAGTAATGTGATGCCAACCGGTGTCACTCAGCTTTCCTTGAGTAAATATGAGCTTATGGAAATGGACACATAGTACAACCGGAATACAGAATTATACTGGATAATATCGGAACAGAGAGGATATAGAGCAATGCTGCAGTATAAAGCATGGAGGATTACAGCTATAATACACAGACATCATAGTCCAATTGATTTCAATGGCAAACCAGTTATTTAGACATAGCACCCCAAGCTTAGCACTGCAACTCAGTGCTGTTCCCTTGACTGCAATACTTGACACTGCCCACGGACAAGAGTGGCGCTGTTTCTGGAAGAACGTGGCGATGTGTTTGTAATCTCATACAACTACATATGAAACCGAAGCTCATGGCTGTGTCTCTATGTAGTACGGTATATCCTCCACCACCAGGAAGGTCTGCAGTGACTCGTTCCAGCATTGCCGGGAGGTCTATTGATCAGTCTATCGGGACGGCACATCTTACGTCTCAGCTCCATTTTCTGTTGTGGCCGAGAAGCTGCAAATATCTCATTTATATTCAAATTGTTCCGTGTAGCAAGGTCACTGCATGACTGCTGCAGGTTGTGTGCAATTGAGTTGAAGTGTATTTGTGGCAGAGGTGATTGGAATAGATAATGAAGGAGAAAAGGACGAGGGGATTTGGAGGGATGACGATAGATACGTAGATAGATAGATAAATAGATAGCTAGAGAGATAGATATGAAATAGATAGATAGATAGATAGATAGACAGATATTAGAGATGATAGATAAATAGATAGATAGATAGATAGATAGATATGAGAGATAGAGATAGATAGATAGATAGATAGATAGATAGATAGATAGTGTGGTAAGGTGCAGGGTGCCGTCCTAGATGGCAGGTACGTGTCACCGAGGTTGCTGGCCTCGGTGAGGTGAGAGCCGGGTTTTTGTCTGCAGCAGCTAGTGCTGTTTGACTTTGTTAAATAGCATGGCTGCAAAGCCGATCCGGGCCGGCTCTTACTGGGAGCAGCTAAAGAGTAGGGTGGGTGGCTGCTCCCCACGGTCCAGTCCGAGTTTTGGGCTGGGTTTATAAACTCAGCCAGCACCACCAGCTGTGAGTGTGATTATCCTGGAGCTGCTAACAGGGCTGGGAGTTCTCTGTCCTGGAGGAAAGCGCTCAGCAAGGAGGTGTTGTGTTCCTGGCTACCTGAAGCTGGATTCTCCTGCGGCTGGGCCGACAGCGTGGTGCGAACCTGCACCTACACCTCCCAGGTGACTGAACCTGTGTTGGACTGTTTTTGTTTGGCTACGTTATTTCCGTTGTGTGTGAACTGTCACCAAGAGACTGTTTTTCATTTTGTGTGCAAGTGTGAATAAAACACTGTTTGTTGCACAATCTGGACTCCTGGTTTTGCCTCTAAACTGCACCCGCACCGCTGTCTACCAGAGCGACTCCCACATTTGGTGTCGGATGCGGGCATGCGCAGTGAGGCTGGCGTGAACGCCGAAGTTTTGTTTTTCTAAAGTGTATGGAATATATTAAGCCAGCAAAGCTGCAAGCAGGAGTTTCTGACAACATGGAGGCTGCTGTGAAGGCTCTCATAGAGGCTAACGTGCAGCAGCGGGAGACCAACCAACTATTGCTACAACATGTGATGGCGTTACAGGCGGCAGGAGCGTCCCACCACGTCCATGATGCCCGGAAGCGGTCCGTGCGGCGATCCCAAAAATGACCCCCGCAGACGGCGTTGAGACGTACCTGGCGGTTTTTGAGAAGGTTGCCGTGAGGGAAAAGTTACCCCGTGACCAGTGGGCTGAGGTGGTCGCTCCGTTCCTGGCTTCCGGACCCCAGCAGGTGTTTTTGACTTGTCGGACGACCAAGCGGCAGATTATGACACTGTGAAAGGAGAGGTCCTAGCCAGACTGGGCGTGAACGTGCTGGTCCGCGCTCAAAGAGTCCACCAGTGGGACTTTAAAACGACTGAACCCGCTAGGCCGCAGTTCTACGATCTGCTGCACAGGCTGCAAAAGTGGCTGCAGCCCGATCTACTAAGTCCCACTGCCATGCTGGATCGACTGTTGGCGGACATCTTTTGGAGGGCCCTGCCTTATCCCCTCCAGCACTGGATCGGCCAGGTATCGCCCACCAATGCCCTGGAGATGGTCGACCTGGTAGAGCGCTACGAGGCCACCAGAAACCTGCAGGGGACTCTTGCGGGAAGGGGTCAGTCAAACCCGGAGGCCTCTGCCCCAGTTCCGACGTCCGGCGACAGAGCGGCCTGCCGGAATATACCCCCTGCGAGTCCGCCTCCCGTGGTATGCTGGAGGTGTCAGGAGCCAGGCCACATCAGGGCCGACTGTCCGCATCGGGATGAGCCGATGGATATGACCTACGGGGTCGTCACTCCCTGTATGCACGGAAGCTGTGCGCAACTGGCACCCGTGAGGTGCAGGACCATAACCACCTGTGTCAGGTAGAGGTGGGAGACTCTCTGGCGGTGGCTCTGCTGGACTCCGGGAGTTTAGTCTCCCTGGTAAGGGCTGCACTTGTACGTCCTGCGGAGTATACTGGCCGTAAAGTCGGGGTCCTGTGCATCCACGGAGACCTGAAAGACTACCCCACTGCACTAGTGACTTTGTCCACCGCGGCTGGTAGGTGGACCCACGAGGTGGCTGTCGCTACTAAACTCCCACACGAACTGATACTTGGGAGGGACTTCCCGGTTTTCCGGCGCTGTGGCGGTAATAAAGGTATCTGAGGGACCCGAGACAGGGGTGACCCTAGTGGAGTGGCCTGATACCACTGGAAGGCCAGAACCCTGGGAGCCCGAGTCTGACGGGCCAGCGGTAGGGGTGACCACTGCTCCAGCGGTAGAGGGGAGACAACCCCACTGAGTGTAATGGTGGGAGACACGGAGGACTTGCCACCGGGACCTGAGTTGGCAGACCTCAATGTCTCCGGGGAAAATTTTGGGACCGCACAACACCGGGACCAAACCCTAACCAGGGCCTGGGAGAATGTGCTGGAAATTGATGGGAAACCCCAGAAACCAGGGGCTGAATTAATGTTCCCACGATTTATTGTTCTGCAGGATATGTTGTATCGGGTGAACCAAATCCGAGGCGAACCTGTTGAACAGTTGGTGGTGCCCACAGCGTATCGTAAGCTTGTCATGGAGCTTGCCCACCAACATGTTCTTGGGGACACCTGGGGTGGCAGAAAACCCAGGACCGCATACTGCAGCGATTTTATTGGCCCAGTGTGTTCAAGGAGGTAGAGAATTATTGTAAGTCCTGTCCGACTTGTCAGATAACTAGCCCCCAGCCACATTTCCGTAGTCCTCTGGTACCTCTGCCAATTATTGAAGTACCGTTTGAGCGAATCGCGATGGATTTAGTTGGGCCTGTACCAAAGTCTGCCAGGGGCCACCAACACATTCTGGTAGTTCTCGACTATGCCACTCGGTATCCGGAGGCGGTGCCTCTGCGACATACCTCAGCTAAGCTCATTGCCAAAGAGTTAATGGAGATGTTTTCCCGTGTGGGCCTGCCAAAGAGGTTCTGACAGACCAAGGGACCCCTTTATGTCCAAAGTAATGAGGAACTGTGTAAATTGTTGCGTATAAAGCAGTTACGGACGTCCGTTTACCATCCGCAAACAGACGGTCTTGTGGAGAGGTTTAACCAAACTCTAAAAAATATGTTAAAGAGGGTGGTGTCTAGAGATGGGAAGGACTGGGACCTGCTTCTGCCCTATCTCATGTTCGCAGTGCGAGAGGTGCCCCAGGCCTCTACTGGGTTCTCGCCCTTCGAACTGCTTTATGGCAGACACCCTCGGGGCCTGTTGGATATCGCCAAGGAAGCATGGGAACAACAGCCTGTCCCCCACAAAAGTGTCATTGAGTATGTCGCCCAAATGCAGGAACGGATGGAAAGGGTGTTGCCCTTGGTCCGGGGAGCATATGGAGGCAGCGCAACAAGCCCAGAGTAGGGTGTACAATCGTCAGGCTCGGGTGCGGGACTTCAATCCGGGAGATCGGGTTTTGGTTCTGGTACCCACCCTTGACAGCAAATTCTAGCTAGGTGGCAGGGCCCCTATGAGGTGATCGAGAAGGTAGGGAAGTAAATTACAAGGTACACCAGCCAGGGCGGCGCAAGCCGAGAGCAGGTGTACCACGTGAATTTACTTAAGCCGTGGAAAGATAGGGACGCGGCCGACGACCACAGCCCCGGCCAGGGCTACTAGGTGAAAGGGTCCAGCCCCACAGTTCGAGGCCTGTGAAGCCGTAACCACGGTAAAAATTGCAGACAGCCTGTCTTCCAAACAAGTTCAGGAAGTCAGGGAGTTCCTCAGTCGGAACACGGATGTGTTCTCGGACCTCCTGGCCGCACGTCTCTCATCCGACATGACATCGTCACTGAGCCTCAGGCCAAGGTCCGGTTAAAACCATACCGGGTACCCGAGGCTCGGCGACGGGCCATCGCGGAGGAAGTGCAATTAATGTTGAAGCTTCGATGTCATTGAGGAGTCGAAAAGTGAGTGGGCCAGTCCCATAGTCCTAATACCCAAGCCGGATGGGACGTTGCGGTTCTGCAACGACTTTCGCAAGTTAAATGAAGTATCCAAGTTTGACGCGTATCCCATGCCCCGAGTAGACGAGCTTGTTGAAAGTTTAGGACAAGCCCGTTATTTTTCTGTGCTGGACCTCACTAAAGGGTACTGGCAGGTACCCTTAACGGAGTCGGCTAAGGAAAAACCGCATTTGTTACCCGCAGGGCCTGTATCACTACAAGGTGTTACCCTTTGGCCTGCATGGCGCCCCGCCACTTTCCAAAGGTTAATGGACATGGTGCTGCGACCACATCGTCGGTGCGCCTCGGCCTACTTAGATGATGTAGTCATCCACAGCACCGACTGGGAAAGCCATTTACCCAAGGTGCAGGCGGTAGTGGATGCCCTGAGGAAAGCCGGTCTGACCGCTAACCCAAAGAAGTGCTCCATAGGGTTAGAGGAGACAAAATATCTGGGATATGTAATTGGGCGGGAGTCATCAAGCCTCAGGTAAATAAGGTAGAGGCAATACGGAGTTGGCCCCGACCGGTCACCACCAGGCAGGTAAAGTCGTTCCTGGGGATTGTGGGGTATTACATGAGGTTTGTGCCCCACTTTGCTACTATTGCTTCGCCATTGACAGAGTTGTTAAAGGGCGTAAGACAGGGATGGTCCGCTGGAATGAGCAGGCGGAAAAGGCTTTCTCCGCCTTGAAATCGGCCCTGTGTGGGTCCCGGTTTTGGTGACACCCGATTTCAGGAAGGATTTCGTAGTCCAGACCGACGCCTCTGAAGTTGGCCTTGGTGCGGTACTGTCGCAGGAAGTCAACGGGAGGAGCATCCCGTTGTCTTCCTCAGCCGCAAGCTCACCCCAGCAGAGACTAGGTACAGTATAGTCGAGAGAGAGTGCCTGGCCATCAAGTGGGCACTCGAGGCCCTCCGTTATTACCTGTTGGGCAGAAGCTTTCGCCTGGTGACCGACCACTCCCCACTCAAGTGGATGTCCCAAGCCAAAGAGAGGAATGCCCGGGTCACCAGGTGGTTTCTGTCTCTACAGAATTTTAAATTCACGGTGGAGCACAGAGCGGGCCGGTTATTAAAAAATGCAGACGCAGCTCTCCCGGGTACACTGTTTGTCCTGTGTCCACCCCCTCAGGGTTGAACAAAGGGGGTATGTGGTAAGGTGCAGGGTGCCGTCCTAGATGGCAGGTACGTGTCACCGAGGTTGCTGGCCTCGGTGAGGTGAGAGCCGGGTTTTTGTCTGCAGCAGCTAGTGCTGTTTGACTTTGTTAAATAGCATGGCTGCAAAGCCGATCCGGGCCGGCTCTTACTGGGAGCAGCTAAAGAGTAGGGTGGGTGGCTGCTCCCCACGGTCCAGTCCGAGTTTTGGGCTGGGTTTATAAACTCAGCCAGCACCACCAGCTGTGAGTGTGATTATCCTGGAGCTGCTAACAGGGCTGGGAGTTCTCTGTCCTGGAGGAAAGAGCTCAGCAAGGAGGTGTTGTGTTCCTGGCTACCTGAAGCTGGATTCTCCTGCGGCTGGGCCGACAGCGTGGTGCGAACCTGCACCTACACCTCCCAGGTGACTGAACCTGTGTTGGACTGTTTTTGTTTGGCTACGTTATTTCCGTTGTGTGTGAACTGTCACCAAGAGACTGTTTTTTCATTTTGTGTGCAAGTGTGAATAAAACACTGTTTGTTGCACAATCTGGACTCCTGGTTTTGCCTCTAAACTGCACCCGCACCGCTGACTACCAGAGCGACTCCCCACAATAGATAAAAAAGGAAGGGTTCACGGCACCTCCAGTGACAAGTGACAAGTCACTGCTTGAAAAATGTTCCATTGTGCGGTCCGAAACGTCGCGTTGGTGTAAATAAAAGACACTCGTCACTGGAGGTGCTGTGGACCCTTCTTTTTTTGTATGAGTATTGGGACATTGGATCGACCCTACAGCTTCTGGAACTCCGTTGCTGTTTTCTGTGGTGCTGCAAAATTGTTTTCTATATAGATAGATAGATAGATAGATAGATAGATAGATAGATATTAGAGATGATAGATAGATAGATAGATAGATATTAGAGATGATAGATAGATAGATAGATAGATATTAGAGATGATAGATAGATAGATAGATAGATATTAGAGATGATAGATAGATAGATAGATATTAGAGATGATAGATAGATAGATAGATAGATATTAGAGATGATAGAGAGATAGATAGATATTAGAGATGATAGATAGATAGATAGATAGATAGATAGATAGATAGATAGATATTAGAGATGATAGATAGATAGATAGATATTAGAGATGATAGAGAGATAGATAGATATTAGAGATGATAGATAGATAGATAGATATTAGAGATGATAGATAGATAGATAGATAGATATTAGAGATGATAGAGAGATAGATAGATATTAGAGATGATAGATAGATAGATAGATAGATAGATAGATAGATATTAGAGATGATAGATAGATAGATAGATATTAGAGATGATAGAGAGATAGATAGATATTAGAGATGATAGATAGATAGATAGATATTAGAGATGATAGATGAATGGATAGATATGAGGTAGATTGAATGGGTCCACCACCCTTTCACCTATCTGTAGTGAAAGGTGGTGGTGCCTCATTATTTGCATTTGTAGATAGATAGATAGATATGAGATAGATAGAGAGAGAGATAAATAGATAGATAGATATGAGATCGATAGATAGATAGATAAATCCCCCTGCTACATGTCTACTAAGATTCACATTGGTTATGAAACTTCTATAGTTCTGGAATTATGTTCATGAACCAGGAAGAGCAGGCTGAACAATGGAGGAAATAACCGTATTTAAATGTGGTTTTCTGGCACTCAGTATAGCTCATCAACATCAGGTGAGTGAGGGTCTGACACCAATCAGCTGTTTTGGCCATCCCTGGAATGACGACTACACTGTAGATGGAGCCTTCTGATTCTGAATCTGTCCTCAGTAAATTGTGCAGTGGCGCCATCTGCTCAAAACAGCTGCCCGATGGGGGTGCCTGGTGTCGGACCCTCACCAATCTCAAGATCTATCCTGAGTACAGGAAAAAACGTAAAACCCCTTTATTGGTCGAAAAATGCCTAATGCTGAGGTCTCTCCAGCGGCTGTGAAACCACAACTCCTAGCTTGCAGCTCTCAGGCTATTCTGGGAGTTGCAGTTCCACACACTGGAAAGTGCTGTCAGAGCATGATGGGAGTAGTAGTTTCACAACAGCTGGAGAGCCACAGGTTGAAGACCCCTGACCTAAAGGTTCTGTAGTCTGGAACTGAGAAGAAGCCGAGGGAGAAATGGGAAAGGAAGATGATTCGAATGGTGGCAAGAAATGGAAACCGTGAGCGTCAGACTTCCGGGAGGACAGAGCTTCTCTTCCTTTATTAATTAATATTATGATTGCTGTGCCCGGCAGGTGGGCGTCTGCCTCAGTAGGGTGGGCACTGGGGATTAAAAATAGCAGAATCTTCAGCTCCTGTAATAACGGCAGGAGGATGGAGGATGATTCACAGAGATGATTCCGGCATCTCCGCTGCAGACCTTCATCTCCCGCTGTGCATGATGTACACGAGTGGAGGAGCCGCTCTCGAAGGCAACATGTGGCAGTGCCCAGGGGCGGCTCCGAGATAAAACAGATTCAGGCAGCTGCCTATAGACACATGGCGGGCAGAGCGCGAAACAAGCGGGTACAAAAGTATAGGAACTTTTTGTTAAAAATGTTTTTGTTTTTTACTATATATCAATCATCTAGTTATCATTCATTGTGTCATCTATCTATCTATCTATCTATCTATCTATCTATCTATCTATCGTATCCAACAGGACGTGGCTAAAAAAAAAGCTGGGACCCATAGCAAATTTTTGAACAGGCCCCACCCTCACCCGACTAGCTTCCCTGCAAACCTTCCTCCCGCGGCTAGTCAAGACCACCCATGCTTGCCATACAATCCCACACCCTTAGTGCCCCCACACAGTAATGATGCCTCCTTAGTGTCCCCACACAGTAGTTATGCCTCCTTAGTGTCCCCACACAGTAGTTATGCCCCATTAGTGCCCCACACAGTAGTTATGCCCCCTTAGTGCCCCCACACAGTAATGATGCCCCCTTAGTGTCCTCACACAGTAATGATGCCCCCTTAGTGTCCCCACACAGTAGTTATGCCCTCTTAGTGCCCCCACACAGTAATGATGCCCCTTAGTGTCCCCACACAGTAGTTATGCCCCTTAGTGCCCCCACACAGTAATGATGCCCCCTTAGTGTCCTCACACAGTAATGATGCCCCCTTAGTGTCCCCACACAGTAGTTATGCCCCCTTAGTGCCCCCACACAGTAATGATGCCCCCTTAGTGTCCCCACACAGTAGTTATGCCCCCTTAGTGCACCCACACAGTAGTTATGCCCCCTTAGTGCACCCACACAGTAGTTATGTCCCCTTTATTTCCCTCACACAGTAGTTATGTCCCCTTAGTGCCCCCACACAGTAGTTATGCCTCCTTAGTGTCCCCACACAGTAGTTATGCCCCATTAGTGCCCCACACAGTAGTTATGCCCCCTTAGTGTCCAACACAGTAGTGATGCCCCCTTAGTGCCCCCACAAAGTAGTTATGCCCCCTTAGTGCCCCCATACAGTAGTTATGCCCCCTTAGTGCCACCACACAGTAGTTATGTCTC
This sequence comes from Bufotes viridis, assembly GCA_033119425.1. Taxonomy (NCBI): domain Eukaryota; kingdom Metazoa; phylum Chordata; class Amphibia; order Anura; family Bufonidae; genus Bufotes; species Bufotes viridis. Next base: position 16,445,275 of record CM065596.1, on the reverse strand, counting down.
CTTAGTGCCCACACACAGTAGTTATGCCCCCTTAGTGCACCCACACAGTAGTTATGTCTCCTTAGTGCCCCCACACAGTAGTTATGCCCCCTTAGTGCACCCACACAGTATATATGCCCCCTTAGTGCCCACACAGTAATGATGTCTCTTTAGTGCCCCCACACAGAAGTTATGCCCCCTTAGTGGCCCCACACAGAAGTTATGCCCCCTTAGCGCCTCAACACAGTAGTTATGCCCCCTTAGTGCCCCATACAGTAGTGCTCCCCCTTACATTAGTGAAGCCCCTGTGGTATGAATAAAATAAAGAAAACATTAAATCTCACCTATCCCCGTTCCCCCAATGAACATCCTGCTCTCGTTTATCTCTGTCACCACCAGGGGAAAGGAAGAATGACTCAGTTCCCAGTGAAATCAATGGGTTTTCTATGTACAACATGGACACATTAGGTCCTCCAAAACCAGGGACGCTCTTTGTAGCCGCTCTCTGCTCTGGCTTATAGATTACAGTCCTGAAGATGGGGACTCCTGCCCCTTCTATTAACCTAAATTTTCCAATTTCCTTTCTTTAACCGTCCAGAATGACTCTATTCAGGCTATTCTTTTACATGTCCGTCAGCGTCTGGTTAAGGGGGCATCTTTGTCATGGATGGCGTGCGTCTCGCATCCAGGTGACGGGTCTCCCTTATCTGATCTTGCCTCATTTTGACCTTACCCCACCCCCCCCAGCCCCCCCCCCGGGATTTATTTTAATCTCTGTTCCTGCAGACCATCTCCTCACGAGACCCCAAACAAAGGGAGGGGAGAAAAAACATTGAAAAAATAAGATGATCTTTCTGTCTAAGTTGGTTGATTCTGGATTCCGGTTGCCATGGAAACTATCGGTAGCAGCGGCGCTATATAATCAGCTGTGCTCTCTGGCCGACTCCCGCTGCTACATTCACTCCAGCTCCCTCCCCGCCTCCATTTATCTTCGGTCCATGTCTCCTCTCGCTTTGCTCCGATCCGCTTTTATTCTTCCTATTAATTCTCTTTTCCATTTCGGTTTTGATTGAGAAGAAACCGCGACTTTCTGTCAACGATCAGTGTGCGCCATGTAAATGTCAGGCTACCGGGGAAATAAATTCATCACAGGTGGAGGAAGCGCGCAGGTGACATGTCCTAACCACGGGCGAATACACCGGAAAATACGGCGTGATGTACGCGCATACCGCTCAATATTCAGTATATATTAATGCCTAAAGGAGGTGTCCCATAGTGAACATTGGGGGTATACCGCTAGGATATGTCTGATAGGTGGGACCTGCATCTAACCCTGCAACGGAGGGCGCACCACGCACGTGAGGACCCTCTCCATTGCTATGGGAGTGCCGGAAGGTCTATTAAAATGAGTGGGAGGCGCACCACGCTAGCGCGACCACCGCTCTATTCACTTCTATGGAGCTGACGGAAATAGCAGAGCCAGCGCTCGCCTTTTTTTGTGGCTCCCATAGAACTTAATAGAGGGCGGCGGCACATGCGCAGTGTGCTCTCAGTCACTGTGCGGGCTCCGTTCTACCATCAGACATTGGGAGCATATCCTAGTAATATGCTCCCAATGTCCAAGATGGGACAACTCCTCTAAAGGGGTAATCGGGTTCTATCAAATTACCCCCTATCTGGATAAATATTAGATCGATGGGGGTCCGATCGCTCCCATACAGATGAATGGATCTTGACCTTGCGGGTCCCTGCGGAGCACAGGGTTCCCACCAGGTCTCAGTTGTCGGATCACCACCTCTAATATTTATCCTGTGGATAGGGGATAACTTGGTAAGACTGTAATACCCCTTTAAAGAGGACCTTTCACCAAAAAAAATAAATAAATGTGTAATCGTTATATTACCTTTTAGGGGACCTGCCCCTGAAGTCTTCACCATATTTTTTTTTTAAAAATGACCCCCCGTTCGGCCACCTTTGTTCCCAATATGTTCTGCGCCTCATATGCAAATGAGGCACAGAAAGTTATAGTAGGCGTCTCCTCGGATGTTCTGGTGGGCGTGCCTGGGCGTTTCTCCTCTCCCCCTGGCTGCGAGCGCATCCAATAGCAGCGCTCGGCTCTTAGCCAGGGAGAAGGAGCTCAAGTTCTCGAGAGAACCGAGAGAACTTGAGCTTGCCGAGTCCCGGAACCCGCGCCATCTTGGATTCCCCAGCGCAGAAGAGGAGCGCAGCGAACGTACCAAGATGGCGCGGGTTCCGGGACTCGGCAAGCTCAAGTTCTCGCAGTTCTCGCGAGAACTTGAGCTCCTTCTCCCTGGCTAAGAGCCGAGCGCTGCTATTGGATGCGCTCGCAGCCAGGGGGAGAGGAGAAACGCCCAGGCACGCCCACCAGAACATCCAAGGAGACGCCTACTATAACTTTCTGTGCCTCATTTGCATATGAGGCGCAAAACATATCGGGAACAAAGGCGGCCGAACGGGGGGTCATTTAAAAAAAAAAAAATATGGTGAAGACTTCAGGGGCAGGTCCCCTAACCCTGGGTTCACACCTGAGCGTTTTACAGCGCGTTCAAACGCGCTGTAAAACGCTCAACAGATTAAAACCAATGCATCCCTATGGGAGTGGTTCACACTTGAGCGCTTTACAGCGCGTTTGAGCGCTGCTATAACGCCTAACGCATAAACAAGTACTTGAGCTTCTTTTGGGCGTTTGACGCGCTTTGTGATTGACACCACAGTAGTCAATCACAAGAACGCGCGTTTTACTGTAATATAACTATAACCCTGGGTTCAGACCTGAGCGTTCCAAAAACGCGCGTTTTACGTTTTTTTTGCGCGTTTTTGCAAATAGGTGTCAATCACAAAACGCGCGTCAAACGCCCCAAAAGAAGCTCAAGTACTTGTTTATGCGTTGGGCGTTTTACAGCGCGTTCAAACGCGCTGTAAAACGCTCAAGTGTGAACCACTCCCATAGGGATGCATTGGTTTTAATCTGTTGAGCGTTTTACAGCGCGTTTGAACGCGCTGTAAAACGCTCAGGTGTGAACCCAGGGTTACACTTTTTTTTTTGGGTGAAAGGTCCTTTTATTTTTGGAAATGCTTCCCCTTTGGAACTATTGCTATTATTACTGTAATCACATACGAAGCTGCAAGAGAGTTTTAATTTCCTTGGGTTGGTCTGCAGATCTCCTGGGTCTATTTATAATAGCTAAAAGTCTGCTGGCCAAGGGCGCACTATTCATGAGGTCAGTTGAGCACTCCACCTTAGGCTGTACTGTTTCATGACTACAGGGGGCAGCATTTTGGTATTAATACCATGTGTCGGTAACAGAACCGTATCAGTACTGTGCGCTACACGTATTATCATCATCATGGAGTGCAGGGTTTGACCAGACGTATTTAAAGGGACTCTCTGATACAACCTCATTTTAGGTTGAAAGAGTCCCACTGAGCAGCTGACAGCCATGGGTCTCGTTTCAGATACCCTCAACATTACTGGCTGACTCCCGTAGCGTTTCTGAAGCCAGACCTGCGCCAATCAGGTGTTCAACAGCCAAACATGCATTTTCCCTACAGTGGCCTCTACAGGGGAAATGTGGTATTACATGCTGGCTATTAAAATCAATGGACTGCTATATAATACACGAAGGGAGTGTGTCCTCCAGAGTTAAAACTTTTGCTTTTTCGGGGCAGCACTGGCTGACAGTAGAGGACCCTGAGCTTACACATATATATACTGTATAGACACTACAATTATCGGGCAGTATATAGGAATTCAGACCGGGGATGGCCAACCTGAGGCTCTCAAGTTGTTGCAAAACTACAACTCCCAGCATGCCCAAACTAACTACAGCTATCAGCCTACAGCAGGGCATGGTGGGAGTTGTAGTTTTACAACAGCTGGGGAGCTGCAGGTTGGCCATCCCTGATTCAGATGCTATTCCTCACTGTAACAGTCTTGCTACCCCTGACCCGGGTGCAGAATGCGTGATGTGTCAGCGGAGGACACACATTACACCACACGGTGATCGTTCTATTTTCTTCCAGAGATATTATAACATATTATAGTTTTGTTCGATTTTTTTCTACAAGGGATTAAGTAAAGCTCGCCTGCAGCTGTGCCCGCTTCAACAGAAGATTATGTATGTGACAAGCTGTGCACCCAGAGGGGTCACTATGCTGCGGAATATAATGCTATGGAGAGAACTGTGGGTGGTGTAACCTCTTGGTCAGGTCAGTAAAGTAGTCCATACCCACTGCACCATCACAGCTGAAACTAGTGGACTAATGTTATGGAAAGACCTATAGGCAAGGGAGTGTCATTCACCCTGACAGGCTGGGCACTCGGAGCTTTCACTACAATCCCACAGTGGTTTCCAATAGCAAATAGCAGAATTATAAGTGCAGCTCTGGAGTATAATACAGAATGTAACCTAGGATCAGTACAGGATAAGTAATGTATGTACACAGTGACTCCACCAGCAGAATAGTGAGTGCAGCTCTGGAGTATAATACAGGATGTAACTCAGGATCAGTATAGGATAAGTAATGTAATGTATGTGCACAGTGACTGCACCAGCAGAATAGTGAGTACAGCTCTGGAGTATAAAACAGGATGTAACTCAGGATCAGTACAGGATAAGTAATGTAATGTATGTACACAGTTACTGCACCAGCAGAATAGTGAGTGCAGCTCTGGAGTATAACACAGGATGTAACTCAGAATCAGTACAGGATAAGTAATGTATGTACACAGTGACTGCACCAGCAGAATAGTGAGTGCAGCTCTGGAGTATAATACAGGATGTAACTCACGATCAGTACAGGATAAGTAATGTATGTACACAGTGACTGCACCAGCAGAATAGTGAGTGCAGCTCTGGAGTATAATACAGGATGTAACTCAGGATCAGTACAGGATAAGCAATGTATGTACACAGTGACTGCACCAGCAGAATAGTGAGTGCAGCTCTGGAGTATAATACAGGATGTAACTAACAATCAGTACAGGATAAGTAATGTAATGTATATACACAGTGACTCCAACAACAGAATAGTGAGTGCAGCTCTGGAATATAATTCAGGATGTAACTCAGGATCAGTACAGGATAAGCAATGTATGTACACAGTGACTGCACCAGCAGAATAGTGAGTGCAGCTCTGGAGTATAATACAGGATGTAACTAACGATCAGTACAGGATAAGTAATGTAATGTATATACACAGTGACTCCAACAACAGAATAGTGAGTACAGCTCTGTACAGTACATAGCTCAGGAGGCTACAGGATTCACTGATCACAAGAACCTGGTGGATAGGTGAGAAGTTGGGACAACTCCTTTAGTGCTGGACACTGAGGTCTCATTATCACCTTTATTGAATGCAATCGGCATCCTCTCCATTTCGTCTCTGTGGTTGTTTGTACCTCCCTCCCTCCTCAGATAACATGACATTATTATCTCAGAGACCTCATGCATATTAATTTTTTACCATTTGGTCCTTAGATGTAATTGCCGGATTTCGTCTTCAATCCATGGAAGAATTCTCCTGGATTTTTACAGACAATGCAGGACCTCCCTCCCACCTCCCTCCACGCCCCGGGGCAGATAGAACCTAATTAATGTAATACATTATTTTGTCTATTGAACTTGTCGTAGTAAAATTGTACCAAAGTATTCCTTGATGGAATTTGAATAAATTATCATTATTTGCCCTTTGGGAAATGCCCCTCCTCCACCACCACCAATGAGAACCTTAGAAGATGACGTGGGAAATAAAGTAATTACATTATTTTACAAAGAACCGTAATGTATCTTGTTACCTAGCAACAGTTCCTATTCTGTGTAATACAGCCACAGGTGCTCCGGGCCCCCGATACACAATCAGTGCCAGGGGCGCCAGCCGCCATATCACATGGTAAGCCTCCTTGTGGCAGAGAAGTATTTGGTCCACCAAGACCCAGGGGTGACTGCAACCTCTACATCCAACTACATATAATTAAAAAGGAACCCCCCCTTCTGATGCTGGTTCATGCCCCCTAATTCCAGACTAGCAGGACCCAGCACTTGTTGCCCCCACCGTCTTGTAGCCCTTGGACAATTTTTCCCTCTCTAGGTGAGGGGGCTTCTCTGGTCACATACCCTATGAGGAGGGGTGCAGGGGACAACCCCAACCTGCCTACAGAGGGATATATGGATGCCATTAAGAATGAACAGTTGTCTCATCAGCACCAATGCTCGTTCATACAATACAATGCACCTTAAAGGGGTATTCCGGTTGTTAAAAGTTATACACTATCCACAGGATAAGGGATAAGTATTAGATCGGTGGGCCCCCATAGATTATGAGTAGAGATGAGGGAATCGAAGCTGACGAAGTGGAATTCAATCCGAATTTCAGAAATTATTTGTGGCAACGAATCGCATTTTTCTGAGCAGCCAGCCCTGTGATGTCACAGCCCTATAAATAGCCTCAGCCATCTTGGATTCAGCCATTTTCCAGGGTTCAGAGATCTGATGCCAAGTGCTCCTTCTTACACCCACCATCGTCAGCAGGTACTGTTATTGCCACCCACCTCCCCACTCTGTCACCGGGTCACTCTGTGGTCTCCTCATGCTGCTGCTGCTTCTGCCACCTCCACACTATGTCACCTTGCCACTCTGTTGCCTCCTCATGCTGCTGCTGCTGCTACCTCAACACTATGTCACCTTGCCACTCTGTGGCCTCCTCATGCTGCTGCTACCTCCACACTCTGTCATTGTGCCACTCTGTGTTCTCCTCATGCTGCTACTACCTCCACACTCTGTCATTGTGCCACTCTATGGCCTCCTTATGTTGCTGCCATCTCACCACTATGTGACTGGCCAATCTGTGGTCTCCTCATGCTGCTTCCACCTCACCACTATGTCATTAGGCCACTCTGTGGACTTCTCAAGCTGTTCTCCCACCCTCCCCACTCCATGACTGGGCCACTATTTTGCCCTTTTGGCCTGGATGACATCACCATTCATTTGACCCTTCTTCTGATCTGTCAGAAGGAAGAAAAAATGAGACGCACAATGGATACTGTCTGTGTAGCAGCTATAAGGCCTGTATGGTCCCATCAGAATTGGCTTGTGATTTGGTAGCCAAAAGCAGAAGTAGGTACAAAACACAAAAGACATGCAAATATTACATTCATGTGTCATCTCTGTTTTGGATCCACTCCTGTTTTTTTGGCATTAGCAATACTGATGGATTACTGACCAAATACTGACCGAGTGAAAGCGGATGCTCAACAGACAGGATCCGTTTTTTGGGGATTATAGTTCTGACGGATCAGAGGAAGGGCAAAATAATCAGTGACGTCAACACAAACTTACTGCTGATACCCTCTCCACTCTGTCGGGGGGCTCTACTTGTAAAGGCGTTTAATAGAACAGGTTCTGTAGACATCTATGTGGAATCAGCTGACGAGGGTGTAAAAGGAGTGCTCTTCTTCTTGACGCTAACATCGACCTGTAAGGCTGAGTTCACACTTAAGTTTTTTGGTCAGTTTTGGCCCTGTAACTGCCCAAAGAACTGAAGTGTGCAGTGATTCTAAGAGTGAGGCCTGTCATCTGCGTGTCATACTGACTCACAGTATTATTTCACTACCACAGCAGACTCCCTATGCATGTTACTGCAAGGCAAAGTGTTCTACACCCCTATAAAGGCTCTCTGCAGCCAGGAAATAGCTGTCTTTAATGCGATTTGCCGCAAATAAATTCAGATCGAATCAAATAATTTCGGAAAATTCCGGCTGAATCGAATTTTTGAAAAATTTGCTTATCTCTTATTATAAGAATTGGGACATATGCTGTGTCCTTCAGTCTTTTCCTGTTTGTCAGACATATCACAGAGCTGGAGAGAGGATTTTCCTTTTACCCCATCATAATTTCTCAAAGTAAATTCAAGAAATTACCTAAAGGCATATCCATTACATCTCCCTGACTGGAATTTTATGTTCAACTGGTGTCGCTAGGGGAATAAGGATAGCGAGTTCACTATCTTCCACTACTTGTACAAGAAATTGCCATTTACACTCATCAGGCACACTGGTGGCAGAATTGTAAATCTGCCCCAGCTACATGCAGCACAGATGGATCAGAGGTAAATCTGTCATGCAGCTCCTTTCAATTGCACTGGATCTGAGTTAGGAGAGTGCAGTCCTATGTAAAAGAAGAGATAATGCACCATCTCACAAGGAGTTCTGACAAATGGTAAACTCAGCTCGGCTACAGCCGTATCTGTGCTTGTATCTTCATTTTTAATTATATGATCTCAATAAAATCGCATATATCTGGGCTCTGGTGGAGCCGCCATATGTAGAGCATGTCTGTCTGGCAAACGTGCTATAGCTGAGGGGCAGTGTGTGTGGGCGGATAAACATAGGTTCAGCTATCTCCACTTATAGTAGACTTTCCTCCCTCGGATTCATTCTAATAATTCCTCTGCTGTGCGCAGCCATCCTTTTGTTCCACTGGCATTGCCGCTTCCATTTTAATTGTCCTCCTGACTGGGAGCCTCGGTGTAATAATAGTGCAGCACATTTTCACTTGGACTACAGCATACCGCCATCACAGATTGTATATGCCATGCAGTTTTTAAAAGGTTCTATTACAGAACACAGCAAATTCTTCCTAAAGGGGTCCTGTGTAAATAAAAACTATACAGACGCTGCTTCCCCATGATAAAGCTTCTGTCATATATTCATTGTTATTAGTGTCGAGCGAAGGGAGCTTCCGATGCTTCATCCAAAGTCGCTTTGCTCAAAACTTCGGAATAATACTGTACGGAGATCCGTCTCCGTACAGTATTAGAATGTATGGGCTCCGATGAGCCGAAGTAAGTTATTCACCAGGTCGCGCGTGACTTCGTTGAATAACCTTGGTAGTTGATTTTTGAAGTGGAAAACCACTTTAAATCTTGAAACCAAACTTGGCTTCGGTTCCGAGGTGCCAGTCGGTTATTCAACGAAGTGACGCGCGATCTCGTGAATCACTTACTTCGGCTCATCGGAGCACATACATTCTAATACTGTACGGAGACGGATCTCCGTACAGTATTATTCCGTTGTTTGAAACAAAGTGTCTTCGGATGAAGTACTGTATCGGAAGCTCGCGTCGCTAGACACTAATTGTTATCATAGGAACATTATGTGGGGCGGGATAAACTATTGCTGCCCAAGGCAGGTGCTTCTGAATTTGCTGGCAATCTCTCATCAGCCTACATGGGTCAACACTCCCAATCCTGCTAACCCCACCCCAGAATGGGCATCCCGTGAAAGTTTAAGTGTTGGGGCTTTGAAGGGGTTATCGCACGGGTAATGTTAGGGTACTTTCACACTAGCGTTAAAGTTTTCCGGTATTCAGTTCCGTCATAGGGTCTTGATACCAGTTTTCTCCGGCCCAAATTTCCAGAACACTTGCCAAATTTCCGGTTCCGGCATTATTTTCCATTGAAATGTATTAATGCCGGATCAATTGTTCAGGA